>JAOANR010000012.1:11372889-12016886 GCA_030278955.1 Hygrophila difformis | reverse complement strand
ACATCATGCATCTTTGAAAAGTAGCTGGTGCATTGTAAAGACCGAAAGGCATGCGCCTGTAGGCAAAAGTGCCATAAGGGCAAGTAAAAGTTGTTTTTCATGGTCTCGCTTGAAATAACAATCTGATTATACCCAGAATAACCATCCAAAAAGCAATAAAACTCTCTCCCTGCCAACCTCTCAAGCCTTTGATCAATAAATGGCAATGGAAAATGGTCCTTGCGGGTGGCCTCGTTCAGCTTCCGGTAGTCGATACAAACTCTCCATCCGGTCACTGGCCTGGTTGCAACCTCTTCTCCTTGCTCATTCTTGGTTATGCACATACCTCCTCGTTTTGGCACGACCTGCACTGGGCTAACCCATTTGCTGTCAGAGATAGGATAGATTATACCAGCATCTAAGAGCTTGATAACCTCCTTTCTTACCACTTCTTGCATGAGGGGGTTCAAACGCCTCTGAGGTTGACGGGAGGGTTTATCCTCTTCTTCCATTAAAATCATGTGCATGCAAATAGAAGGGCTTATTCCTTTTATATCAGAAATGGTTCAACCTATTGCATGTACATGTTTCTTAAGAATGACCACCAGAGCATTTTCTTGCTCTTGGGAGAGCTTAGCTGAAACAATCACATGTAATTTTTTATGTTCTGCGAGAAACGCGTACTTGAGATGATCGGGTAATGTTTTAAGTTCAAGCTCTGGTGGACATTCAACGGAAGGGAGTAGTTTGCGAGAAATGGGTAGTGGGAGATCAGATTTACCTTCGGGACCCTGCGTCAGTACAGGGCCCTCTTCTTCCTCTTCGGTGCCATCATTCTCCTGTGCAGTGAAATCAGCACCGTCATATGCTTCAAGGTCCCCGGACTCGGGATCCTCAAATTGGACGGCGCTGCACTGTTCCTTTGGCTCAGCACCAGCAGGCATCAGTACCTGCTTTGAAGATTCATACAGCATCATTTCATCATTGTTTCCATAGTCTGGCTCTTTCCTAACTATTACATCATCGAAAGAAAAACAAGAACTGTCGTTCGGGAATTTCTGCAGTTGCTCCATGTCGAAGACGACTTCATCTCCATCAACACGGAGTGTCACCCTTCCGGATTAAGCATCTATTAGTGCCCCGCCTGTGGCCAAGAATGGCCTGCCCAAGATGAGAGGCATGTCAGAGTCCTCCTCGATGTCCAGAATGATGAAATCCACTGGAAACGGAGTACTGCTAGCTTTGATTATCACATCTTTCAAGATTCCGATTGGCTTTGTAATTGACCTATCTGCAAGCTGGAGCCTCATTTTGACCGGTTCCACCACTCCAAGCTTAAGACGTTTAACTATGGTTAATGGCATAACGTTAATGCTGGAGCCGAGGTCACACAGTCCTTTTCCGGCGTTGCTCTGGCCAATCCGAATCGGCAATGTATAGCATCCAGGGTCCTCTTTCTTCTCTGGCAGCTTCTTTTGAATAATAGCACTGCAAGTGCTGTTGAGTACCATCAATTCGTCCTGCTCAACCTGTCTTTTTCCTGAAATCATTTTTTTCAAGAACTTAGCATAGACTGGCATTTCAGAGATCATTTCAATCAAAGGAATGATAATCTCAACTTCCCGCAGTCTTTTCAAAAATTTTTCAAACTTCAGATCTTGTTGCTTATTTTTAAGTCTAGCAGGGTAAGGAACCCTAGGCATGAACTTGTTTTTGGTATCATGTTTTGGTGGTAGATGGTTAGAGGTTGTACCTTCACCATTACCGTTTTCTATTTCTGCCGTTCCTTTTGCAGCGTCAGTCTGTTGTTCGGCTTCCTTCAGTTCATCCATAGCTTCCTCATCAGCTTTGTCAACAGCATCATCATCTTCCCCATAGTTGTTTCCAGTATCCGCTCCCCTTGGTCGAGCCAGTACCTTTCCAGATTTCAAGGTTATTGCTTTGCATTGCGGGTTCTTTTCCGCAGTGCTCGGCAACGTCCCTTTATCCCTTTTCTGCATTTCATTAGCCATCTGTGTAACTTGGGTCTCCACGTTTCTGATAGAGGCCTGCAGCTGAGTGTTGATCTCATTCTGGCTAGTGATAAAATACGTCGTCAAATTTTCCAGCCTTGAAGGAGGCTTTTGATTTTGATTCTGATTTTGGTTTTGGTTCCATTGGCCTTGGTTTGTAACAAATTGAGGCTGGAAGTTTTGGAAGTTCTGGGTAGGCTGTTGGAAATTTTGGTGGGGTCTCTGCTGGATCTGGGGTTGAAAACCTGGGTTTTGAAAATTCTGTCCCCTGTTCTGAATGAATCCTTGATTCTGCTGAGGATTGAACTGCTGCTGTTGTGGTTTGTTCAAGAGGTGGGAGTTAAGGGCATTGTTATTTGAGTATGACAGGTTTGGGTGTCTATTTGGGAAGGCTCCTGCAAAGTTACAGCTTTCAGCTATAATCTGTTCGCATGTATCAGTTGCATGAGCACCTTGACACAGTCCACAAATCACATCTGTTTGCTGTCCTTGAGTAGAGCTCCCAGCTCCCTGATTAACAGACAATGCTGCCACCTGCTCTTGAAGCTTTTCAATATCAGATTTTTTTGCTGTACCTACAGCACACAAACCACGAGGGGGAGGGGGATTAACGTCATCAGTTAAAACAGATCTGTTTACACACATTGCTTCAATCTTGCCCCAAGCCTGGTCCATTGGTATGTATAGCAGATGTTGACCGCCGGCAGCATCAAGCATGTATTTCCATGATGGGGTCAAACCGCTTTAGAACTTTCTCAATTTTTCCCACTCATGGAAACCATGTTGGGGGCATTTCCTGAGCAAGTTGAAGAATCGTTCCTTTGCGTCATACATGGACTCGTCTGGCTTCATTTTGAATTCCGCAATTTTAGAACGGCATTTATCCACCTTGGACTCCAGGAAGTATTTTGCTAAGAAATTTCTGATCACGTCCTCCCATGTGGACTTCTGATTTACGGGCAGTGATTTGTACCATGTTCGTGCTCCGCTAGTCAGAGAGAAAGGGAACAGTCTTAATCGAATGGTGTTAGCAGACACATTCTGGTTCTTGATAGTATCACACAATTCTAAGAAAGTCCGCAGGTGATCATGGGGATCTTCATGACTTGCCCCAGCGAACTGATTGCTCTGAACAAGATTGATGAGGGCCGGCTTCAATTCGAAATTCCTGGCCAAGAATGGAGCTTGTCCAGGAATGTTCAAATATGGCTCTAAGATTGGCTGCATGTAATCAGCGGCTGCTGCTTGTTGATTGTTCTCAACCCCTCCTTGATATTGTTGTGGGTAATAGTTCTGATGCATATAATAATTCCTAGGATCATTGAAGTCATTAGGATTTGGGGGATTCTGGTACTGCTGATCTTGCTGGTTTTGGAAGTTTTGGTTGTTTTGGTGATTTTGGTTATTTGGTGGGTTTTGAGGGTTTGGATTGGGAGGAGGTGCCTCGAAGTGTTGCTGTTCAATGTTTGGTGGGTTCCCGCCTCCTTATATGATCTGAGGAGGGGGATCATCCAAATCATCGTTATCAGCATCTTCGGGGTCTTCCTCGATGTTGTGAAGTGGTGGATTGGGTGGGATGATTGGAGGAATGTCAAGGTTTGCCATATCGGATATGTCGCTACTGGTGCTTGGTGAAAGTAGTGCATGTCTTTCCCATTCCCGTCTTCGTTTAGTCTCCGCCCAAAGTCGTCGAGCTGCCTTTTCTATCTCAGCGTTGTACGGGATTTCGGCTGGCGTCTGCTTCCTCCTTTGCATAGAACAACGGCCTCAATAATGACGGTACCTGTACAATCCCCAGGTTAGAATTGGTTTTGAAATTAAATATTTATATTTATATGTATAAGCTAACTAGGAGCAATGAGGAATGTAATTCTCTAATAAAACGGCGCTGCATCCTCCCCGGCAACGGCGCCATGAAACTTTTGACAATTTCGTCAACACGAGTTTTTCTAAAATATCCCAAGTTTGAATTTATTAAATGAAAAGAGTTATGATTCGTGGGAAAGGGGTTTAAGGATATATTACACTTTCTATTACTCATGTGAGAAACTTTGATTTCAGACGGCGCTGTGGATCTCCCCGGCATGAAACTTTTGACAAATTCCCACTACATAAGTATTTTCTGAAAAATCATAATCCTGGTTTTCAATTTTATTTAATGAAACCAATTTATGATGGCGGAGTTAGGATTAGGGATACATTATAGGTTGTCACGTTTTTATTACTCGTGTTTAAGAAACTGTGCCCCCGAAAGTGCACGGTGTCAAAAATTGCAGTAATTTATAGTAAGACCGGATCGTTCACTGGAGGATGTGCGATAGAAGCAGGGCCCACGTCGTTTTACTAGATTTTCCACTCGTATTGCTCCAATAGGTTTGAAAAGTGATTAATCATCTACTGATGAATTCAAACTAAATTACGAAAGCACTTAAATCTATTCTACAAAGCGTATAAATTCTATTCTAGAAAGCGAGTAAAGTTATTCAAAGAACGCAGTAAATACCATCTGCAGGAGCAGTGAAAATTTACACTATGCTAGCTATGAAGCTGATTCACAGTGTAGACAGAAGGGACAGGAAGAAAAGAATAAGATTTGGACAAGATTTAGATAAGGCATAATTAAACTTCCATTTTAATACACAGATCTTTGCTTGGGATAATCCTGTCAGATAGCTAATTCTCATGCTCTCAGTACTGCGTTCCCTTTAACAGACAGGTACTTACAGTATGAGTTTACATGTTCTTAAAACCACAGATTCTAAGAGACCACAGATTTATAACTGCCCTGGCCTGGGTATGTTACTTCATCTGTGGTGGATAAGCAACACCTGACAAATCATTTATTGACGTGCCAAGTACTATTATCATTCTCCCATGTCACACCCAAAGATTCTAATCGAGCCTGAACTATCCCTTAACTATCAATCCTAGTAGCAGTTACACAACTCTCAATATAACCGAGTGGCCTCTAAAGAAAGCAGTTAAAAGAAAGCGATAAAGAAAGCATTTAAAATCCTACCACTCGGAGGTTTTGAAGGACTGACCCTGGTAGTAAAAGAAAGCCCCCAGTCAGAATGACCGGGTGTGGATCAAGAATTCCCGGCTCTCGGTGAACCGCTCGTGTGTTCACTTCCTTCCGGGTGGTTGTAAGATACAAACTAATGAAATAAACTAATAAATTAGTTCATTTCGGATGCACTCTCTCAGGACTCAAAAACAAGCTTTGGCAGAAGAGGATAGCAGTTGAAAGAATACTCAACCCTGTCTTAGAAAATAACCAAGGCCTGGGTGTTATTCCTCTAAGATTATTTACTACACTATATTTGAATCCAAGTGGACCCCATCTCGGTGTAGTATTTGATCTCGGATTCCCAACAAACAGCAATTTTGAAAAATAATAAGTTTGAAAACCATTCCCTAAACAGGTACTAGACTCTCAATTAAAACTCAGATCCTTTCAGTCTAGATGAGACCTAATCGCTGACTCTGCTTCTAATTTCCTAAAATCAACCCTTGACAGAATGTGAACTAGTCATAACTGAAGAATTTATCCCTTGCTCAGATCCGGATTTTATAAAGGAGTTTTTGTTGGAAATTTAATATACAATATCTGTTTAAAATCTAGACTTCTATTGTCCAAGTGAAGGATCCCAAAATATTATAGACCACATTAATTACATAATAGTAGCATGCATACGGGTATAATGAAGCGTAAAATGAATTGACCCAAAATATACTGGTGGATCTAGACAGAAGATGAAACACAAACATGAAGTGGTCAGAGGACCAAAGTAATGGCAGAACAATCGGGTGGACTGCAAACATCTACTGTCCAATTTCCCAATTACTCGGATGGAGCGAATTTAGACAGCTTTGACCCTATAATGGCAGTGTCAATGCCAGTTGGGCCTCCACTGTCTGCAAATTCAGATAAAAACCCACATGCTTCTTTTCTATAATGATCATTAGTCAGCATTGACAGATGTTGACTAATCCACACTACATATTAGAATTTGGGTTTGGAATTTAAAATAAGGAAAATAAAACTATATCCGGATAGGAGTCAGCTGAGCAGCTATTATAATCCCGGATGGACGAACCGCCAAGGCTTCCACTGACTGATATCCAAACCATGCAAAATAACACTTAGTAACTAATACCCAGAATACGAGCCAGTTTATCCGTGAGGGAATACCCGCCAACATTAGTCTGATGTATTCTTTACTAATTGTTACACACAACACAGAAAAGACAAGATGGAAATGAAATGAAAACAAGGCCTTGTATGAGAGACATTGGTTTCTCATGCAAGGTTATGGAACTAATCCATAGTTAATGACCTAAATAATCCTTCCTACCATAATTAATTACAGTCCGGATTATCTGTTTAAGGCATCATGGTTTTGTTTATAGAAAAATGTTTTAATGACAATTGAACAAAGATCCTTTAATCATAACAATTAGTGATTTAATCATTGCTAATTACAATCATTAATCATTAATGACTAGAGGGTTCAATTAATTAAGTGATGGAAATGGAGAATCAAAATTTCGGCAGCATAACGCCTCATATTGCAATTCTGGGATATTACATCTTAATCCGTGGGATTAAAATGTGAGTGTTTGCAATATAATAAAGGTTAAGAAGTCAGAATTTTTAGGATTAAATAGAAGAGGGGATTCTGTCGAGAAACCATAAATTGTGTCATGAGCCTAGACCCGCGACATGGGTACCTCGACAGGTTTTAGAAATTTGTCATAGTTTTACCATGTGTCGCTAAGCAAAAGTATGTCGCGAGGCGTGGCCTCGCGACAGGAGTCTAGCGACACAGGGTTTTCTGAAAAATTTCAAAGTATTTGACTCCCAGTCGCTAGTCTGGAATTGTGTCGCGAGGCGTGGCTCCGCGACAGGATGTCTAGCGACTGGGTTTTCAAAATATTGACAAGGCATAATTTTCTGTCTCGGAATAAAAGTGTGTCGCGAACCGTGGGTCCGCGACAGGAGTGTTCCGCAACAGAGGCCATGCAGAAAAATCATGCAAGAGTTTGGCCCTCAGTCGCTAAGCAGATGTTGTGTCGCGGACCGTGGGTCCGCGACAGGGATGCCTCGCGACTGAGGATTTCAGGATAGTTAAGACAAGTGTCCCTAGATACCCATGTCGCGAAACAGCCTTCCTGTCGCTAGACGTGGTCTCGCGACAGGAAGAGGTTAGCGACATGGATGATTCAGGCCACGAGTCAGTAAAAGCAAAAGTGAACAGTGGCATGCAAACAGCGTGATCTCACCCTATTTCAGATGAAAAGAACTGTTCTAAGCTAAAATAACCAGACAAAATTTGAAAAATGCAAGAACATGCTTGAACAAAAATAAATCTACCTAAAACAGTATTTAAATAAAGCATAATCCTAATCTAAGGTTGAATCACGTATAAGCATGCACCATATCCAAAATAAAAGAAAGCAGTAAGCATACTAATAAGAAATGGGGGTCAAATGACCCCAAAAGAAGAATGAAAGCATTAATCCATGGGTTAATAACACCCATTTCATGTTTTTGGGACACATTTCCAGATTAACTTCCCATTTTATAAAATGGGTTTGATAATACCCATGATTTGGGGTATTTCAAACCCTAAAACAAGGGTTTAGAAAGAGAAAACATGGTGGAAAGTGGCTAACTAAACTGATGAAAAGGAAAAACAACTAACTTAGCTAAACTAGGGCATGAATTTAAATAATACAAAAAATTAAACTAAGCTAAGAACTACCTAAAAACTGAGCTCTTCAATCTGTCTTCAAGAATGATTCTCTAACTCTTGAGCACATAGGGATCACCACATATTTATAGAGGTGAAACCCTAGGCCCATGGGCCTTGATCTGAGGCCCGTGTCGCAAGACATCACACACATCTCAGCCATGTCGCGGATCATGCGATGCAGCGCGAACTGAGGCATTATGCTGCAAAGCTTCACGACTGGGTCTGGTCCTCAATTCTGTGTCGCTATCCATACCTCTGTCGCTAGGCCATGTATCGCGACCGGGTGTCTAGCGACAGGGAGCTGGGGACACAATTCTTCTTCAACTTCGATGCTGGTGGCGCTAATCATCCGTGTCGCTAGGCCATGTTCCACGACAGGGGCCTAGCGACACAGTCTTTCTGGACTGGCTTCCTCTTTAGTTCGCTGTTGTGCCGCTGACCTCCCCCCTGTCGCTAGGCCATGCTCCGCGACAGGGGTGTCTAGCGACAGGGTATTCCTGGACACCGCCAAATTGGGCCAGATGGGCCAAATCTGCAATTTGTGGGCTTTTCTTTCTTTTCCCCATCTTTTTGTATTTTGTGGGCTTGTTTTATTCTTTTGCCCATCTTTTTCATTCCTTTTTCTTTTCTTTTCTTTTTCTCATGTTTTTGGATTTTTCTAACATAAATGTGTAATAAAATTACATATTTATGCATTTTTCATACCAGCTCAATATTTTTACAATTATGCATAAATCAGTCCAATTCAACTGCTTTCTTATTTAATATAAGACCGGAATGCGATCAAATGCCCGTTTTAGACACGGAAATGGATTAAAAATAATGGTCATTTCTGGCCATTATCAGGGGGTCTATACCCTTGATTGTTGTCGTTCCGTCCGTTTTGATTTTGAGGCTGTCCCTGCCCCGTGACCAAGTCTTCTCTTTTCGTTATGTTTTCAATCCTTGTTCGGCACTCCCGACGTATGTGGCCCATGCGACCACACCGAAAGCATGCCCCCTGTTGAGGGCATCCCCTCATCAGATGGGGTCGCCCACACCTCGGACAAGGTGGTACCGGTTCTTCTTGGTTAAACCTCCTTCCATTGTTGGTTTGCTGTGGCCTATTCGACCCTCGACGCTGCTCGTTCCTTCCCGCATTGTTCTCACCTCTCGCGTCCTTGTTCCTCTTGTCTTGGGGACCCCGGCTGGACTCCCCACTCACTCTCCTTTTCAGTTGCTGTACTCGCGCCACTGCCACAGCGCGGTCATACACGGCTTGAAGATCAGGGTAGTGTACCCCTGTGATCACCTCGTGCACTGCCAGGTTCAGTCCCATCTCGAATTTTTGAGCTTTCTCCGCGTCCGTGGGTACTAATCTTGGTGCGAATAGCACAAGCTTCTTAAACCGAGCGTAGTACTCTTGCACGGTCTGACTTCCATGCCTCAGCGACAGAAACTCCTCGTACATCGCTGCTTTAGTACTCAAGGGATAGAATCTATCCCTGAGCAACTCCATCATTTCCGCCCACGAGTAGGGCTCTTCATCTTCTTGCAGTTTCGCTTGAGTTGCCTGCCACCAGTCGTTCGATTCGCCTCCCAAGTAGTACGAAGTGACGTGCACTCTCTCTCGTTCCGGACACTTGACCGCCCCCAAAAGCTTGTCAAAAGTCCGGATCCATTCCTCTAGTTTTGTTGGATCCTCCTCACCAGCATAGTGGGGCGGCTGGTAAGGATTCACCATCGCCAGATAGTTGGGGCGAGCTTGGGGTGGAGGTACCGCCGCAGCTTGACCCTGATTGACTTGCGTGTTCCCCAGCGCAATCAAGATTTCCTCTAACGTCCGAAGACGATCGCCCACATTGTTCGGTGCGGGGGCGTCCTGCGCACCTTGGGGTTGTTCCTCTACAGGTTCTGTGACATTGGGTGGCACTTCAGTAGTGTCTTGGGGAGCGGGCTGAGTTCTTGCTCTTCCTCTAGGTGCCATTCTGTTACAAATAGTGTAGATTAGGACTTGTGAAATTAACATATAGTCTAAACAATTTTTTTTTATAAATGTGTATGTGTTTGTAATTTCGCACGTGGTGCTCGATCGAACTAAGAAGCGTCGTACGATTCTGGGTTTTATTTTATCTTATTTTATTTTATTTCATTTCGATTTTTTTTCTGGTCTCGGACAGGTCTGTCCAGATTTTTTTTTTATTATAAATAAATCGGCCATTTTATTTCCTTGGAAGAAATTTTTTTTTAGTACAAGCGAGAAGGTATACAAAAGTAGAAATATTTTCCTAGCAAAATAGTATCTACTATAAATAGAATCTCTAGCGTCTCAAGACGTCCTCCGGTGGGGTAGCGGGATCCTCCTCCGGGTCTTCCTCCTCCGAACTCGGCGGCAATAGGTCGTCAAAGATGTGGTTCAAGTCCTCCCCGTGCGCATCAACGTGTTCCTTCAGTATTAGGTTTTGTGTAGTGAGGGTTTGGACTTGGCGTTCGAGTTGGTTTATGCGGTGGTGATCCGTCTCTCTTAAGTTGCCCATGTGGTGCAGATTGGCCTCCAAGTGAGCTATACGATGTTTCATTTGTTCTATGGTTTGTTGGGAGTCGAAGTGAGCGTTCATCATTTGATCATCAAGTTCATCATATCTTGACTAGCCATCTAGCGCAAGCAAAAGATCTAAGTTAAAATTCGCCAAGATTCTAAGTTAAAATTCGCCAAGATTCTAAGTTCTCTAAGTAAAAGAAATGCAATATGCATATGCAACTGATGATTCCCCCCAAAAATAATTCAAACATTGCTTATATATATATATTTTTCTCTAATTCCCATGGGTTTTAAAAATGGAAATTTATTCCATGGAAATAATACTTTAAAATTTAAAATAATAGTCAAAATACTAGTGCTCACTTAAAAATAATAATATTAATAGAAGTATTAATAGTAGTTTAAAAATAGTAATGGTTTAAAAGTAATAGTTTAAAATTAGCCGGCCTCTGATACCAACTTGTAATACCCCGATTTTTGGTCACCCAGGTCGGGATGTCACCGCCACACCTCCCTAGTAAGACACGGTTTCTCCGAGCTTACTAAAGAGATGCAAGGCTAGGTATTGCAGAATTTTAAATATTTAAAACATTTAAAAACAACCCATACAAAAAATTAATTGTCAAACTTGTAACATGACGGAACCCTAGCTGCTCCTCCCTCATCTCCCCCCGTCCATGGCTTCTCCGACGGCGAATTCATCCCCCAATCCCTTCAACACTATTTCCCGCACTCGCTCTTACTCTCCCGGCGATCTCTCTCGGTTGTGTGAAGCCTTCCCATGGGTGGAAGGGTTTATTCGGCGGCCACAGGCCCTGCCCGCCGTTCCTTTGCATGCAGCCGCTCCTTCTCCTTCCGACACTCTGACGCATCCCGCATCCCCTGGTGAGCGGAACATCGTTATCCCTCGCGTGCTCTCTCGGGACACAGGTGGGGAGTCGCATGGCCTATTGCCTCCCAAGGTCCCATCTTATGCCGATACTCTCAAACGAGATCACGTTCAGCATGAGGCTGATTCTATTAAGAAATTTCGTGCGGCCCTACGTGAAGGAGGCGACTGTCCTCCGGTGGCGCGGCCGCCAGATCGATAAGGTGATATTGTTTCGACTACATTAGAAAAACAATTCATAGATGAAAGACTCAAGCTTTTCTCCAATTTTGTCATTATTATGGTTCTTCTTGATCACAGACAGCAGCCGCTGTCGCACCACAAACTGGAAGGGCTTCTAAGCAAGTTGTGGGGAATCCCTTTGTTCGTCATACCTCTTGGTAGAGGCTATTATAACGTTCTTGTTGAAGATGACACCTTGCGCGAAGAACTACTGCAGACAAAATTCTATACTTTCGACCATGGCCGAATCAAAGTGCAGCCCTGGATCCCGAACTTCAATCCATATAAGGTGAAGTCTTCTCTAGCTCCTGTTTGGGTTTGAATTTATGAACTTCCATTTGAACTGTGGCACAAGCTTATTATTAAGAATATAGCGGAGGTGGTGGGTAGTGTGGTCAGAATTGATGAGCGGGCGCTAGATGGCTCGCTTGGGAATTTTATTCGTGTCTTGGAGGAAGTTGATGTTTTGGAGACACTCCCAGAGAAGGTGAAACTGGAACTCCCAGACTCATAGATACACGTTTCCCTGTCTTATGAGAACGTCCCAGTCTATTGCACTTCGTGCCGCACTATGGGTCATCTTCCTGAGGATTGTAAAAAGAGGAAATCCAAGACGAAGGCTCATCTTCATAAGGATGCCAATGTGGATCAGGAAGCAACTTTTACCATTCCTAAGAGGACATGGAAACCTCGAAGCCCCGTGAAACATACACAGGTGCCACACGATCCATCATCCTCAAATCACTTTGAGGCACTCCAGGAGAATGAAACTGGCGCCCCTACTGATGATAGCAGGTTTCCGCGGAGTCCCCTACTGCAAGGGACCAGGATTGCGTTGGACACACATTAGATACGGCGGGAGCTAACATGCAGTTGGCTATTTACACTGATCACGCTATTTCGGATGGCGATGATCCTATTTCTGACAATACTGATCCTCATCATGGTGAGGTCTCTCCTTCCACTCAAATTATTCCATTCCTGAGTGATCCCGCGGACAAGGACGCTGATCAAGCCTGCCATCCTTCTCGGCTCGAGGGACCGATTACGCGATCTCGCGGACATCAACTCCATATCATTAGCCCCACTACTGAAGCTAGTAAGATGATGCACATAGCTGCGGCCAAGCAATGGGATGACCTGCCGCCGAAGCATGGCAAGGGGCGGCGTAAAAAATGAGAGTCCTGTTTTGGAATATCCGTGGGATTGGAAATCAACCATCCCAGATTGCGCTTAAAGAATTGTGTTACAAGCATTAGCCGTACTGGGTGGCTCTAGCGGAGCCCAAAATTCTCCTCTCGGATATTAAGGATTTCTATTGGCAAAATATTTCTTTACATCTTGCTGGAGTCAATTCTCGTGTTAATAAGCGTCCTAATATTTGGGTTTTCTACAATGCGACCTTCATCTCCAAGGTCAGACAGGTATTCCACTCGGACCAGATTATTATTTTTGATTTTGAATTCAACAACACCGAATATAGATTTGGGTTTGTTCATGCGCATAACGATCGCTCCCTCCGTTCTGCTCTTTGGACGGATATTGCTTCCCACATTCATGACAACATGCTGGTTATGGGGGATTTTAACACTACTTTGGGTGCTCATGAGCGGTTAAATCACTCGGGTGTTGATAGTGGAAGCTCCAGTGACTTGTTGGATTTCTTGAACATCACTAATCTCAATGATGTTAATCTTCATGGCCACAAATTTACTTGGTACAAAAGGTCTTTTTCTCGTAACATCCAGGCATCTCGGATTGACAGGGCGATTGTCTCGGATGGATTGATGGAGCTTTGGGACAATGTTTCTCTGACGACTCTAGCCGGGCACAACTCGGATCATACTCCTATCTTTTTGAAATGCGGCTCTAGCACCTCTTCTCCTCGGCTATTCAGATTTCAGTCGATGTGGCTATCTGACACCAGCTTTTTTATCATGGCGGAAACCTCATGGCATGCTCATGTCTCGGGTAATAATCCTATTGTTACTTTTACGGCTAAGCTCAAACGCCACAAGCTCCACATCAAAGCTTGGAACTCGGCATCCTTTGGTCACATTTTTGAGGAGGTGGACGCTGCTTTTATTCAGCTTCAGGATATCCAAAAACGTTTGGACCAGGAGGGTGATAGCGAGCTTCTCTTTTGTGAGGAGGTGGACGCCCATATTCATCTCAATAACAAATTGCGGGCGAAATATGATTTCTTTTCTCAAAAGAATAGGGCTTCTTGGTTGAAAGACGGGGACCGTAATACAGCTTTCTTCCACAAATATCAAAGGTTGAAGCGTTCCAAATTTACGATCTCTTCAATGGTTATTGGTGAGAGTATATCTGAGAATGATGCGGACATTGCGAATCATATTATTGAATATTACAAGTCTTTGTTCCAATCGCTAGCGGACACTCCTGACTTCTCTGTCCTAGATTTCCTCGCTCCTGTGATCACGGATGAGGAAAACATACAGCTTACTCATATGCCTGGTGTGGAGGAAGTTCACAAGGCGGTTATGGACCTCTCGGCCGATAGCTCCCCTGGGCCGGACGGTTTTGGAGGCATTTTTTATCACAAGTGTTGGTCCTTCATTCATCAAGATCTCTGTAAGGCAGTCCAGTACTTCTTCACTCATGAGCACATGCCCATGGGTATCAATAACAACTTCATTGTTCTTATTCCCAAAAAGGATGGCGCTGTCAGGATTGAAGATTACAGACCGATCAACCTTTGCAACTTCCTGTTCAAGATCATCACTCGCATTCTCTCTGCCCGGTTCGGCCCCCTCCTTGGGAAGCACCTCAGTCCGCTTCAATTTGGTTTCATCCCGGGTCGTAACATTCACCACTGTATTGCTATTGCGTCGGAATGTTTCAACAGCCTGAGCAGATCTAAAAAGGGCGGCATTGCCCTCAAAATTGACATTACTAAAGCATTCGACACGGTTCGTTGGGATTTTCTTTTAAATGTTGCTAATCGTTTGGGCTTCAGTCGTAAATTCTGCTCTCTTGTTCGCTCCATCCTGTCCTCTGCCAAAGTCTCTGTGCTTATTAATGGTGTGTGTAATACCCGGAAATTTTCCAACATAAAATAAATATAATAAATAAAATAAATACAATAAATAAAGAAATAAATGTAGAGGAAATGAGAAATGGAAATTAAATTCAAAAGGAATCAAAGTTTCGAGAACCCGGGAAGCCGAAGACAATCTAATCGAATAAATGGTTACACGAGGACCCGACACCCATGCACTCAATAACTCGAGTCCAAATATAAATTTAGGTCCGAATAAAATTAAGATAGGAAATCGGAGCCCGAAGATACCCCGGAAATCCGAATCTGGGAACATAGGGGGATAGAAGTCCGAAAGAGAGGAGGAAACGCCCGACGGATCGCACGACCCCGCCCGGACCGAAGTCCAGGCGAAGCCGGCGCGGTGGCCGCGCGGTCGAAGAGGGTGGAGCGCGCCACGGCCGCGCCAAGCGACATATTTGCCCGTTGCGTGAATCTCTCGCCCGAACGCGGATTTTTCGACTTTCGGTTGAACATCTCTCGACCCAAGACCCTTGGGGTCAGATTTTGGACGCCCTAGGTCTTAGATATCTATAAATAAGACCTTCTGGGAGCTCCGAATACCTTTACGAAACCCTACAACTCTCTACACATTCGAAACCCTAAATCCGGAGTCGTCGGAGGCACGAAACCAAGGCGAACGCTGTTGGACGAAATTCTAAGATCTCCATAGTCGTGGTAAGTCTCGATCCAATCCTTGTTCAATATACGATTCGAAAACGAATCCTAATCTTCTTCTTTTCTCTTCTACACCTCGTATTGGATCTAGATCGTAGAACCCGACGAAGGAGAGGAGAAACGGTGGACTGGAAGCCACGCCTTCGAATAGACGATCCCGGACGTTCACAAACTCTGTAAGTTAACTCTTACATGGTTTTGGGATGAATTAAAACATTCAAAACTAAAAGATCAACAAGAAATCGAAAATCTGTCAATTTATACTTTCTACCGACGCAACTGATTTGATGAATTTTTCTGAACCTTAAAACGACCTCAAACGGAAAAACTTAAAACACGAAAAACATTCCTAAGGCTTAGATCTATCTACTGTAAAATTTTCATAATTTTTCATCGTGTTTTGTTAGCCGAAAACGACCACGAACAGACCTGCCTGTGGTTTAGATCTTGAAACGATGATAGATTCTTTATTCGAACTTGTTGGTGATTTCTACCTTAGATCTAGACCGATCTAGGTTTGGCGTTAAACATAAGAGTTGTAGATCTATACGTTAAGAACACCTCCATAAAATTTCAGAATTTTTCGTGATGATTTGGTATATGAAATCCACCCGAAACCGAACTGCTAGGATGTGGATCTTGAAATTCTTGACAGAACTTAGGTCAGAACTTGATGACGTTTTTGACTAGGATTCTAGGCCAATTTAGATCTTTTGCCGAACATGAAAGTTGTAGATAAACGTCTTAAAATGATCCCTGTAAAATTTCAATAAATTTGGAGTTGATTTGCTATGGTAGAACTCGATATCTTTAAACTGTGGTATGTAAAATTCGGACAGATTTGGGTTTCGGCGAAAATTGACGTTTTGACATGTTGGGGTATCTCGGATTGAAAAAGTTAAAACACAAAAGTTGTTCACCTCGACGTTTCTGAGTCAGTGGTGAAATTTCGAAATTTTTGGAATTAAATCTGAATTTAGACGAATTTTAGAGTAAATTGTGGTTGACCGAGTCAAATCTTGATATCTTGTTGAAACGGTGAAATTAGCCTTTAAGGTTTAAATGATTGGGAATTCCTTTGAAATAAAATACACGTGAAATATCCTGCTTGCCGAAAGGCAATTGAAATATCCTGCTTGCCGAAAGGCAATTGAAATATCCTGCTTGCCGAAAGGCAATTGAAATATAATGCTTGCCGAAAGGCAATTGAGATATAACGCTTGCCGGAAGGCAATTGATAAATAAAACTTACCGAGTGGCGATTGAAATATAAACTTGAAATATGAGACATGAGATATGAAACTAGAAGACTTAAAAAAATTGTTCCTTTTAGATTATGCCTCAAAGTATGTCTTGCAATTGTTTTACTTTGCGAATTATATTTATGATCTTATGAAATCTCTATCCTTTAAATTATGCCATTTAATTATGGTTAGATAAATATGTTAAATGATGTGGTGTTGTGTGCATGTTTTCTCAAAATCTAAATAATGGCTTTGATACCACTTTGTAACACCCCGGTTTTTGGTCACCCAGGTCGGGATGTCACCGCCACACCTCCCTAGCGAGACACAGTTTCTCCGAGCTCACTAAAGAGATGCAAGGCTATGATTTTTCAGAATTTAAAACATTCAAACAGCCCATTCATATATAATTTAAAAAATAATACATCAAAGTTGCAGCGGAAATCCTAAGGGGGAGAGGATGTGATACATCAGAGCCCAGAATATTTTAAAGCTATATATTTTAAAGTAAATATCTGATACCAAGTGGTATCAGAGCCCAGAATATTTTAAAGCTATTTATTATAAAGAAAATATCTGATACCAAAGTTGGTATCAGAGACCGGCTATTTTTAAACTATTATTTTTAAACCATTATTCTTAAACTACTATTAATATTTTGACTATTATTTTAAATTTTAAAGTATTATTTCCATGGAGGAATTTTTATGTTAAAACCATGGGAAAATATATATATATATATAAAGTGCATTAAATTATTTTTGGGGGGAATCCTCATTTGCATTTGCATATTGCATTTCTTTTATGATCTTAGAATCTTGGCGAAATTGAACTTAGGATCTTGGCGAAATTGAACTTAGAATCTTGTCGAATATTAACTTAGATCTCTTGCTACACCTAGATAACTTAGAGGCTTGACATCAAATTAGGAACGCTAACTTGAGACTGATCTTGCCTTAGTTCTAGATCGCGTTCATCTAAGCGCACACCAACAAATCTCGACCTTAGCAATTTCCTATTCTTGTACGAATTAGAAAATTTCCTTATGTGGAACAATAAAAATCAAGTTTTATTAAAACACTCTTTATTCCAAACAACAAATCCAAAAATTTAAAATTAGAAATTTACAAAACGTCTTGTTCGAGCGATCTATCTAAACCAAGATAAGCTAATCTATACACGTTATAACAGAAAATGGCGCCTAGGAGGAAACCAAGGAAGGTGAGTCCAAACGGCACTGACGCTAACCTTTCCAACACGCCCAACAACAGTGAAAGTCCTCAGAACCTAGGAGAGCAAGTGCCTCAAGCGCCCAATAATATGGAAGCACGTTTAAAAACGATAGAGGGATTCCTAGTCGCATTAGGAAATGCGGAGGTGCATAGGGCACCTGCAGCAGTACCTCCGCCCGTAGCTCAAACCAACTATCTAGCGTTGGTGAATCCCTATCAACCACCACGTTATGATGGGCAGGAGGATCCCGCCAAACTAGAGGGGTGGATCCGTACATTTGATAAGCTCCTGGATGCTATCAAATGTCCTGATGAGGCAAAGACACGAGTAGCAACCTACTACTTAGGAGGCGAAGCCGATGAGTGGTGGCAAGACCTCCAGAGGAATTTAGAGGAAGCTGAAGAAGCTTATTCGTGGACTAAACTTAAGGAGGATCTAAGGGACCGCTTCTACCCCATGAGCACCAAGGCGGCAATGTACGAAGAGTTTTTATCACTGAAGCAAGAGGGACGGACGGTGCAGGAGTATTACACCCGGTTTAAGGAGTTGGTACGATTTGCTACGAGGATAGTACCAACCGACTCTGACAAGGCTCAGAAATTTGAGATGGGTCTGAACCTTAGTATCCGGGAGATACTTGCAGTAGGACAATTCACGAACCTGCAGACGGTTTATGATCGTGCGGTAGCGGTTGCACGAGTCCAAGGACTGAAACGGAAACCGATAGATGAGGCTAACCAAGGACCACAAGGAGATTACAAGGTGGATAAGGACCATTTCGATGGAAACTCGAAAGGACAACATCAAAATGACAATGGGGAGAAAAAGGGGATAGTCTTCAACCATTGTGACTATGCGTCACCATGTCCAAAGTGTGGTAAACCGCATTATGCGAGAGGATGCCCTCAGCCTGGAGCATGCCTTCGATGTGGTCGACATGGTCATCAGCTGCGTGATTGCCAGACACGGAAAGAGAACATCGACAAGAGAGAGAATGTGACTACTCGACTTAAGCAACCACGAAACCCAGACGGTCAAGGTGGCAACAACCAACGGCACCAGTACCATCAGAATAAAGACCCAGACCAGAACCCTCTTGAGAATAATGCATAGGCAGTTATGGGGACATAACTGAAATCCTAAGGGGGAGAGGATGTGATACCCCCGCAATAATTTATTTTTGGAGTTCGACTCGATAAGATGAATCCTGGAAAAAATATATATATATATATAATAAATAAACATATTCAAGTTGTTTTGAACTACGTTATGGCTTGATCCCTTCACCGGGTACGTAGGCAGCTTAGAAGTTTTAATTCTAAGTTCAGTCACAAAATGATAAAACAAACAAAAAGACTTTAGCACGAGAAAAGCCGAAACACAACTTCGAGGACGAAGTTGATTCTTAAGGAGGGTAGACTGTAATACCCGGAAATTTTCCAACATAAAATAAATATAATAAATAAAATAAATACAATAAATAAAGAAATAAATGTAGAGGAAATGAGAAATGGAAATTAAATTGAAAAGGAATCAAAGTTTCAAGAACCCGGGAAGCCGAAGACAATCTAATCGAATAAATGGTTACACGGGGACCCGACACCCATGCACTCAATAACTCGAGTCCAAATATAAATTTAGGTCCGAATAAAATTAAGATAGGAAATCGGAGCCCGAAGATACCCCGGAAATCCAAATCCGGGAACATAGGGGGATAGAAGTCCGAAAGAGAGGAGGAAACGCCCGACGGATCGCACAACCCCGCCCGGACCGAAGTCCAGGCGAAGCCGGCGCGGTGGCCGCGCGGTCGAAGAGGGTGGAGCGCGCCACGGCCGCGCCAAGCAACAGATTTGCCCGTTGCGTGAATCTCTCGCCCGAACGGGGATTTTTCGACTTTCGGTTGAACATCTCTCGACCCAAGACCCTTGGGGTTAGATTTTGGACGCCCTAGGTCTTAGATATCTATAAATAAGACCTTCTGGGAGCTCCGAATACCTTTACAAAACCCTACAACTCTCTACACATTCGAAACCCTAAATCCGGAATCGTCGGAGGCACGAAACCAAGGCGAACGCTGTTGGACGAAATTCTAAGATCTCCATAGTCGTGGTAAGTCTCGATCCGATCCTTGTTCAATATACGATTCGAAAACGAATCCTAATCTTCTTCTTTTCTCTTCTACACCTCGTATTGGATCTAGATCGTAGAACCCGACGAACGGAGAGGAGAAACGGTGGACTGGAAGCCACGCCTTCGAATAGACGATCCCGGACGTTCACAAACTCTGTAAGTTAACTCTTACATGGTTTTAGGATGAATTAAAACATTCAAAACTAAAAGATTAACAAGAAATCGAAAATCTGTCAATTTATACTTTCTATCGACGCAACAGATTTGATGAATTTTTCCGAACCTTAAAACAACCTCAAACAGAAAAACTTAAAACACGAAAAATATTCCGAAGGCTTAGATCTATCTACTGTAAAATTTTCATAATTTTTCATCGTGTTTTGATAGCCGAAAACGACCACGAACAGACCTGCCTGTGGTTTAGATCTTGAAACGATGATAGATTCTTTATTCGAACTTGTTGGTGATTTCTACCTTAGATCTAGACCGATCTAGGCTTGGCGTTGAACATAAGAGTTGTAGATCTATACGTTAAGAACACCTCCATAAAATTTCAGAATTTGTCGTGATGATTTGGTATATGAAATCCACCCGAAACCGAACTGCTAGGATGTGGATCTTGAAATTCTTGACAGAACTTAGGTCAGAACTTGATGACGTTTTTGACTAGGATTCTAGGCCAATTTAGATCTTTCACCGAACATGAAAGTTGTAGATAAACGTCTTAAAATGATCCCTGTAAAATTTCATTAAATTTGGAGTTGATTTGCTATGGTAGAACTCGATATCTTTAAACTGTGGTACGTAAAATTCGGACAGATTTGGGTTTCGGCGAAAATTGACGTTTTGACATGTTGGGGTATCTCGGATTGAAAAAGTTAAAACACGAAAGTTGTTCATCTTGACGTTTCTGAGTTAGTGGTGAAATTTCGAAATTTTTGGAATTAAATCTGAATTTAGACGAATTTTAGAGTAAACTGTGGTTGACCGAGTCAAATCTTGATATCTTGTTGAAACGGTGAAATTAGCCTTTAAGGTTTAAATGATTGGGAATTCCTTTGAAATAAAATACACGTGAAATATCCTGCTTGCCGAAAGGCAATTGAAATATCCTGCTTGCCGAAAGGTAATTGAAATATCCTGCTTGCCGAAAGGCAATTGAAATATAATGCTTGCCGAAAGGCAATTGAGATATAACGCTTGCCGGAAGGCAATTGATAAATAAAACTTGCCGAGTGGCGATTGAAATATAAACTTGAAATATGAGACATGAGATATGAAACTAGAAGACTTAAAAAAATTGTTCCTTTTAGATTATGCCTCAAATATGTCTTGCAATTGTTTTACTTTGCGAATTATATTTATGATCTTATGAAATCTCTATCCTTTAAATTATGCCATTTAATTATGGTTAGATAAATATGTTAAATGATGTGGTGTTGTGTGCATGTTTTCTCAAAATCTAAATAATGGCTTTGAAACCCCTTAATCATGCTTGTGTTAACTTACTCAGCACGTAGTGCTGACCAAACCGTTTTTATTTTTTTTCTTCCAGAGTTGAGAATTATGCATCGTCATATGCATACACGGGAAGCTTGGGATGATATATTGTTTTGAATTTTTGTATTAGACTAGATCTTGCATGAACGGGCCTGTTTAACCCGTGATTAGGCCATGTTGGCCCTATATTTAAATTCCGCTGCGATACATATATGTAAATATTATTTTCCGCTGCAACTTTGATGTATTATTTTTTAAATTATTATTGAATGGGCTGATTGAATGTTTTAAATTCTGAAAAACCATAGCCTTGCATCTCTTTAGTGAGCTCGGAGAAACCGTGTCTCGCTAGGGAGGTGTGGCGGTGACATCCCGACCTGGGTGACCAAAAACCGGGGTGTTACAGTGTGCCCCGGGGCTTTTTCTCTTACGGCCGAGGTGTTCGCCAAGGGGATCCCTTGTCACCGCTTCTCTTTTGCATGGCCGAGTAGGTGCTTGGTCTTTGGATTAATAGTTGGATTTTCTGTGGGGATATCCAGCTTGCACGCGCAAGTAGATCCTGCCGATTTCCTCCCTTCCTCTTTTATGCGGATGACATTGTTTTCTTTTGCCAAGGCGATGACAATTCTATAGATAATATTCATGCCATCATTGCCAAATATGCGGAGGTCTCTGGCCAGGCACATAATCTGGCCAAGTCTAGAATTTACTTTGGCAATTTTGTAAACAGCAACCTCAAGCGACGTGTACTTGCTGATTATCGTATTCCGTCAGGTCGCTTTCCCTTCAAATATCTTGGTTGCCCGATTTTCATTGGCTCGCCTAAAAATTAGTATTTTAGGGAGTTTACAGATTCGATCTTTCAGAAATTTGGTAGATGGAAGGGCGCCTCTCTTTCCATGGCCAGTAGAATCTGCCTGGTTAATCATGTGATCATCGCTTCAACGGTGCACTCTATGATGGTTTATAGATGGCCGCGTCTGCAGATTAAACGTATTGAAGCTGCTTGCCGTAATTTTATTTGGACTGGGGATATTAACAAGATTCATAATTTTACTGTTGGTTGGAAACGGGCTTGCAGCCCTGTAGAGGAAGGGGGCTCGGCATTCGCTCCATCCGCTCCGCGAATGAAGCCTACATTATGAAGCTCGATTGGGACATTCTCCAGGGTCATCCTTCTCTCGGATTTCATAAGGACAAATTGTTCGTTCAGGGCGTTCCCCGTCATAATTACTTAACGTCTTCCATCCGCTCTCCATGCCTGAGTCACGCTAGGAGGCTAATTGAGGAGGAAGCCTGGATTGTGGGTGTTAACTCCAATGTCAGATTCTGGCTAGACAATTGGGCCGGTTGTGTTATTGCGGATGTGCTGGACATTCCTATGGATCTCAGGGAATTTTTCATCAACCTATTAGTGAGTATTTTATTGATGGTGCTTGGCACTTTACATCTAATTTTGTCGTGAATTACCCGGATCTCCTCCGAGCTATACTGGGCGTCCGAATCTCTACTAGTTCGAACGACCTTCGAGTCTGGACTAAAACTGCTCATGGCAAAATCACATCTCAGTTAGCGTACAGACACTTGCGGACTTCCTATCCGGCGACTTCTTGGGGATCGTGGATCTGGGCCAACTTTATTCCCCGACGTCGCTCGATAGTGGTCCGGAAAGCCATCAGGGGTGTCTTGCTTTCTTGGGAGGTTCTTCAGTCCAAAGGGATCAATGGTCCGTCCATATGCTACTTGTGCCGTTCTGCTGAAGAAAGTCTTGATCACTTGTTCCTTAAGTGTAGGGTTTCCTCTAAAGTTCTGATGCTCTTTGTTCAGGCATTCGGTTACCAACATAGGATTCATGTTGATTCTAGCTTCATGGAAGTCATATTGCAAAGCATCTCTGTTAAGGCCAGCAAACAAATCCTTTCACTTTGGAGGCTGTTCTTCGTCACCTATGTCTAACTCATCTGGACTATTCGTAATGATGTTATGCATGTTGATTGTACATCTACAGAATGTCACGGCCCAATTCGGACGTCCAAGCTCACGGCAACCATCATGGCTTTGATGAAAGAAGCGGATCATCTTGACTTGGGTAGCATGAATAACTCCTTGGATGACCTGCGAGTGGTAAAGTTTTTTGGGCTCCGAGTTTCTATGGGAAAATCGCCTAAAATCACTATTGTTCGATGGCATCCCCCTCTTCTTGGCTGGACGAAATGTAATGTGGATGGTCACGCCTTCGGATCCCCTGGTGCTATCTCCGATGGAGGAATATTTCGCAACTCCAGAGGGTTTGTCAAGGGCTGCTTCTCGAGTGGATATGGCTTTGGCTTCGCTTACGAAGCAGAATTGGTCACCGCCTGCTTGGGACTTGAATTTGCCCATGCGAAAGGCTGGACCGACCTTTGGTTGGAGACAGACTCTACTTATGTTGTGCACGCATTCACCAGTTCCAATCCGGACATTTCATGGCGATTTTATGGCCGATGGAAGGCTGCTAAAGACATCTTGGAGCAGATTAATTTTCGCATATCTCACATTTATCGGGAAGGCAACGCTGCAGCTGACGCACTCTCCTCTATTGGTGGCGATCTCACATGGTACTCATCTACCCCACAATTTTTGTACAAGCATATTTTTCAGGATATGCACTCAGACTACTATAGATTTCACTAGGTTCTTTTATATGTGATCGTGTACGATAGTTTTTATCTCCTTTTCTGCTTGGTACTCTTTTTCCCTCTCATGGGTTTTTCCCATTGGGTTTTACCATGAAAGGGTTTTAATGAGGCTGGCGGGGAGATTTTTGGGCGCTTGTCGGGCTATCTTTTCGGCCTTGGTCACTGGCCTTTTCTTTTTCCATCGTGTATTTCGGTGGCTTGCCTCCTGTGGCTTCTTTTCTACATCTGTTTCTTCTTTTTCCTTCTTTTTCATTAATAAAATTATCGCTTATTGGTTAAAAACAGCCCATACAATATAAGTTCGAAAATAATATCATAATGCAGCGGAAACCAATATCAGAGTATAAGTTTCGCAGCGGAAAACAATATCAGAGTATAAGTTTTGCAGCGGAAAATGTAAATAGGACCAACGTGGTCAAAACACGGGTTAAACAGACCCGTTCATACTATAGTCTAATGCAAGAATTTCAACAAAATAAAGTTTCCCAAAATCCCATGCATGTACGTGCTCATGTTCATTCCACATACTCTGTAAGAAAAAGGAAATAATGGTTTGGTTAGCACAACTTGCTGAGTAAGTTAACACAGACATGATCGTAGGGTTTAAAAGCCATTTACTTAACATTTAACGAAAACATGATAATAATAAATCACCTATAGTTTAATTTAATTCAACTAACCAACTAATTTACACAATTTAATTCATGGCTCTATTTAACAACACATTTCACTTAATTTAAACTAAAGACCATAACTAATTTAAATAAAGCATTTAAATAATTTAAATGGAGAATAAAAATAAATGATTTAATTTATTTCCCCCTTACACCCAAGATTTAAGAATTTCAAGTATTTCACGATTGCATTGCAATCTCGTCACATTTAGCCGGTAGCCCGGCGGCTGCAGCTGTATCCGCCATACCCAGTACCACTCCGGAGTCTCGGGAAACCCAAATGGATATTCACGAGAGTGTAGGCCCTTTTCTCATGCCGTTTTGGCAATGTAATTTTTCGCGCGGGGTCACCATCGTCCATAAAGGCACGAAGTAAATAGTTAGGGGGCACCCTGCAGAGCACTCACCCCTAATTTTAATTGATCAATTTTGTAAGGGGATTTATTTCCAAAATTCTGATTTCACTTAATTTATTTAGAAAGATATTTCGACTAGTTTTAACTTTAAAGGCTAATTTCACCGTTTCAACAAGATATCAAGATTTGACTCCGGTAAACCACTGTTTACTCTAAAATTTATTAAAATCAGATTCAAGTCCGAAAATTCCAAACTTTTACCAGTGACTCGAAAACACATAGATGAACAAGTTTTGTGTTTTAAGTTTTTCGATCTGAGATACAGAAGTAATAGAAAAACGTCAATCTTTATCAGGATGATAATCTGTCCGAATTTCCTACACAGCAGTCTCAAAATTTCAAGATCTACCATATCAAATGAACTCCAAATTTGATGACATTTTACAGAGATCTTCCTAAGACAATTATCTACAACTTTCATGTTCGGTTAAAGATCTGAATCCGCTTAGAACTAATGTCAAAAACGTCTACAAGCTCGGACCTATATTCTGTCAAGAATTTCAAGATTTGAATTAAAACAGTTCGGTTCCTGGTCGATTTCAGATATTAAAATGCCACTAAAAATTCTGAAAATTTTACAGGAGATAGATCTAAGCCTTAGGAACGTTTTCCGTGTTTTAAGTTTTCCTATTTGAAGATTTTAAGGGTTCAGAAAATTCGTGCAAAAACGCTGCGCCGATAAAGATTTCGTGTTGACAGATTTTTGAATTCTTGGTTAAACCTTTAGATTAGAGTGTTTTAATTACTCCCAAAACCATGTAAGTATTAACTTACAGATTTACAGTCGTCCGGGTTCGTCGATTCGGAGGCGTGGCTTCCAGTCCACCGTTTATCTCCTAGGTTCGTCGGGTTTTTCGTTCTAGATCCGATTCGGGGCGTAGAGAAGAAAAAGATTAAGTTAGGATTCATTTTCGAATCAAAACGTAAGAGACGAAAGGATCAGACTTACCACGACGATAGACGACTTTCGGATTCGTCCAAACCAGTCCTCGCCTTGGTTTCGTGCCTCCGACGACTAGAGAGTTCTAGTATTTTGAAAAGTGTTTGGGGCTGACAAGAGGTGTTATTTATAGATAGGCACAACCTAGGGACGTCCAAGGTCGGCCTTGGTGAGTCTTGAGCAGAAAGGAATACAACCGAAGTCGGAAAATCCGGATTCGGGCGAGTAAACCTGGCAACGGGCGAATCTGCTAGTTGGCGCGGGGTTGGCGCACCGTTTAGCCAAACACCGCGCGGCCACCGCGCGGCTGCCGCCTGGACTTTGGTCCGGGCGGGTCGTGCGATTCGTCGTGCTTTTCCTCATCTCTTTCGGACTTCTATCCCTCTATGTTCTCGGATTCCGATTTCCGGGGTATCTTCGGGTTCCTACTTCCTATCGTCATTTTTACTCGGGTCTAAATGCATGTTTGGACTTGAATTCTCGAGTTCATTGATGTCGGGTTTCGGTGTACAAGTTATTCGATTAAATTGTCTCGAGTATTGGAACTTTAATTCCTTTTTAGATTAGATTTCATTTCTCATTTCTTTTTCTCTTTATTTATTTAGTGTATTTATTTATTATTTATTTATTTAATTATTTGTTTTATGTTGCAAAATTCTCGGGTATTACAGGGGTGTTGTGGTATTTCATTTGTGTTAGGTGGGATATGTTGATTGCGTGGTCTTCCTCTAGGTGTCATTCTGTTAAAAGTGCAAGGAGATTAGATTCTATAAGGATGTAATAGAGTGTTTGGAAAATGATTTATTAAATGAAAATGGTGTTAGTAGGAGTTGTTTGGAGTATGGTATAATATAGCGTATATAACTTAACGATTTGTTTGATTAGATCGCTTGGGAACCCAACAAGGTATTTGAAATATAAATGAAATATAAAGAGTATTTTAAATATAGAGTATTTTAAAATATATAAAGCTTGTATTTTATTGCTCGACGTAAGAAATTTTAGTACAAGCGATATGAATGGAAGTAACGATACTAATCTCAAAAAGGAAATAATTTGGCTAACAAAAGTAGAAGTACTAGAGATAGTGCATAAAGAAAATCAAAGATTCCTAAGCTTCTCCAGAATAAGTAGCAGGGTCTTCCATCGGGTCCTCCTCCTCATCAGAAATTGGGCCAGTGCCCAAGGGTCCATGGAACACTGGGCTTGGTGGATCATTGGCTCCAGGGACTGGGCTCTACGGTCCATTGGGCTTAGCGCCCCAATGCTCGACTACGGGACTGGGAACTAGCAGGTAGTCAGTGATGTGGATCATGTCCATTCCCAGAGTTTCGATTCACTCTATCATATCATGGTTTTGTTGAATAAGAAAATGACCTTGTTGTTCCAGTTAGGTTATATGATGGTGGTCAGCTGTGTAATACCCGAGAAATCGACATCGAGATTTAAATCCCAAAATAAGGAATTGGATTTAATTATTAAAACCGAAATAATTCCGAGAGAGCGGAATTAAATATATTTCGGACAATCGCGACTCGAGATAAGTTTATCGAGTTATTCCAACGATCTCGGATAATTCCACATTATGATTTTTGGAAATAAAAATAATATATATTAAAAAAAAACCGCAACAGGTAGCCGCGCGGCGGCGGCGCGGTGGCGAACCACCAGCGCGCCACCGTGCAGGGGGCGATGCCCCAACGCGTTTCACGCGTTTTCTGCTCTATTCTCCGAGCTCGGCGATTCCAATCAACTTGAATTCAATTCTCAAATGTTAAGGGGTGTATTGTGACTCATTGGAATGATTTTGGATGTATTAAACTCCCCTACAAAGTTGGAATAAGTTGGATACATATACAAAGTGGATTCATTGGACCATGTAGGGGGTAGGTGGAATGGATGAAGATTTGAGGGCGTAAATTCGAGTATTGACTGCCATTATACCCTCACCACTTACCTAGGGCCATAATGCCACCCTTTGGAGACTCTAGGCAACCATTATCAACCCTTTACAGCCCCCAAAAACCACCCCCATTGCAATACTCCCAAAATCAGTTTTCCTCTTGAGTGTTGGTGAAGTTGTGGATTGTTCTTCGAGTTTCCAGAGGTTTTGGCGAGAATCAAGCATTAAATCCATTCTCCTACGAGTAGGTAAGGTCTCCAATCCAAATCCGTGTCCCTAGATTCGAATCTCAGGCCCTAGAACTAAGAATCTCTTCCAACATCTCCAAAATAGGTTCAATCGGTGGAAGTGAGGATCTTGTGGCCGAGTTGGACGTTCTCAGGGATTCCAAGGAGAAGATTTTTTTTTATCCTAATCTAATCCAAGGTAATTTAGTATCATACACATCAAGTTTTAGAAGTTTTGGTTGGGTTCAAGTCGAGTTTTAGATCCATTTCCATTCTATATGAAATCTGTCAAACAAGGTTTTCACTTGACTAGTTTCTGTTTTCTTGAAATTTTGACTTAGATCCGTGCATTTTTGGTAAACCTTTCCTTAATGAAAATTGTTCCGAACATCTTAAAGATGATCTCTGTAAATTTTTAGAATTTTTGGAGTTGATTTGAAACCCGAAATTCAATATGGTTGTAATACCCGAGAATTTTGCAACATAAAATAAATAAATAAATAAATAATAAATAAAACATAATAGATAAATAAAGGAGAAATGGAATTTAAATTAAAAAGGAACCAAAGTTCCGAGAACCCGGGAAACCAAAGACAATTTAATTAAATAACTTGTGTACACCGAAACCCGACATCAATGAACTCGAGAATTCAAGTCCAAACATGCATTTAGACCCGAGTAAAAATGACGATAGGAAGTAGGAACCCAAAGATACCCCGGAAATCGGAATCCAAGAACATAGAGGGATAGAAGTCCAAAAGAGAGGAGGAAAAGCACGACGGATCGCACAACCCGCCCGGACCGAAGTCCAAGCGTAAGCCGCGCGGTGGCCGCGCGCTGGTTGGCCTAAGGGCGCGCCAACCCCGCGCCAATTAGCAGATTCGCCCGTTGCGAGATTTACTCGCCCGAATCCGGATTTTCCGACTTCGGTTGTATTCCTTTCGGCTCAAGACTCACCAAGGCCGACCTTGGACGTCCTTAGGTCGTGCCTATCTATAAATAACACCTCTTGTCAGCCCCGAACACTTTTCAAAAAAACCCTACAACTCTCTATACGCTCGAAAACCCTAATCCCGGAGTCGTCGGAGGCACCAAAACCAAGTAAGGAACTGTCTTGGACGAAAATCTGTGAAGCTACAATGTCGTGGTAAGTTCTGGTCCAAATTCTTTTCCATTGTGATTCGAAAACGAATCCTAACTTAATTTCTTTCCTTTCTACACCCCGAATCGGATCGAGAACGAAGAACCCGACGAGCCGAGGAGATAAACGGTGGACTGGAAGCCACGCCTCCGAATCGACAAACCCGGACGACTGTAAATCTGTAAGTTAATCTTACTATGGTTCTGGGAGGATTTAAAATACACCTAACGTAACAATCTAATCAAGAAACCTAAAATCTGTCAACCCGAAGAAAACCACGGCGCAGCAGGCTTGCATGATTTTTCCGAACCCCTAAACATGTTCAAACGAGAAAACTTAAAACAAAAAAAAAAAATGTTCCTAAGACATAGATCTATTGTCTGTAAATATTTCATAATTTTTCATCGTGTTTTGTTATCCGAAAACGACCGTAACAGACCTGCCTTCGATTTAGATCTTGAAACGGTGAAAGATTCTTTATCCGAACTTGAGGTTGATTTTTACCTTAGATCTAGACCGATTTAAGATTGGTGTTAAACATAAGAATTGTAAATCTATACGTTAAGAACACCTCCGTAAATGTTTGGAATTTTTCGTTGAGGTTTGATATCGGAATTCGACTCCAAACCGAACTGTTCTAAATTTAGATCTTTAAATCTTGACAGATTCTTGGCCCGAACTTGTTGGCGTTTTTTAAAATAGATATAGGGTGAATTAGATCTTTTTTTGAACATGAAACTTGTAGATATATGTCTTAAGCATCTCTCTGTAAAATTTCATCAAGTTGGGAGTTGGTTTGCTATGGTGGATCTCGAAATTTAGGAACTGCTGTCGTAAAGATTCGGACAGATTTGTAACCTGATAGAAATCTATGTTTTTGACTTACTTCCATAACCCGGATCGAAGAACTTAAAACATGAAACCTGTTCATCTCTGTGTTCTCGAGTCACCGGTCAAATTTCAGAATTTTTGGACTTAAACTCGATTTTTAATAAATTTTGAAGTGAACTGTGGTTGACCGAGTCAAATCTTGATATCTTGTTGAAACGGTGAAATTAGCCTTTAAGGTTTAAATGATTGGGAATTCCTTTGAAATAAAATACACATGAAACATAATGCTTGCCTGAAAGGCAATTGAGATATAGTGCTTGCCGAAAGGCAATTGATATATAATGTTTGCCCGAAAGGCAATTGATATATAGTGCTTGCCGAAAGGCAATTGATAAATAAAGCTTGCCGAATGGCAATCGAGATATAAACATGAAACATGAGACATGAGACATGAAACTAGAAGACTCGAAAATTGTTCCTTTTATTTCGATTATGCTTTTAAATTATGTCCTGCAATTATATTACTTTGCAAGCTATATTTATGATCTTATGAAATCTCTGTCTTTTAAATTAGGCCATCATTATTATTAAGTAAATAAACTAAATTATGGGGTCTTATGCACATGTTTTCTTTAATTCTAATTAATGGCTTTGAAACCCCATAATCATGTCTGCGTTAACTTACTCAGCAATTTTTTGCTGACCAAATCATATTTTTCCCCTGTTTCTTTCAGAGCTGAAGAATGTGAATCGTCATATGCATACACTGGGAATTTTGGGGAAATATATTATTTTTAAATTTTGCGTTAGACTAGAATATGAATGAACGGGCCTGTTTAACCCGTATTTTGGCCATGTTGGCCCTATTTTTAAATTCTGCTGCATCATATATGTATATATTACTTTCCGCTGCAACTGTAATGACATTATTTTTAAAATTATATATAGATGGGCTGTTTGAATGTTTTAAATTCTGAAAAACCATAGCCTTGCATCTCTTTAGTGAGCTCGGAGAAATCGTGTCTTGCTAGAGAGGTGTGGCGGTGACATCCCGACCTGGGTGACCAAAAACCGGGGTGTTACAAAGTGGTATCAGAGACAGGTTTATTTTTAAATTAGTATTATTATTTTTAAACTATTAGATTATTATCTTTAAAACTACTATTTTTAAATTATTATTGTAATTATAGAAGCCCAAGTTATTATTTCTAGGAATTCCTAGCCCAAATTATTTTTGAGCCAAATGTTAATTATTTTTGACCCAATATAGTGGTCCAAGAATTTTAAACTATTATTTTAAATTTTAAAGAATTAGCTCCATGGAATAAATTTTCATTTTTAAAACCCATCGAAATTAGAAAAAATATATATATATATATATATATATATAAACAGTGCATGAATTATTTTTTTTTTTGGGGGGGGGGATCATCATCTGCATGTGCATACCACATTTTTTTCTATACCTTATAGAACCTAGAAGCGATATGTTCTAACTTAGACCTTTCGCTTGCACTAGATGACTTAGACGCTTGATATCAAATTAGGAACGCTAACTAGAGACTGATCTAGCCTTAGTTCTAGATCGCGTTCATCTAAGCGCACGCCTAAGCATAACAAATCTCGGCCTTAGCCATTCCTAGCCTTGTACGAATTAGAAAATTTCCCTACGTGGAACCAATAAAAATCAAGATTTTTATTAAAACACTTTTTGTTCCAAAGACCTTGTTTGGTTTCCTCCAAACAACAAATCCGAAAATTCAAAATTTGAAATTCACTATTAAAAAAAATTGAAATAAAATCTGGACAGACCTGTCCGACCCAAAAAAAAAAAACGTCTTCTTCAAGCGATCTATCTAAACTCTGATAAGCTAATCTATACACGTGTATAACAGATGGCACCTAGGAAAAACCCGAGGAAGGTAAGTCCAAACAGCATAGATGCAGACCTCCCCAACGTGCCCAACAACAGTAGAAGTCCTCAAAACCTAGAAGAACAAGCGCCTCGTGTGCCCAATAATATGGAAGGACGTTTAAAAACTGTAGAGGAACTCCTTGTAGCATTAGGAAATGTCGAGATGCATAGGGCACAAAAAACAGTACCCCCGCCAGTAGCCCGAGTCAACTACTTGGCGTTAGTAAACCCCTACAACCCACCCCATTATGACGGCCAAGAGGATCCGGCCAAGTTGGAAGGGTGGATCCGTACATTTGATAAGCTCTTGGATGCTATCAAATGCCCTGAGGAGGAGAAAATACGTATAACGACCTACAACTTAGGAGGCGAAGCCGATGAGTGGTGGAAAAATCTTCAAGCGAATTCAGAGGAAGACGAGGAAGCCTACACCTGGGAGGAACTTAAGAAATCCTTGAGGGAACGATTCTACCCACTGAGCACCAAGAATGCGAAGTACGAGGAATTTATCAACTTAAAGCAAGGTGCAAAGACAGTGCAAGAATACTACAGCAAATTCAAGGAGCTAGTACGATTTGCTACGAGGTTAGTACCAACCGACTCCGACAAGGCTCGGAAATTCGAGATGGGTCTGAACCTTAGTATCCGGGAGATACTTGCAGTAGGGCAATTCACGAACCTGCAGACGGTTTATGATCGTGCGGCAGCGGTTGCACAAATTCAAGGACTGAAACGGAAACTGGTAGATGAGGCTAACCAAGGACCACAAGGAGAATACAAGGTGGATAAGGACCATTTCGATGGAAACTCGAACGGACAACATCAAAATATCAATGGGGAGAAAAAGGGGATAGTCTTCAACCATGGCGACTATGCGCCACCATGTCAAAAGTGTGGTAACCCGCATTATGCGAGAGGATGCCCTCAGCCTGGAGCATGCCTTCGATGTGGTCGACATGGTCATCGGCTGCGTAATTGCCAGACACGGAAATAGAACATTGACAAGAGAGAGGATGTGACTACTCGACCTAAGCAACCACGAAACCCAGACGGTCAAGGTGGCAACAACCAAGGGCACCGATACCCTCAGAATAAAGACCAAAACCCGAAACCTCTTGAGAGTACTGAATAGGCAGTTATGGGGACATAACTGGAGTCCTAAGGGGGAGAGGATGTGATACCCCATAATAAAGTAGATGCATTTATTTTTTCTAGTTTGGCTCGACAATATGTATCCCAAATCAATTTTTGAACTACGTTATGGCTTAATCCCTTCACAAGGTACGTAGGCAGCTTAGAAGTTTTAATTCTAAGTTCAGTCACAAAATAATAAAACAAACAAAAAAGACCTTAGCACGAGAAAAGCCGAAACACAACTTCGAGGACGAAGTTGATTCTTAAGGAGGGTAGACTGTAATACCCGAGAATTTTGCAACATAAAATAAATAAATAAATAAATAAATAAATAAATAAAACATAATAGATAAATAAAGAATCATAAGAAAGGAGAAATGGAATTTAAATTAAAAAGGAACCAAAGTTCCGAGAACCCGGGAAACCGAAGACAATTTAATTAAATAACTTGTACACCGAAACCCAACATCAATGAACTCGAGAATTCAAGTCCAAACATGCATTTAGACCCAAGTAAAAATGACGATAGGAAGTAGGAACCCGAAGATACCCCGGAAATCGGAATCCGAGAGCATAGAGGGATAGAAGTCCGAAAGAGAGGAGGAAAAGCACGACGGATCGCACGACCCGCCCGGACCAAAGTCCAGGCGTAAGCGGCGCGGTGGCCATGCGCTGGTTGGCCTAAGGGCGTGCCAACCCCGCGCCAACTAGCAGATTCGCCCGTTGCGAGATTTACTCGCCCGAATCCGGATTTTCCGACTATGGTTGTATTCCTTTCGGCTCAAGACTCACCAAGGCCGACCTTGGACGTCCCTAGGTCGTGCCTATCTATAAATAACATCTCTTGTCAGCCCCGAACACTTTTCAAAAAAACCCTACAACTCTCTATACGCTCGAAAACCCTAATCCCGGAGTCGTCGGAGGCACCAAAACCGAGCAAGGAACTGTCTTGGACGAATATTTGTGAAGCTACAACGTCGTGGTAAGTTCTGGTCCAAATTCTTTTCCATTGTGATTCGAAAACGAATCCTAACTTAATTTCTTTCCTTTCTACACCCCGAATCGGATCGAGAACGAAGAACCCGACGAACCGAGGAGATAAACGGTGGACTGGAAGCCACGCCTCCGAATCGACGAACCCGGACGACAGTAAATCTGTAAGTGAATCTTACTATGGTTTTGGGAGGATTTAAAATACCTAACATAACGATCTAATCAAGAAACCTAAAATCTATCAACCCGAAGAAAACCACGGCGCAGCAGAATTGCATGATTTTTCCGAACCCCTAAACATGTTCAAACGAGAAAACTTAAAACATGAAAAACGTTCCTAAGACATCGATCTATCGTCTGTAAAAATTTCATAATTTTTCATTGTCATTTGATATCTGAAAACGACCGTAACAGCCCTGCCTTTGATTTAGATCTTGAAACGGTGATAGATTCTTTATCCGAACTTGAGGTTGATTTTTACCTTAGATCTAGACCGATTTAGGATTGGTGTTAAACATAAGAATTGTAAATCTATACGTTAAGAATACCTCCATAAACTTTTGGAATTTTTCTTTGAGGTTTGATATCGGAATTCGACTCCAAACCGAACTGTTCTAAATTTAGATCTTGAAATCTTGACAGATTCTTGGCCCGAACTTGTTGGCGTTTTTGAAAATAGATATAAGGTGAATTAGATCTTTTGTTGAACATGAAACTTGTAGATATATGTCTTAAGCATCTCTCTGTAAAATTTCATCAAGTTTGGAGTTGGTTTGCTATGGTGGATCTCGAAATTTAGGAACTGCTGTCGTAAAGATTCGGACAGATTTGTAACCTGAAAGAAATCTATGTTTTTAACTTACTCATGTAACCCGGATCGAAGAACTTAAAACATGAAACCTGTTCATCTCTGTGTTTTCGAGTCACCGGTCAAATTTCAGAATTTTTGGACTTAAACTCGATTTTTAATAAATTTTGAAGTGAACTGTGGTTGACCGAGTCAAATCTTGATATCTTGTTGAAACGGTGAAATTGGCCTTTAAGGTTTAAATGATTGGGAATTTCTTCGAAATAAAATACACATGAAACATAATGTTTGCCCGAAAGGCAATTGAGATATAGTACTTGCCGAAAGGCAATCGATATATAATGCTTGCCCGAAAGGCAATTGATATATAGTGCTTGTCGAAAGGCAATTGATATATAATGCTTGCCGAATGGCAATCGAGATATAAACATGAAACATGAGACATGAGACATGAAACTAGAAGATTCGAAAATTGTTCCTTTTATTTCGATTATGCTTTTAAATTATGTCCTGCAATTATATTACTTTGCAAGCTATATTTATGATCTTATGAAATCTCTGTCTTTTAAATTAGGCCATCATTATTATTAAGAAAATAAATTAAATTATGGGGTCTTATGCACATGTTTTCTTTAATTCTAATTAATGGCTTTGAAACCCCATAATCATGTCTGCGTTAACTTACTCAGCAAGTTTTTGCTGACCAAATCATATTTTTCCCCTGTTTCTTTCAGAGCTGAAGAATGTGCATCGTCATATGCATACATGGGAATTTTGGGGAAATGTATTATTTTTAAATTTTGCGTTAGACTAGAATATGCATGAACGGGCCTGTTTAACCTGTATTTTGGCCATGTTGGCCCTATTTCTAAATTCCGCTGCATCATATATGTATATATTACTTTCCGCTGCAACTGAAATGACATTATTTTTAAAATTATATATAGATGGGCTGTTTGAATGTTTTAAATTCTGAAAAACCATAGCCTTGCATCTCTTTAGTGAGCTCGGAGAAACCGTATCTTGCTAGAGAGGTGTGGCGGTGACATCCCGACCTGGGTGACCAAAAACCGGGGTGTTACAATGGTATTCTGATAATAATTGCTGTCAGACTTGGTTTTTCATGGAGTCCGATTTTGTTGTTCAATTTAGTCCAGCCTATGATTGTCATTTGTGGTCAATGTCTTCATGAGTTTTGTTCCATATTGTGTCTAGAATATCTCCGTCAATTTTATGATTTTAGGAACTCTCTCGGAGAAGTTATGAATTTTTTATTACACCGTGGTCTGATTAACTGAAGTTTTTAAAATCCTTGAATCCATATTTTTTGAAATCGAATTTTGTTGGCCTATCTAGAGTCCGAATTTGAGGATGCCTATTTCTTTGAAAAATGTTTATCTTGGTGTTTTCTAGCTCCGGTAAAATTACAGAATTTTTAAGAAAGGTTTGCTACATTTCCAAAAGCGATTCTGAATTCTGCCACAGTTTCAATTCTTTCGGTAAAATCCATGTTGTGCGTTCTTGGTAATCAATGAGTCGATTTTCACTCATTTTGAGATATGTATATTATGGAAATGTAGTTATGTTATCAAATGTTAAAATGTGGATTTTGAAACTCTGGGAGTTTTGATCGAGTGGGATGCCTAATGTTATATTTAGAGGGTAAGTGCACTTGGTAGAGCTCGTTGGGCCGCCCCCTCTCGTAGCCAAAACGACACATATGGTTATAATGGTTTAGTGATTGTAAGAGTCTATACTCCTAGATGTATCCGTATGGGTTATCTAGGGCTCCGGAGCAGTGTGTATAGGGTCACTGTTTTCACATCCCTCGTGGGTACGAGTCCCAGAGGTGAGTTGATCCCAAGGGTACGTCCCTAGGATCTTTTATATGAATTGGAGTCCTTGTGGGTGTTAGTCCCAAAGGGCATATGTGGTGTCCTCGATCATAACGAACAATGGTAAAATATTCGTGTGGCAAGTGTAAGAGATTTTGGAAAATTATTTTATTCATCCTTTTAAGTTGGAAATCTTATTTTAAAATGCTCTTCCAAAATTTTTAAAATTCGTTGTGTTGTATATTAGCTTACGCAGTACCTTTTGTACTGATAAGTTGTTATTTCCATTTTTCCTCAGATTTCGCAGGGTGAGCATTTGCACGATGGGATGCGATTATTCTTATGAAGACTTGTCGCATTTACTTTTATTTTAAATTCTGCATTAAGACTTTGGAACTTTGGACTTTGGTTTTGGCCGCGTGTTTTGGTCCTGTTTAGCTTCCTCACTATCTTTAAATTATGCATGGTAGACATACTCTGATTTTAGACTTCGGGCATTGTTGAATGGTTTTTAAATTATTTTTAAAGTATTGATACAACTTAGCCTTAGCATCTTTTTAGATAAGCTCGATTTGGGTCGTGTCTTATTTAGAAAGGTGTGGCGGTAGCGTCCCGGCCTGAGTGACCAAATCCGGGGTGTTATAAAGTGGTATCAGAGCCCGAAAATTTTTAAAGCTATTATTTTTCGGCCCACTATAGAGGCCCAAATATTAAATATTATTTTTAAGCATTTTCAAATATTATTTCCATGGAAAAAGTATTTTTATTTTAAAACCCATGGAAAAATATATCTCAAAATTTTTGACAATTCTTCATTAAGCATAAAATTTTTCGGGGCGATTCATTTGCATACATGCATTATTTAAAAATGTTCGTTGTCTGTGTTAGATAACATTCATATTCGGCTTAACCTTGACTTAGGAGCGCTAGCTTGAGGCTAATTTATCCTTGGTCTTAGATCCTGATCACGTGTGCTTAGCGTACCTGTAAAAGTTTTATTTGATTCGGGAGCGAGTTGCTCGTTGGTCTCTACAATAACTGTAACACCCGAGAAAAACAAATTCAAATTGTTTCGAACTACGTCACGACTTGATCCATTCACAGGGTACGTAGGCAGCTTGGAACTAATTTCTAAGTTCAGTCACAAAATAAATCACAAAATAAATCACAAAGTAAATCACAAATTAAATCACAAATTAAATTACAAATTAAATCACAAGATCAATCGCAAGGACGATAGGAGGAGTTGGAACTAATTTAAACTAGACCTATTAGGGCACGGAAATGTTACGAGCGATAAGCCGAACTCGTAACAAGTTTAAGGTAAAGATTCCGAACCGGAGACGACCCGAGGAGTCGAGCCAACACGTAGAGGATAGAAAACCGATAGAGGAAAGGAAGAAAAGACCCGACGGACCCCGCGGACCGCCGAACCGGCCGGTCCGGCCGGCTCGCGCTCGCCGCGCGCCGCCGCGCGGCCACCGCGCGGAAGGCGGAGTCGCGACTCCAGGCCTGGTCACGCGTGCTCCGCGCGGGCAAAGCCATAGGTGCGCGTCACCAGCGCGCTAGAGGTGCAGAAGGTGTATACTTTCCTTCCATGGCGATTTTCTTGCCAAAATTAACATCCCCTTCGATGGTAATCGGATCTCAGCCTTGGGGAAGGCTTAAGAATAACCTAGGGGCGCCCCAAACCCTAAACTTTCAGAGAACACTTCCTACACTCCCTCAATATCCTCTCCAAGTTCAAACCTCCTTCGACACCACTTTCCGGCGAGTATTCCGGCGACGACGGGACGACCGGGACAAGCCCCTGACTTCTAAACTCTTGGTAAGCTATGGTATAATGTTTTAGTCGTCCATAAGCTTTAACAAACTCGAAATCTAACCCTTTTCCTTTGCTACGATTTCACGTCGGGGAATGAACAAAAAGCGATCGGAGAAGTTGGCCGTTCGTCGCGACCTTAGGACATCCGGAAATCCATTCCAGTGACCCTAATCTCTAACTAAGTGTAACACCCCGGATTTGATAACCCAGGCCGGGATGTCACCGCCACACCTCCCTAGCAAGACACGGTTTCTCCGAGCTTGCTAAAGAGATTCAAGGCTATGGTTTTTCAGAAGTTAAAATATTCAAACAGCCCATTATAATATAATTTAAAAATCATAATATCAAAGTTGCAGCGGAAAGTAATATTTACATATGTATAATGCAACAGAATTTAAGTATAGGGCCGACATGGCCAAAACACGGGTTAAACAGGCCCGTTCATGCAAGTCGTAATTAAATGCAGGAATTTAAAATAGATTTTTTCCCCGAATGTTCCCGTGTATGCATATGATGATGCGTAATCCTCAACTCTGAAAGGAAAAGGAAAAAAAATATGGTTTGGTCAGCAAAAACGTGCTGAGTAAGTTAACACCTACTATGATCGAGGGGTTTCAAAGTCTTTAATTAAATTTAATGAAAACATGTGCATACAAGACACGATTTAAATTTTATTCATCTGATAATAATTATATAATTTAAAAGACAAGGATTTCCACAAAATCATAATTTAACACACATGTAAAGGGGTTTAATTAAATAATTAAATTTTTACTCCTAGGCATGCATACAAAAATATTCCATTTACAAATTTTAAGGTAAATAATTTAATTGTATACTTGAACATGCATTAATCCATAATAACAATTTAATAAGATACGAAAATTTAAAGACATAATTTAAATGTGTAATTTAAAGACGTGGATGAATAAATAAATACTTAAAAATATTAAATCTTTTATTTCCTCGTTACGTAACCATTTCTCAATGTTTTGTATAGCCGGTCATCCGGCGGCCGCAGCCGTTTCGTTCGTTTCTTGTGTAGCCGGTCGCCCGGCGGCCGCAGCCAATTTAGTAAGTTTTGTTTAGCCGGTAGTCCGGCGGCCATAGCCGTATCCGCCATACCCAGTAACACTCCGGAGCCTCGTGTAACCCATACGGGTACACACGAGAGTGTAGGCTAGTTTTCATTGGCCATTTTGGCACAATTTCTCATAACATTCACCCTCGGCCGTTTTGGCACGAAGCGAAAAGCTAGGGGGCGCTTTATTGAGCATTTCCCCCTACGTCGGTCACTCTCGGCCATTTTGGCACGAAGCGAAAAGCTAGAGGGGCACTCCATCGAGCACTCACCCCCTACATAGGTCACACTCGTCCGTATAGGCACGATGCGAAAAGCTAGAGGGGCACTCTATCGAGCACTCACCCCCTACATAGCCAAGTATCTCATATATCGTTTAGATTTAATGTATCGGGGTTTTTCAAAAGTATAGATGTATCGTATTTCAAGTTTTGACCGTTTGTTTCGAAATTTCAAAATTTTCTCGATTTAAAAATCGTTTGGCGTCACAGTTTACGCCTTTTTAATTTAAACATTCATTTCAAGTCCGAAAAATCTGAAATTTTCACAGTTTATCCAAAACACCCTAACGAACAACTTTCGTGTTTTAACAATTTCGAAAAAAGTTGAGGAATCATTTCAAAAATCGAGTTTAATACAAAAATAGTTCACTGCCCAGTGGTAGATTTGACACAGTTTAGAAAATCGACTTTTTGACATATCAAATAGGCTCCAAAAATTCTGAAATTTTATATGCTCATACTAGACATGATTATCTACAACTTTCATTTATATTGTAAAGATCAAATCAGGCTAGAAAATATAGAAACAGGCGCATCAAGTTCGGACATGTTCACAGGCAGATTTCGAAAATGTCTTGTCAAAGCAGTTTGTGTTCGATGCGATTTGAAATAACAAACCTCGACGAAAATGTCTGAAATTTTTACACAACCTAGATTAATGTGTTAGGATTAAAAGTCTAGTTGTAAGTTTTTCGGTTTAACTCTCAAAATAGGGGTTTTGGTCCGATTTCAAATCTGTCACAGTTTCAAGTTCGACTTCTATGGCAGGTTCGTTGGAGGCCGTTTTCGGATATTAAACGCGATGAAAAATTATGAAAATTTTACACGAACTAGATCTATGTCTTAGAAACAGTTTTCATGTCTTGGGTTTTTCTGTTTGAGCAGTTTTAAGGGTTCGAAAAATTCACACAAAATTGTCGCGCCGGGGGTTTTTCGTGTTGACAGATTTTAAAGTTACTAAATCTCTATGTTTGGTTGCATTTTACATCACCCAAACCCAAGTAAGCATTAACTTACAGTGGGGATGACGTCTAGGAGGTCACGGGGTCGTCCGGAATCCACGGGATGTCACGAACGAATCTCCTCAAGTCGATTTCCAATGATTCAAGGACTGTAATCGATGATCTACACTCTTCCTTGGTCGTCGAAAGGTCGCCGGAAATTCGTCGGAAGGTCGCCGGAAAGTCGTCGGGTGGGTGTTTTGCTTTGGGAGAGTTTGAGAGTGGTGGATAAACTTGGGAGACTGATTATGGGGGTGGAAAATCATCCCCCATCGTCCTAATAACCTTTCCCCCGTCTGGGATTGGCTTTCCTAAGTCGGGGAGTCGAAATATGGCAAGAAATCCCCGAAATCGCGCAATTGGCAGCTGTTGTCTTATTGGCGCGGGGTTGGCGCGGTTTTTAGCCAAAACCAGCGCGGAGGGCGCGTGGCCTGGTCTGGGCCGTGCGTCCGGACTGGGCCGTGCGATCCCGTCGGGCCTTTTCTCCTCTCTTTCGGACTTCTGTCCTCCTACGTTTTCGGGTTCGATTTTTCGGGTCATTCTCGGATCATAAATTCTTATCTTAAATTTATCTCGACTCAAATGAATTTCATGTTTGAAATCTTAAGTCCGTCGGTCTCGGGTTCGTCGGCTTCCAATTCGTCGTCTTTTGACTCCCGTGCAATAACTTGTGTAATTAAATTTCTTCCGACTTCACGGGTTCTTGGAATTAGAATTATTTTCCTTCTTGAATTTAATTCCAATTATTTTGACTCAATTCATGGAATGTCTTCGTGCTTCCTTTCCCTCTTTTATTCCAATTTGAATTTTGAATCTGTCGGCGTTTCATTTCCGAGCAATAATTTATTGTGATAAATTATTTTCTTCTTCTCGGAGATATTTCGACATTGATCGGAATAAATTTTATTCCATTGGACGTTGATAAAAATCTGGGGTATTACAGTAAGTTAAGACCTTACTCATAAATTTTTGTGGTTTATTGTTTTTAAAACCTCGAGATCTATACCCGTAACAAAAATCGATTTTCAAAAACCCTGTTTTCGTCCAATTTCAAAAACTCGCCTAAAACTCGACCTTCGGGAATTCAAACTGTGACAACCCGAGTATTTCTGAATATTATGTACGAATACTTTGTACCCCAAATAAACAAATTCAAATTGTTTTGAACTACGTAATGACTTGATCCCTTCACGGGGTACGTAGGCAACTCGGAAATTTCAATTCTGGGTTCAGTCAAATAATAACAAACAACGACACACAATAATACAATCGCTTAATCGAACAATTCCTGAACTCGCGAGAGGATGAAGTACAACTTCGAGGATGAAGTTGGTTCTTAAGGGGGGTAGACTGTAATACCCGTAAATTTTAGAATGTAAAAATAGGAATTAATCCAATAGGAGAGAAGGTTTTGCTTCCGAGAACCCGTAGACGCGGAAATGCACGGAAGTCAAAGGACGACGAATTAGAACCCGACGGACCAAAACCGACGGTCTTAGGATTTCAAGCATGAAATCGAATTGAGACGGAATAAATTTATGATGAGAAGCATAATCTGGAAATGACCCGAAAAAATCGAGCGCGAAAACGGGGAAGGATAGAAGTCCGAAAGAGATGAGAAAAAGACCCGACGGATCGGATCGCACGGACCCGCCCGGACCGCAGTCCAGGCGAGTCTCGCGCGCTGGCCGGGCGGGGTTTGGCTAAAAGGCGCGCCAACCCCGCGTGGCCCTACAGGTTTTGGCAACTTGCGCGTTTTCGGCGATTTCTTACCATAATTCGACCTCCCGACTTTGGAAACCAGATTTTGGCCGAAGGGGGAAGCATTTAGGCGACCTAGGGCAGCCTCTCCACCATTTTCATCAGTCACCATTCACTCTCAAACTCTCTCAACTCTCTCCAAAGCCAAAACTCTTTCCGGCGATTTCCCGACGACTTTCCGATCACTTCCCGGCGACGAAAACCGACGGAGGAGGCGTTGAATACAAGATTCCTAGTGTTCTAATATGTGGTAAGTCGTTCACAGATTTCTATTTAAGTTTTTGAACCCGAAAACTTGATCTAACATTGGATTTCTTCGTCCGACTCGAAATCATGGCCAAAGTCGGAAGCTTGACGTTGAGGAGATCCGTTCATAGGATTTTGGACGAGCTAGCGACCTTAGGACGACCCAAAACTCTCTATCACTGTAAGTTGAGCCTTCCATATCAATACGGGTGATTTCGGGGCGTCCGGTATAGGCGTAATGTAACGAAACGTAAAAATCGAACTTAAAAACCCCATCTTGCGCAGTTTCTGTAATCGGCCTAAAACTCATATTTCGAGGATTCAATCCGAGAAACTCAAAACTAGACTTTTAATCCTAACACATAAATTTAGGTTGTGTAAAAATGTTAGACATTTTCGTTAACGTTTGCTATTTCAAATCGCGCCGAACATAAACTGTTTACTTGGACTTTTCGAAAAACCTGACAGTTTTCATATTCGAACTTGATGAGCATGTTTCTATAATTTCTAGTCCGATTTGATCTTTACAATCTAAATGAAAGTTGTAGATAATCATGTCTAGTATATGTGGTTAAAATTTCAGAATTTTTGAAGCCAATTTGATATGTTAAAACGTCGAAATTTTGAACTGTGTCATACCTGAGTTCGGACAGATTTCTGATTGCATAGTAAAATCGATTTTTGACATGTTTCCTCAACTTATTTCGAAAAAGTTAAAACACGAAAGTTGTTCGTTAGGGTGTTTTGCATAAAGTGTGAAGATTTCAGATTTTTCGGACTTAAAACGGATTTTTAAATTGAAAAGGCGCAAACTGTGACGCCAAGATACTTTTAAATCGAAGGATTTTGAAATTTCGAAACGAACGATCAAAGATTTGAAATACGATACATCTACACTTTTGAAAAACCCCGATACATTAAATCTAAACGATACATGAGATACTTGGTGGAGGGTGAGTGCTCTGCAGGGTGCCCCTCTAGCCTTTCTCTTCGGGCCTATAATGGACGAGAGAATTTGATGAAATATTACACCAATCGGCGGGAGATACATGGCCTACTCTCTCGGGTTGTCCGTATGGATTTCTCGAGGCTCCGGAGTGTTACTGGGTATGGCAGATACGGCTGCGGCCGCCGGATCACCGGCTATACAAGATACTTACGACACGGCTGCGGCCGCCGGATCACCGGCTATACAAAACACTGAGAAATGGTTACGTAACGGGGAAATAAAAGATTTAATATTTTTAAGTATTTATTTATTTTTGCATGTCTTTAAATTATGCATTTAAATTATGTCTTTAAATTTCATGGCATGACTAAATTATTATTGTGGATTAGATGCATGTTTAAATACACAATTAAAATTATTATTTCCTTTAAATTTTGTGAATGCATGTTTTCCGCTGCGACATATTATTATTGCTACTTTGTGTGTGGACGATACTCATTATTATTTTTACATAGATTCCGGACTTGTTTTTAAACCTTTTTGCAGTACCTATAGCCTTGCATCTCTTTGGCAAGCTCGGAGAACCCGTGTCTTGTTAGGGAGATGTGGCGGTGACATCCCGGCCTGGGTTATCAAATCCGGGGTGTTACAAGTTGGTATCAAAGCCCGGAATATTTTTAAGCTACTATTATTATTATTTTAAAATATTTTGAACTAAGTAATACTTTTAAATTTATTATCATCATTATTATTTTTAAGACTACTAGTATTATTATTTTAGCCCAAAATTTGAGCCAAAAATTTTCTTACCCAAGTAGTATAATATTTTGAGCCCAAAGGGGGTTAAACTATTTTGACCCAATATTTATAATTATTTATTTTAAGCCCAACCATTTCGGCCCAAATACCTATGCTTTTATTCCTTAAGTCCAAGATATTATTTTGGCCAATATAGAGGCCCAACTTTTTTTTACCCATGATTAAATTTAGAAATGCATTAAAATTAATTTTTTTGGGGGGATTGCATGTGCATATTCATATAGATTTAAATTCCTGCATATCATGACTTATATTCGAAACATACTCTAACTCTAACCTCCTTGTGACATTAGATGGCCGCCCCAAACGCGAACATGATCAACCTACTAATGAGGTTGATCGAGGCGTACCTCGAATCTCCTCAAAACGTGAACAACTTCAGACTAAGGGTAGAACAAATGGGAGCTAACCTGGGCCACCTAACTAATCTGGGCCAAGCAGGACATCAAGATATAACCCAACTCCAAATCCAAATCAACGAACTCCAGGCCCGCGAGACTGAACTTCGGACCCAGATTGACGACGTAGAGACCGAAGTAGGGGTCGTGGGACATCAACTGCACCATCTGAAGGACGATCTACTTCCACCTGCCCCTCTCGACCCGGGGACTCCTCCCGCAGCTAGCCCCGTAGTTGATCCTGACGCTGTCCCTACAGCCGCCCAACCTTCAGTTGTCGTCGTTGATCCTGCCCCGGCCGCTGGGCCCAATTGGCCAGCGAGCCCAGTATTCCATGGACCCCTTGGCTGGGGTACCGTTGAGGAGTCGAGTGATGAGGATTATCCCATGGAGGACCCAACCACCTACACTCCCTCAGCTTAGGGACCTTTACCGCATTCCTTCTACTATTACCGTTCCTATTTTCCGAGCTATTCCTATCTTTGTGATCCCTGCAGCTTGTATCAACTAACATTTTCTATTGAGCAATAAAAATACAAGCATTTATGTTGTATTCTCTTTTCCATCATCCATAGTGCCCACATACATATATACATGCACATATTAAAAAAAAAAAAAACCGCCTTCCTAGTCCAAACGTATGGTGAGGGACTCAACAGAACAAAGGAACAAGGTATTAATAAGCAAACAACACATATGAATGTCCATCAAACGAGAGTACCCTGAACCCTAAACCCTGAAACCCCAAGTCATCACTTAACCGAAATTCCAGAATTTACAACCGAAATAGATAATCATGGAGTAACACCATAAAAGCACAAACTACAAAACACAGAGATGGAAACCATCGTCTTACCGTCTCATAAGGAAACTACTTCTACTACGCACCCCAAGAGTACCGTAAAAACGAAGGGTCACTGATCAGGAGGCGGGAACTGGCGACGCATGTAGTCGTCCATCTGACGCATGTAGCCATACATGTCAGCCATGGTGGCCTGCTGCTCCGCCTATCTCATAGTGAGCGTGTCCATACGATCCTGATAGAGATCCATCCTAGCATCCAAGGCATCGTAACGAGCCTGCCCAGCTGCAAACCCGGCATCTATGCTGACACGCATCTCCTGCATCATCTGGAGCATCCGCGTCATGTCCTGACCCTGCGGTGGAACCCCACCCTGCTGTGGAACCACAGGAGGAGGAGGTGGCCGCTCTGGAGGAACAACTAAGATCAAACCACCATCCTCAGGCTGCGGGCGCAGTATAGCCCGAGGCGCTCCACGACGCAAAGTGCTGCGCCGAGCGGCATAAGACGGAATACGATAGTGCTCACCTGGAGCTAAAGGATAGGGGTCCGTCTCGGGAGACGTGCGGATCCCCTGGGCAGCGCATAGCCCACAAATGAGGTGTGCATGAGTGATCACCCTACTCCCTCGCCCCCGTCGTAAACCCCTCAGGTTATCCGCAATGCACGCGCCCACATTTACCCGACCACCTCGTGCGATAAAGCAGACAGTCTCAAAGACATGATCTATGACGATATGACTCCGGGTGATCGGCCGAACGCGTCCTAACCAAAGCTGAGCAAGTACACGCCAAGGAGCATCCAAGGACGTCAATCGTAGCTCGTGAGGGTATCCAGTCCGCGGGGGTACCTCGGTACACAAGACACCCCAGGCAGGAGCATAAACCCGTCCCTCCGGCTGTGGTCGGAACGCGCCATCATCGGGAAGGCCGAAATAGATGTTGATCGCCCGAGCACTGAAGTCTAAGTAGCGACCACGAACCCAGACTCGAGAAAGGTCGTCGTCTACCCCAAGACCGCTGATGTTGGCGATAACCTCCATAGCTAGATAGCCGGAGGCAACGCCGTCGGGATGACGTGCAAGACCGGTCCACTGGAGATGCCCCAAAAGTGCACTGATCCGATCGTCACCCATATGATCGGGGAACAAGCCTCGCTCGGGAACGTAAGCCCTCTTCTGACGAAGCTCGTCGAAGTAGAAGTCCTGGGCGGCCATCGATGAGCAACGGAACCTATCATGCCGGCGAGGACGCACCTCGTCAGGGAGATCTCTGAGCCTCGGCACCCGCTCCTCGTCCTCCTCGGACTCACTGTCGTCACTGTCATCAATGTCCGGCATCTCCGGAGCGGCAGTGCTAGGGCCGGCTGCATCACGTCGAGTAGCCCGTCTCTTGGCCCCCGGAAGGACCATAAGGAACGCCAAGATGAACCACAGGAAGAGCAACATCCTGCGAACACCCAATACCAATTGTTAGACTAATGACCCACACACGGAATAACATCAAATATATATATACATAGTTCCAACGGGAGAAATCTAAGAAAGCTTCGAACTTCATAGTTGCTAATACATGCCAGAAGATAACCAAACCAATGATTGTACCTAAATAAATTCGGGAGCCCATTGCGGCATTTCATCGAACACGTTAAATGCGAAAAACAACAAGCTTCAATTATACTCATAATATACACGAAATTTGCCCATAAATTAACATTTGCCCAAGCAACAACTCATCATCATAATATGACACCAAAACAATGAGTCCATCTTTCATGTCACAATACCACCTAAAATGAAGAATTCCATATTACTCCTAAATACCCACATCGCCGAGAAATGGCCAAGAACAAATACACATTGGGGCATAAACTCAACAAAATCAATAAAAACAACATCAATAAGCACATATGCTTGCTAATTCGCGCAAAACAAGCTTAAAAACAACAAATCCCCAAATTGTACACATAAACCCTAATTTCACAATTCAACCAAATTCTAACGAATCGAGGCATAAAACTTGAAATTGGCAAGCGAAATTAGAAGATACATACCTCACAAAGAGAAATCGAAGTCGGGACTAGGAGAATCTGAGCACGATAGGACGGATTTGAGAGGAGGATGAGAGGAATTTCGGAATGGGAGAGGAAGAACTGGCTCGCGCGGGGCGCGAGCCCTATTTCTCCACCCTGGGGGCGCCGCGCGGTAAACCCCCAAAACCCGCCCGGACCCCGCGCGGGTCATAAAAAAAAAATATATTTGTTCCTCCTTTCCTACGTATTTACCCCTCCTCTGCTCTACAAAATACGAGTGGACGCAAATGCCGAAGCCCATTGAGCTGGGAATAGGGCGAGAGGACTATGGTAGTTGGACCGCAACTTGTTGAGGACATGGCTCAACAAGTCAAAATAATCCAAGGAAAGATGAGAGCCGCGCAAGACCGGCAAAAGAGCTATGCCGACGTGAGACGGCAAGATTTGGAATTCCAAATAGGCGATAAGGTCATGTTAAAGGTATCACCGATGAAGGGTGTGATGCGCTTTGGCAAGCGGGGAAAATTAAGCCCACGCTACATAGGACCCTACGAGATCCTAGAAAGAGTGGGAAATCTTGCATACCGACTAGCATTACCGCCACAATTCGCTCGTGTCCACGACGTGTTCCACGTCTCGCAACTGAAGAAATACGTCCATGATCCGACCCACGTACTCCAACCGGAGGAAATTGAGTTGGACGATGACTTAAGCTACGAAGAAATTCCGGTGGGAATACTCGACAAGAAGGAGAGGGTAACAAGGAATAAGACCGTGAGGATGGTTAAGGTTCTTTGGTCTAACCACGAAGCCGAGACGGCAACGTGGGAGCTGGAAGCAGACATGAGGGAGCGTTACCCAACCCTATTCCAAGACAGTGCAACAACAGTTATGGGGACATAACTGTAATCTTAAGAGGGGGAGGATGTGACAACCCGAGTATTTCTGAATATTTTGTACGAATACTTTGTACCCCAAATAAACAAATTCAAATTGTTTTGAAGTACGTAATGACTTGATCCCTTCACGGGGTACGTAGGCAACTCGGAAATTTCAATTCTGGGTTCAGTCAAATAATAACAAACAACGACACACAATAATACAATCGCTTAATCAAACAATTCCCGAACTCGCGAGAGGATGAAGTACAACTTCGAGGACGAAGTTGGTTCTTAACGGGGGTAGACTGTAATACCCGTAAATTTTAGAATGTAAAAATAGGAATTAATCCAATAGGAGAGAAGGTTTTGCTTCCGAGAACCCGTAGACGCGGAAATGCACGGAAGTCAAAGGACGACGAATTAGAACCCGACGGACCAAAACCGACGGTCTTAGGATTTCAAGCATGAAATCGAATTGAGACGGAATAAATTTATGATGAGAAGCATAATCTGGAAATGACCCGGAAAAATCGAGCGCGAAAACGGGGAAGGATAGAAGTCCGAAAGAGAGGAGAAAAAGACCCGACGGATCGGATCGCACGGACCTGCCCGGACCGCAGTCCAGGCGAGTCTCGCGCGCTGGCCGGGCGGGGTTTGGCTAAAAGGCGCGCCAACCCCGCGTGGCCCTACAGGTTTTGGCAACTTGCGCGTTTTCGGCGATTTCTTATCATAATTCGACCTCCCGACTTTGGAAACCAGATTTTGGCCGAAGGGGGAAGCATTTAGGCGACCTAGGGCAGCCTCTCCACCATTTTCATCTGTCACCATTCACTCTCAAACTCTCTCAACTCTCTCCAAAGCCAAAACTCTTTCCGGCGATTTCCCGACGACTTTCCGATCACTTCCCGGCGACGAAAACCGACGGAGGAGGCGTTGAATACAAGATTCCTAGTGTTCTAATCTGTGGTAAGTCGTTCACAGATTTCTATTTAAGTTTTTGAACCCGAAAACTTGATCTAACATTGGATTTCTTCGTCCGACTCGAAATCATGGCCAAAGTCGGAAGCTTGACGTTGAGGAGATCCGTTCGTAGGATTTTGGACGAGCCAGCGACCTTAGGGCGACCCAAAACTCTCTATCACTGTAAGTTGAGCCTTCCATATCAATACGGGTGATTTCGGGGCGTCCGGTATAGGCGTAATGTAACGAAACGTAAAAATCGAACTTAAAAACCCCATCTTGCGCAGTTTCTGTAATCGGCCTAAAACTCATATTTCGAGGATTCAATCCGAGAAACTCAAAACTAGACTTTTAATCCTAACACATAAATCTAGGTTGTGTAAAAATTTCAGACATTTGCGTTAACGTTTGCTATTTCAAATCGCGCCGAACATAAACTGTTTACTAGGACTTTTCGAAAAACCTGACAGTTTTCATATTCGAACTTGATGAGCACGTTTCTATAATTTCTAGTCCGATTTGATCTTTACAATCTAAATGAAAGTTGTAGATAATCATGTCTAGTATATGTGGTTAAAATTTCAGAATTTTTGAAGTCCTTTGATATGTTAAAACGTCGAAATTTTGAACTGTGTCATACCTGAGTTCGGACAGATTTCTGATTGCATAGTAAAATCGATTTTTGACATGTTTCCTCAACTTATTTCGAAAAAGTTAAAACACGAAAGTTGTTCGTTAAGGTGTTTTGCATAAAGTGTGAAGATTTCAGATTTTTTGGACTTAAAACGGATTTTTAAATTGAAAAGGCGCAAACTGTGACGCCAAGATACTTTTAAATCGAAGGATTTTGAAATTTCGAAACGAACGATCAAAGATTTGAAATACGATACATCTACACTTTTGAAAAACCCCGATACATTAAATCTAAACGATACATGAGATACTTGGTGGAGGGTGAGTGCTCTGCAGGGTGCCCCTCTAGCCTTTCTCTTCGGGCCTATAATGGACGAGAGAATTTGATGAAATATTACGCCAATCGGCGGGAGATACATGGCCTACTCTCTCGGGTTGTCCGTATGGATTTCTCGAGGCTCCGGAGTGTTACTGGGTATAGCAGATACGGCTGCGGCCGCCGGATCACCGGCTATACAAGATACTTACGACACGGCTGCGGCCGCCGGATCACCGGCTATACAAAACACTGAGAAATGGTTACGTAACGGGGAAATAAAAGATTTAATATTTTTAAGTATTTATTTATTTCTGCATGTCTTTAAATTATGCATTTAAATTATGTCTTTAAATTTCATGGCATGACTAAATTATTATTGTGGATTAGATGCATGTTTAAATACACAATTAAAATTATTATTTCCTTTAAATTTTGTGAATGCATGTTAGGAGTGAAATTTTAAATTACCTAATTAAATCCCTTTATTGCTATGTTAGGATCGACTTACTCAGTATTTTATATACTGATAAAATTGTTATTTTCTCTTTTCTTTCAGAGTACGGAGATAATGCATAGCATGTGCATTGGGGGATGGATTTATTAAACATTGTTTTTACCGCTTTTCATGATACTTGCATAACGGGCATGTAAATCCCGCGTTTTGGCCATGTCGGCCCGCTTTACAATTTCCGCTGCGACATATTATTATTGCTACTTTGTGTGTGGACGATACTCATTATTATTTTTACATAGATTCCGGACTTGTTTTTAAACCTTTTTGCAATACCGATAGCCTTGCATCTCTTTGGCAAGCTCGGAGAACCCGTGTCTTGTTAGGGAGATGTGGCGGTGACATCCCGGCCTGGGTTATCAAATCCGGGGTGTTACACAAACCAAAAACGTTTCAACATAGATTTTGTTCCTAAGACTTTAATCTCTCTTGTGTCCAAATTTCAGCCATTGACATTAAGATTTGCTATCCCAAATTTCGCCGTAAACTTTCTGTGACAAACCGAACGTTTGAAACCATTGACAGATTTTATTACTCGACTTGATGCATGTTTTTCTCCCATTTTTAGAATGATTCAACTTTGCATTTCTAAAAACAAGTTGTAGATATATGTGTCTAGATTATGCATATAAAATTTCGTGGATTTTGGAGTTCATTTGATATGTCAAACGGCCGAATTTCAGAACCTGTTTTAAGCGATCTTTTGAGTCCGCACGTGTACAGCGTGTTGTGATCGATTTTTGAACTTCTAAAATTCATTATTTCTAAATTCTTAAAACATGAAAGTTGTTCATTAATGTGTTGTGTATCTCCTGTAAAAATTTCGGATCAATTGGCTTTGAAATGAATTTGTAATCGGCGTCGCACGAACCTGTGACGAAATCCGTTTTTTAGATAGAAATTACCTTTTGTAAAGAACTCAAATTTTGACTCACTTCGAAAACTTATTTCCAAAAACTTAAAACATGAAAGTTGTTCGTGAGTGTGTTTTGGATCTACTGTGTAAATTTCAGAATTTTTAGTGTAAAGATGAATTTTTAATTAAGAAAGGCGTAAACTGCCTCGAATCGGATTTTTCGAACTTGAGAAAACTCGAACTATGAAACGCGAAATCGAATCTTTTGATCACTTGAAATACGAACTTTCGAAAAATCCCATTCACTAGGCTGAGCCGATCTTCATGCTAATCATTATCTTTGAGACTGTCTCGTTAGTGGTCTCCTTACTATCTGAGATTGCCTCGTTAGTGATCTCGCGCGCTGTGTTTTGGATCGCCTCGTTAGTGGTCCTGCTATCTTTTGAGACTTCCTCGTTAGTGGTCTCCCATTGTTGTGGACTGCCTCGTTAGTGGTCCTATGTTGAGATTGCCTCGTTAGTGATCTCCCGGTATGGTGTCCTCTTCTTAGTTTGCGGGATAAAATATAAAAGACTTGTGTGAGTGTTAATTACGCTTAAACCTTATTTACCATGTTTTTAAATTACGCATTTAAATTACGTCATTTAAATTATGCTTTTAAATTCCGCTTTTAAATTAAGTCTTTAGAATTATGCATTTTCGTCTTGAATAAATTAATCATGTTTTCCGCTGCGAATAAAATCTGGATTTTTAAATTAATGCATGAAAGGTGAAATCTTTGGATTAACTTACTCGGTATATTTTTATACTGATAAACCGTTGTCATTTTTCTTTTACAGAGTATGTCGAGTGACGCATGCATATGCACTTGGGGAAAACCATTTATGGACATTTTAAATTCTGCATCGTACTATTTTTTACCGGGTCTGTCAAATCCGAGGATTTGGCCATGTTGGCCGTGATTTACTTTCCGCTGCATTTACTCTATTTTCGCGCATGATGATTATTACTATCGTATTTTGAATAAGTATTATAAATTTTCCGGACTAAATCTTGAAATGTTTTAAATCTTTTACGTACCACAAGCCTTGCATTTCCTTAGTGAGCTCGGGAAGCCGTGTCTTGCTAGGGAGATGTTGCGGTGACATCCCGGCCTGGGTTATCAAATCCGGGGTGTTACAAGTTGGTATCAGAGCCCGGAAAATTTTTAAAGCTACTACTATTATTTTTAACCATTATTTTAAACCCAAGTATTATTTTTAAATTTATTATTTTTGACTACTAGTATTATTTTTAGCCCAAAAGCTTACTTTTACGTAGCCCAAAATCTTAGCCAAAGAAATATTAAATTTTTGGCCCACTATAGAGGCCCAACTTTTATTTTTACCCATGTAGTAGATTTATTTTAAAATATATATATACATGGATAGATTACATTTTAAATGGGGAAAGGGGGACTTTGTAATACCCGGGATTTTTACAGCAAAATAAAAATTTATTTCCGAAAAGAAAATAATTTATTACAATAAATTATTGCTCGGAAATGAAACGCCGACAGATTCAAAAATTCAAAATGGAATAAAAGAGGGAAAGGAAGCCCGAAGAAATTCCATGAATCGAGTTAAAAGAATTGGAATTAAATTCAAGAAGGAAAAGAATTTTAATTCCACAAACCCGTGAAGTCGGAAATAAATTAATCGGATAAATTATTACACGGGAGTAGAAAGACGACGAATTCAAGCCGACGGATTCAAACTCAACGGGTTCAAGATTTCGAATATGAAATTCATTGGAGTCGAAATAAATTTAAGATAGGAATCATAACCCGAGAACGACCCGAAAAATCGAGCCCGAAAACGTAGAAGCACAGAAGTCCGGAAGAGAGGAGAAAAGGCCCGACGGATCGCACGGCCCGGCCCAGGCCGCAGCCCAGGCCGAAGCCGCGCGGTCTCCGTGCGGTTTTAAGGGAGAAACCGCGCCACCACCGCGCGCAGGGAGCAGACTGCGGGAATTCCATTTTCGGGGCGATTTTCTTACCTTTTTGGGGAGCTCCGGCTATGGCAACGCGTCTAGGGTTTGGGGAGCCTTTATGAATCAATTTTGCAGCTCCTAGGGCGTCCAAGAACCTGTTGCAGCCGCCCACTCCATCCCCACCTTCAAACAAAAACCGAAAACACAAGTTCCGACCTCCCGACGACTTTCCGGCGAGGATTCCGGCCAAGAGAACGATCAAGACGAAGCCCCCTGCCTTCTAGGACGTTGGTAAGGTGTTGTACAGTTTTGTATTCATCTATAATGTAGTAAATTCGAACCTAACCATTGAAACTTTCTTACGAGTTCACTTCGGGGGCGAAGAAGAAGGAGATCGGTGGAAGATACCCGCTCGTCGTGACCCTAGACAACCCGAGAGAGCCCTGTGACGATCCTAAACTCTAACACTGTAAGTTGATTCCCTTGCGTATCAATTTTTGGTGATTAAAATCGAACAAATCAATAGATCTAAACAAAAACGTAAAAATCGGACTTAAAACTCCAATCCGTGCATTTTCTGAAATCCCGTAAAAAAATCCTATTTCGAGAATCCGAAACGAAAAACTCCGAACATGAACTTTGTTCCTAAGATCATAATCTAGATTGTGTCAAAATTTCAAGAGTTTTCATCTACATTTGGCCCCCGAAATCGAATCTGGTTTACTCTGCATTTGTTTTCAAAACCGAAACTGTTGACAGATTTGAGTGTTGAACTTTTTTTTGGCGTTTTTCTAATGGAATACTTCAAAATTAAACTTTGATGTAAAAACAAAAGTTGTAGCTATCTGTCTAGATATTGTGTCCGTAAAATTTCACGCATTTTCGTTAACGTTTGCATACTCAAAAACCCTCGGAAGCAGACTGTGATTTAATGGAAAGGTGGACAGATTATGTAGTCGAAATTGAGGAGCATTTTTTGAATTGATCCAGTCAGTTTTGAACCCCGTGATACAAACGAAGTTTGTAGATGATTGTGTCTAGTTTACCCCTGAAAAATTTCATAATTTTTGAACCACGTTTGATATGCCAAAAAAAGTCATCAAAAGTTGAATCGCCAAATCTGAAATCCTGACAGTTTTTATGACTTGACTCGATGCATATTTTTCACCCGTTTAAAGAATGAATTAGACTTGCTTTTCTAAACAAAAGTTGTAGGAAATTATGTCTAGATTATGTGTATAAAAGTTCATGAATTTTGGAGTTCATTTGATATGTCAAAACGGACGATTTCAGAAACTGTTTCAACTCGATTTTCAAATCCGCGCGTAAACAGTGTTTTGATGATGATTTTTGAATGACTAAATCTCATTATTTCCAAAATCTTAAAACACGAAAGATGTTCATTAAGATGTTTTCTACAACCTGCATAAATTTCGGATCAATTGGAGTTGAAATGAAATTTTAATCGACGTTGCACGAAACTGTGTTCGAGTCAGTCTCTTGGGCAGAATTCTTCCTTTGTAAAGAACTCGAAATTTGATACACTTCCGAACCTTATTTCCAAAAACTCGAAGCATGAAAGTTGTTCGTATGGGTGTTCTTGAGCTACTGTGTAAATTTCAGAATTTTTAATTGAAAGATGAATTTTTAATTTAAAAAGGCGCAAACCGTGACGAATCGGATTTTCGAACTTGAGAAAACTCGAACTATGAAATGCGATATCGAAACCGTTTGTATACGACGAAATATAACTTTTCGAAAAATCCCGTTCACTAGGCTGAGCCGATCTTCATGCTAACATTTTTGAGACTGCCTCGTTAGTGGTCTCCCTACTATCTGAGATTGCCTCGTTAGTGATCTCCTTACTATGCCAAAACGGCAATTGTGCACATGCCTGTCAAATCGGCAGTTGATATACATGCCTGTCAAAACGACAGTTGATATACATGCCTGTCAAAACGACAGTTGATATACACGCCTGCCAAATGGCAGTTGATATACACGACTTGCCGGAATGGTAATCGAAATACATGGCTAGCCAAAACGGCAGTCAATACTGATATGGCTGCGGCCGCCGGTTCACCGGCTATCTGGTTATGATTATTGAGATTGTCTCGTTAGTGATCTCCCTTGTGTCGTGTCCTCTTCTTAGTTTACGGGATAAAAATATAAAAGACTTGTGTGAGTGTTAATTATGCTTAAGTCTTATTTACTATGTTTTTAAATTATGCATTTAAATTACGTTCTTAAATTACGCTTTTAAATTACGCTTTTAAATTAAGTCCTTTAAATTTGTATTCTCGCCTTGAATAAATTAATCATGCTTTTCCGCTGCAAGTAAGATTATGAATTTTTAATATTTCAATTAAGCCTGAGTAAAAGTATAATTTTTAAATTAATTAAATAATTTTTAAAACCCCTTTATCGTTACGTTAGGAATTAATTTACTCAGTATTTTATATACTGATAAAACCTGTTGTTTATTTTTCTTTTACAGAATATGAAGAAATGACATGAGCATGCACGCAGATTGGGGCTCGGGAACTAAATTAATAAATGTTAATGTTGTATTTTGTTAGACTTAAATTACCCACTGCGTTTTGACCATGTCGGCCCATTTTTAAATTTTCCGCTGCGACTTACTTTATTTTGTGTGAATTATACTATGAAATTTTAAAATAAATCTTTTTGGGCTTGTCTTTAAATTAAATTTGAAATACATTTAGCCTTGCACCTCTCAAGTGAGCTCGAATGAACTCGTGTCTTGCTTGGGAGGTGTGGCGGTGACATCCCGGCCTGAGTTATCAAATCCGGGGTGTTACAAAGTGGTATCAGAGCCCGGAAATATTTTTAAAGTATTATTTTTATTTTTAGCCCAATATAGGGGCCCAAAGAATTTTTTTTTACTACTATTGTTATTATTTTAAATTTTAAAGTATTATTTCCATGGTTCAAGTCTTATTTTAAAAACCCATGGGAAAATACATATAAATTATTCGGACAAGTTTAGATAGACGCATAAAATAATTTTTCGGGGTTGGGATAACATTGCATTGCATTGCATACATCCATGAATATTGCGCTAATTTTTTTTTTCTTTTTTTTTATGAATTATCAATGCTAAATAATACTCTTATGTTAGAATCCGACATGACCTTTATTTAGGAGCGCTTGCTTAAGACTAATTTTGCACTAGTCCTAGAACTTGATCACCTAAGCTTAGCGTGCCCCATACATTATCGCCTCTTGCCAATCCTATCTTACAGATTTTCTTGAACGCTAACGTGCCTTAGATTAGAAACTTACTTTCACGTGTGTTGATAACAGAAAATGGCACATAAGGGAAAATCGAGAAAGGAAATACCAAACAACACTAACGTTGACCTCCCCAACACACCAAACAATAATGAGATCCCTCAGAACGTAGGAGGGCGAGTGCTTCATGTTCCCAACAATATGGACGAGCGTCTAAGGACTGTCGAGGAAGTTCTCGTAATATTAGGAAATGCTGAAGTGCAACGGGCACAAGCGGGTATACCACCACCGGTAACCCGAGTCAACTATTTAGCCTTGGTAAACCCTTACCAACCACCCCACTATGCCGGCGAAGAGGACCCGGCTTAGCTAGAGGAATGGATACGGACGTTCGATAAGCTGTTGAACGCCGTAAGATGTCCCGACGGGGAAAAGGTTCACGTAGCCTCATACTACTTAGGAGGCGAGGCGGATGATTGGTGGCAAGCCACCCAAGGGAATCTGGAGGAGTACGACGAGCCCTACACATGGTCAGAATTCACGAATCTGCTTAGGGATCATTTTTACCCCATGAGCACGAAGGCCGCCATGTACGAGGAATTTCTGACACTGAGGCAAGGAGGAAAAACGGTCCAAGAGTACTATAGCCGTTTCAAGGAGTTGGTGCGATTCGCGCCGAGACTGGCGCCAACCGATGTAGAGAAGGCACAGAAGTTCGAGATGGGACTGAACCTATCTATTCGAGAGGTGGTCACGGGAGAGCACTACCCTAACCTACAAGTTGTGTATGATCGTGCAGTAGCGGTTGCACGAGTTCAAGGACTGAAACGGAAACCGGTAGATGGGACTAACCAAGGACCACAAGGACGATACAAGAGGAACAAGGACCATTTCCGTAGAGACTTGAACCGACCACTTCAAAACGACAACAGACGAAACAAGGGATAGTCTTCAACCATGGTGACTATGCGCCACCATGTCCCAAGTGCGGTAAACCACACTATGCGAGAGGATGCCCTCAGCTTGGGGCATGCCTTCAGTGTAATACCCGAGAATTTTGCAACATAAAATAAATAAATAAAATGAATAAATAAATATAATAAACATGATAAATGAATAAAGAATCATAGAAGATGAGAAATGGAATTTCAATTAAAAAGGAATCAAGATTTCGGGAACCCGGGAAGCCGAAGACAATTTAATCAAATAAATGGTTACACGGAAACCCAACATCGATGGACTCAATAACTTGAGTCCAAACATAAATTTAGGTCCGAATAAAATTAAGATAGGGAATCGGAGCCCGAAGATACCCCGGAAATTCGAATCCGGGAACATAGAGGGATAGAAGTCCGAAAGAGAGGAGGAAACGCCCGACGGATCGCACGACCCGGCCCAGACCGAAGTCCAGGCCAGGATGGCGCGGTCGCCGCGCGCTCCAAAGGAGAAGACCGCGCCAAGGGTGCGCCGGCAAGGCAGTTGTGGCCGTTCCGCGATTCTCTCGCCCGAACGCGGATTTTTCGACTTTCGGTTGAACGTCTCTCGACCCAAGACCCTTGGGGTCAGATCTTGGACGCCCTAGGTCTTAGATATCCATAAATAAGACCTTCTAGGAGCTCCGAATACTCTTACGAAACCCTACAACTTTCTACACATTCGAAACCCTAAATCCGGAGTCGTCGGAGGCACGAAACCAAAGGCGAGACCTGTTGGAGGAAAATTCTAAGATCTCCATAGTCGTGGTAAGTCTCGATCCAATCCTTGTTCAATAAACGATTCGAAAACGAATCCTAATCTTCTTTTCTCTTCTACACCTCGTATTGGATCTAGATCGTAGAACCCGACGAACGGAGAGGAGAAACGGTGGACGGGAAGCCACGCCTTCGAATAGACGATCCCAGATGTTCATAAACTCTGTAAGTTAACTCTTACATGGTTTTGGGATGAATTAAAACATTCAAAACTAAAAGATTAACAAGAAATCGAAAATCTGTCAATTTATACTTTCTACCGACGCAACAGATTTGATGAATTTTTCCGGACCTTAAAACGAATTCAAACGGAGAAATTTAAAACACGAAAAACGTTCCTAAGATGTAGATCTATCTACTGTAAAATTTTCATAATTTTTCATCGTGTTTTGATATCTGAAGACGACCACGAACAGGCCTGCCTGTGGTTTAGATCTTGAAACGATGATAGATTCTTTATTCGAACTTGTTGGTGATTTCTACCTTAGATCTAGACCGATCTAGGCTTGGCGTTGAACATAAGAGTTGTAGATCTATACGTTATGAATACCTCTGTAAAATTTCAGAATCTTTCGTGATGATTTGATATATGAAATCCACTCCAAACCGAACTGCTTGAATCTAGATCTTGAAATTCTTGATAGAACTTAGGAATGATCTTGATCACGTTTTTGACATAGGATCTAGACGGTTTTAGATCTTTGGCCGAACATGAAATCGAGATTGGTGCATGAGTGAGCTTTACTTTCAACTCTTCAAATGATTTGTACTCATTTTCTCCCCATTTGAACTTTGGCATGACCCTTCGAAATTTGGCCCGATAATACTACTGAAATTTGGCATGACCCTTCGAAAGAAGCCACACAAGCCAAGAAAAGTACACACTTTAGTTATATATGTGGGTGGTTTCATTCAGTAATGGCTTAAATCTAGGATTGATCCACTTTCAACCCTTCTTGTCCAACCACATATCCTAAGAAAATGGCCTCGGGAATGTGGAAGGTGCATTTTTCGAAGTTGGCCTACAATTTCACTTCCCTTAGCTTGTTCACCACCTGCTCGACATGGAAAATATGATCATCATTGGTTTTGCTGTAAATTAGGATATTTTAAAAATAAACAACAACAAATTTGTTTGTGAATTGACATAGTGTTGCGTTCATCAGGCATGAGGTTGACGGGGGGCGCTTATGAGGCCGAATGGCAGAACGAGCCATTCATAAAGACCAAATTTGGTCTAAAAGTTCTTTTCCATTCATCTCCTGGTTGCATCTTGATCTGATGGTATCCACTCTTAAGATCGACCTTTCAAAAGACCTTAGCACCTCACCATTCATCTAACATGTCTTCCAACTGTGGAATCGGACACCGATACAGAACAATAATGGCATTACAGCTCTGCAATCAACACACATTCAACATTCACCATTTTTCTTGGGCACCAATTGTGCTGGTACGACACAAGGAGACATGCTTTCTCGGAACCAACCTTTATCCAACAATTCTTGCATTTGTCATTCGATTTCCTTCATTTCCTCATGATCCATTCAGCAGGCTGGTCGATTGGGAATTAAAGCGTCTTGTATGAAATCGATTTGATGTTCGATTCCACTTAGTGGTGGGGAATATCTGTTGGAAACAAATATTGATATTTCTCTAGCATCTTGGGAAAAGATTCAGGAATTTCAGGTGCAATATTTTTATTTCTATCTACAGAATAGACTGGTTTAACTAGAGCTAAGAAACCGTTTGGTTCAGACTCAGCACATTAGAAGTCAAACTTGGTCATCAGCAAGTTCTATGACACGGGCAAAGATCTTTGTGGAACTAATTTTTCTTTACCATTCGACTTTGATTTGAACTCCTCTTCTTATTTTTTTAACATTTAGCCTGAGTTTTTAAAGCTTTTTTCTAACTCTTTACTTTGACATAGGCTTGAGAATGTATTCGTTTTGGTCATTCTTGAACGACAATGTGTTGAACTTGTCGTAGCTAGTAACATCGTTGTCCAAAGCCATGGTCTTTCAAGTAGTATGTGGTTGGCATTCACGGGGCCCACATCACCAGCACAGTTTCAGAATGCCCTCCAATTGTGAGTGAAACTCTAGCTTGTTGGTGCACCTTTGTCTACCCATTGTTGGTCGTCTAATGAAGGATGTATGGTCTATCCATCTCCTCAACTTGTAGAACCAACCTGCGTACAACATATATAGATATGACATTCGTATAACTACCATTGTCTACAATCATCGTTCCGCCTTTCCCAGCTATTTAGTGATGAAATAAATTTTCTTACTGGTCACCAAGCTTCTTTTCAAATTGTTCATCCACAACCACCTTATCAAATTCTTCGGGCTCTTCCTCAAAAATTTTCTTTGAACTTATCTTAACTTATCTCAATTAGTTGTAGAGCTCCATATTCTAACATTACAACATACTTCCTCCGGTTTGATATAACTGAACCATTCGCATAGTATTTACTATTCATTGAGTAAAATTGATCAATTTTTTTAACATAGCTATATAAGATAAAATATAGTCAAGTGAGATCTTGTTGGATTCTACTAATAACGTAGTTTTAGAATATTAAATTTTTATAATTTTTAGTTGTATACAATTTGAGTTATTAAGATTTAAATATATACATTGGATTGCGTGAAATGCAGAAATGGAGCGGTTATTAAAAAACAGAGGTAGTACTTTACATCACTTGTGCCCAACAGTGTCACTCTTCGGATGTTAGGACATTCGTTGCCATAATTTCCCTTTCACTGGCACTTGAAGCATAAGATGGCACGTTTATCCTTGGTTGGCGTTGGTGCTTCAACTGTTTTGGCTTTTTGAGCATTGTACTCCCTAAAGTTATTTCCCAGTTCAAAGGTCTTACCACTTTCTTTATTTGAAGACTGTGGTTGTGAAGATGATTGATTGGATCCATTGTTTGTTTAGAACCCATGACATGTTGTTGGGTCCCTGAATTGTTCAGACTGGAGTTTTTAGCTTCATCCGCTTCTCAATTCTTGTTACGTTTTCCCTCAAATCAGCGAGGTCATCATAACTTCATCGGAGTACATTCTCTTGAACAATTTTGGGTCTAAGACCGTGGGCAAACCTAGAAACAGTGATATCATTATCTTCAATCACTTGTGCCCTGGTCAGCAATCTTTCCATTTCCTTATAGTAATTAGGCACTAACTTGATTTCCTAGGTCAATTGCTGCAGTTTCAAATACAGATTCTTCTTAAAGTTGGTTGGCATGAATCGTTTCTCCATTGCTCTTGTCAAATCCCATATCACTCAACTTCCTCAACTTTATAGATATCACTAATTCTATCAAATCCCACATTTTTTTGCTGAGTGGTTTGTGGACATGGTAGTATATTTCGGCGAGTTGCTCCTATCCAAGTGGCTCGGAGTGGTGGAGGGTCATTGACGACCTTTTAACACATAAAAATGTGTTAATAAAGTCCAATACATCTAGTCCCAATTCGCCTAAAGGGGCCAATTACTAGGCTTGGACGGAGTAAAATAAGCCCAGGACCAGCCATGGACCCAGAGGAGTATTATCCCGAGCAAGCCGCTTATTTAAATAAAGGCGCAATCAGAAGAAATCAAGCCCAAGCAGCTTAACTGCCTGAGCACCATGAGTTAGAATGGATGATTCCGAAGCATTGCAGGTGACGTCACCCCAAGCAAATAATCACTCCTCATCGTTACGGAAGGCTTATCTACGCCATATCCAAATAAGACCGGGGAAGACTTAGTTTAAATTCGAATTCATGCCCCTTCCCCTAAAATGTGTCTTTTCGCGAATAGACACCTACATTGTATAAATAATAGAAATCAATATTGTAATCAGGGTTCCAACACCACCAATCAATTTTATACAATGTATTTACTTTTCTAGTGTTTTACTTTTATTTATTGCTTGCTTTCTTTAATTTCTTTTAATGCTTTTCGCATTTTTCTTTCCTTATTTTTTTTCGTGATGCTCTAGTTTCTAGTATCCTTGGGATAGTCCTCATCCCACCTTCCATCTTGAAGGCTGCATCTAGAGGATTAAGCGTAACTCCAAAATGGCAGTAATAGGTTAGCGACCAAAGTGGGAGACCAAACTCCTGCTAACGATCAAGGATCTCCATTGTATTTACATAACCGCGAGGTTTGTAAGAAGCTTACAAGAAGCCAATACAAATGTTTGAGACAACTCCAGAGAAATCAAACAATATGGCTGGTACAGGAGATCAAACCCCTCGTACAAACACGACTAGGGCAGAGAATACGTCCATTGTTTATCCCAACGGACAAATAACGACAATCTCTAGGTCATCGAACCAACACTCCACTTAGATGAGGCTCTGTTCGAAAGGCTAACCATGACAGTAGACAATATTTCATAAGACGATAGGTGGCATCGTTGAAACTTGAAAGCGCCTATTGGACTTCAAGTCTCATAGGAAACAACGTTACCACTCGGGCATTGCCCGTAATAATGCCCAACCAAGGGCAATATTATTACCAAGGGCCTAACTATCCCTGTACCCTCCAATGGGAGCGTGGGGTCTTCACATGGCGGGGTAAGGTTCTTCTCAGAATCAGCTCTTTAACGTGACTGCACCACCACTATCCTTCAGGTTACCTATGGCTTACATAGCTTCTCTAGCCATACAGCCAAACCCAGGGATGGAGACCATGGAGAAAATCCCCAATCCCGTCCAGGAAGTTCCTCAGATTCACGTAACGGGGAATGACCAAGCGGGTGGAAGCGGATTGAATACACCCCAAAATCACAGACAAAAGAATGTCCAGGTCAGGCTGCCTAAGTTTAGGGCTCAAGGGGGATTTCAAGAAGCTAACCGAGTTAATATAACTTGTAAGGGCAATGCCACCATTACCGCCAATCTTTGGCGAAAATTTTCCTCGATAAAATAATGGCGAACAAGAAGGATTCCAAAATCCACCATTTCGCCAGCAAAATCAGGAAGTCCGAGGACCAAACCCAATTCCCCTGAGTAACCTTCCTCCTCTACCACCGTGGGTACCAAGCCCACCCGAGCCACAACGGGTGCATATGGGAGACCAACAACTTGAAACCATGTTGCGAAGGTTAGGGTTAAACAACCCAGAGACTAGTCGGTCTGTTTATCAAAGGTCGTATCCACCCCATGTGTACATGGACAATCCTCTACCACATGGCGCACGGACACCTGATTTCTCAGCATTAGAGAGAAGATGAGACATCTACGATGGAACATATCGGTCGTTTTATTACCAATTAGGAGAATTAGGCTGGAATCAATTTCATCGGATACAGTTATTCGCTTCCTTGTTGACAAAAACTGCCTTCTCATGGTTTATTGGTTTGCCCGCTGGTGAATTTGTCACATGGCAATAGTTAGAGGGAGCATTTCATACTAGGTTCTATAATCCGCAGCCAACAGTCATTTTGGTTGAGATTCTAGAAACCAAACAAAAGGACAATGAACCAACGACTAAGTTCATTGAGAAGTTACGACAACAAAAATGTAAATGTGAAACCGCTATTTCCGAGAAGGAAATATCTAACATTGCGGTTAAGAACATGAATCTTCCCTTAAGAAAGAAGTTAACCCCCTTAGACATTGATGGCCTGGCAACCTTATCGTCCAAAGCGATGAGAGTCGAGTCTTTTCTTAAAAAGACACAGGAATCAAAAGGAAAAGGGGAAAGAAAGAAAAGGCCGTTTCAACTTGCTACCATACATGTGGACAACGATATTGATCTAGAAGAAGCCTGTAAACAAGAGGCCGAAGTAGCGGATCAAATGACCGCTGAATTAATCTGAGGCAAACCTTTTGTTTGCACCCAGTTGAAACCAAATGCCACACGGACTGTGAAGAATGAGTATGCCAAGCCTATGGCAGAAGAGGACTTTTGCTTCGACGTGTCCAAGACTGAAAAGATCTTTGACGCACTCTGTGAAAAACATCAGATCCGACTTCCTTCAGGCCAAAAATTGACCACAGAAGAAGAAATCAGCGAACAGACGTACTATAAGTGGCACAACACTTTCTCACACACTACAAAGGATTGCACCCAGTTCCGGAGGACTATCCAGAATGCAATCTAATCCGGAAAGTTAAAAGCAGGAACCATGGGGATTTGATTCATAACCTTTCCCTAATGCCACCATGGCGGTATCCTCTGCCAAGTTCTCAAAATCTTTCAAGTTTCCCGTCAAAGACCCACCACGTGGTTCGGGAGGTACGAATGCAAACGACCTATCCGGATCAATGAGGCCATCCACGGATAAGCCCATGCAGCCAAAAGCAATCATGGCATGTATGGGACCCGTGAGTCCTCAACCTACTGAGGACGAAATAGCAGATAGTTGGGCGGAACTCGTCTATGACAGGGAGTTAGAGGAGGACCCATCACCGGCATTTCTCGTCGAGTATGAAGATGTTGTTCAACCAGACGTTGATTTGAATGAATCCCGAATCATACCTCCAACCATATTCCCACCAATTAAGGGAATATCTTCTCATATGAAGCCACTTTATGTGGAAGCATACATAGAAGGCATGAAGATTAGGACGGTCTTCGTAGACAATGGGGCAGTGTTCAATTGTATCCCATTATCCACTGAAGAAGATTTGGACGAAAGTCTTCGACTTGGAGAAGACCAACATGAAGATAGCAGGATTCTCAGGCGAGTCAAAGGTGCCGCTTGGGATCATAGAGGTCCAATTGGAAGTCGGACCAAAAATCATGCCAACGGTCTTTTTCGTGCTAGATGCAGACACATCATATGGTGCATTGCTCGGGAGGGACTGAATTAATGCAGCGAGATGCATACCTTCAACCCTACATCAGCAATTGATCTTTTGGGATGGAGACCGAGTTATCACAGTTGAAGCATCTTCAAGCCCATTCCAGGGGAGTGTAGAACTGCAGTATGCGTCGGTTCATTATATAAGAATGTTCCCGCCTCTATCTCTAACTACCCCCTATGATAGGCCAATTTCGGACGACCCGATATAAGGCCTCGGAAGCAATGCTTCCGATTCCTAAGCAATAAAAGCTAAGGAGTGTAATGGCTTGTCATTCAGCCAACAATCAATGTACAAGTTTTGTAAATATGATGAATAAAACAACTGCCCATATTTACAATTATTTAGTAGAGTCGGGTTCTCTGCCAAACAATGGTTCGGGTAACGACTTACCATAGAATGACAACACCTCGGAGCCGTACCGATGGCTCAAATTGCTGGAAAAGCATGAACCCAAAGTGTCTTCGGAAGATCATTTGGTAGAATTTGATATTGGTTCAAAAGATCGCCCAAGGAAAGTTCGTTTAAGTGGTCTATTAACAAAAGACCAACAAATAAAACTAACCGACCTACTGAGAAAGTATCAAACTTGTCTCGCGTGGGATTATACGGAAATGCCCGGATTAGATAGAAATGTGGTTGAACACAAAGTCCCTTTCAAGAAAGGATTTAAACTTTTCAACCAACCTTCCAGAAGGTACGATCTGGAGCTCTTAGGAAAGATCACGGAAGGAATCCATAAGCTATTATAAGCCAAATTCATCTGCCTATGCAGATATACGAAATGGCTATCTAATATTGTTCACGTGACAAAGAAGGATGGCAAGATAAGAGTCTGCATCGACTTTCGTGACTTAAGTCTTGCCACACCCAAAGACGAATACGTCATGCCCATAGCAGATACGCTAGTTGATGCTGCGCAGGGCATAAGATGTTGTCTTTAATGGACGGGTAAGATTGTATAATCAGATCTTCTTAGCCGAAGAGGATGTACCCAAAGCAGTCTTTAGATGCCCTGGTCCAATCGGCGTGTACGAATGAATAGTTACGCAATTCGGATTGAAGAACGCGGGGGCCACCTATCAAGGGCTATGAATATGGCATTTCATGACATGATTGGAAATATCATGGAGGTCTATATCGATGATGTTACAGTCAAATCCAACGGGTTTGAGGAACTTCTAAAAGACCTAGAAAGAGCCTTCATTCGTATGCAGTCCTACAATCTGAACATGAACCTAGCAAATGCGCTTTCAGAGTTTCTGCTGGAAAGTTCCCCGGGTTATAGATACAACGAGGAATAGAGGTCAATGCCAACAAAGCTAAGGCTATAATGGAGATACCTCCTCCTCGTACTGTGAAGGAAGTACAAAGTTTACTCGGGAAGGTGAACTTCATCAGGCAATTTATAGCTAACCGCAGGTAAAGTACAACCTATCACAAAGCTTATTCAGGGGGTGACAAGCTCGCAAGTGCAATGGGGCGAACCCTAACAACAAGCACTTGATGAAATCAAGAGAGCATTAGTCAACCCGCCATTATTAGTTCCCCCGAGAAGGGATAAAAAGCTCAAGCTTTACGTGGCATCCTCGAGTCATGCCATCAGTTGTCTTCTCGGCCAAGATTGGGATGATGGTAAAGAATAAACTGTCTATTATTTAAGTAAGACACTGGTAGGGCCTGAACTTAATTATTCCATTGCGGATAATATATGCTACCCCTTGGTGTATGTATGTAACAAGCTGGAACATTACATGTTGCCTAGGGAAACCAGGGTCGTATCTAAATTCGACCTTGTAGAACTTATCTTGAGAAGACCTAGTCATAAGAGTCGATTATTGGATTCGACCTTAAAACTCGCACCGTTTGCCTTAATACATGTGCTATTAAGGTTGTAAAGGGACAAGTAATCGCGGAGTTCCTGGCCGAACACCCAAATATGCTGGAACCTAAAGAAGAAAATAATGAGATGCATGTCACAATACGTCCATGGGTCATGTACTTCGATGGATCAAGCACAGGCACCAAGTCAGGGGCGGGAGTCTATCTCCTCGGCCCGAATCAGGAGGAAATAAGGTTGTTTTCGGAATTAAACCTAATGACCAACAATGCCGCCAAATATAAGGCTTTAATCCTCGGACTCGAGACATTAGTTCTGTGGAGAGAAAAGTCGGTCAAAATTCGAGGCGATTCCTGACTGGTGCTGAACCAAGTAATAGGGACCTACCAGTGCAAACATCTAGGTTTCTCAAGGTATTTGAACAAATCCTCGACGTATCCATCGAATATGTACCACAGGAATACAACAACGAAGCCAACAACTTGGCTCAACATGCTTTGGGATATAGGACCCATGATGGGTTCCATGAATTAGTTCCGAGCATCAACATGGTCCGGGCTTCCTTACTTCTTGACGTAAGAAGGATCGACAAACAAGCTGCAACCGACCAAATATTTATTTTCCCTATCGACAACAATATGGACAACATCAGTATCCCAAATGACTGCCGCAAGGAAATCATCGATTATTTTCTCAATAATTCGAGAACGGACAACCCAAGCATCAAGGCTAAAGCCCTTCGGTTCTTATATGAGGATGAAATTCTCTATAAGAGTACCCTGGAAGGTGTTCTCCTTAAGTGCTTAGGTTCCGAGGAAGCCAAATTAGCAATGGCTGAACTCCATGAAGGAATATGCGGAGCCCATCGCGCGGGATTAAATATGCGATGGACACTGCATCGATGTGGCTACTATTGGCCAACTATGTTCGATGATTTGCATCCATTTCACCAAAGGTTGTTTGGCATGTCAAAGGCACGGTGACTTGAATCATTTGCCAGTACAAGTTTGAATTACTCGATTAAGCCTGACCTTTTAAGATTGGGCTATGGACGTAATTGGACGGATTACTCATCCTTCCAGCAAACATCACGCATATATTCTAGTGGCAACCGATTACTTCACCAAATGGGTAGAAGCCATCCTGCTCACTAATGTGGACCAAGATGTGATAATCAACTTCATTGATAAACATATCGTATACCGTTTCGGGATACCGCATTATATCCTAACGGATCAAGGGACAGTGTTCGTCGGAGACCGAAAATTCGAATACACAGACGAATTAGGGATCTGATTGTTGCATTCCTCACCATATTATCCACAAGCTAATGTCCAACGGAGGCAACGAACAAGAACATCATCAATATCATAAAGAAGATGACAAAGGAAAACCTTAAGAGATGGTATGGCCTCTTATCCGAAGCCTTATGGGCTATTAAGAATTCTAAGAGTACTGCCACAGGTTTTACTCCTTATCAACTAACTTATGGTCAAGAGGCAGTTGCCTGTTGAGATATCAGTCCCGAGTCCGCGGGTCATTCTCCAAGCATCAATTCCTGATGATCAGTATTGGGAAGAAATGATGCAACAACTGGAGCAAGCGGACACAATCCGACTAATGGCGATTGATAATCTTACTCGGAAGCCAAAAGAAGGGCTCGTTATTATAACAAATTCATGAAGTAATTAACTTTCAAAGAAGCTGATCTTGTTTGGAAAACAATATTACAGATGGTTAAGGATCATCAGTCTGGAAATGGTCCCCCAATTGGGAAGGACCTTTTATTATTAACAAAGTATTTGGCAACAGTGCATATCAACTAATGGACAATGATGGAAATTTAAAACATCAAAGCATTCAACACTAAATATCTTAAGAAGTACTATCGTTCTGGTTGGGATAATACTTTACATTTCGAGTAAACGCAACAAGAAAAGAAAGATCTACAAAATACTGCATGTTTTGCTACACTTGGTCTATTTTGAAAGGTCCTTGTACTGAGGATGATTTTTGGGTCTGAATCAGCAAAGCTGGAGTTCCTTGAAATCTCCAGAGCCCAGATCAGGGCTTGATCCAGAGGATTGGGCTCCAAACCCTGTGCGCCATCGAGAAAAGGATTCCTTGCAAAAATTCTGAGAGTCGCCACTAAATCCAAGAACCATCCTTCTCGACATGGGAGCCAAAGGCTCTCTAGCCGATGAGACCATTGCAGCAAGACATAGAGAAACTTTTCTCCAGTTTTGCAGTTTCTAGAGTGGTGCTCTTCCGGTTACAGCGGGGGACCTCGTATACGGAAGCAGGATCCTTATTTTTTATGATACAACGGATCCACTCTTTGGCGCCCCCTTGCAGAACGCCAAAGCCTATGAACCAGTGCTCCAGGAGGTTAAGAAAGTATATTTCCAAGTTCCCCCAGTTTTCAGATGAAGAAAACAATTCAACGGTAATAATATCGTCGAAACTAGGGTTGGAAAAGGGCTGTAAAGCCCATAATTCATAATAGGCAATCCGGAGTTGCTATAGATAGCATTTCGAAAAATAGACAGGAGCCAGGAAAAGGGGTAAATGGAAGTTTTGGAAAAAGACGAGGATCACAAGTAGAAAAGGATATGTTTTGAGGGACAAAGTATGACCCTTAGGCAATATTTATAGCCAAGAAAAAAAAGGCCAGCCTCCTTACAGCCATTAAATGGCACGTAACTTCCGCCAATCATAGTAAATAGTTACATCATTCCCTGCGCAAACCGCCTCGAAAAAAGGCACGTTTGTAGCGGTTACCAAGAGTGGATAGATACGAATCTGTGTATTCCAAGGAATGTCCAATCAATATCTCCTGGAACGACGGAGTCATCATTAACTGATATCCCGAACTGAGGAGGTAAATTTTTTTTCAGCGGATAAGGCTAAAACATGGCCAAATATGCCACTGAAAAATGGGGGGCAATCTATTAACTCATAAAAAATGTGTTAAATAAAGTTAACTCATAAACATTGTGTTAATAATCCAGCCCACATACATATCCAGGCCCAATTTGCATAAGGGCCCAATTTCTAAGCTTGATGCGAAAAAGATAGCCCAAGACTAGCCCCATGGACCCCAAGGGACATCATCTGAGCAAGCCAACTTACGTAAATAATGGTGAAATCCGGAGAAAGCCATACCTGAGCACGATAACTGCCCGAGTACCACGAGTTAGAGGAAGCGGTTCCAGTACGTTACGAGGTGACGTCACCCCGAACGAAGACTCTCCTCACCCTCGCGGAAGCCTTATCCGCGACAGTACCAGAATAAAGGCGGGGAACACCTTTTTTGAATTTCATCCTTATCCCTTTCCCCCAACCGGTGCCTCTCAACGAACGGGCACCAGCCGTTGTATAAATATTAGAACTCAAGATGTAATCTGGGTTCTTTAACCACCAAACATTTCAATAGAATGTCTTTATTTTTCCAGTACTTTACTTTTATTTATCGCTTTCCTTAATGCTTTCTTTACTGCTTTTTTACTGCTTTCCTTAAGTGCTTTATTTTATTTTCTTCGTTTTTCTCGCGATGCTCTGGTTCCTAACATTCTTTGGGACTGTCCTCGTCACGCCTTCCGTTTTGAAGGCCCCGTCTAGAGGATTAAGCATTACCCCAAAACGGGAGTAACAGGTTGGCGACAACAGTGGGAGACCAGACTCCTCCCAGTAATAAAGGATCTCCATTGTACACTTTACGCAACCGCGAGGTTCCTAAAAAGCCTACAAGAAGCCAGTACAAGTGTTTGAGATGACTCCAAAAGATATCAAACGATATGGATGGATCAGGAGATCATTCCCCTCGTGCAATCACGACGGAAGCAGGGAATTCGTCCCTTGTTCCTCCCGGCGGACAAGTAACGACGACCCCTGGGTCATCGAACGTCCCAACACTCTCCTTAGATGAGGGAATGTTCGAAAGGCTAACCGCGATATTAGACAATATTGTCGCAAGAAGGCTGGAGGCTACGTATAAGGCTCCATTTGGTACTCCAGGTCTAGTGGCTAGCGACGTTACCGCACGAGCATCGCCCGTAATAATGCCTAGTCAAGGGCAGTATTATTACCAATAGCCAAACTATACCTGGTATCTGCCAATAGGGGCGTGCGTTATGCACATGGCAGTCAAGGTTTTCATCAGAATCAGCCATTTTGTCTGACCACACCACCATTAACCTTTGGACCACAGATGGCTTTTACGGCTGCCCCAGCCACACAACCAATAGGGATAGAAACCATGGCAGAAGTGCACAACCCTGCACAGGAAATTCTTAGATTCTCATAAAGAGGAATGACCAAGCGGGTGGAAGCGGATTGAACGCACAACAGAACCACAAATAAAATAATGTCCAGGTCAGCTGCCCAAATTTAGGGCTCCAGGGGGTTTTCATGACGCTAACCAAGTCAATATAACTCGGGGGGCAACGCCACCACCACTGCCAATTTATAGCAGAAACTTCCCTCAGGGAAATAATGGCAGGCAGGAAGGATTTCAAAATCCGCCTTTTCGCCAGTGAAACCAGGAAGTCCGGGGACCAAACCCAGTTCCACCAAGGAACCTTCCTCCTCCGCCACCGTTGATATCTGGCCAACCGGAGCCACAACGGGTACACAAGGGAGAAGAGCACTTAGCAACTATGTTGCGAAGGCTAGGGTTAATCGTCCCAGAGACCCACTGGCTTGTGTATCAAAGGCCGTTTCCACCCCACGTGTATGAGGATAACCCTCTACCACATGGCGCGCGAATACCCGACTTTTCCACATTTTCAGGAGAAGACGAGACGTCCAGTATGGAACACATCGGCTACTTCCTTACCCAGTTAGGGGAGTTGGGCCAAAATGAGTTCCATCGGATGCAGTTGTTCCCTTCCTCACTGATAAAAATTGCCTTTTCATGGTTTATTGGTCTGCCCGCAGGCAAATTTGCAACATGGCAACAATTGGAGGGAGTGTTTCATACCTGGTTCTATAATCCACAACCGACGATTACGTTGGTTGAGATTTTAAAAACCAAGTAGAGGGACAATGAAATGATGGTTAAGTTCATTGAGCGGTTACGGCAATAGAAAGGGAAGTGTACAACCGCTATTTCTGAAAAGGAAATAACCGACATAGCGGTTAGAAACATGAAACTTCCTGTCAGGAAGAAGTTAACCGCCTTAGACATTGATGACCTGGCAACCTTATCCACGAAAGCGAAGAGGGTCGAGTCTCTATTTAAAGAGACCCAGGAATCAAAAGGTAGAGGGGAGAGAAAGAAAAGACCGTACCAAGTCGCTACCATACATGTGGACAGTGACAGTGATCTAGAGGAGACGTGTAATCAAGAGGCTGAACTTGGAGATCAGATGACCACTGAACTTATCCGGGGCAAACCCTTTGTTTGCATCGAATTGAAACCAAAGGCCGCAAGGCCTATGAACAATGAGTATGTCAAACCTATGGCAGAAGAGGACTTTTGCATCGATGTATCAAAGACTGAGAAGATCTTTGATGCACTATATGAGAAGCATCAGATTCGACTTCCTCCAGGCCAGAAATTGGGCATGGAAGAAGAAATCAATGGACGGATATAATGTAAGTAACACAACACTTTCTCACACAGTACGAAGGATTGCATATAATTCCGGAGAACTATCCAGGAGGTAATCCAATCCTGAAGGTTGAAATCGGGACCCATGGGGATCGATGCACAACCTTTCCCCAAAGCAACCATGGTGGTGTCATCCGTCAAACTCCCGCAGTCCTTCAAATTGCCCGTCAAAAGTCCGACAACGAACCCAGAGGGCATGAAGGCAGACAATACTGCTGGATCAATGGGGCTATACACGGATAAATTCAGGCAGCCAAAAGCGATCATGGCATGTGTGGAATTTGTGACTCTTCAAAATTCTGAGGAGGAAATGGCGAGCAGTTGGGCAGAACTCATCTATGATATGGAGTTAGAGGAGGACCCGGCATGGGCATTTGTCATCGAGTATAAAGATGCAGTTCCCCTAGACGTTGATTCAGGAGAATTCCGAATGACACCTCCGATCGTATTCCCACCAATAAAGGGAATCCTTCCCATATGAAGCCACTCTATGTAGAGGCGTATATGGAGGGTAAAACGATTACGAGGGTCTTCGTGGACAACGGAGCAGTATTCAGTTGCATCCCAATGTGCACTTTGAAGAAGACTCGGAAGAATGTCTCCTATCTGGAGAAAACCAGCATGAAGATGGCAGGATTCTCAGGCGAATCTACATCACCGCTTGGAATGATTGTAGTCCAACTTGAAGTTGGACCAATAACTATGCCAACCGTCTTTTTCGTGTTAGATGCAGATACTTCATATGGGGCATTACTCGGAAGAGACTGGATTCATGGGGCGAGGTGCATACCATCAACCTTACATCAGTAGTTGATGTTCTGGGACGGAGACCGAGCGGTCACTGTCGATGCGTCTCCAAGTTCGTTCCAGGGGAAAGCAGGAATGCAGGATAAATCGGTACACTACATAAAGTTGTATCTGCCTTTATCCTTAACCATCCCCTATGATAGGCCTATTTCGGATAACTCAATTTACGGCCTCGGAAGCTACGCTTCCGGTTCCTAGGCACGAAGAGGCCAGGAGGTGTAATGGCTTGTCATTCAGCCAACAATCAATGTATAAATATTTGTAAATATGCTGAATAAAACGGATATTCTTATTTATAATTATTTAGTAGAGTCGGGTTCTCTGCCAACTAATGGCTCGAATAGCGACTTACCAAAGAATGACAACAAGTTGAGGCCTTATCAATGGCCTAAATTGCTGGAAAAGCATCAACCCACAACATATTCAGTGGACCCTTTGGTGAAATTTGACATCGGCTCAAAGGATCACCCAAGGATAGTTCGGTTAAGTGGTCTATTAACAAAAGACCAACAAGCGATACTGACCGACCTTCTGAGGAAATATCAAACTTGACTTGCGTGGGATTATACAGAGATGCCCGGGTTAGATAGGAATATGGTTGAGCACGGACTTCCTATCAAGAAAGGATTTAAGCCTTTCAAGCAACCTCCCAGAAGGTTCGACCCGGAGCTATTACCAAAGATCACGGAGGAAATTCAGAAACTGTTGGAGGCCAGGTTCATCCGCCCGTACAGGTATTCGGAGTAGCTTTCTAACATCTTCCCCGTGACAAAAAAGAATGGCAAGGTAATAGTTTGCATTGATTTTCGCGACTTGAATCTAGCCACCCCTAAAGACGAATACGTCATGCCCAGAGCAGACATGCTAGTCGATGCTGCGGCTAGGCATAAGATGTTGTCTTTGATGGACGGATACGCAGGGTACAACCAGATCTTCTTGTCCGAAGAAGATGTACCCAAGACGGTCTTCAGATGCCTAGGCCTAATAGGCGTGTACAAATGGTGTCATGCCCTTCGGACTTAAGAATGCGGGGGCCACTTATCAAAGGGCAATGAACATGGTATTCCATGACATGATTGGAGATATCATGGAGGTCTACATCGATGATGTTATAGTCAAATCCAAATGATTTGACGAACATCTGAGGGACCTGGGGAGGGCCTTTATTCGTATGCAGTCCTATAATCTGAAGATGAACCGAAGCAAGTGTGCTTTCGGAGTTTCTGCCATAAACATCCTCGGGTTCCTCATACATCAATGGGGAATAGAGGTTGACGCCAATAAGGCTAAGGCCATAATGGAGATACCTCCTCCTCGGACCGTGAAGGAAGTAAAAATTTACTTGGAAAGGTAAACTTTCTGAGGCGCTTCATAGCAAATGCCGCAGGCCAAGTACAACCTATCACGAAGCTTCTTCGAGGTGTGACAAGTTCACAAGTGGAATGGGGCGAATTCCAACAGAAAGCACTTGATGAAATTAAAAAGGCATTAGTCGACCCACCAGTATTGGTTCCTCCCAGGAGGGACAAGAAGCTTAAGCTTTACGTGGCATCTTCGAGTCATGCCATCGGTTGTCTTCTCGCCCAAGACTGGGACGATGGAAATGAAAGGGCTCTCTACTATTTGAGTAAGACATTGGCATGCCCCGAACTTAACTACTCCATCACAGAGAAGATATGTTATCCCTTAGTGTATGCATGTAAGATACTGGAGCATTACATGTTGCCAAGGGAAACCGAGGTCGTTTCTAAATTTGACCTTGTAAAGATTATCCTAAGAAGACCCACCCATAAGGGTCGATTATTGGAATGGGTCTTGAAACTCACATTGTTCGTCCTGATACATGTACCTATCAAGGCCGCTAAGGGGAAGATAATTGCATATTTCCTGGCCGAACATCCGAACATGCTCGAACCAGAGGACTCCAGTGACGAGATGTATGTTGCTATACGTCCATGGGTCATGTACTTCGACGGTTCAAGTACAAGCACCAATTCAGGAGCCGGAGTCTATCTCCTTGGCCCAAATCGGGAAGAAATAAGATTATTTCTGGAGTTAAGCCCGATGACCAACGCCGCCGCCGAATATGAGGCTTTGATCCTCGGACTAGAAACATTAGTCCTACGGAAGGCAAAAGCGGTTAGGATCCGTGGTGATTCTCAATTGGTGCTCAACCAAGTAGTATGAACATACCATGCAAACATCCAGGTTTGTCAAGATATCAAGAAAGAGTCATGGAGTTACTTGGACAAATCCCCGACGTATCCATTGAATACGTACCTCGGGAAGATAATAACGAGGCCAACGACTTGGCCCAACATGCCTCGGGATATAAGACCCATCAAAGGGTTTTACAAGTTGATTCCGAGCATCAATCTGGCCGAAGTGTCCTTACTTCTGGACATCAGAAGGACCGAAGGACAAGACTCAACATACCACGTCTTAATGTGCCCTGTTGACGATAACACAAACAACCTGGTTGTCCCGAATGACTGGCGTAGGGAGATTATTGATTATTTCCTGAGCCCTTCAAGCGCGAATGATCCGGGCATCAAAGCCAAAGCCCTCCGGTTCTTATATGAGGACGAAATTCTCTTTAAAAGAACCTTGGAAGGTGTTCTGCTTAAATGCTTAGGCCCTGGTGAAGCCAAACTTGCAATGGCTGAAATTCATGAGGGAATATGCGGAGCTCATCGCGCTGGTTTGAACATGCGATGGACAATTCATCGATATGGCTATTACTGGCCAACCATGTTCGACATGTCAGAGGCACGGTGACTTGAATCATTTGCCAGTAACGAGTTTGAATTACTCGGTTAAACCTTGGCCTTTCAAGGATTGGGCTATGGACGTAATTGGTCGGATTACTTCTCCTTCCAGTAAATGTCACGAATATATCCTAGTGGCAACTGATTACTTCACCAAATTGGTAGAAGCTATCCCGCTCAAGACGGTCAACCAAGATGTGATAGTCAACTTCATCGACAAACACATCGTACACCAATTTGGGATACCGCATTCTATCCTAACGGATCAAGGGACAATGTTCGTCGGAAATCGAATAGCCGAATACACGGAAGAACTCGTGATCCGATTGTTGCATTCCTCGCCATACTATCCACAAGCTAATGTCCAAGCGGAAGCAACAAACAAGAACATTATCCAGATCATAAAGAAGATGATAAAGTATAACCCTAGAAAATGGCACGATCTCTTGTCCAAAGCCTTATGGGCTAATAAGAATTCTAAGAGTACTGCCACGGGTTTCACCCCTTATCAATTAACTTATGGTCAAGAGGCAGTTCTGCCTTTGGAAATATCCGTCCGAAGTCCGCAGATTATTCTTCAAGCATCCATTCCCGATGATCAATATCAAGAAGAGATGATGCAACAATTGGAGCAAGCGACACCGTCCGATTAACGGCAATTGATAACCTTACTCGGGAAGCCCAAAGAAAGGGTCGTTATTATACAAATTCGTGAATGAATTAACTTTCAAAGAAGGTGATCTGGTTTGGAAGACAATATTACCGACAGTTAAGAATCACGAGTTTGGAAAATGGTCCCCCAATTGGGAATGATCGTTTATTATTAACAAAGTATTTAGCAACGGTGCATACCAACTAATGGAAAATGATGGAAATTTAATACATCAAAGCATCAATACTAAATATCTAAAGAAGTATTATCCTTATGCTTGGGCTAATGCTTTACAATTCGAGTGAATAATACGGGAAGAAGATCTACAAAATGGGCCTATCAAAACTACATGTTTTGCTACACATAGTCTATTTTGAAAGATCTTCACGCGGAAGACAACTCCTTTGTCAAAATCCGCAGTCGGAGCTCTCTCAAAGTAATTAGGACCAAGAACAGGTCTTGATCTCGAGGTTTGAGCTTCGTGTCCTGTCCGCCGCCTCTATGAAGGATTCCCTGTAAGAACAACCTGAGCCCCACTCAGCACATGGTTGTCCTCCTGGCTATGAGAGCCCAACGCTCTCAAACAGAAGCCACCGCCACAAGGGCGTGCCAGAGAAACTCTTGTCTGGTCTCCGACTCCTAGGGCGATCCCTTTGTTCAGTAAGACAGCGGATCCGCCCTCGGGAACACCTTTCCAGAACGCCGGTAGCGGATCCGCCCTCGGGAACACCTTTCCAGAACGCCGGCACCAGAATACCAGCGCTTTAGTGGTTACGAAAAGCATGTTTCCGAGTTTTCCCGGTTAGAAGTTGAGATAGCCCATATAAGGGTTGTAATATCATCGAAACTAGGTTGGAAAAGGGCTATGACGCCCATAATCCGTAATAACAAAGTGACCTAAGGTTACAAAGGATAGCTTTTCGAAGAACAAATAGGAGCCATGTATGGGGATAAACAAAAGTTTTGGAAGAAGACGAGGATAACAAGCAGAAAAGACCATGTTCTGAGTGGATAGGAACATGACCCTTAGTGGTATTTATAGCCAACAAATGGTTGATATCACTAGAAATGAATTAAATGTTACAGCCATTAATGGCACGTAACTTCCGCTGCGTGCAGTGTATGGTCACATCATTCTTTGCGCAAAACTACCTCGAAAAGGCATGATCTCAGCAATTACCAAGAATGGATGGATACGAATTTGCGTATTCCAACAAACGTCCATTCAAAATCCCTTAGAATGACGGGCGTCTTCATTAACTGGCACCCCGAGCTAAGGAGGTCTCAGACTTTTTCAGCGGATAAGGCCAAAACGTGGCCGAGTGTTCCACTGAAAAACGAGGGGCAATTTGTTAACACATAAAAATTGTGTTAATCCAGCCCACATGCATATCCAATCCCAATTTGCATAAGGGCCCAATTTCTGGGCTTGATGCGGAAAAGGTAGCCTAAGACCAGCCCATGGACCCCGAGGGACATCATTTGAGCAAGCCAACTTACCTAAATAACGGCGCAATCCGGAGAAAGCCATACCCGAGCACGACAACTACCCGAGTACCACGAGTTAGAGGAAGCGGTTCCAGTATGTTACGAAGTGACGTCACCCCGAGCAAAAACTCTCCTCACCCTCACCGGAAGCCTTATCTGCGCCAATTCCAGGATAAAGGCGGGGAAGACCTTTTTTTTTTTAATTTCATCCTTATCCCTTTCCCCCAACTGGTGCCTCTCAACGAATGGGCACCAGAGGTTTTATTAATATTAGAACTCAAGATGTAATATGGTTCCTCAACCACCAAACATTTCAATACAATGTCTCTATTTTTCCAGTACTTTACTTTTATTTATCGCTTTACTTAATGCTTTCTTTACTGCTTTTTTACTGCTTTCTTTTATTTCCTTAGTTTTTTTCGCGATACTCTAGTTCCCAGCATTTCTTGGGACTGTCCTCGTCCCGCCTTCCATCTTGAAGGCTCCGTTTAGAGGATTAAGCGTTACCCCGAAACGGAGGTAACAAAAGCTCAATACATATCTAGGCCCAATTCGCATAAAGGGCCCAACTAATAGGCTTGGACGGAGAAAGATAAGCCTAGGACCAGCCCATGGACCCCGAGGAGTATCATAACGAGCAAGCCACTTATTTAAATAAAGGCGCAATCCGGAGAAAACAAGCCCGAGCAAGTTAACTGCCCGAGCACCACGAGTTAGAAGGAACGATTCCGAAGCATTGTGAGCTGACGTGACCCCCAGCAAAGAAGCGCTCCTCATCCTTACGGAAGGCTTATCTGCGCCATATCCAAATAAGAGTGGGGAAGCCTTAGTTTAATAAGAGTGGGGAAGACTTAGTTTAAATTCAAATTCATGTCCCTTCCCCAAAAAGGTGTCTTTTCGCGAATAGACACCTATATCGTATAAATAGTAAAAATCAACGCTGTAATCAGTGTTCTAAGGCCACCAATAAATTTTATATAATGTCTTTATTTTTTCAGTATATTACTTTTATATACCGCTTTCTTTAATTTCCTTTAATGCTTTTCGCATTTTTCTTTCCTTAGTTTTTATGCGATGCTCTAGTTTCTAGCATTCCTTGGGATAGCCCTTATCCCGCCTTCCATCTTGAAGACTCCGTCAAGAGGATTAAGCGTTACTCCGAAATGGCGGTAACACAACCATAGGATTGTCTGGTCGAAAAGGATTTCGAAACATTGGATCTCATCTGTTTGGTTGTGCTATGGTAATGATTGCTCTTTCAACTCTTTTAGGAAACTCATTGTTTACCCCCGAACTGCTACTCCCTGATGGATTAATTGTGAGAATTTTGGAGATCTCATTCATTACTCTTGAATTTACAACTCTTTGGACAGTTTGTTCCAATTCTTTGGCATGTGTGGCAAATTTGTTGTCTATTTCTTGTCGGAGTGATGCACCGACATCATCCAATTCCCCTCCAAGTAATAATTGTGAATTTTGTCCCTAAAATGCACCCTAATTCGTCTTATATAAATGGAAAATATATTGTGGTATGAAGAGGAAAAGAAAGAAAATGAAAATGAAAATGCAGGTACCAATCAGAAAAACCAGAGAGGACGACTGGGTCTGGGAGGCTTCAGGTAGTCGTGGATGCACGTCTTGTACCTTCTCAACCTTGTTATCAATCTCCCTTCATGGAATTCAATTATTAAAATTGGTTAGCAGAAGAAAACAATGATTGCCACACACACACAACAACAACAACAACAACACAAATGATATTAAAGCTCCCATTTATATGGTTTGATGGTTGCAAGATTCCTTAAAGAATTTGGAATTGATAGTGGAAGTGAAACTAGCAGTAGCGCCGACGACTCTCAGCCCATCTTCCTCTGCAACTGGTATGTGGAGTTTCTGTATTTGAGGTCATTGTTGCTTCGGATGGCATTACAACTTAAACTGATATATCTTATTATCTGTTGTGTAGATGTAGATATAGCTCTCGTCCATCTTCTTATGTTGCTTCTAGAAATATAAGAAAACAAAATGAAAAATAGACTCCTCTGCTTGAAGCACACCTTACACAGATGTACAGTCAAGGTCCTGATCATGTCTTTGAGCCAGTTCCATGCCTACCCAATTTTACATAAGATGTACCTTTCCTGAACGAAAATGTCAATATGGTGCTGCATCAAAATGGAATATATCTATCACCCTGCTTCTATAAACCTCACAAACATTAATGTGACAGAGGTGCTTAGGCTAAAGATTTGATTTATCAAATCTATTACAGGAGTTGAACTTCAACTAATTTATATCAATTTGCACACAATCATAACTAAAAAGACAGGGATAAATGCACAGCAGAATATTATACCATTGAACACAGAGCAGTTCCATCAGTCACCACATGAGAGATTAAAGGCACTCTAATTTTCCTTTGAATTAATAATACCTGTTAATGTAAAAGGAAACGAAACACCAACAAAACAGTCAATATTCCCCTGGGACTCATTTTGTTTTATGATTGAGGAATTTGTACTTTTGCCCTAAAATTTTGTTTAAATGTAATCGGACCAAACTTTTGCGCAATTTTAAGTAGAGTAGGGTGAAGCCTCCTCGACCTAAGCAGCATGGAAACTGTATAGGAGTCAATCGAGAATCCTTCAGCATACATCTCTTCAACAACTTCAGCTGCATCATCATATGTGCCATGCAACAATATTCCTCGGATCAGAGTATTGTAGGTGATGTGATCTGGCATTACTTCAGCACGCTTCACTTTCAATAAAAGATATTTAGCTTCCTTTAGTTTCCCTTGCAAGCAACATCCATGTATCAAGATATTATGAGTCACAACATTCGGTTCCAAGCCTTTAGAACCAAGAACTTTGAAAATGGCCAGAGCCACATCAACCTTCTTCACTTTGCACAATCCATTCATCACGATGTTGTAGTAACTTATGTGGAGGGATGGTGCTTTTTGTTCCAATGCAACCAAAATCTCTAATGCACGGTGGAGATTGCCATGTTGGCATAATCCATGCAACAAATTACAAAAAGTATAGAAGTCTGGTTGAACCCCAAGATGTGGCAGTTCTTCAAAAAGTTGTAGTGCACTGGTAAACTTACCCATTTGAAACAACCCTTGTAAGATAATAGTATACGTCACTATATCTGGCATACAGTTATGACGCAACATCGCCTTAAATATACGGAATGTGTGACCAAACTTCTTCGCCCTGAAATTTCCATGCATTAAAATGCTATGGCTATAAACATTAGGAACAATGTTCATAGAAACCATTGAATCGAAAATCTTCTGAGCATCACCCACACAACCCTGTAGACAATATCCATCCATTAAAGCATTATAGGAAACCACATTAAGATCCACATTTCTCCCCTTCATACTATCAATTACATCCTCCGCCCTATCCACCAGTCCTTCCTTGCATAAGGCGTCGATCAAGTTAGTAAATGTAACAACATTAGGATAGATTTTTTTATCTATCATCTCCTTCAATAACATTGGAATTTTGCCCCATCGACTTAAGTTGCAAAGCCCAAAAATCAAGGTATTATAGGAGACGATATCGGGAGGGATGCCTTTCCTAGGCATTTCATTGAAGATCTCCAAGGCGGAGTCTACCACGCCATCTATACACAAACCATGAATGGCCATGTTATAGATATTCACATTCGGCATAACACCAATTTTTTTTATTTGTTTCCATTAACTTGACAAGTTCAAGGGCTATAGCAGTGTTGCCTGACATGCAAAGTCCATCAATCACGCACCCATAAAAAACCACAGTCAACTCACACAACCTTCCTCTCAATACCTTCTTGAACAGAAACTGCGCCTCACTAATCTTATCCTCTCGAAACAAGCCTCTCAACAAAGCACTGAAGGTATATTCGTCAGGGACATGACCAAGTTTAAAGAAGCAACCCAGAATGGAGAACCCACAGTCAGTACGGTTAGATAAGCAACAAGCATTGATGGCAATGTTCATGGTATATTCATTAATTGGAATTCGCAAGCAACGCATATCATTGAAAAGGGAAAGCGCAGCAGAATATTCTTGCATTTTGACAACAGACGACAGGATTTTGGTAAATTCGATCACGGAAGGAAGAGTTCTCTTCCGGGACATTTCATCGAACAGAAAACGTGCATCACTCAAAGATCTAATATTTACGGAGTGAGCTCGAAAGTAGCGATGGATAGGGAGAAGAGTAGGTGGAAATGGAGAGAGAGTACCTGCAGCAGTGTAGTAGGCAATGGAAGAAGAGAGCACAAGTCTCCTCCCCAGTAGTTGGAAGCCTTTCTTCGACATCGCGTAGAGTTTTGGTGGTGGTAGAAAATAGTGTTTGTAAATTTAGTTTTTAAAGTACTGTGTGGCTGTTTCTATAAAAAGAGGTAAAATGAATATTTTTACAAATACATCCCTCCAAAATTATCAAATTACATCTAATTTTATATATACGTCATTCTTAAAATAAATGTCCATATTGGTATTTTTAATATATGAAAAACGGAAAAAAGGAAAAGATGGTCCTTTTCTTTTAGAAAAAAATCTAAATCGGACCTTTTTTTTGAAATTCTTTTACTCTATTGACACACTCAGAGCCGTCTCTTGGCAGGAGCCAATGGAGCTCCTGCACCGGGCCCCCTATTTTTAGGCCCCCTATTTTTTGGGGCCCCATATATATATATATATATATATTATTATTAATATTATTATTATTATTAATATTATTTTATTTAATTGTTGTATCAAACACCTAATGCCCTATTCTTACCTCCCTCCCACCGTTCCCAATTCCCCAAACCCAACTCCATTGCAGCCCGCAACCCCCATTAAACCTCTCTTCATTATTTTCTCAAATCCCAATTCATATTCTTCAATCGTCTTCAGTCTTCTTCTTCTCCCTAACGGTAGCAAACTTTTTATCTTCCTCTTCTTCCAACGGTAAATCGCTCATGGATTCCAATTTATATGATCTTCTACCCCCTAATTTCATACAACAAAATCTGAATCCATCGGTAATTTTTCCCACTCTCAACCACAACCACAGTCAAGTTATTTGTGAGAAAGAACCAAATAATTGGTCCAACAGAAATTCTTTCGATTCGATTTAGGCTCTGTTCGATTCTGTCTTTGTTCAACTCTTTTTATGCGTTCGATTTCTGTCTCTATCTGCGTTGGACTCGATTTCTGTCTCTGTCTCACTGTCTACGTTCGATTCTATCCGTGTGCAATCGACTTCTCCCCGTGAAAGGTATTGTTCCACACCCTCTTCATTTGCTTGTAGTGTTTAGGGAAATGCTTTGATTCACAAATCAGGTTGTGATGCTCTATCTTTTTTTTTTTCATATTTACTTTGTAAATTATGCTTCATAAAAGAAAGTATGAATCTGGGTGTGAAAAGCGTAAAAAGAAAAAGAAATCTGAGGAGTTTATTCAGTCACAGAGAGGAGCTATTGATAGATTTTTCAAAAAAAAAACGCCACAAGTATCCGAAGATAATGTAAATGTTGGTGATTGTGATGTTAATAATGATGACGATAATGATGTTAATATGGATAACACCGAGTCTTTAAATGATCTTCAAAATAATGATATGCCTATAAATGAGAAAAATGCTTGTGATGCTGCTATTCCTTCTAGTGTTGAGCATGTTGATATTTCTATTCCTTTGAATGTTGATGTTACTCCATCTAATGTTGAGCATGATCATGAATTTATTGTTTGTGATGAGGTTGCATATAAAAAATTTGATATATTTGATCCAAGAAATTGGGACAATTTAGATTCTCATATGATTAATATGTTAGTGGCAAAAGGTCCTAAAAGAGACTTAACTATTATAAAAGGGGTTAAAAATAAAATTGGGAGACAATTTTCTGCATCTTTCTATACTAGAATCTTACCTAATAGAGAACAATGTGATAGAGATTGGCTTGTATATTCAAAAGAACTAGATAGAGTTTTTTGTTTTTGTTGTAAATTATTTAGAAAATGGTATGACAAAGGTCAACTAGTAAATGAGGGCTTCAGTGATTGGTCACATTTATCCGTTAGAATTAGAGAGCATGAAACTAGTATGCACCATATTCAAAATATGGTCACTTGGTACGATATGCGCTTAAGACTTCAAAAAAATATAACTATTGACAAAGTGGCTGAAAAACAATTTCAAAAAGAGAAAGAGCATTGGAAGAATGTTTTGATGAGAGTTATTTCAATTGTTAAATTTCTTGGAAAACATAATCTAGCATTTCGTGGTAGCAATGGAAAGTTGTATCAAAATAGCAATGGGAATTTTTTGGGATTAATTGAAATGCTAGCTGAATTTGATCCTATTATGCAAGAGCATATTCGTCGTATTATTAGTGATGATATTCATGTTCATTATCTTGGTCATAATATTCAAAATGAATTGATTCTTTTACTTGGTTCGGCAATTAAATCTGAAATTATTAAAAAAATAAAAGAAGCCAAATATTTTTCTGTAATACTTGATTGTACTCCTGATGTAAGTCACCAAGAGCAAATGTCTTTAATTTTAAGATATGTGAATATTTCTTCTGATTTTGTTATCATAGAAGAATCATTCTTAGGGTTTTTGAATGTGAATGATACAACAGGGCAAGGACTTTTTGATGAACTGTTGCATGAATTAAATATCCTTGAACTTGATATAGATGATGTGCATGGACAAAGTTATGATAACGGGTCAAATATGAAAGGAAAAAATAGTGGAGTGCAGAGAAAACTTTTAGATTTAAATTCTAGAGCTTTTTACACCCCTTGTGGTGCTCATAGTCTGAATCTAATGTTGTGTGATATGGCTAATGTTTCTGGAAAGGCTAGGGATTTTTTTTTTGGTGTAATTCAACGTATTTATACAATATTTGCAAATTCAACGAAAAGGTGGAAAATTTTAAAGAATCATGTAAAAGAATTAACTCCTAAGTCACTATCTGCTACTCGTTGGGAAAGTCGTGTCGATAGTGTAAAGGCTATAAGATTTCAATTGTTGGATATAAGAGAAGCTTTGCTTGAAGTTGCTGAACTTGATAATGATTCAAAAATAAGAAGTGAAGCAAAATCTTTAGCTAGCAATGAGCTTGGTGATTTTGAGTTTGTAGTGTCTATTGTGATTTGGTATGATTTGTTATATGTTGTCAATTTAGTTAGTAAAAAATTGCAATCACAAGACATATTTGTTAATGTTGCTATTGAAAATGTGAAGAATTTGATTTCAATTTTTAAGGAATATAGAGAAAATGGTTTTTCTAATGCTCTTGAAGCTGCTAAAAAACTTGCAGTTGATATGGAATTTGATCCAGTGTTTCGTCCCAGGCGTCAAATTAAAAGGAAAAAGCAATTCGATGAGAACTTAGAAGATGAAAATATACAATGTGCTGAAGAATATTTTAGAATTCATTATTTTAATTGTGTCATTGATCAAGCAATTGTGTCACTCGAGAGGAGGTTCGAACAATATGAACAATATAAAAATGTGTTTGGTTTTTTATTTTCTTCTGAGAAATTATATTCATTAGATGACTCAAGTTTGAAGTCTTGTTGTAGTCATTTAGAAGATGCACTAAAGAGTGATAATAAATTTGATGTTCATGGCTATGATCTATGGATTGAATTGAAATTACTCAAAGAGTTTTTGCCAAAAGAAAAGTTGGGGGCTCTCGATATTTTGAAGTTTATTAAACGTCTTGATTGTTTTCCCAATGCAATTATTGCGTATAGAATATTGCTAACCATTCCTGTGACAGTTGCAACAGTTGAAAGAAGTTTTTCGAAGTTGACGCTTCTCAAATCTTATTTGCGAAGTTCTATGTCACAAGAAAGACTTAATGGACTAGCTTTGGTGGCAATCGAAAATGACATTTTGGATAAAATTTCTTTTGAAGATTTGATTGATGAATTTGCTTCAAGGAATGCTAAGAGGACAAGATTTTTGAATCGATAAATATGTATTTGTTCGTAAGGACAATTTTTTTAGAATATTATCTTTTTCCATTATGTTTTTTTATTGTAATTGAAAATATACATTATGATTTATTTATATTTTTTTAGAATTATTAATCAATATTAAATAAATTTGTTTTCTTATTATAGGGGCCCAAAAAAAATACTTTGCTCCGAGCCCCCAAAAAGTTGGAGACGGCCCTGGACACACTACATTGCCTAATTATGTCACAATCGGTCAATCATCACTAATTTATGCACTAGTTACTCATGTGGTGATCTGTAGATTGTTCTGATATAACTTGAATATGATCGATCAATCTGGCCAAATCTATTTTTAGATTATATTCTAGCATAATATTTAATTTACCATGTTTCATCATTATTTTACCATGTTTATTAGATTATTTACACTATTCAGCATAATTAAATGTTAGAATCCAATCCTGTGATTTCTGCTTTGCTAAATCGGGAGATAAAAAGTAGAATTAATATTTTAGTACCGGAATTGGGAATAAATTACATTAAAAATGGATTCTGGCATGTGCACAATAATTTGGGAAATAAAATGTACCTTTTAATTGCTATAGGAAAATTTGTATGCTTGGGAAAGACTCAAATTTAGGCCTAGAATAATGATTGTAGAATGTTAGATAATTTAATTAGCTTCCATGAAGTCCGTTTGAGCATAATTTGAATCTTAGAAAATTACTATATTTTTAATCTTTATAAAATATTTAAAATTTAAGAAATTGATCTTTTTAGACATTGGAAAATGCTAAATCAATATGCAATTTCTACTTTATATAAAGATGGCAATATTTAAAATATTACAAGCATCTCCCATTTATATTTTTATTAATTAAAAATTTAACTTGCTTTATTTTTAAATTTAAAGTCATTGTTTTTAATTTAATCAACTCTAGAATTAAACAAACTCTTTTAAAATATATAAAATATATTTAATAAACTTAAAAACAATTAAAATCTTCTCTGGAATAAAATAATATTCTGAAATTTCCTGTGGTTCGACTCGGTTATTCACCGGTTTTTATTACTTGATGACAACCATCCGCTTGTGGTAAAATATGAGTAGTGAAAATCTCTCATCAAGTTTTTGACGCCGTTGCGGGGGATCGAACCCGGGTCACCCGCGTGACAGGCGGGAATACTCACCACTATACTACAACGACTGGAGTTTCAACAGTACAAACTAATCAATTAGTTGCTCAGTTCAATAGGCTAAACATGGCAGAAAATAATGAAAATAATAGGGGTAATAATGGAGGTAACGGCGGTGATGTGGAACATGATGATCAAGCTGAAATGACCATTGAGGAACATTTACAAGGAACTAGTGGAAATCTGCTCAATAGAACTCCAAGGCCAGATGTAGATGCCTTAAGTTTCACACTTCAGCCAGCTCTAATCACAATGGTTCAAGCTAATCAATATAATGGAGCACCTACTAATGATGCTGTAGAACACATAAGAAATTTCTTGAATTATTGTGACACAATGAAGATTAATGGTGTTACCAGTGACGAGATTAAGTTAAGATTGTTCTCATTTTCACTTAGGGATAAAGCTAAAACTTGGTATAACTCACTTCAATTAAGGGATGTTACTACTTGGGATAAAATGTTAGAAGCTTTCTTAGAACAGTTCTTCCCACCTTCCAAGGTTTTAGAATTGCAAGAAAAGATCAAAGAATTTGTGCAAGATGAGGGTGAAACTTTACTTGAAGCATGGGATAGATATAACACCTTATTGGGTAGATGTCCAAATCATGGCTTTGAAGATTGGCAACACATGCACTTCTTTTACAATGGGTTGATTGATCATTGGAGGAACTTGTTGGATGCAGCAGCTGGTGATTCTTTTCTATCTATAGGACCTTCTAGAGCTAAGGAAATCATTGAGAAAAAGATATCTAACATGAAAAAATTTCCTGGTAAGAAAAATGCTAGAAACAAATCAAAAGCAGGGTTATATGAGGTACAAAAGATAGTTGCTATAGATTCTAAGTTAGATGCTTTGATGAGGGAGGTTGCTTCACTTAATAAAGGTCAAGCTAAAGTTGTGAGATGCGGTATTTGTGATGGACCTCATGAATCATCAGCCTGTCACCTGCTCGATCAAGGACTTCAAGAGACCATGCAGTGTGAGGGGACTGAGGAGCAAGTGGAAGATGTGAATTACATGGGAAATAGGCAGCAAAATTTCAACCAAAACCGTCCTCAAAACCAAACTTCTATCCAAATCAAAATTCTCAATTTCAGCAAAACACTTACCCACAAAATAACCGTCCACCTTATCCTCAAAATCAAAATCAAAATCAAAACTTTCAAAACCAAAATCAGAATCAAAATCAAAACAGAAATCAAAATCAACCCTTTTACCCTAACCAACAGTCTAGGAACTTCCAACCTCAACAACAGCTGCAACAAAAACAAGGAGGAGATGAAGTTAATTTAAAAGAATTAATGAATACAATTGTATCTCAACAACAAACAATTCTCAGCAAATGCAAGCTCCAATGAGAAATCTAGAATTTCAAGTTGGTCAAATTTGTAACACCCCGATTTTTGGTCACCCAGGTCGGGATGTCACCGCCACACCTCCTTAGTAAGACACGGCTTCTCCGGCTTACTAAAGAGATGCAAGGCTAAGTATTTCAGTATTTAAAAATATTTAAAACATTGCAAACAACCCATACAATATAATCTCGAAAATAATAATATCATAATGCAGCGGAAATAATATTTAAGTATAATATTGCAGCGGAAATGTAAATAAGACCGACATGGTCAAAACACGTGTTAAACATGCCCGTTTATTCTATCGTCTAATGCAAGAATTTAAATAATAAGTTTCGCAAAATATAAGTCCCCCCATGCATGAACGTGCTCATGTTTGTTCCACATACTCTGTAAGGAAAAAGAAAAAATAAATGGTTTGGTCAGCACAACTTGCTGAGTAAGTTAACACATGCATGATCGTAGGGTTTTAAAGCTATTAATTTAATAATTACATAAAAGCATGATAATACTATAAATAATTCAATTTAATTATTTAACCAATTTGCATAATATTTCATGGCACTAGACAATAATACATTTAGCACAATTTAAAATGAAAGCCATAATTAATTTAAACAAAGCATTTAACAATTTAAACGACAACTATAAATAATTTAATTTAATCTAAATTTCCCATTACATCCCCGATTTAGTAGTTTCAAGTGTTTCACGATTTCATCGCGATATCAACAAGTTTAGCCGGAAACCGGCGGCCGCAGCCGCATCTGCCATACCCAGTACCACTCCGGAGCCTCGGGAAACCCATGTGGATATTCACGAGAGTGTAGGCCATATATCTCATGCCGTTTGGCAATATCATATCTCAAATTTTCGCGCGGGGTCACCATCGTCCATAAAGGCACGAAGTGAATCGTTAGGGGGCACCCTGCAGAGCACTCACCCCTAATTTTAATTTATCAAGTTTGTAAGGGGATTTAATTCAAAGATTCTGATTTCACTTGATTTATTACGAAAATATTTCGACTCGTTTCAACCCTAAAGGCTAATTCCATCGTTTCAACAAGATTTCAAGATTTGACCCGGTAAACCGCTGTTTACTCTAAAATTAATTTAAAATCAGATTTAAGTTCAAAAATCTGAAACTTTACCACTGACTCGGAAACATCAAGATGAACAACTTTTATGTTTTAACTTTTTCAATCCGAGATATCGAAACAGGTCAAAAACGTCAATTTTCATCATATCATTAATCTGTCCGAATTTCGTGTACAGCAGTTCAAGATTATCAAGATCTACCATAGCAAATCAACTCCAAACCTAACAAAATTTCATAGAGACCTTGTTAAGACATTTATCTACAACTTTTATGTTCGGTTAAAGATCTAAATTGGCTTAAAACGAATGTCAAAAATGCCTACAAGTTCGGACCTAAGTTCTGTCAAGAAATTCAAGATTCGAATTAAAGCAGTCAGATTTCGGGTGTATTGCATATATCAAATCATCATGAAAAATTCTGAAAATTTTGCAGGAGATAGATCTAAGCCTTAGGAACGTTTTTGGTGTTTTAAGTTTTTCCGTTTGAAGACTTTTAAAAGTTCGGGAAAATTAGACAAATTCGCTGCGCCGGTAGAAATCGTATGTTGACAGATTTACGAAAGTTTCGATTAAGCTTTTAGTTTTACGTGTTTTAATTACTCCCAAAACCATGTAAGTGTCAACTTACTGATTCGTAGTCGTCCGGGATCGTCGAGATCGGAGGCGTGGCTTCCAGTCCACCGTTTATCCTCTCCGTTCGTCGGGTTCTTCGTTCTAGATCCGATTCGGGGTGTAGAAGGAAAAAGAAGAGAATTAGGGTTTTGTTTTTGAGTTAATAACGAGATGGATGAACGGATCAGACTTACCACGACGTTGGAGATCTCTCGAATTCGTCCACGGCAGTCCTCGCTCGGTTTTGGTGCCTCCGATGACTTCCGGATCTAGGGTTTTGTGTATAGAGAGTATCGTAGGGTTTTGAAAAGTGTTCGGGGCTTCCAAGAGGTGTTATTTATAGGTAAACATGACCTAGGGACATCTAAGGTCGGCCTTGGGGAGTCTTGAGCCGAAAGGTGTTCAACCGCAGTCGGAAAATCCGGATTCGGACGAGTGAATCTCGCAACCGGCGAATCTGTCGTGTGGCGCGGTCGTGGCGCGCCGTTCCCCTATTGACCCCGCGGCACTCGCCTGGACTTCGGTCCGGGCGGGTCGTGCGATCCGTCGTGCCTTTCCTCCTCTCTTTCGGACTTCTATCCCTCTATGCTCCCGGATTCTGATTTCCGCGGTATCTTCGGGTTCCTATTTCCTCTCTAAATTTTTACTCGGGTCTAATTGCATGTTTGGACTCGAATTCTCGAGTTCATTGGTGTCGGGTTTCGGTGTGCAATTTATTTATCTTTATTAATCCTTTTTATTTAATTAAATTCATTTAATTCCTTTTTAAGTTAAATTTCATTTCTCATTTACTTATCTTTATTTATTTATTTGCTGAATTTATTTATTTATTGTATTTATTTTATTTATTGTTTATTTATTTAATTATTGTTTTATGTTGCAAAATTTTCGGGTATTACAAAATTGCTAGGGATACTTCAAATAGACGGCAAGGAACACTACTAAGTATGCCTGATCCTAATCCAAAAGAGCAGTGTAAAGCCATCACTTTAAGGAATAAAAAGGAACTACCTAATCCTTACCCTACCTTAGATGATCCAGAGGTTTTAGCTGATACTCTAGATGATCAGAATGAGGATACAGAGGAAGAAAGTCAGCAGAAAAACACTGATGAGCCTAAGGAGAGTGAGAGACTTAGAGTTGACAAGGATAAGGATAAGGGAAAGTCTGCTGTCCCAGTCAAGTCATATCAGCCACCTATTCCATATCCACAGCGTCTTAAAAAGGCAAAAGATGATAAAGATTTTGCTAAATTCTTATAAGTATTTAAAAATTTAAGAATTGACATTCCTTTTTCTGATGCTATAGCACAAATGCCCATTTATGCTAAGTTTTTAAAAGAAATCCTATCAAATAAGAGGAGTGTTGATGATAAAGAGAAAGTGACACTGACAGGGGAATGTAGTGCAATCCTACAAAGAAGGCAACCTATTAAACAAAAAGATCCCGGGAGTTACACTATTCCGTGCATTATTGGCACTAAAGAATTCAACAAAGCTTTGTGTGATCTTGGGTCTAGTATTAATCGGATGCCTTTACATGTCTTTGGAGAACTTGGAGTAGGAGTTGTAAAGCCTACTAGGATACAGCTATAGCTTGCTGATAGATCTATTAGGACTCCTTTAGGCATTGTAAAAGATGTTCCTGTTCAAGTAGAAAGCTTCATCTTCTCTGTTGACTTTGTTGTCCTTGATATGGAGAAAGACATTGTAACACCCCGGATTTGATAACCCAGGCCGGGATGTCACCGCCACACCTCCCTAGCAAGACACGGTTCCTCCGAGCTTGCTAAAGAGATGCGAGGCTATGGTTTTAAAGAATTTAAAATATTCAAACAGCCCATTATAATATAATTTAAAAATCATAATATCAAAGTTGCAGCGGAAAGTAATATTTACATATGTATAATGCAACGGAATTTAAGTATAGGGCCGACATGGCCAAAACACGGGTTAAACAAGCCCGTTCATGCAAGTTGTAATTAAATGCAGGAATTTAAAATTAGAGTTTTTCCCGAATGTTCCCATGTATGCATATGATGATGCATAATCCTCATACTCTGAAAGAAAAAGGAAAGAAAATATGGTTTGGTCAGCAAAACGTGCTGAGTAAGTTAACACCTACTATGATCAAGGGGTTTCAAAATCTTTAATTAGATTTAAGAAAAACATGTGCATACAAGACATTATTTAAATTTTATTCATCTAATAATCATTTAATTACATATTTGAAAAGACAAGGATTTCCACAAGATCATAATTTAACACACCTATAAAGAGGTTTAATTAAATAATTAATTTTTTTTTACTCCGAGGCATGCATACAAACAACTCATCTATCAATTTAAAATTAATAATTTAATTGTGTACTTGATCATGCATTTAATCCACAATAACAATTTAGTCATGATATGAAATTTAAAGACGTAATTTAAATGCATAATTTAAAGACATGCAAAAATAAATAAATACTTAAAAATATTGAATCTTTTATTTCCCCGTTACGTAACCATTTCTCAATATTTTGTATAGCCGGTGATCCGGCGGCCGCAGCCGTGTCGTAAGTATCTTGTATAGCCGGTGATCCGGCGCGGCCGCAGCCGTGTCGTATTTCAAGTATTTCATTGGCCGTTTTGGCACAGTTTCTCATAACATTCACCCTCGGCCGTTTTGGCACGAAGCGAAAACCTAGGGGGCGTTCTATTGAGCATTTCCCCCTACGTCGGTCACTCTCGGCCGTTTTGGCACGAAGCGAAAAGCTAGAGGGGCACTCCATCGAGCACTCACCCCCTACATAGGTCACACTCGTCCGTCTAGGCACGATGCGAAAAGCTAGAGGGGCACTCTATCGAGCACTCACCCCCTTCATAGCCAAGTATCTCATATGTTTTAATTTAGTGTAACGGGATTTTTCAAAAGTATAGATATATCGTATTTCAAGGTCTCGACCGTTTGTTTCGATATTTCAAAATCTCTTTGATTTAAAAATAACTTGGCGTCACAGTTTACGCCTTTTTAATTCAAAAATTCATTTCAAGTCCAAAAATTCTGATATTTTCACAGTATATCAAAAACACCCTAACGAACAACTTTCGTGTTTTAGCTTTTTCGAAATAAGTTGAGGAAACATGTCAAAAATCGAGTTTGTTTCGCAAGCAGTGTTCTGTCCGGATTCAGGTTTGGCACAGTTCAAAGATTCGACATTTTAACATATCAAATGGACTCCAAAAATTCTGAAATTTTATATGCACATACTAGACATGATTATCTACAACTTTCATTTATATTGCAAAGATCAAATCGGACTAAAAAATAAGAAACAGGTTCATCAAGTTCGGACATATTCACAGGCAGATTTCGAAAATGTTTTGTCAAAACAGTTCATGTTCGATGCAATTTGAAATAGCAAACATCGACGAAAATGTCTGAAATTTTTACACAACCTAGATTAATGTGTTGGGATTAAAAGTCTAGTTTTGAGTTTTTCAGTTTGACTCTCGAAATAGGGGTTTTGGTCCGATTTCAAATCTATCACAGTTTCAAGTTCGAATCTCAAGGCAGGTTGGTTCTCGGCCGTTTTCGGATATCAAAACACAATGAAAAATTATGAAAATTTTACACGAACTAGATCTATGTCTTAGGAACGTTTTTCATGTTTTAAGTTTTCCCGTTTGAGCAGTTTTAAGGGTTCGAAAAATTCGCACAAAATTGTTGCGCCGAGGGTTTTTCGTGTTGACAGATTTTAGAGTTATTAAATCCATATGTTTGATGCATTTTAAGTCACCCAAAACCAAGTAAGTATTAACTTACAGTGGGGATGATGTCTAGGAGGCCACGGGGTCGCCCGAAATCCACGGGATGTCACGAACGAATCTCCTCAAGTCGATTTCCTCTTCCAACGTCCACAATCCGAATCCGAAAGCAAAAGTCTAAGGTTAGATCGGATTTTCGGGCATCGAAATCTTAAACAAAAACCTATGGACGACTTACCAATGATTTAAGGACTGTAATAGATGATCTACACTCTTCCTTGGTCGTCGTCGGTCGCCGGAAAGTGATCGGAAAGTTCGAAGTTGGTGGTTTTCGGGTGTTGGAAGAACATAGAGAGTTGGAGAGTGTTTTTGGGGTTGCTAGGGTTAGAGTCTCGAAAATGATCAGCCATATGACCTCCAAAACCGACCATATACACCTTCCATCAACCGGGATTGAGTTTCCAAAGTCGGAGGGTCGAAATATGGCAAGAAATCGCCAAAACGGGTCAAGTGTAGCAGGCTGCGAGGTTGGCGTGGGGTTGGCGCGGGGTTTGGCCTAACCCCGCGCGGACACCGCGCGGACCTAGACTGGGCCGCGGTCTGGGCCGGGTCGTGCAATCCCTTTGGGCCTTTCCTCTTCCTCCTTCATTTTGGGCCTTTGTCTTCTCTTTGGGCCTTTCTCCTTCTATTTTCTTGGGCTATCTCTTGAACTTTAAATCCTATTTCAAATTTATTTGGGATCTCAAATTAATTTCGGATTCGAAATATTAAGTCCATCTATATTTGGTTCCCGTGCGATAATTTATTTAATTAAATTATTTTCGACTTCACGGGTTCTTGGATACTTAATTCCTTCTTGAATTAAATTCCTTTTCTCATTTCTTCTTTTAATTATTTATTTATTTATTATATTCATTTATTTATTATATTTATTTATTGTTTATTTATTTATTTTATGTTGCAAAATTCTCGGGTATTACAGACATGGATATTCCTCTGATTTTAGGTAGACCATTTCTGCAAATTGGTAGGGCTATGGTTGATATGGATGATGGTAAAATTACACTTAAAGTAGGTAATGAACAAGGTCGTTTGACATTTCTAAGACAACTAAAACACAACACGCTAGTTCTGTACCTACCCGTGTAATAGAGTGACAGCCATCTATCAGGAAGATGAGGTGATTGAGAGAGAGTTCTTTGCTAAACATGATCCCTATAGGAAATTTGAGCAGTTAGAGGAGAGTTGTGAGGATTTAGCTGAAAGTAAGTGTGAGGGAGGATTACCTGTGCAAGTAGCATGTGCGATAGAAGAGTCCAAGTTAGTCCCATCTGTTGAAAAGCCACCAACATTGACTTTGAAAGAGCTGCCATCACACTTGAGGTATGTTTTTCTTGGTGAGAATGATACTTTACCTGTTATTGCAAATAATAAATTAAATGATGATCAATTAAATGCATTAACCCAAGTGTTGAGTAAGCATGTTAGAGCAATAGGTTGGACGATAGATGATATTAAGGGACTGAGTCTAGCGTTATGTACACACCGAATTTACATGGAGGAGGATGGCAAGCCAGTGAGACAGCCCCAAAGGAGACTGAATCCACATCTACAAGAAGCTGTAAGGGCATAGGTGATTAAACTACTCGATGCAGGTATTATCTATCTTATTTCTGATAGTCAGTGGGTGAGTCCAGTGCAAGTAGTGCCTAAAAAGGGAGGTATGACTGTGATTAGAAATGAAAATGGTGAATTAGTACCTACTAGACCTACTACTGGATGGCGTGTTTGCATTGATTATAGGAGATTGAATGATAAGACTAGGAAAGATCATTTTCCACTGTCTTTTATTGATCAAATGTTAGAGCGTTTAGCTAGTCTTGAGTTTTATTGCTTTTTAGATGGTTATTCTGGGTATAATCAAGTTCCAATTGCACCTGAGGATCAAGATAAAACTACATTTACATGTCCCTATGGTACAATTGCATATAGGAGAATGCCATTTGGTTTGTGTAATGCACCAGCTATATTTCAGAGATGCATGATGTCTATATTTTCTGATTTAATTGAGACATGCATTGAGGTTTTTATGGATAATTTTTCTGTTTTTGGATCTGACGTTCAGAAATGTTTAATAAATCTGGAAAAAGTTCTGATTAGATGTGAGGAGTCAAATTTAGTTCTTAACTGGGAAAAATGTCATTTTATGGTTAATGAATGCATTGTTTTAGGACAAAGAATTTCTAAAAATGGCATTGAAGTTGATAGGGCTAAACTAGAAGTGATTGCTAAAATCCCACCTCCTAATAATCTTAAAACTTTGAGAAGTTTTCTGGGACATGCTGGATTTTATAGAAGGTTTATAAAGGATTTTTCTAAGATTGCATTGCCTCTGTTTAAACTGCTGTGTAAAGATGTTGAATTTGATTTTACTGATGAGTGTGTTGAGGCATTCAATAGGATCAAGGAAGCATTGGTGAATACACCAATTATTCAGCCACCTGACTAGAGCCTGCCATTTGAAATCATGAGTGACGCTAGTGACTTCGCTGTTGGAGCGGTGTTGGGTCAACGAAAGGATAAGAAGCTACATGTCATTTATTATGCTAGTCAGGCTTTAAATTCTGCACAAAGAAATAATGCTACCACTGAAAAAGAATTATTATCTGTTGTGTATGCATGTGAAAAATTTAGACCATGTCTTATTGGCTCTAAGACTGTAGTTTACACTGATCATGCTGCTATTAAATATTTGTTTGCAAAGAAAGATGCTAAACCACAGTTAATTCGATGGGTGTTATTGCTACAGGAATTTGATTTGGAGATTAAAGATAGAAAAGGCTATGAAAATCCTATAGCTGATCATCTATCTAGATTGGAACATGAAAAAGGGGAAGAAAAATTAATAAATGATGCATTTCCTGATGAAAATTTGTATTTAATAAGTAATACTTCCCCTGATCCATGGTTTGCTGATTTTGTAAATTACTTAGTATGTGGTGTAATTCCTGATCATTTAAAATGGCATAGTCAAAAGCAAAAATTTAAAACTGATGCTAAATATTTTATTTGGGATGAGCTTTATTTGTTTAGACTGTGTGCAGATCAAATTATAAGGAGATGCATCCCTGATGAGGATTTTGAGAAAGTTTTAAAGGCATGCCACGAATGACTTGGAGGAGGACATGTTGGACCTAATAGGACAGCTCATAAGGTACTTGAAGGTGGTTTATATTGGCCTAACATTTATCGTGCTAGATCATTTGTGCAAAAGTGTGATGTATGTCAAATGGCTGGTAATATCACTAAAAGGGATGAAATGCCTTTAAAAGGAATTATGCCTGTTGAGTTGTTTGATTTGTGGGGAATTGATTTTATGGGTCCATTTCCACCATCTAATGGTAAATTGTATATTCTAGTTGCTGTAGAATATGTATCAAAATGGGTGGAAGCTGAAGCATGTGCTTTGAATGATGCTAAACAAGTGATTAAATTTTTGAAAAAGTAAATTCTTACTCGTTTTGGTGTGCCTAAAGCAATCATTAGTGATGGTGGGTCTCATTTTGTCAATAGGGCTGTTAATCAATTGTTATCTAGGTTTCATGTTCATCATAGGATAACAACACTCTATCATCCTCAAGCCAATGGTCAGGTAGAAGTCACTAATCGTGAGATTAAAAAAATTTTGGAAGCAACTGTAGGAAAATCTAGAAAAGATTGAGCTTTTAAATTAGATGAAGCATTATGGGCTTACAGGACAGCATTTAAAACACCTATAGGTATGACCCCTTTCCAGTTAGTTTATGGTAAAGCCTGTGACTTACCTTTTGAACTTGAGTTTTAATCATTATGGGCAATGAAAAAATTGAATTTTAAATTTAAAGAAGATCAAGAAAAAAGGAAGGTTGATCTTAATGAATTAGAAGAAATTAGACGTCAGGCATATGACAACGCTCTAATTTATAAAGAAAGGACAAAACTTTATCATGATAAGTTGCTTAGGCCTAAGGTGTTTGAAGCTGGTCAATTAGTGCTTTTATATAATTCTAGATTCAAAGTGTTTCCTGGTAAGTTGAAAACAAAATTGTCAGGGCCGTTTAAAATTGTTAAGGTGTTAGATAATGGTGCAATTGTCTTAAAAGCTGAAGATGAAAGGGAATTCACTGTAAATAGTCAAAGACTTAAACATTATTTTGGAGATGAAGTCAAATTCATCGAACAAATTAATGTTAAGCCTTTGGTTATTTAAATCTGCTAATTATAATAAATGCATTGCAATTCATTTAAATGATAGGATTTTATTTGATTAATTAAGATTATGAAAATCAATAAAAATTATAAAATGAAAACAAAAATAAAAATTTTAGACTTTGTTATTTACATACTTTATGTTTTTATTTACTTTGTTACTTATGTTTTATACTAGTTTTAATAATGCCTTAATTTAATTATATTGCATAAATTCCATAATGTTCTGATTTTATACTTGAGTGTAATAACTTAAATAGGGCATGTCATGACAATTGGAATGAATGTAGCAGTAGAGCTGAAAAGTAATTAACTTTATTGATGATATTGCCCATTACGACTAGATGAAGGATTGAAATAAAATGAGTTTGAAAATTAGGAAGTGTATGATCCAGAAGAAAATGAAGGATGTGCATATGAAGATCTGACTTGCTAAATTAGGTAGGGAGAAATAGCCCCCCATCTGACCAAGCTGACCATGAATTTCGAGTCAAAGGACTCAGTCAGGGCGCCACATATGCTTTGTGGCGCATAAATCCAGCGTGGAGCGCCACTGCGTGCGCCAACGCTGATTTGGGGTCAGCCCAACCGCCACTTCAACAAGGTGGCGCGTAGATTGGCTTTCCAGCGCCATTTTGGCACATGGTTCTGGCAGAACCCTGATCTTGCTTAAATAAATGTCCTCTACTCGAATTCCGCTTTCCTTCCTTCATTTCACTCGATATTCAGTCTTCCATCTCTTATTTGTTATATTCACCTCTCTTCCATATTGTGATTAGCATGCGTATTAGTGCGTTAGGGTATTAATATATTAATCTTAGGCTTATAATGATTGAAATTGATCTTATTAAGTTTGTTGAGTAAGCACTACGTGTTTACATTATAATAATTATTCAATAAATATGCTTAAAATGTGCAAGTAATTTAATAATAGGAAACATATGCCATTGAATAAACCCATAAGCTGAGGGACATTGGATAACTGGAAAACAATAGAATGAATTTATTAAAATGGGATGTTTATTACAGTGATGGATCCTGGGTAGAATAAAAACAAAGAATAACAAGAGATTAATCATTAGAAATAACATTAAAATGAACTAAAATTGCTTGAAAGAGGGGGATCCATCAGTGAAAAGGAGAGAATCATCGAAGACGTTCTGCGGGGGTCTCAATAGCCATGAGAGCATCTAACTCATCCGCAGCTCATTCCATGCATTCTGAAACACTTCTATTTCAGTGTCGATGTGCCATTTTGATTGCACCACGTCATTGTCATCCCGGTTGAGCATTTCTAGCATGCGGCGATATTCGCCAATGCGCACTCCCAAGTCATTGTCTCTCCAATTCACATGCGCTGTGAACTCCTGCATGTTATCTCTGCAATTTTCAAGTAAAATCATAGCTTCACGAAATCTGAAATCATTATCAAGGAGCGGTGGGTACTTATTGAGCAATCGCCCCGAAAAATCGATTGCTCTATCGAGCGTACGCTTCCCTCGAAGGGAAAAATGAAGCTTGTAAATTAGTTCATGTAGCAAGGCATCAAAATCTGAAAGCAATAGCACCCGAGGGTATCTCATCCACAAGGAAATTGTTCAGCTCAGTAGCCCAGTTATCATGCGTGATCTCGGTAGGGTATGCCATTTATGTAATAGAATAAATGAATGTAGCAAGATATTAAAAGAATAAAAATGGATGTGTGTGAGCAGTTAAAATTTAGGAGGTAATGAATCTCGTGTAGTGAGGAGTGGAAGAGGAATAGAAGAATTTATAGTAGTTCCATCGCTCTAAAATTAGTAAAGGGAAAGTCCGGGAAAATAGATAAGTTTGATTGGGATTTATTCAGATTTAGGGAGTAGTAATTGGAATTAATATCCCACTTAAACTGAGATTGAGCTAAAATTTCGAGGTCAAAAAGACTCAGTCGAGGCGCCACATCTCTATGGTGGCGCCCAGATTGAGCTCAGAGCGCCACAACAGGCGCCAATTTCTGATTTATAACGGACCAAGTCAGCTCTTGCGCCACACACACTGTGTGGCGCTGAATTTAGCTCTCCAGCGCCACTTTGGGCGTCATCTTCGGAGTTAGAGGATTTCCCGATCGGGCCAGGTGCCGCAACACCTGTGCGGCGCCGAAATAGTACTCGGAGCGCCAAAATGGCGCCGACCCAGCGGGTCAAGGACCCCAGACCGGGTCTGAAAATGGGATTTAATCCCAAATCCCTCATTCTTTCCCACTCCACTCGACCGAACGCTCCTCCTCTTCTCCCTCTTCACAACCGAGCGCCACTCTCCGCCACCATACGCCACACTCCGGTAAAATTCTTTCCTAATCTTGATTTTAAACATCAAAATCATTCCACACTGCTCAATTCTCACTCCAAAACCCCAATTTTTGCTTTGTTCAAATCAAATTAGGGTTCTTCAACCCTAGTTCTTCCAAGTTTGGGGATTCCTCTCCAAAGTGTTCCAAAGCTTCAATTTAGGTAAGAATGACTATCCTAATTCAATTATTAGCATATTCTAGTGATTTGGAATGCATTAGTTTTGGTATTTGAGGTGTTGCTAAAATTTTGGGTTTGTTTAGAATGTGGGATTAAATTCGATTTTAATTGTCTAAATTTTAGTTTGAATATGAACAAAATATTGTAGAACATGGATTAAATGCATATTATGAAATTTTTTTATTACAATTAAAAATTTGAATTTTTATACATTAAAAATCTGAAAATTTGCATAAATTTCATTAAAATGGCATTTTTTAATCAATTAAATGGATATGAACATCAATAAATATGCTATTTTAGTTATATTAAAAATATAAATTCTATGTCATGCTAAAAATTTCCATATTTTTCATAATGTGAGTCAATGGGAGCATATCTTTATAAAAACTCTTTTATGCACTATTTTTTAATTAAAAATAGGGTAACTTTTTATTGAAATAAATTATAATGAGTTTATATATTAATTTAAACCATTTAGAATGAAATAGTTTATTAATTTTAGGTTATATAAAGTTATAAATTTTGGACATGAGTGCGGCTAGGGTTTCACCCGAGCGACACAAGGAAGACTTGAACGGCGATTCTTCTCACCATGCAAGATCGAGTTTTTCCTCATTCAAGGAGGCGCTCAAGGGCAAGGAGGATGCGACGGAGGACGTATGCATGAAAAGAGACTTACTTGCGGAGAAAATCATCACGAGGGAATATGTTGGAGGCGATAAGAGAATACCGAGTTTTGTTGTTAGCGAGGAGTTGGAGGAAGAAATCGGCAGGGAGTGGCAGGAGGCCCTGATAGTTAAAACTATGGGCCTTCAGGTTCCATATAAGGTGCTGAAGGAACGCCTAGTTCGGATGTGGAAGTGTGAGGGAGGGTGCGATCTCATTGACGTCGGATATAGCTACTACGTGGTCCGGTTCATGAGAGCAGAAGATCGAGATAGGGTCATTAACAGGGGACCGTGGATGCTCTTCGACCATTATCTACCGATTATGAAGTGGCGGAAGGAATTCGATCCCGCAACGGAAGTAGTGAGTAAGACCATGGTGTGGGCACGTATGTTGGGACTCTCTGTCCAAGGAGGATTTTTTGCAAGCCTTTGCGTCCGATATAGGGGAAGTAGTCAAGTTTGATAAATTTACCCTTGGAAAAGAACGCAGTCGGTTTGTGAGAGCGTGTGTGGAACTGGATTTGAACAAGCCTGTCCTGGGGAAGTTTTTGGTGAATGGCATGTGGATTCACGTGGCGTATGAGGGGCTACATCTCATATGCGGATCATGCGGGCGTTATGGGCACCTCACAAGGGAGTGTAAACATAAGGGGGACGGGGGGGACACAACCCCGACTCGGGACATGGATCACGACGCTCGGGAGAGACAAAGGAAGGGAAAGGCTAAGATGCATGAGGCGGAACAGGCAGGCAGCCCGGAGGGGGTAGGTGCACACGTTGATCCTAGTGTTCCCGAGGGGAAGGGGAATGTGCCCCAGGACTCAGATGAGGGGGTTGGTGCTATGAAGGACGGTGACGGACTCTCGGGAGAACAGGCGATTGGGGGAGATGTGGGCGAACTCTATGGGAAGTGGATCACGGTGGAGCGGAGGAAGCGGAGGCCACAGAATAAGCCGAGGGCTAAGAACGGTGAGGCGAATAAGCCAGCTAGGAGTGCTTCTACAGACAGGGCGGAGAAGGTGGGAGTTTCCAAGGCTGGAAAACCGAAGAAGGATGAGGGGAATGTTGGCAAGAATTCGCAGGATGTGGCATCTCATGGTCAGCTAGTAGCGGTCACTAAGAAGGAGAAGGGTAGCGGGCCTGGGTATGTTAGTATTCTCCCCCCGGCTAAGGGGGCTAAAAGAGTTCGTATTGACGAAGATGAGATGGACAACATGAAAGGCGTGGACGCAGACACTGGTCAGCATTTGGCCTTGGAGTGGGGGGAACCTGCTGTCGCTAGTGGGTATAAGAGCGATACGGATTCGAGAGCCGAAAGTTGGGCGGATGCGGTAGAGGAGTAGAGGTGGTTGTGTTTTGGTTCTATACATCCTTATTTTTTCTTATGGAATTTAACGACTTTAAGGTTATGTCATGGAACGTTAAGGGGTTAATGGATGAGAATCACAGAGGTGGCTCGCTAATTGCCTTCGGGCCAATCGCCCAGATGTAATATGTCTTATGGAGTCTCAAGGGAGGTTTGATAGAGTCCGCATGGTGCTGTGGAGGTTGGGTTACGAGCCTATCCACATTCAAGAAACGGTCGGCAGGGCTGGAGGATTATGGATCCTTAAGGCTAGGTCATGCCAATGTGTATGTTCCATTGTGGACATACGTAATAGGATGATCAGTTTGGAGATGAGAATTCGGGCGTCTGCATAGAGTGTTACATTCATCTATGGGAACCCTAATTATCAGAGGCAGAGATCGGACTGGAAAAATCTCGTACAATTGGCCTTAATTATGGAAGGGCCGTGGCTTGTCATGGGTGATTGGAACGAGATTACATCCCATGAGGAGGTGAGCGGCGGGGTTTACTTGCCAGAAAGGGCGGCAGAACTTCGGGAAGTGTTGGATACCTGCCATCTCAATACAATTCCGGCGATTGGCACTATGTTTACATGGGTTAGGTGAGTTGACAGTGATCATAGGATCCAGAAAAGGTTAGATAGGGGCGTGGCGAACCTGGCTTGGCAAAATCTATTTGAGGAAGCTCAGATTCACCATTTGGCACGTCTGGGTTCAGATCACTGCCCACTTTTGTTGTTTTGCAATAATCCGTTGGATACAAGGCGGCCTAGGCCGTTTAGATAGGAGGCGGCTTGGGCACGGCATGGTGACTATGGCTCACTCATACAGAAGTGTGCGGACAATAATGTGGGGGGCCTATTCAACGACTTGTTGGTGGATGTGAGCAACCAATCTATCAAGTTCAATGAGGAGGTGTTCGGCAACATCCTCGATAGGAAAAAGAAGAATAAGGGGGATTGAGAAGAGAATAGAAGTGTGGGATTCGGCCTGGTTGGATCGACTGGAGAAACAGTTAAAGAGAGAATTAGAGGAAGTACTCGTGCAAGAAGAAAGGTTTTGGTATCAGAAATCGCGAGATAAATGGATTAAACAGGGAGATAGGAACACTGCTTATTTTCATGCACGCACCAAAATTCATCGTAAACGGAATAGAATTTATGGGTTGCAATTGGAGGACGGTAATTGGTCAGATAATCAAGCAACCCTGCAAGCGCATACACAGGCGTATTTCACCAAGGCATTTGAGGCGAGGCCGACAGTGGAGTTTGGTGGCGACTTACCAGCGCTACCTGCTATAACTGGACAGTGGCAAGAGACGCTTGGCAAGCAGGTTGAAAGGGAGGAAGTGGATCAGGTGAAGAAACAAATGAGGCCGTTTGCGGCGCCTGGGCCAGACGGATTTCCTGCTGAGTTTTATCGGCTGTATTGGGATCTAATTGGAGCGCCAGTATACAAAATGGTGCAGGATGTGTTTGATACCAAATCCTTGCCTACGGATATAGCGAAGGCATATCTAGTACTGTTGCCGAAAGTTGATATTCCTCAAACTTTGTCTCAGTTAAGGCCGCTGACGTTGTGCAATGTTTGCTTTAAATTCATTACCAAGGTGATTGCAAACAGGTTACGCCCATTGTTATGTGAGTACATTGGCCCGTACCAATCCGCCTTTCTCCGGGAAGGGGGACAAGGGATAATGGCATTCGGGTTCAGGAGCTGGCTTATTCCTTGGAGAGGCGACGCGCAATTTCGAAGGGAGTGATTATTAAGACAGACCTTGCCAAGGCTTATGACTCGGTAGATTGGAATTTTCTGGAGAGGTGCCTCGATGAGATGGATCTTCCTGGGGGATTAAAGGATGTCACCATGTTATGTGTTAGAACTTCGTCCTTTTTAGTGTTGTGGAATGGTTCGCCACTGGATATAATCCAGTCGGGAAGGGGGCTACGCCAAGGCGATCCGTTATCGCCTTACCTTTTTATGATAGTTATGGAGAAGTTATCGAGGATGATTATGGAGGAGGTTGATGTCGGGGTTTGGAGGCCGATTAGGAGTAGGCCGAATGGGGTTTCGGTATCTCACGTTATGTTCGCAGATGATCTGATTTTATGCTCGGAGTTAGATGAGGCCAGCATTTTATTTATGGGGACAGTCATGAGGAGATTTGGAGATCATTCCGGCCTAAGGATGAATTGTGAGAAATCAACGGCCATTGTCTCCCGAACAGCAAACGATGTGGAGAGGGGCTGGATTGTTCGGCATTTGGGAGTTAATATCTCATCATCCTTGGGGAAATATTTAGGGTTTCCAGTGATTCAAGGCAGGATGAAGATGTCTCACTTCGATGCAGTGTTGCGGGGGCTGGATGCCCGGCTGTCTGGGTGGGCGGCTCAGTTGCTTAATAGAGCGGGAAGGGTTACGCTCGCACGCTCGGCGTTGGCAGCCTTGCCAATGTATTGCATGCAAGTTCATCTTCTTCCTATGGGTCTATGCAAGCGTATAGATCAAAAAATTAATAGGTGGATTTGGAAAGGATCTACTGGCAAGGGCATCCATTTGGTGTCCTGGGACAAAATTACCAAGCCTAAGAGGGTAGGCGGGCTGGGGTTACGCCAAGCAAAGCATATGAACTTGGCCCTCCTAGGCAAGCAACTTGGTGAGTATATGCAAAACAAGGACAAGTTATGGGTGCAATGGATGAGGAGTAAGTATGGGGGCGGGGCTGGAGAGTTTCCACAGTCACATGGCCAGGGGACGCGGATATGGAGGTCCCTGGTTAAAGTAACCGAGGTGTTTAGAGAAGCTTTTGGAGTTCGGGTTGGTAACGGGAGTAGTTCTTTGTGGTATTCGGCTTGGTGGAAGGGGACATGTCTGGGGCCGCTTATGCTATTTGTTCACTACAACGATGTGGAATTAAAAATTAAGGATGTCATAGAGGATGGTAGGTGGGTTCTAAATCGCCTATATACGTGGGTGCCAAGTGAACTGAAAAGAGATATTGAGGGATCACCTTGCCCATTCTTGGTGGAGGACGCGTCGGATGTGGTGAATTGGAGGCTGACTACAGCTGGGGAGTATAGTGTGAGGTCGGCATACATTTGGCTTCGGGGTACTTCGGATGAATCAACGGGATGGAGCTGGTTATGGAGGTCGGGGATTCCGGAAAAAATAGGGCATGTTTTTTGGCTTGTCGCGCATGGATCCCTTGCTACCAACTCTGTCATATATCATCGGAACATGACTCAATCTCCCTTGTGTTCGATTTGCGGTGATTTGGAAGAGGATTGGAAACATGCTTTGTTCGAGTGTGCATGGGCAGCAGCCGTCTGGAGGGACTTAGGGGTTACGGACGTGCGTCAAATCCCTCTCCTCGTGCAGTCGGAAATTAGACATTGGCTACAATTCATGGTGGAGTCTTGGAAGTCTAGATTTGTGGCTGGCGTGTGGATTATTTGGATGGAACGGAATGGTCGGATTTTTAAGGGGAGGGAGGTGTCTAAGCGGCGCCTGGTGGCTGCTGCGGATGGGCTTCACCAGAAATTGAAGGAGGTGGATCCTGGTGGGGGGGGGGGGGGAAGTGGGCATGCTGGCAGATTGGTTAGGTGGATGGCAGGGGTTGCAGATGGAGTAGTGGTGCACTCGGATGCTAGCATACAGAAGGAGGTCGGCAGGGGCGGCTTTGCAGCTGTGTGCCGCTCTATTGAAGGCGATTGGAAGAGGGCACTAGGAGGAAGTGTTGGTGCGCGAGACATTCTCGAGTTAGAGATTTATGGCATTTGGAAGGGTTTGCAGATGGTGCTTAGCATGAACGAGAGGAGAGTCACTTGTTATACGGATTCTCTAGAAGCTTATCGGCTTGTCAAGACTTTGCATAAGACGAGTCATCGATTTTGGCCATTGGTCAAGGCGATCCGACAGTGTGGTGATACCATGGAAAGGTGCGAATTTAGGCATGTATACAGAGAAGGGAATAAAGTCGCGGATGCCTTGGTGAAAGTTGCTTGTGAGGAAGAACATTTCTTCACTACATGGGTGTTTCCTCCGGATCCGGTGCTTGAGTTGTTGCATGAAGATAAAGTAGGGAATGGAGTTGTGAGGATTTAGATGCTGCAGTATGCGGGGAGTTCGGCCCTCCTCTTGTTTTCGGTCGTTTTTTTTTCGTTTTTTTCTTTCCTTTTTAGCAGCCGATGAGGCATTGTTTACCAAAAAAATTTAGGTTATATATGTTTTTAAAAGCTGAAATTTAAACAAAAAGAGAGTTTTTATTATAAAAGTGTTCCTTTTAATGAATTTTAGGTTCTAAAAATGCGTATTTTACGTCATCTAAAAGGTCTAGAAATTAGATTTTTAACTATACAACATTTTGATCACTTAATTATTTAAATCCTACATTCTAGGTTGATGTATATGTTTGATTTATACTTAACACTTAAGTTAAACCTTTAGTTTAAACTTAAGTGTAAGGATGAGAGGCAATGCATATATGTGATACTAACCCAGAGTTTTTGTACAACCAGGTACTAAAATAATGTATAACCCTCCAAACCTCCCTAAGAAATCGGGTTATAGGTATATACCAATGCCCAAGGGAAGGATGGGGATTTATGATCCTCAATCACCAGATAGCATTCCTACTCCTATTCCTGATGAGCATGTATTTGACCCTCGCAGACTACGCATGAAAAATTTGGGACAGATGGATCAGCCACAAGGTTCAGGAGGTGGTTCTAAGTCCAAGGGACTTCTCTCCTACTTCAGGAAGAGTAAGTCTAAGAGTGCTTCTTCGAGGCACACTACCGCACCCACTGATGACCAGTAGGAGGTCAATCAGCCCATTCAGCCCGAGACATCAGATCATTCTCAGGCACCCTCTACAGCTGCTAGGGGGAAGGCACCTGCTACTAGTTCTACTTCCTCTCGTCCTAGAAGAGGGAGATCTGTTGCACTAGCCATTCAGGAGCCTGTTCCTGAAGCCGTGGGTGATGAGGAATATGAGGTGGAGGTTGAGCAGGAGGAGCAGCAGGAGCAGACTACTCGGGGGAAGCAGAAGCGGTATGATCCTAGGACCTATGTGCCTGAGTTGCATTATGTCAAAGAGGGCACTTTTTATGCCACAGTATTCAGGACTGCTAGGGCCTATGATCTGTATAAAAGGTTTCATAAGAAGAGGATCATCCCTGATAGAGGCTTCTCTGAGAAGGATTTGCAACATCCCCTGTTGAGAGATGCCATTCAGTCTCGAGGCTGGGAGAGATTTGTGAGACATACAGTGGGCTCGTTTTCATGGGAGTTGACCAGGCTATTCTTAGCCAATGCTGAGGAGGAGGATTCGTGGATATTTGGAGTTACAGTTCCTATCACTCCTCAGCATATCAATCAAGTGTTTGGAGTATTTGATGTGCCATATGGCAGGGATTTCTGGGAGCCAGTGATGCGAGCTGAGGATAGAGAGGATAACAAAAGGATGGTACTGATGTCTATGTTTGAGGGGCAGGAGGATATTCTTACCTATGGTGGTGACCCGAGCAAATTGGATGGGCCAAGGATGGATGCTCCTATGTACCAGCTTCTAATGTTGTTTAGGTCCAAGACGAGTCCCTCTACTCACACTTCGGGACCATCTGCTTTGGACCTGTATGTACCGTACTGCATTAAGACTGGAAGTCCAGTCAACATTGGGGAGTTGATATCCCTGGAGCTTAGACAGACACCTGGAGTGTCAAAGAGGTCAGCTCTTATGTTTCCCAACTTGATTTGGCTTCTGTGTGCCAAAGCAGGGGTGAAATGGATCAGTTTGAGAGAGACTGGGAGATGACGCCACCTATTCCCTTCAACAAAAATTTCAAGTTGCCTGGCATAAGATGCCAACCTATGATGCTTCCCAGGAAGTTACTCAGACAGTCACCAGTACCTGCTCCATCACAGGGCAGTCAGGAGCATTCTGAGGCTCATTCTAACTCCACTCGGGGCACACAAGGTGGTAGAGGTAGAGGCCGTGGTAGGACTCAGTCTCAGCAGGCTGCAGAGCCCGAGTGAGCTAGGACATTGATGATGAACCAGCAGAACCTGCTGAACACTGTACATGAGCATGCTAGAGTTGCAGCTCAGAGGCACCATTTCATGATTGATCAAATGGCCAAGATGGCACGAGCTCAGGCTTACCACGCTGCCCGACTGGAGTACTTTATGTCCCAGAGTTTAGGACAGAGATATGTCGCTCCTCAGACACCTTCTGAGGATGATGAGGACGAGGATGAGGACTACGTGGGGTCAGGTGATGGTTATGAGGATAGTGATGATGGTGATGTGAAAATTTTGACAATTTCCCACTATATGAGTATTTTCTGAAAATATAATCCCGGTGTAATTTTATTCAATGAAACCAATTATGGAGATGGGGTTGGGATTAAGGATATTTTTATAGGTTTTCACGTTTTTATATACTCATGTAGGAAACTGTGGCCCGAAAGCGCACGGTGTCAAAAATTGCAGTAATTTATAGTAAGACCGGATCGTTCACTGGAGGATGTGCGATAGAAGCAGGGCCCACATCGTTTACTAAGATTTTCCACTCGGTTACTCGTTTCAAGCTTGAGTTTTGGTTCTAACCACTACTTGACATAATTTAAACTAGACTATGGAAGCAGTAAAAGTTATACTACAAAGCATAGTAAAATTATTCTAAAAAGCCGTTAAATCTATTCTAAGAAAGCAATAAAAATTATGCTAAGAAAGCGGATAAAATTATTCTACGAAAGCATGTAAAATTGTGCTACACTATCTATAAAGCAGATTTAAAATATGACAGAAGGGACAGGAAGAAAAATAATAAAGATTGGACAAGACTTCAGATGAGACACAAGTAAACTTCCATTTTCATTACGCATATCTTTGTTTGGGATAATCTATCAGTTAGCTAACTCTCATGCTTTCTAGACTATGTTCCCTTTAACAGACAGGTACTTACAGTCAGAATTTTCATGCTCTTAAGACCTTAACATCTAAGATACCACAGATTAATAACTCCCGCTGCCGAGGTATGTTATTTCTCCATGGTGGATAAGTAACACCTAACATATCATTAGCTGACATGTCAAGTACTCCTAACATCCCCCTTGTCACACCCAAAGTCCAAATTCTAATCCCGAACTAATCCATAACTCTTAAACCTTATATACGGCGGCCAACCTCTAATTCTCCCGAGTGTCCTCTATAAAGAATTTAAAAGAAAGCGGTAAAGAAAGTATTTAAAAACCTATCACTCGGGAGCTTTAAAATGTTATCTCATTCCGTTAGTATAAAAGAGCCCCTGGTCTTGATGACCAGATGCAGATTAAGAACCTCCCAAATATCAGTAAGCCACATGGCTTATAACATTTGGTTAGTTATGAGATACAGACTGAATGGAACAGACCCGTAAGGATATATTCCGAATGTACTCACTCGAGACTCAATTCTAGGCTTTGGCGGGAGAAGATAGTAGTTGAAAGATTACTCAACCCTACCTTAGAAATTAACCAAGGCCTATATGTTGTCCTCTAGTATTATTTATCACATCTCATCTGAATCCAAGTGGATACCGATTTGATGCAATATTTAATATAAGATTTCCAACACACGGCAATTTTGAGAAAACAATTGATATTTGAAAATCATTCCCTACATAGGTACTAGACTCTCAATTAAAACACAGATCCTTTCAGTCTAGGTGAGACCTAATCGCTGACTCTGCTTCTAAGTTCTCAAAATCAACCCCCAGTAGAAGATGAACTAGTCATATCTGTGAAATTATCCCTTACTCAGATCCGGATTTTATAAAGTGATTTTTATGGAAATTTATTATGCAACATCTGATTTAGATCAAGACATCTATGTCCAAGGAGAAGGATCTCCAAAATAATATGACCACAATATCTACATAATAATATCATGCATACATGTATGTGAGATATAAAATAAAATACCCCAAAATATATGGTGGGATTGACAGAATTTGATACACAAAGATGGATTATCCTTGAGAGAAGAAGAATTTGGCTAAAAAGAGTGCCAGAAATAACTGGGGTTATCTGGAGTGCAAACATCTGCTATCCAGTTCCCAATTATTCCAGATGGTACGATTTTTAGACAATGAGAAACCTTTAATGACAGTGATCGCTATCATCAAAAGTTCTACTATCCATGGATGAGGAAAAACCCACATATTTTCTCGTTACAGTATTATCATAACAGTGTTGATCGACACTGTCTAGTATTACCATAATTCGAAATTCAGGTTTGAAATTAAGTTAAAGAAAAGAAAACTGTATCTAATTAGGAATTGACTGAGTGGCTAATCGTTATCTCTGTGAAGAGACCTTTTTGCCGAAGCTTCCACCAATCTCCAATCAGACCATGCAAAATAACGACTAATAATTAATACACAGAAGACGAGCTAATCGTTATCCCGATGAAGGGACCTTTTTGCCAACATTGATCTGTGATATTCCTTATTACTCGTTCATACACACAATAAAAAGGAAAAGATGAAATTAAAAGAATGTTTTTGGTATTGTGTGAGTGTTATTCACACAATAATTTAGACACTACTGGTTGAGATGTGTAATGGATAAAATTAAGTGTAATGGGCCTAAGCCCAATACACCCATGCAACTTACACAACTCAAGAAATAAAATATTTTTGGAGTATTAAAAATAGAGAGAAGGGGGGGGGGGGTCAATTCGGTTTACTAGATTAGAAGCAATATAAACCGAATTGAAAATGCATGATAGATGAAGTCTTGCCTTACCCAGTTAATCATTGCAAGGATGCGAAATAGCAACATCTAATTCGGTTTGTCAAAGCAATTCGGTCTAAACCGAATTGGACAAACCGAATTGATGAGGTTATCCTTTCACTCAAATTTGGCTAAGGCAACTTACTTCAAAAGGAGGGTAATTCGATTTGCCAAGGAAATTCGGTATAGAGCGAATTGACAAATCGAATTGGTTTCACACGAAAAATAAACTAAGGCATGAGGGGATGGATATGCATACAACGTGGTTTCAGGGATCAGTTCGGTCTATAGGAGCAATTCGATATAAACCGAATTGCATAGATCCGAATTGCTGGAGACCACATGAAAGGAATGAACAAACAACATTTTTACCATGCAATTTAGTCTTCATGGGCAATTCGGTTCACCGAACCGAATTGCCTTAGACCGAATTGCATGTAATTTTCACATAAGTGTATTTTTGTGTTCACAAGTATCAATGCGGTTTCTAGGCTGATGCTGTTTATGATAGATTGGATTGACCTCATCACTCATTTCACATCAGTGTCATCTCGCAGCTATACTTGTGAATATTTTCTGGTTATCCATAGTTATGCATATTCAATGGGTAATAGCATGGATTAAAACCTAAAACTACAAACAAGGAATTCAAAGATTAATCTACCTAAAACATCTTAGAATTCTAAGAACATCATGCATAAAAATAAAAACACCAAAACATCATCTAAGGCAACAATAAATAAAAGATCTAAAGCAAGAATAGTAAAATAAAACATTAAAACCTATTTCTACAAACCCTAAAATTGTCTAAAACCTAAGAACACCTATTTGAAGCTCTAAGGCATAAAACCATACCAAAAACCCACTAAACATGCATTTATTGAGAATGTAAGTCAACTAGAACATAATAAATGTAACCTAGTTGAAACAAACATTCATTCTAACATTTATTACTAAGGAAAGCATTTAAAGAGTGTCAAACACATGAGACAAAATCCATTCCTGGAAATTTTCTTTGTATTAAACACTTGAAAGCATAATAAATAATCCAAGACCATCATTAAATTGAAGGTTGGGTCCATTCTATCTAAAAAACATGTAAAATAGTATGGAAATGGCTGCACTAATTGGTTGTAACAAGCTTTAACAACTAATCTATGATGAAAACACTAAAACTAAACTAAAATGCATGAAAAATAAACTAACTAACTACGTACCTAACCCTTAAGGGGTGAAGATCCTCCTTGATTGTTCTTCTTGTCCTCTGCCAAGTGTGTAAGAATTGGTCTCCTTCTTCAAGTGTTGGTGAGAATCAGCTTTTATACACCTTTCTCAATACCCCAGGCCCATCAGGGCCCATTAGCAATGGCATGTATTTTCCACGTGCTCCTCAGCTTCATCTGGATGCATTTTGAATTCAATTCAGTCTCCTCAGGCAATTCGGTATAGACCGAATTGGTGAATATCGAATTGCATGAGGTCTCTCTTTCTTGATCTTTGGCTGGGATGTGGTCTTCAACATCAATTCAGTTTAAATGTAAACCGAATTGGCTATTTTGAATTGCTCATGGCCTCCTGCTTGGCTTCCTTGCTTTGAGGCAATTCGGTTTAATACTCAATTCGGTCTAAACATAATTGGTCTATACCGAATTCTATCATCTCTTTTTTGCTCTGGGCTTTCTTCCTTTCATTGGTGCAATGCGGTTTAGGAGTTAATTCAGTATAGACCGAATTGCTCAGACCGCATTGGGCATTTCACATCTCCTCTCAACACTTAACCATTTTTCTTCTTTTCTTCAGCAATTCGGTTTACATGGGCAATTCGGTATAAACCGAATTGCGTAAACCGAATTGATTTCCAACACTTAGCCAAAATTTTAGTTTGTGGGATTTTAATTCTTTTTCCCATCTTTTTGATTTTCGTGGGCTATTTTATTCTTTTGCCCATCTTTTCATTCCTTTTTCTTTTCTTTTTCCTTTTTTCATGTTTTTGGATTTTTCTAACACAAATACAATTAAAACTTGCATATTTTTGTATTTTTCATTACCAGCTTATTATTCTTACAAACTCACATTAATCTGTCAAATTTAACTGCTTTCTTATTAAAATAAGATGGGAATACGATCAAAATGTCCGTCTCAGACACGGAAATGGATTGGAAATAATGGACAATTTTGGCCATTATCAACATCCTCACATTTAATAATGATCGTCCCCGAGCAGTCAGAGGCAGTGTTCCTAAGAACATGGACTCTGCACATTCAATCTATTTGCGTCGCTTCAAAAATTCATTCTTTTTATATTAGGATAAGATAATCAAAATTACAAGTATTAAACTCTCTTGATTGCACTGTTTAATGAAATGAAACTTTTCACTTGAGTAGGCATATAAATCAATCATTATTGTTAATACTTCTTGAATATATGTTTAGAAAATCTAATTGGTTTAATTCTTGAATTCAAGCATGACATGAACATTGATCAATCATGTAACACCCCGGATTTGATCACCCAGGCCGGGATGTCACCGCCACACCTCCCTAGCAAGACACGGTTTCTCCGAGCTTGCTGGAGAGATGCAAGGCTATGGTTTTTCAGAATTTAAAACATTTCAAACAACCCATTTATAAATATATAACAAAAATTATTACAAAGTATTATCTAAGTTGCAACGGAAAGTAATATTTGAATATAGGTATAGCAGCGGAAATATAAATAGGGCCAACACGGCCAAACCACGGGTTATACAGGCCCGTTATGCAGTCATGTATAAAAACGAGTGTAAACATCCCCAAAATCCCAATGCATGGTATGCTCATGTGTAAGCCCCATCCTCTGAAAAGAAAAAGAGAGCAACGGTTTTGTCATCATAAACATGCTGAGTAAGTTAACCCCTATCATACAATAATGCGGTTTCAAAGCCTTTACTTATTTAAGAAAGAATTGACTTACATTTAGCGTGATTGCATGCACTACATAAATTAGCTCGACAAGATAATGGGATTTAATTGTATAAATCAAAGGTATTGATGGGTGATTTTCACCACTCATATTTTACCACAAGCGGATGGTTGTCATCAAGTAATAAAAACCAGTGAATACCGGGTCGAATCCACAGGGAATTTCAGAATATTATTTCATTCCGGAGAAATTTTAATTGTTCTTAAGTTCATTAATTATATTTAATATATTTAAAAAGATTTGTTTAATTCTAATGGTGATTTAAATTTAAAAACAGTGACAGTAAATTAAAATAAAGCAAATTAAAGTTTTAATTGATAAAAATACTAATGGGAGTTGCTTGTAATATTTTAAATATTGCCATCTTTATTATAAAATAGAAATTGTATAATAATTTGACATTTCCCAATGTTCTAAAAATCAATTTCTTAAATTTAAATATTTTTTAAAGATTAAAAATATAATAATCTACTAAAACTTCAAATTATGCTTAAACGGACTTCATGGAAGCTGATTAAATTATCTAACATTTTGCAATCATTATTCTAGGCCTAAATTTGAGTCTTTCCCAAGCATACAAATTTTCCTATAGCAATTAATAGACACTTTTCATTTCCCAAATCATTGTGCACATGCCAGAATCTATTTTTAATGTAATTTATTCCCAATTCCGGTACTAAAATATTAATTCTACTTTTTATCTCCCGATTTCGCAAAGCAGAATTTATGGAATTAGATTCTAACATTCAAATTATGCAAAACAGTGTAAATAATCTAACAATTATGATAAAATAACAATAAAACATAGTAAACTGGATTTAATTAATAATATTAAAATACAGACAGATTAGATTTAATGCCAGATTACTAAAAATAGATGGCACAGATTGATCGATCATCTTTAATTTTGCAGATTGGCAAATTCAACATCAGATTGATTTTAGCAGTAGACAAAATCGATCAATACGCTATTCTTCCCAATCATTATTTTATCACAAGTTACTGGTATTAACATCGATCAATTCAGATTTGCCAATTTAAACAGATTATGTCTGAAAATACCAAATTCATGAAAATATGCAGATTATCGATCTTTCTCATCTTAAACAGTAATCATAATTCATTCTTTAACATCTTAACACATAAATCCAGATTAGCATAAAAACATCGATCATTAAATTACTTCCATAAAAGATAGGTTCATACTTCAAAAGTGATTCTGAACTCCCGTTCTAGATCACTCCTAACACGAACATTATAGAAATCCGTCTACAAATTCGAAACATAACAGTAGATTACATTTAGAGGCAAATTCATAACATTACAAAGCAAGAAAAAGAAAGGCAACACCTAGAATAGGAAGAACACGCCCAGAACATCGTTCTTGATGCATTCCTCCGGCATGATTTTGTGTTTCCGGCCTTCTTCTCCCATTAGCAGATGTTTTCCAGAGAGTATTGTTCGAGAAAATGAGTATGGATATCGAAAAATGAAGAAAAACGGTGTTTAAAACCGAGTTCGGGAGGTTAAGAAACTGCTCAACCGCGACGTCGGCGCATAAAATGGCGCTCGGAGAGGGTTTTAGGCGCCACCAAGTAGAACTGGCGCATACGCTGATTTTCCGAATTTTCCAAAACGGCGCAAAAAGTGGCGCTCCAAGGTGGTTTCAGGCGCCGCCAAGAAGAAGCGGTGCATTCTGACAATTTCCTAAAATTTGACAATCGGCGCAAAAAGTGGCGCTGGAATGGCATTTTATGCGCCGCCAAGAAGAGATGGCGCATCCTGAAGCTTTTTCCATCCGAAATTTTCCCAAGTGTTGAAGTGGCGCATAAAATGGCGCTGAAGAGCATTTTTATGCGCCGCCATGCTTATGTGGCGCATTCTGGAGCCTTCCAGTGTTGAAAATTCCGAATTTTGCGTCCTTTGTCCTCCGAACATCTTCTTTCTTCCTTTTAATGCCTGAAACATCATTGCAATGTCTTAGAATTGCCAAAGTCTTATTAAAAAGCATAAAACAAGGTAAATTGAGCTCAAATAGGCTCAATTTAATCAGTCTTATTAATATTTACACATCACATGAAATGTACACTAAAAAGCAGTAAAATAGGATCACATGCATGCAATTTAGGTTCATTTTATCATAATTTAAGCTCATTTAAATGTGGTTTCACATGGTGCATCAACATCCTCACACTTAAATATTGCTCGTCCCTTGAGCAATGAGATCAATTAGCACATCAACTTGCCAATCAAGATAATAAAGATAAAGTCTTTATAGTTCTGCCAAATCATAGATTTCAACAACAAAATGAGATAAGAGGGTTCTAAGTTTAATGTACTAGAACTAGGCAAATTGATATGCATCAGCTATTAGAACCAGATATACAAAGCACTTACAATACAGAAAACAGATTAATTATACCTAGCACTCAATATGGGAAAGCGAATAATGTAAATATGCTTCTCTTTTCCAGTCTTTAAATATGCTCAATCTATGGCTAGGTTTCACTATATTCTAGACACTTTGGCTGAGTTGTAGACGGTTGAATTCCAGAAGCTACTCGTGTCACCGAATATGTGCCAGTCATCCAGTCAAGAGTTTATGATTTTTTTTATTTAATCACCCTGTTTTTCTCTTCTTTTTTTTTTTTAATCTTGCATTCTTTAATTTTCTTTTCTTTTTCTTTTTGCAAGATCACTTGTTTTGTTTTGTTTTTCAATACAGGGTTCTTACTCTGACTTTATTTTAATTAAGCATTTAAAAAGACTTGGAACGAGCATATTTATTTATAAATAATGATAACTCTCCACATTTTAAATAACTAGTCTAATTAATCAAAAAGCTTTCTGCAAGGCAAATAGAATTGTCATCAATAGCCCAAACAACTTGCATAACAATTTGACATAGTCTAGAACTTTAAACTAAGAAACCTAACACTCATTAAATTGTAAAATCGGATTAGAGCAGAACATTTAGACTTATTTGGATTTTCTCCAGATTGGCATTGATGTGATAATCTCTAAATAATAGCACCATTGGGAAAACACAATTTAAAGTTAAAATAACTAGACATGCATGTACTATTTTATTTAAAGCATAGAAAATAAGAAAATAAGAAAACAAACTAAGATTAAATTAACTCAAGCTCTTACCATATTTTTCATGCAAATTGATAACATAATACATGAAAAGATCACACCTGGAATATGTAGATCCTAGAAATTCTTTCACCGTATTGGATGTTCCCCCTTTGCTTGTTTCTCATGGCATATCCTGCTTCTTTATACATTTATATAGTATTTGCTCATACAAAAGATGATCATTAGAGCACATGGTAAATTATAAGTTAAAATAATTAAACCTCATCCATAATTTATTTAAATTCAAATTTTATTATTAAATTTCAGATTTTTATTTATTTTGTAGGCACATTTTATCAATTAAATACCTATGGACAGATTTAATTAAAATATTTAAATTTTATAAATTTACCAAAAGCAAAATACCACAAATTCTAGCAACTATTACATAAAGAAGCTAATTAATTAAGCAAAATAGCACCAAAATAGTTCTAACTATTACAAATTAAACCAAAAAGGGAGCAATCCTATCTAATCAAAAATCTAGATTTCTAAAGATCCATTCGAATCATCTACTTCATCTTCCCTAGGAACATCATCATCTCCTGTAGAGCTCGAACTAGTAGTAGGAGGAATATATCGATCACCTAGACTTTCAGACATGAAAAATTCAAGTCTATTAGAAAGTTGTGAAATTTGTGCTCGTGTACTATCTTCCTTCCTCTTCATCTCCTCTCTAAGCTGATGAATCTCATAGGTCATCCTATTGATTGCGATCTCTGCAGGCTCTACCTTAGTACCAGATGTACTAGGTCTATCAGGATGACAAGTGGGTGTCCCACGGGATGTGGTAGGGTAGCCAAGCTCTGCACATCTTACTCCAGGCTTGTTATAGAAATTCTTGAAAGAGATAGGGGGCTTTGGCTTCACATCATGAGCATAGGCAGTCATATTCACTCCAGCTCTTTCACAAAGTGTCCAAATCAGTGCAGGAAATCCCAGCACAATCCGAGCAGTATCAGACGCCATTTTATCCAGCTCATATGCTATCATCTCTCCAATATCAATAGGTAGCCCGTTCTTCACACAATACACAAAATAAAGATCTTCTGCACTCGGTTGTGAAGTGTGTGAAGTAGGAAATACCTTATGCTTGTAGAGCAGGTAGATCTGATAGAGCGGTGCAGCCATTAAAGTAGCTACAACATTCGCCTTCTTCTCTCCAATGTAGGCCACCCTCTTTTGAGTTTCAAACATCTCTTTCAAAATTCTTTTCTCCAATTCGGGTCCTCCTTCCTCATCATAAACAGGGTCATGGAAGTGCTTCTTCTTCGTAGCTGGGCAAGAAACATCCACAGTACCATAAAGTTCATTGATCACTGCAGGACCATATGGCACAGGCACTCCTCTAATCCATGAAGTGTAGTGATCATACTGAGCATTGCACAAAAACTGTCTGGTAAGCTCCCAATAATAAACTCCTTCCGGATGCGCAGCAAATTTCATCCATCCTCGACTCATGAGAGCATCATGAACCGAAAATCTCTCCATGTCAGCTTCAGTGAACCCTTTGTCTGCAAAAATCCATCTATCCGCCATCTTCTGATAATAAGAATACGCAGTTTGATTGATGAAAATGGCCGGATTAAAAGTATCTCCTGTTAATTCTTCCAGAGGAGTAGTATCGTTCTTTCTATTGTGACTCTTCCTCTTGGTTTTAGATTCACGAGGAATTTCTGGTGAGATTTCCTCCGGGGATTCAGCGACATCTTCTTCTTGCTGTGGATCATCCTCCGTCGGTTGAGCAGAATTGAAGGAAGTATCATAACCATTATACGAGTCGGGAGCTACCAGATTGTTTACAAATTCATCTTCAGCTCCCACAGCAGCCGGCTCCAGAATGGGTTCATTAATTTCTGGTGTCTGTGATGGGGCAGGCTCTGTGGCTTTCAATTTCTTTCCACCCTTGTTCCTTGGGTTATTCTTTCTCTTTGGTCTCATGGTGGCAGAATTTTAGGAAGAAAGGATTGGGATTGGAAAGCTAATTAAACTGGAAGAAGAGAAAAATTGACAGATTTGAGGTTGAATGTGTGACCGATCGGTCATACCCCTTTTTAAAGAGGTGAAATCTTGATTTTGTTGAGATATGGCGGGATTGATTTAATCTAGATCCAAATATACACTAAACATATGATTTGGAGTTAGTATAATGCTGTTTAGGATCCCAAAAATCGAATAGATATGATTTGGATATCTTGGATTCGCGAATTTTTGAAAGATTTGCGTCGATGGCGCAAAAAGTGGCGCATGAGGTCACTTTCAGGCGCCACCAAGCACAACTGGCGCATTTTAAAAATAATATAAATTTTAAAAATTAAAATGGCGCAAAAATTGGCGCTGGGAGGGGATTTTATGCGCCACATAGAAGGAGTGGCGCATCCTGAAGCCAACTTGGAAAAACTTTAATTCTGCGGCGCAAAAAGTGGCGCAGGAAGGCAGATTTATGCGCCATCAAGCATGTGTGGCGCATTTTGGAAAAACTTAGAAAAATTTCTAAGTCTTCTGGCGTATAAAATGGCGCTTAAGGGTGTTTTTAGGCGCCACTATGCCTAAATGGCGCATTCTGTGTCAATTCGAGCAGAATGTGTTTTTCCTAAGTTCTTCCCCATGATGTCCAAAATCTCCAAATCGCTCAACAATACCAATTTCACTTCATTTACACCTCAATCTAGTTCAAATAAACTTCATTGATCTTTTAACCAGTTCAAAACACTCAATTAAGCATGTTATTGGTAAGAGCTACTTTATTGAATTAAAAAGCAACTAAAAACCTTAAAATTCATTTAAACTCCATCTACTACTCTATAAAATTACAAGAACATGGATAAAAGAAATAACAAGTCTAAAATAGCAAAAGTAATAAAGGAAAATAGAGTTAGGACAATTACAACCCAAATGTAAATACTGAAATGTAGCAAAATAAACTCAGAAGTGCAATAGAGTCAAATACATAGGCCTATCAATACATGTCATCTATAATCATCATAAGCCTATCTATCGCTCATCCCTCTCAGTCAGTCGGAGTCCTCAGAATCATCATCATCGTTATCACCCACTTCTTCAGACCCATCTCCAGCATCAGCATCCTCAGCATCCTCATCGCTACCATCGCTACCATCCCCAGACCCCACGTAGTCCTCATCATCATCGTCCTCAGAAGGTGTCTGAGGAGCGACATACCGCTGTCCTAAGCTCTGGGACATAAAATACTCAAGTCTGGCTGCATGATACGCCTGGGCTCGGGCATTCTTTTCAATCTGATCGCTCAAGAAGTTTTGTCTCTGAGCTACCAACCTCATTCGCTCATCCATAGTGTTCATCCAGTTCTGCTGGTTGGTCATCATCGTCTGCTGATCAATCCTCAATGCCCTAGCCCAATCCGGCTCTCCCGGATACTGCTGATGTGACTGCTGCGACTGTTGTGGCTGAGCTCTGCCACGTCCTCTACCTCGACCTCTACCACCTCGTGTACCCCGGGTGGACTGTGAAGGAGCCTCAGAATGCTCCTGGCTAGCATGTGAAGGTGCAGGTGGCGGTGACTGCCTGGGTAACTCCCTCGGTAGTATCATGGGCTTGCATCTAATCCCAGGCAGCTTGAAATTTCTCTTCCCAAAGGGAATAGGGGGCCTCATCCTCCAGTCTCTGTCAAACTGCCCCATATCCACTCCTGCCTGTGCACACAGCTGCCATATCAAGCTAGGAAACATGAGAGCAGATCTCTTAGACACCCCTGGTGTCTGTCTCAACTCCAATGCTATAAGCTCTCCCATGTTAACCGGGCTCCCCACCTTGATGCAGTATGGGACGTACAGATCCACAGCAGTAGGTCCAGAGGTGTGAGTCGAAGGACTCAGTCTAGATCTGTAGAACATGAGCAGCTGATACATGGGTGCATCCATATCAGGCCCATGTAACCTACTCATGTCATCGTCATCATAAGTGAGGACATCCTCCTGACCCTCAAACATAGACATCAAGACCAGCTTCTTGATCTCCTCCCTATCATCAGCCCTCATAACTGGCTCCCAAAAATCCCTGCCATAAGGCACATCCACTACTCCGAAAAACTGGTTGATGTGCTGAGGAGTGATGGGTACTCTAACCCCGAAAATCCAAGAATCCTCCTCCTCAGCGTTGGCTAGAAACAGCCTAGTCAACTCCCATGAATATGTCCCAGCTGGATGTCTAACAAATCTCTCCCAACCTCTGGATCTGATAGCATCACGGAGTAGGGGGTGCTGCAGATCTCTGTCTGAAAATCCTCTATCGGCAATAATCCTCTTCTTGTGAAACCTCTTGTATAACTCGTAGGCTCTGGCACTCCTAAACACAGTGGCATCAAATATGCCCGGACTGACATAATGCAACTCGGGGACATAGGCTCTCGGATCCTGCTTTTTCGGTCCTCCCCTATCCTCCTGCTCCTCCTGATCAACCTCCTCCTCATCTTCCTCTCCTCCTACAGCCTCAGGGACAGGCTCCTGTATAACTAATGCTGCAGACCTCCCCCTCCTAGGTCGAGAGGAAGTAGAAGTAGTAGCGGGTGCCTTCCCCCGAGAGGCTCTAGTGGGGGCCTGTGAATGATCCGATGCCTCAGGCTGAGGCTGATCGGGCTGGTCAGGCTGATCAGGCTGATTGACCTCCTGATGGTCATCAGCGGGCACTGTAGTGTGTCTAGAAGATGCACCGCTCTTGGACTTACTCTTCCTAAAATAGGAGAGAAGTCCCTTGGACTTAGAAGCACCACCTGATCCTTGGGGTTGATCCATCTGTGTTGAATTTTTAGTGCGGAGTCTGCGATTTTCAAAAACATGCTCATCAGGAATAGGAGTAGGAACGCTATCCGGTGACTGTGGATCATAAATCCCCAATCTCCCCTCGGGCATCGGTATATACCTATAACCCGATTTCTTAGGGAGATTTGGAGGATTATACATTATATTGGCACCTGATTGTACAAAAATGATGGGTTAGTATCATATATATGCATTGCCTCCCATCCTCACACTTAAGTTTAAACCAAAGGTTTAACTTAAGTGTTAAGTATAAAGCAAACATATACATCAACCTAGAATGTGGGATTTATATGACTCAATGACCAAAATGTTGCATTTTAAGGTTCATAAATCCTAAACTTTGTTTAAAGAAATAATCCATTTTATCCCAAAGTTTAAAATTCACATTTAGGACAACTTTTTTAATAAAAACTCTCATTTTATTAAATTTCCAGATTTAATAAATAACATAACCTAACTTAATAAACTAGTTTATCCTAAATGGTTTAAATTAATATTTAAATCCATTCCAATTTATTTATAGGATAAATTAACCTATTTAAATTAACTAAATTACAAATAAGAGAGTTTTTATCAAAACATGGTTTAATTAACTCACATTATGAAAAACATGGAATTTTTGACAAGAAAATAACTTTATATTTTTAATATAACTAAAATGACATATTCTAGTAATGTTTCATCCATTCAATTAACCAAAAATGCCATTTTAAGTAATTTAAGAATAATTTTCAGATTTAAAATTTTCAAAAATTCCAACTTTTTAAGATTAATCCAAAAATTTCACATTATGCATTCCAACCATGTTCTACAACATTTTGTTCAAACTAGAATTTAAACAATCAAAAATTGAATTTTATCCCACATTCTACAAAACCCAAAATTCAAGTAACAAAACCAATACCAAAATTAATGCATTCCAAAGTACTAGAATATGATAACAATTGAATTAGGATAGCCATTCTTACCTAAATTGAAGCTTTAGAACACTTTGAAGTGGAATACCCAAACTTGAAGAACTAGGGTTGAAGAACCCTAATTTGATTCAAACAAAACAAAATTTGGGTTTTGGAATGAGAATTTGAACAATGTAGATAAGAATTGATAGAAGGAAACAAGAATTGGAAGAATTTTTACCAAAGTGGCGCAAATGTGTCGCTTGGAAGGAAGAAAATGGCGCTCGGTGGTGAGGGAAGAGGGCTCTCGGTCGAATTTGGATGTAAAATGAGGAAGAGAGGTGAATTTTTGGGAGTAAATCCCGATTAAAACCGGGTCTGGAGCCCTTGACCCGCGGGTCGGCGCCAAAAATGGCGCTTGGAGAGTGTTTTATGCGCCACTCAGTACAAGTGGCGCCTAGGGTTTTTCCAAAAATTCCCAAGTCTAAAAATGGCGCATCCATTGGCGCTCCGGAGTGATTTTATGCGCCACCAAGAAGAAGTGGCGCATAACCTGACTTCAATTTTCTCCAAGTTTAAAAGTGGCGCAATTTTTGGCGCTATGGAGCAGTTTTATGCGCCACAAAGCATATGTGGCGCAAAAACTGACTTAAAACTTTTCCAAGGTCGAAGTTGGTGCATAAAATGGCGCCTGAGCTTGGTTTTGGGCGCCACCATGAAGGTGTGGCGCCTAAACTGAGTATGTGGCACTCGAATTTCAGCTCAAACTTTCCCAAAATGATAGTCAATGCACTCCCTAAGATTAGCAAGTCAGATTTAGCATATATAGGCTCCTCAAATCATTCCGGATCATAATTCTCCTCAATTAAATCAACTAGTCCATATAGATCATTCTCCTTAATTCATCACCGAGTCAAAGTACACATGTCAAGATCAATCTTCCAAGTACACATAAATCCATCATTTCTCAACATTTTGCTACTTATTCTAATTCAAAGCAATGTCCTACTCAATTTATTGCACACATACAATACATAGCATAACAATTGAACAGCATATTTAAAATGAAAACATAACTTACTTTAATAACAACAGTAAAACAACTAAAAGCACATAAACAATAAAATGCAAACTATTTTTGTCTTTTTATGTCATTTTATAATTTTTATTGGTTTTTATAAATTTTTAATTAAATCAAAACTCAACATAATTAAACATGCAATGCATTTACTTCAATAAGCAGATTTAAACAACCAAGGGCTTAACATTAATTTGTTCGATGAATTTAACTTCATCTCCAAAATAGTGTTTAAGCCTTTGACCATTTACAGTAAATTCCCTTTCATCTTCAGCTTTTAAAACGACTGCACCATTATCTAACACCTTCGCAATCCTAAAAGGTCCTGACCATTTCGTTTTCAATTTACCAGGAAAGAGTTTAAATCTAGAATTATATAAAAGCACTAATTGACCAGCTTCAAACACCTTAGGCCTAAGCATTTTATCATGATAAAGCTTTGTTCTTTCCTTATAAATTAAAGCATTGTCATAAGCATGACGCCTTATTTCTTCTAACTCCGTAAGATCTATTTTCCTTTTCTCTTGAGCTTCTTTAAATTCAAAATTCAATTTCTTCATAGCCCAAAGTGATTTAAACTCAAGTTCAAAAGGTAAGTGACAAGCTTTACCATAGACCAATTTAAAAGGAGTCATACCTATAGGTGTTTTAAATGCTGTTCTATAAGCCCATAATGCTTCATCTAACTTAAAAGCCCAATCTTTTCTAGATTTTCCTACCGTGGCTTCCAAAATCTTTTTAATCTCACGATTAGTGACTTCTACTTGACCATTGGCTTGAGGATGATAGGGTGTTGTTATTCTATGATGAACATGAAATCTAGATAACAATTGATTAACAGCCCTATTGACAAAATGAGATCCACCATCACTAATGATTGCTTTAGGCACACCAAAACGAGTAAAAATTTGCTTTTTCAAAATTTTAATCACTTGTTTAGCATCATTCAACGCACATGCTTCAGCTTCTACCCATTTTGACACATATTCTACAGCAACTAGAACATATAATTTCCCATTAGATGGTGGAAATGGACCCATAAAATCAATCCCCCACAAATCAAACAACTCAACAGGCATAATTCCTTTTAAAGGCATTTCATCTCTTTTAGTGATGTTACCAGCCCTTTGACATACGTCGCATTTTTGCACAAATGATCTAGCATCCCTATAAATATTAGGCCAATATAAACCACCTTCAAGTACCTTGTGAGCTGTCCTATTCGGTCCAACATGTCCTCCTCCAAGTCCTTCATGGCAAGCCTTTAAAACTTTCTCAAAGTCTTCATCCGGGATGCATCTCCTTACGATTTGATCTGAACAAAGTCTAAACAAATAAGGTTCATCCCAAATAAAATATTTAGCATCAGTTTTAAACTTTTGTTTCTGACTATGCCATTTTAAATGATCAGGAATTACACCGCACGCCAAATAATTCACAAAATCAGCAAACCACGGATCAGAGGAAGTGTTATTAATTAAATACAAATTTTCATCAGGAAATGCATCATTAATTAATCTTCCTTCCCCTTTTTCATGCTCAAGTCTAGATAAATGATCAGCTACAGGATTCTCATCTCCTTTTCTATCTCTAATTTCCAAGTCAAATTCCTGTAACAATAATACCCATCTAATTAACCGTGGTTTAGCATCTTTCTTTGCAAACAGATATTTAATAGCACCATGATCAGTGTAAACTACAGTTTTTGAGCCTATCAGATATGGCCTAAACTTTTCACATGCATAAACAACAGATAAAAGCTCTTTTTCAGTAGTGGCATAATTTTTCTGTGCAGTATTTAAAGCCTGACTAGCATAATAAATAACATGAAGTTTCTTATCCTTTCGTTGACCCAATACTGCACCAACAGCGAAGTCACTAGCATCGCTCATGATCTCAAATGGCAGGCTCCAGTCGGGTGGCTGAATAATCGGTGCAGTTATCAATGCTTCCTTGATCCTATTGAACGCCTCAATACACTCATCAGAAAAATCAAACTCAACATCTTTACATAGCAGCTTAAACAGAGGTAATGCAATTTTTGAAAAATCTTTTATGAACCTTCGATAAAATCCAGCATGTCCCAGAAAACTTCTCAAAGTTTTTAGATTATTAGGAGGTGGAATTTTTGCAATCACTTCTACTTTAGCCCTATCAACTTCGATGCCATTTTTAGAAATTCTATGTCCTAAGACAATTCCTTCATTAACCATAAAATGACATTTTTCCCAATTAAGAACCAAATTTGACTCTTCACATCTAATCAGAACTTTTTCCAGATTAATTAAACATTTTTCAAAATCAGACCCGAATACAGAAAAATCATCCATAAATACCTCAATGCATGTCTCAATTAAATCAGAAAATATAGACATCATGCATCTCTGAAATGTAGCTGGAGCATTACACAAACCAAATGGCATTCTCCTATATGCAAATGTACCGTAAGGACATGTAAAAGTAGTTTTATCTTGATCCTCAGGTGCAATTGGAACTTGATTATAACCAGAATAGCCATCTAAAAAGCAATAAAATTCATGACCAGCTAAACGCTCTAGCATTTGATCAATAAAAGGCAATGGAAAATGATCTTTCCTAGTTTTATCATTCAATCTCCTATAATCAATGCAAACACGCCATCCAGTAGTAGGTCTAGTAGGTACTAATTCACCATTTTCATTTCTAATTACAGTCATACCTCCTTTCTTAGGCACTACTTGTACTGGACTCACCCACTGACTATCAGAAATAGGATAGATAATACCTGCATCGAGTAGTTTAATCACCTCTGCTCTTACAGCTTCTTGTAGATGTGGATTCAATCTCCTTTGGGGCTGTCTAACTGGCTTGTCGTCCTCCTCCATGTAAATCCGATGTGTGCACAGTGCTGGACTCAGTCCCTTGATGTCAGCTATTGTCCAACCTATTGCTCTAACATGCTTACTCAACACTTGGGTTAATGCAGTTAATTGATCATCATTTAATTTATTACTTGCAATAACAGGTAAAGTGTCATTCTCACCAAGAAAAACATACCTCAAGTGTGATGGCAGCTCCTTCAATGTCAACGTAGGTGGCTTTTCAACAGACGGAACTAACTTGGATTCTTCAATTGCACATGTTACTTGCACAGGTAATCCTCCCTCACACTTACTTTCAGCTAAGTCTTCACAACTCTCCACTAACTGCTCAAATTTCCTATAGGGATCGTGTCTAGCAAAGAACTCTCTCTCAATCACCTCATCCTCCTGATAGATAGCTGTAACTCTATTACACGGGTAGGTGTCAGAACTAGCGTGTTGTGTTTTAGTTGTCTTAGAAATGTCAAACGACACTTGTTCATTACCTACTTTAAGTGTAATTTTACCATCATCCATGTCTACCATAGCTCTACCAGTTTGCAAAAATGGTCTACCTAAAATCAGAGGAATATCAATGTCTTTTTCCATATCAAGAACAACAAAGTCAACAGGGAAAATGAAGCTCTCTACTTGAACAGGAACATCTTCTACAATGCCTAAAGGAGTCCTAATGGATCTATCAGCAAGCTGTAGCTGCATCCTAGTAGGCTTCACAACTCCTACTCCTAGTTCTCTAAAGACATGTAGAGGCATCAGATTAATACTAGACCCGAGATCACACAAAGCTTTGTTGAATTCTTTAGTGCCAATAATGCACGGAATAGTATAACTCCCAGGATCTTTTTGTTTAATAGGTTGCCTTCTTTGTAAGATTGCGCTGCATACCCCTGTCAGTGTTACTTTCTCTTCATCATCAACGCTCCTCTTCTTTGATAGGATTTCTTTTAAGAATTTAGCATAAACGGGCATTTGTGCTATAGCATCAGAAAAAGGAATATCAATTCTTAAATTCTTAAAGACTTCTAAGAATTTAGCATAATCTTTATCTTCCTTAGCCTTTTTAAGACGCTGTGGGTAAGGGATGGGTGGCTGATATGACTTGACTGGTACAGTAGGCTTTCCCTTATCCTTACTCCTATCAATACTAACTCTCTCACTCTCCTTAGGCTCCTCAGAATCCTTCTGCTGACTTTCTTTCTCTGCATCCTCACCTTGATCGTCTACAGTATCAGCTGAAACCTCTGGATCATCTAAGGTAGGGTAAGGATTAGGTAATTCCTTTTTATTCCTTAAAGTGATTGCTTTACATTGCTCTTTTGGATTAGGATCAGGCATGCTTGGTAGTGTTCCTTGCTGTCTATTTGAAGTGTCCCTAGCAATTTGACCAACTTGTACTTCTAGATTTCTCATTGAGGCTTGCATTTGCTGAATTGTTTGTTGTTGAGACACGATTGTGCTCAATAACTCTTTTAAATTAACTTCATCACTTACTTGATTTTGTGCAGCTGTTGTTGAGGTTGAAAGTTCCTTGGTTGTTGGTTAGGGTAGAAGGACTGATTTTGATTTCTGTTTTGATTAAAGTTTTGATTCTGATTTTGATTTTGGTTTTGAAAGTTTTGATTTTGATTTGGGTAATTTTGATTTTGGTTCTGTGGATAAGATTGACGGTTGTTTTGTGGATAAGTGTTTTGTTGGAATTGAGAATTTTGATTAGGGTAGAAATTTTGGTTTTGAGGTCGGTTTTGGTTGTAATTTTGCTGCCTATTTCCCATGTAATTCACATCTTCCACTTGCTCCTCAGTGCTCTCACACTGCATAGTCTCTTGAAGTCCTTGATCAAGCAAGTGACAAGCTGATGACTCGTGAGGTCCATGACAAATGCCGCATCTCACAACTTTAGCTTGGCCTTTCTTAAGCGTAGAAACTTCCCTCATCAAAGCATCTAACTTAGAATCTATAGCAACTGCCTTTTCTACCTCATAGATTCCCCCTTTTGTTTTATTTCTAGCATTTTTCTTACCAGGAAATTTTTTCATATTAGAAATCTTTTTCTCAATTATTTCCTTAGCTCTAGAAGGTCCTATAGATAGAAAAGAATCTCCAGCCGCTGCATCCAACAAGTTCCTCCAATGATCAATCAACCCATTGTAGAAAAAGTGCATCTGCTGCCAATCTTCAAAGCCATGATTCGGGCATCTTGCCAATAAAGTGTTATATCTATCCCATGCTTCAAGTAATGTTTCACCCTCATCTTGCACAAATTCTTTGATTTTTTCTTGCAATTCAATAACCTTAGATGGTGGGAAGAATTGTTCTAAAAAAGCTTCTAACATTTTATCCCAAGTAGTGACATCCCTTAATTGAAGTGAGTTGTACCAAGTTTTAGCCTTATCTCTGAGTGAAAACGAGAACAATCTCAACTTAATTTCATCACTAGTAACACCATTTATTTTCACTGTGTCACAATAGTCCAGAAAGTTCCTTATGTGTTCTACAACATCATTCGTAGGTGATCCATTATATTGATTAGCTTGAACCATAGTGATTAATGCAGGCTGAAGGGTAAAGCTTAAAGCATCTACATAAGGCCTAGGAGTTCTATTAAGCAGATTTCCACTAGTTCCTTGTAAATGTTCTTCAATGGTCATTTCAGCTTGATCATCGTGCTCCAAATCACCACCGTTACCTCCGTTATTACCCTGATTATCATTATCATTCGCTGCCATGTTTAACCTATTGAACTGAGCAACTAATTGATTAGTTAGATTTGTTGAAACTCCAGTCGTTGGAGAATAGTTTTCTTCATCAGAGGATGAATTAATTAAAATTTCCAACTGATCTGGTCTCCTACGTTTTCCTAATCTAATAGCTCTAAGAGTACGCTCAATTTCAGGATCATAGGCTATTTCTGCTTGTTTGCTTCGCACTGCAAGTATAAAATAAAATAAAATAAAATAAGAAACAGTTAAATTAATATTTAACTTAATAAATTTAAATTAATAAACTAAAAACAATTAAAAATTCACAACAAATTCCCCGGCAACGGCGCCAAAAACTTGATGGGTGATTTTCACCACTCATATTTTACCACAAGCGGATGGTTGTCATCAAGTAATAAAAACCGGTGAATACCGGGTCGAATCCACAGGGAATTTCAGAATATTATTTCATTCCGGAGAAATTTTAATTGTTCTTAAGTTCATTAATTATATTTAATATATTTAAAAAGATTTGTTTAATTCTAATGGTGATTTAAATTTAAAAACAGTGACAGTAAATTAAAATAAAGCAAATTAAAGTTTTAATTGATAAAAATACTAATGGGAGTTGCTTGTAATATTTTAAATATTGCCATCTTTATTATAAAATAGAAATTGTATAATAATTTGACATTTCCCAATGTTCTAAAAATCAATTTCTTAAATTTAAATATTTTTTAAAGATTAAAAATATAATAATCTACTAAAACTTCAAATTATGCTTAAACGGACTTCATGGAAGCTGATTAAATTATCTAACATTTTGCAATCATTATTCTAGGCCTAAATTTGAGTCTTTCCCAAGCATACAAATTTTCCTATAGCAATTAATAGGCACTTTTCATTTCCCAAATCATTGTGCACATGCCAGAATCTATTTTTAATGTAATTTATTCCCAATTCCGGTACTAAAATATTAATTCTACTTTTTATCTCCCGATTTCGCAAAGCAGAATTTATGGAATTAGATTCTAACATTCAAATTATGCAAAACAGTGTAAATAATCTAACAATTATGATAAAATAACAATAAAACATAGTAAACTGGATTTAATTAATAATATTAAAATACAGACAGATTAGATTTAATGCCAGATTACTAAAAATAGATGGCACAGATTGATCGATCATCTTTAATTTTGCAGATTGGCAAATTCAACATCAGATTGATTTTAGCAGTAGACAAAATCGATCAATACGCTATTCTTCCCAATCATTATTTTATCACAAGTTACTGGTATTAACATCGATCAATTCAGATTTGCCAATTTAAACAGATTATGTCTGAAAATACCAAATTCATGAAAATATGCAGATTATCGATCTTTCTCATCTTAAACAGTAATCATAATTCTTTCTTTAACATCTTAACACATAAATCCAGATTAGCATAAAAACATCGATCATTAAATTACTTCCATAAAAGATAGGTTCATACTTCAAAAGTGATTCTGAACTCCCGTTCTAGATCACTCCTAACACGAACATTATAGAAATCCGTCTACAAATTCGAAACATAACAGTAGATTACATTTAGAGGCAAATTCATAACATTACAAAGCAAGAAAAAGAAAGGCAACACCTAGAATAGGAAGAACACGCCCAGAACATCGTTCTTGATGCATTCCTCTGGCATGATTTTGTGTTTCCGGCCTTCTTCTCCCATTAGCAGATGTTTTCCAGAGAGTATTGTTCGAGAAAATGAGTCTGGATATCGAAAAATGAAGAAAAACGGTGTTTAAAAACCGAGTTCGGGAGGTTAAGAAACTGCTCAACCGCGACGTCGGCGCATAAAATGGCGCTCGGAGAGGGTTTTAGGCGCCACCAAGTAGAACTGGCGCATACGCTGATTTTCCGAATTTTCCAAAACGGCGCAAAAAGTGGCGCTCCAAGGTGGTTTCAGGCGCCGCCAAGAAGAAGCGGTGCATTCTGACAATTTCCTAAAATTTGACAATCGGCGCAAAAAGTGGCGCTGGAATGGCATTTTATGCGCCGCCAAGAAGAGATGGCGCATCCTGAAGCTTTTTCCATCCGAAATTTTCCCAAGTGTTGAAGTGGCGCATAAAATGGCGCTGAAGAGCATTTTTATGCGCCGCCATGCTTATGTGGCGCATTCTGGAGCCTTCCAGTGTTGAAAATTCCGAATTTTGCGTCCTTTGTCCTCCGAACATCTTCTTTCTTCCTTTTAATGCCTGAAACATCATTGCAATGTCTTAGAATTGCCAAAGTCTTATTAAAAAGCATAAAACAAGGTAAATTGAGCTCAAATAGGCTCAATTTAATCAATCTTATTAATATTTACACATCACATGAAATGTACACTAAAAAGCAGTAAAATAGGATCACATGCATGCAATTTAGGTTCATTTTATCATAATTTAAGCTCATTTAAATGTGGTTTCACATGGTGCATCAGTATGCATGCCAAATGATCACAGATATAACTTGCAAGGCGATCAAATAAATTGACGTAAACTAAACACACTTTAACAAGGATTTAATCGAGTCTCTTATAAATTTCTCGTTTCGTTTCTTTTATAGATCACCATTCGCTAGGGCTCTTATGTCCACTAGCCTCATGGTCAATACTTCCTCCGTCTCATTTAGATTGTTACGTTTGACTTTTTGGCACTATTCACTATTTAAGTTTGATTCGTATTTTTATCATATTTATGTAAGAAAAAACATAGTCAAGTGAGATCTTGTTAGATTCGTCTAATCGTGTAGTTTTAGAATATCAAATTCTTATAAATTTTTATTGTACACAATTTAAGTTATTAACCGTTAAAAATGTGTATTGGCATGCGTGTCAGGTAGGTCCGTAGCGATTATAATGAGACGGAGGTAGTATTTCACTAGGGCCCTTACGTCCGCTAGTCATACGCTTGGGCCCTTATGTCCACAAGCCACATAATCAATATCGCGCTAGGGCTCTTACGTCCACTAGACATACGCTTGGGCCCTTATGTCCACAAGCCACATAGTCAATATTGATAGTATCTAACTTGGTCACAAATCACCAATGTTTCAAAGGAATTTAGAAAAATGTTTTTATTTGTTTAGACATGTCTCGCAAATCATGTGTTTCTCAAAAGACGAGTTTTTCAACATTTTAACCAAGCCATTTCCACAGTTTACGCCATCTCAGTTTAAAAATTCATTTCAAAGGAATTCGACTTGAAATTTCTACAGTAGATCAAAAACACGCTAACGAACAACTTTCGTGTTTTAAGTTTTCCGAAATTATGTAAGGAAACGGGTGAAATTTTACAATCTTTACAAAAGCCAAAATCTGTCATAATTGTCTACACAGCGCACTGATTTTCAAAAGAGTTTTTGACATAGCAAACGACCTCCGAAATTTCTGAAATTTTACAGGCACTTAAAAACACCAAAATAATTAAGTTTTATACAAGGCAAATTATGCAAATTCATCACGGATTAAGTCAGATTAATCCACTAAGTTCGGTTTAAAAATCTGTCAACTTTTCCTTCTCGGCCACAGTGTATTCAAAACGGGTTTTAACTATATAAACGTTAATGAAAATGCACGAAATTTTACAGGCATATTCTCAAGACATTTATCTACAACTTTTATGTTTTCACCAAAGATTAGTTTTGATCACAAGTGATAGAAAAATGCACATCAAGTTCGACCAACCAATCTGTCATGGTTTTCGAAAGAGTCATGCCTCAATAAAAATGTTCGACGCGGTTTGGGCTATCAAATTTTAATGAAAATGCATAAAATTTTACAGAGGTATTCACGACTCATAGATCTACAAATTTCATGTTTAACACAAGTCCTAATTCGGCCTAGATCCGAGGTCAAAATGGCTAACAAGTTCGAGATTCAAATCTGCCAAAGTTCTAAGTTCGAAAAACGGGCAGCAGAGTTCAGATTCGATTTTTGGCATCAAACCATAACAAAAAATTACGAAACTTTTACACAAGGTAGATATATGTCTTAGGAACACTTTTTATGTTTTGAGTTTTCTCGTTTGAAGACTTTTAAGGGTTCGAAAAATTCTTCCAAAAATGCTGCGCGCGTGTGAATCTCTTGTTGACAGATTTTATCGAGTTTTTTCGTTAGATCTCATGTTCGGGTTAAATTTTAGCCACCAAAAACCGTATGTAAGAATTAACTTACATAATATGAGTTCTAAACAGCCCTTGGTTCGTCCGGAATCTACGGATGGCTACGAACGGATCTCCTCAACGCGAAGCTTCCGACTTTGGCCACGAATTCGACTTGAAAGAAGAAATCTAGTGTTATATCGAATTTTCGGGCTTGAAAACTTAAACGAAAGCCTAGGAACGACTTACCACAATCTGGAATCCTAAAGATCTTGTTCTCCACGCTTCCTCCGTCGATTTTCGTCGCCGGAAAGTGATCGGAAAGTTCGAAGTTGGTGATTTCGGGTTTGGAAGAAGTTTGAAGAGTTTGAGAGGAATGGGGGCTGCCTTTGTGAGTGGATTAGGGTTTACAAGTCTGATTATAGGGTATGGGATCCATCAAAATCGTCCCATATCCCCTTCCCTCCTTGGTGAGTGTGTTTCCATAGTCGGGGGTCGAAAATATGGTAAGAAATCGACGAAATCGTGCAAGTGTGCAGCTGCCTCTGTAGTGGCGCGGTGGTGGCGCGGTCTTAGGGCAAATCCCGCGCGGCGACCGCGCGGCTGCGGCCTGGGCCGGGTCGTGCGATCCGTCGGGCCCTTTCTCCTCTCTTTCGGACTTCTGTCCTTCTACGTTTTCGGGCTCGACTTTTCGGGTCTTTCTCGGGTTACGATTCCTTTCTTAAATTTATTTTGACTCAAATGAATTTCACATTCGAAATCTTGAATCCGTCGAGTTTGAATTCGTCGGCTTGAATTCGTCGTCTTTCGACTCCTGTGTAATAATTTATCTAATTAAATTATTTCCGACTTCACGGGTTCTTAGAATTAAAATTCTTTTCCTTCTAGAATTTAATTCCAATCTTTTGGGATTAATCCATGGAATATCTTCGGACTTCCTTTCCCTCTTTTATTCCATTTTGAATTTATCGGTAATTCATTTCCGAGCAATAATGAATTATTTTCTTTTTCTCGGAAATATTTCGGCCTTGATCGGATTAAGAAATAAATTTTATTCCTTTGGACGTCGATAAAAATCCCGGGTATTACAGTCTACCCCCCTTAAGAATCAACTTCGTCCCCGAAGTTGCTCGTCATACTAGGGTTGCTTAAGAGCAAATTCTCGGGTATTACAACCTACTCTTCTTGGAAATCAACTTCGCCATCGAAGTTATGTGTTAGCTTCTCGCGAGCTTGGAGTTAAGGTCCTTTCTATTTTGTGATATTGTGCTATTATTTGATTGCGTGATTGTATCATTGTGTGTTGTTTGATATTGTTTGAAATCGTTTGTTGGATATTGTTTGTATTATTTTTATTATATCGTTTGACTGATCCCAGAATTAAAATTTCCAGGTTGCCTACGTACCCCGTGAAGGGATCAAGTCATAACGTAGTTCAAAACAATTTGAATTTGTTTATTTATTGATTTGGGATACATAATATTCGGGTTGTTACAAATCAAAATAGAGCCTCACATATAATAGAAACGGAAATTTCACTCACTCTCAAATTGGATTTTGGACATTAACGCTCATAATCAAATTTAATCAAATTCTCCCATAGGCTTGCAATCAGACCAACTCGCCACCTACTCATTTCTTCAAATCGAGATCCCAAGGTCTTATTAAGGGTTATAACGAGGCATACGGTTATAACATCGGTATGGAAGGAAATTTTTGGGCTAAAAAAAATGACACAAATCCATTCAACCATAACTTGGCATGTTTTTTTTTTTTAATTTAGAATCTATGATCATCAATATTTCTTTCTTTCTTTAGTTTTTCTTTTCTATTGCATGACATTAGACTATGTCTAATTTGCTTTATCAATTGCAATTTATTTTTGTTGAATGGTTCTCAACATTTTTCGCTTTTTCTTTTTTTTTCTTTCTTTTCTTTCTTTTCTCCCTTGTTCTTTTTTAATCGGCTTTTGAATACCGATTGATATTTTTGATGATCATAGACTATAATGCCTTGGTGGAATTGGTTTATGTACACTTGGGTTTGAATTTTTTGGTCTTTTTTGTAAGGCTAGGAAAATATAGTGGTTTCAAAGAAAAATTAGGCTTAAAGGCTTAGAGTGGTTAATCCTAAAGAGAAAATATTTTTGGGTTTGGATTTCAAACGAAGGCCAAAAATTTGGGTTTTTCTAAGTGCCTCGATCATATGCTCGATTTCGGGAATATGGCATGGTCTTGAATCGGTCCCAATTGCAAGTTCTAGTTTCCTTTAATTAAAAGGATTTTCACACAACAAAGGAATAATGAGTAAAAGTGACTCATGGCTCAAATCTCACATGGTATGGTTTAATCATGTCATACATTTATTCTTGAACTTAACCTTTGAGAAATTCTTGCAATTTATTCAATCAAATTCTCAACATGAAAGTTTGTTTTTCTTTCAAGTGATCATATCATTAGATTTTTATAGCTCAAAACCTCAAGAATTTATATCATGCATATTTTTAATTATTTTATCCCAATTTAATAGTTTGAAAATTTAATCATTAGCCTACATTCAACATGTGAATTTAGGTGACAGATTTATGTTTGTTTTATGCTGGTTATTTATTTGAAAGCAGTTAAAAAGACACTGTGAATATGCAAAGCATGTCACAGTTTTTGTTTTTGGCATGGCAGTCACTTATTCATCTCGGACTGCCACACGTCTTTTTCAAAATATTTTGAGAACTCAAAATGAAATTCTCTTTGTGGAAAGCAATAAATCCATAAGTACATTAGTTACAGGAGATTTCTATGTACTTGGATCGAGTTTGCACAAAAACAAGAAAATCTCCTATATGAAGTTTTTAGTTTGGCTTAAATAAAAATAAAGCATTGAAGATTCACTCTTCCCTCAGCATCCTCCTTCTCTCACCCTTGGAAGAAGATTCTGCTCCAGTGGACGAAGTTTGTTAAGCTACAGGGTAAGCAATAGTCGTCCAGTTCTTCTAGGTCTTCTTGCATCCTTGGACAGTAGACCCTGGGTTCTTGGTTACCAAACAAATCAGGGGTGTCCAAGCTATCCATCAGCCATGAGAAGACGTTGGTGCCTACATATGTCAGGACTGATTTGTTTGTCGCCATTTTTTCTATCATTGTTACCCCTTGAAGAACTTGACCATCGTCCAATTTGCTTAACAACATGAATCCCCGTACAAAGATTGATGCTTTGTGGTTGTCTTCAATCCCTGGTCTCAGCAGCTCGCAGGCTCTCTCCTCATCCCCTGCTCCGAATGCTTGCAGAGCTGGTATGAGCTGAAGGTTGTAGTTTCCTACTTCCACACATGTCTGTAGGAGTTCCTCCTTTTGCCTTTGGATTCCTTGTTGCCACATCTTTACGATGGTAGTCTCTAGTTCGCATCTTTTGTAGACAATGGGGAGATTCCCTGCTACTCTGAGTTTTCTGCATGCTTTCTTAGCAGTGAATACTTTCTTGATGTCGTTGTCATACCCCCTAATTTTTCGTGCATTTTTGTAAACTTTTGAACTACGTTATGGCTTGATCCCTTCACAGGGTACGTAGGCAGCTTAGAAGTTTTAATTCTAAGTTCAGTCGCAAAATAATAAAACAACAAAAAGACTTTGGCACGAGAAGAGCCGAAACACAACTTCGAGGACGAAGTTGATTCTTAAGGAGGGTAGACTGTAATACCCGAGAATTTTCCAACATAAAATAAAACAATAATTAAATAATAAATAAAATAAATACCATAAATAAATAAATTAATCCAGCAAATAAAGAAATAAATAAAGATAAGGAAATGAGGAAATGAGATTTTTACTTAAATAGGAATTAAAGGAATTTAATTAAATAAAAGGATGGATTAAAGGTAAATAAATTATACACCGAAACTCGACACTAATGAACTCGAGGATTCGAGTCCAAACATCCAATTAGACCCGAGAATAAATTTAGAGAGAAAGTAGAAACCCGAAGATACCCCGGAAATCGGAATTCGGGAGCATAGAGGGATAGAAACCCGAAAGAGAGGCGGAAAAGCACGACGGATCGCACGACCCGCCCGGACCGGAGTCCAGGCGTGAGTGGCGCGCTGGCCGCGCGGTTAATGGCCTTAGACCGCGCCACGACCGCGCCACTCTGGCAGCAACAAACCAAGCGAGATTTTCTCGCCCGAACGCGGATTTTTCGACTTTCGGTTGAACGTCTCTCGACCCAAGACCCTTGGGGTCAGATTTTGGACGCCCTAGGTCTTAGATATCTATAAATAAGACCTTCTAGGAGCTCCGAATACCTTTACGAAACCCTACAACTCTCTACACATTCGAAACCCTAAATTCGGAGTCGACGGATAGCACCAAACGGAGGCAGCAGCTTTGGACGAAAATCCAAGGGTCTCCAAACGTTGTGGTAAGCTCTGGTTCGATAAATCTCTTCACGTTTCAATCCGAAAACGGATTCTAACTTCGGTTCTTTTCTTTCTACACCCCGTATTGAATCTAGATCGTAGAACCCGACGAACGGAGAGGAGAAACGGTGATCTGGAAGCCACGCCTCCGAATTAGACATCCCCGACGTTCATAAACTCGGTAAGTTAACCTTACATGGTTTTGGGAGATTTTAAAACATTCGAAACCTAAAAGATTCAACAAGAACCATAAATCTGTCCACTTTTGCTTTCTACCGACGCAACAGATTTGGTGAATTTTTCCAACCCTTAAAACGAACTCGAACGGAAAAACTTAAAACACAAAAAACGTTCCTAAGACTTAGACCTAGCTACTGTAAAAATTTAAGAATTTTTGGAGTTGTTTTGATATGTGAAAACCCGTCGAAACCGAACTGTTTGATTCTAGATCTTGAAATCTTGGACAGAACTTAGGAATGATCTTGATCACGTTTTTGACATAAGATCTAGGCTGTTTTAGATCTTTGGCCGAACATGAAAGTTGTAGATAAATGTCTTAAGATGATCTCTGTCAAATTTCATTAAATTTGGAGTTGAATTGCTATGGTAGAATTCGAAATCTTTAAACTGTGGTGCATTGAACTCGGACAGATTTGTTCTTATGCGAAAATTGGCGATTTTGACCTACTTAGGTATCTCGGATTGAAAAAGTTAAAACACGAAAGTTGTAGATCTTGATGTTTCCGAGTCAGATATGAAATTTTGGAATTTTTGGAATTAAATCTGATTTTAGACGAATTTTAGAGTAAACTGTGATTTACCGAAACGAAATTTTAAAATCTTGTTGAAACATGGAATTAACCTTTAGTGTTGAGATGAGTTGAGATATAACCGAGTCAAATCTTGATATCTTGTGAAAACGGTGAAATTAGCCTTTAAGGTTTAAAGGATTGGGAATTCCTTTGAAATAAAATACACATGAAGTATCCTGCTTGCCGAAAGGCAATTGAAATATCTTGCTTGCCGAAAGGCAATTGAAATATCTTGCTTGCCGAAAGGCAATTGAAATATACTGCTTGCCGGAAGGCAATTGAAATATAAAGCTTGCCGAATGACAAATGAAACATAAACTTGAAACATGAGACATGAGATATGAAACTAGGAATCTCGAAAAATTGTTCCTTTTGGATTATGCTTTTAATTTATGTCCTATAATTATATTGCTTTGCAAATTATATTATGATCTTATGAAGTCTCTATCCTTTAAATTATGCCATTTAATTATTGTTAGATAGATGAGTTAAATTATGTGGTGTTGTGCACATGTTTTCTTTAAATATTAAATAATGGCTTTGAAACCCCATAGTTATGTATGTGTTAACTTACTCAGCACGTAGTGCTGACCAAAACCATATTTTCTTTTTCTTGTTCTTTCAGAGTTGAGAATTATGCATCGTCATATGCATACACGGGAAGTTTGGGATGATATATTATTTTGAATTTTTGTATTAGACTAGATCTTGCATGAACGGGCCTGTTTAACCCGTGATTAGGCCATGTTGGCCCTATATTTAAATTCCGCTGCGATACATATATGTAAATATTATTTTCCGCTGCAACTTTGATGTATTATTTTTAAATTATATATGAATGGGCTGTTTGAATGTTTTAAATTCTGAAAAACCATAGCCTTGCATCTCTTTAGTGAGCTCGGAGAAACCGTGTCTCGCTAGGGAGGTGTGGCGGTGACACCCCGACCTGGGTGACCAAAAACCGGGGTGTTACAAGGTGGTATCAGAGCCCGGAATATTTTTAAACCTATTATTATTATTTTTAAACTACTATTTTTAAACCATTAATATTTTTAAACTACTATTAATATTTTGACCATTATTTCAAATTTTAAAGTATATTTCCATGGCAAATTTTTATTTTAAAACCCATGGAAAATGTATATATATGTGGTGCATTAAATTATTATTGGGGGAAAATATCATTTGCATTTGCATGTTGCATCTCTGTTATGAACTTAGAATCTTGGCGAAACTTGAACTTAGAATCTTTGCGAATTCTAACTTAGAATCTTTGCGAATTGAACTTAGAATCTTGGCGAAATTAACTTAGATCTCTTGTTACACCTATATAATCTTGAGGCATGACATCGAACTAGAAACAATAACTAGATACTGATCTTGCCTTAGTTCTAGATCGCGTTCATCTATGCGTTCGCCTAAGCATAACAATCCTCGGCCTTGGCCATTCCTACCCTTGTACGAATTAGAAAATTTTCTTATGTGGAACAATAAAAATCAAGTTTTATTAAAACACTCTTTATTCCAAAAATCTTGTTTGGATCTCCAAACAACAAATCCGAAAATTTGAAATTAGAAATCTACGAAACGTCTTGTTCGAGCGATCTATCTAAACTCTACACGTTATAACAGAAAATGGCGCCTAGGAGGAAACCAAGGAAGGTGAGTCCAAACGGCACTGACGCTAACCTTCCCAACACGCCCAACAACAGTGAAAGTCCTCAGAACCTAGGAGAGCAAGTGCCTCAAGCGCCCAATAATATGGAAGCACGTTTAAAAACGATAGAGGGATTCCTAGTAGCATTAGGAAATGCGGAGGTGCATAGGACATCTGCAGCAGTAACTCCGCCCGTAGCTCAAACCAACTATCTAGCGTTGGTGAATCCCTATCAACGACCACGTTATGATGGCCAGGAGGATCCCGCCAAACTAGAGGGGTGGATCCGTACATTTGATAAGCTCTTGGATGCTATCAAATGTCCTGATGAGGCAAAGACACGAGTAGCAACCTACTACCTAGGAGGCGAAGCCGATGAGTGGTGGCAAGACCTCCAGAGGAATTTAGAAGAAGCTGAAGAAGCTTATTCGTGGACTAAACTTAAGGAGGATCTAAGGGACCGCTTCTACCCCATGAGCACCAAGGCGGCAATGTACGAGGAGTTTTTGTCACTGAAGCAAGAGGGACGGACGGTGCAGGAGTATTACACCCGGTTTAAGGAGTTGGTACGATTTGCTACGAGGATAGTACCAACCGACTCTGACAAGGCTCAGAAATTCGAGATGGGTCTGAACCTTAGTATCCGGGAGATACTCGCAGTAGGACAATTCACGAACCTGCAGACGGTTTATGATCGTGCGGTAGCGGTTGCACGAGTCCAAGGACTGAAACGGAAATCGGTAGATGAGGCTAACCAAGGACCACAAGGAGAATACAAGGTGGATAAGGATCATTTCGATGGAAACTCGAAAGGACAACATCAAAATGACAATGGGGAGAAAAAGGGGATAGTCTTCAACCATTGTGACTATGCGTCACCGTGTCCAAAGTGTGGTAAACCGCATTATGCGAGAGGATGCCCTCAGCCTGGAGCATGCCTTCGATGTGGTCGACATGGTCATCAGCTGCGTGATTGCCGAACACGGAAAGAGAACATCGACAAGAGAGAAGATGTGACTACTCGACCTAAGCAACCACGAAACCCAGACGGTCAAGGTGGCAACAACCAACGGCACCAGTACCATCAGAATAAAGACCAAAACTCGAAACCTCTCGAGAGTGCTGAATAGGCAGTTATGGGGACATAACTGGAGTCTTAAGGGGGAGAGGATGTCATACCCCCTAATTTTTGTGCATTTTTGTAAACTTTTGAACTACGTTATGGCTTGATCCCTTCACAGGGTACGTAGGCAGCTTAGAAGTTTTAATTCTAAGTTCAGTCGCAAAATAATAAAACAACAAAAAGACTTTGGCACGAGAAGAGCCGAAACACAACTTCGAGGACGAAGTTGATTCTTAAGGAGGGTAGACTGTAATACCCGAGAATTTTCCAACATAAAATAAAACAATAATTAAATAATAAATAAAATAAATACCATAAATAAATAAATTAATCCAGCAAATAAAGAAATAAATAAAGATAAGGAAATGAGGAAATGAGATTTTTACTTAAATAGGAATTAAAGGAATTTAATTAAATAAAAGGATGGATTAAAGGTAAATAAATTATACACCGAAACTCGACACTAATGAACTCGAGGATTCGAGTCCAAACATCCAATTAGACCCGAGAATAAATTTAGAGAGAAAGTAGAAACCCGAAGATACCCCGGAAATCGGAATTCGGGAGCATAGAGGGATAGAAACCCGAAAGAGAGGCGGAAAAGCACGACGGATCGCACGACCCGCCCGGACCGGAGTCCAGGCGTGAGTGGCGCGCTGGCCGCGCGGTTAATGGCCTTAGACCGCGCCACGACCGCGCCACTCTGGCAGCAACAAACCAAGCGAGATTTTCTCGCCCGAACGCGGATTTTTCGACTTTCGGTTGAACGTCTCTCGACCCAAGACCCTTGGGGTCAGATTTTGGGCGCCCTAGGTCTTAGATATCTATAAATAAGACCTTCTAGGAGCTCTGAATACCTTTACGAAACCCTACAACTCTCTACACATTCGAAACCCTAAATTCGGAGTCGACGGATAGCACCAAACGGAGGCAGCAGCTTTGGACGAAAATCCAAGGGTCTCCAAACGTTGTGGTAAGCTCTGGTTCGATAAATCTCTTCACGTTTCAATCCGAAAACGGATTCTAACTTCGGTTCTTTTCTTTCTACACCCCGTATTGAATCTAGATCGTAGAACCCGACGAACGGAGAGGAGAAACGGTGATCTGGAAGCCACGCCTCCGAATTAGACATCTCCGACGTTCATAAACTCGGTAAGTTAACCTTACATGGTTTTGGGAGATTTTAAAACATTCGAAACCTAAAAGATTCAACAAGAACCATAAATCTGTCCACTTTTGCTTTCTACCGACGCAACAGATTTGGTGAATTTTTCCAACCCTTAAAACGAACTCAAACGGAAAAACTTAAAACACGAAAAACGTTCCTAAGACTTAGACCTAGCCACTGTAAAAATATGAGAATTTTTGGAGTTGTTTTGATATGTGAAAACCCGTCGAAACCGAACTGTTTGATTCTAGATCTTGAAATCTTGGACAGAACTTAGGAATGATCTTGATCACGTTTTTGACATAAGATCTAGGCTGTTTTAGATCTTTGGCCGAACATGAAAGTTGTAGATAAATGTCTTAAGATGATCTCTGTCAAATTTCATTAAATTTGGAGTTGAATTGCTATGGTAGAATTCGAAATCTTTAAACTGTGGTGCATTGAACTCGGACAGATTTGTTCTTATGCGAAAATTGGCGATTTTGACCTACTTAGGTATCTCGGATTGAAAAAGTTAAAACACGAAAGTTGTAGATCTTGATGTTTCCGAGTCAGATATGAAATTTTGGAATTTTTGGAATTAAATCTGATTTTAGACGAATTTTAGAGTAAACTGTGATTTACCGAAACGAAATTTTAAAATCTTGTTGAAACATGGAATTAACCTTTAGGGTTGAGACGAGTTGAGATATAACCGAGTCAAATCTTGATATCTTGTGAAAACGGTGAAATTAGCCTTTAAGGTTTAAAGGATTGGGAATTCCTTTGAAATAAAATACACATGAAGTATCCTGCTTGCCGAAAGGCAATTGAAATATCTTGCTTGCCGAAAGGCAATTGAAATATCTTGCTTGCCGAAAGGCAATTGAAATATACTGCTTGCCGGAAGGCAATTGAAACATAAAGCTTGCCGAATGACAAATGAAACATAAACTTGAAACATGAGACATGAGATATGAAACTAGGAATCTCGAAAAATTGTTCCTTTTGGATTATGCTTTTAATTTATGTCCTATAATTATATTGCTTTGCAAATTATATTATGATCTTATGAAGTCTCTATCCTTTAAATTATGCCATTTAATTATTGTTAAATAGATGAGTTAAATTATGTGGTGTTGTGCACATGTTTTCTTTAAATATTAAATAATGGCTTTGAAACCCCATAGTTATGTATGTGTTAACTTACTCAGCACGTAGTGCTGACCAAAACCATATTTTCTTTTTCTTGTTCTTTCAGAGTTGAGAATTATGCATCGTCATATGCATACACGGGAAGTTTGGGATGATATATTATTTTGAATTTTTGTATTAGACTAGATCTTGCATGAACGGGCCTGTTTAACCCGTGATTAGGCCATGTTGGCCCTATATTTAAATTCCGCTGCGATACATATATGTAAATATTATTTTCCGCTGCAACTTTGATGTATTATTTTTAAATTATATATGAATGGGATGTTTGAATGTTTTAAATTCTGAAAAACCATAGCCTTGCATCTCTTTAGTGAGCTCGGAGAAACCGTGTCTCGCTAGGGAGGTGTGGCGGTGACACCCCGACCTGGGTGACCAAAAACCGGGGTCTTACAGTCGTCCTCTCCTATACGGGAGAGGATTTCTCCTAGAAGCTCCACCGACAGGTCCAGCAGTTCAGTTCTTTCTTGTGCTTGATTTGGGTCCGGGAAGATGATGCCCCTGGGAAGATAGGAAGTATTAAATCAAGTTGAAAATCAATATCCTCACATTTTGAACTTTGCTCTAAATGTGAGTTAATTTGTAATACCCGGGATTTTTATAGCGCTCAGCAAATAAAATAAATTTAATTCCGAGAAGGAAATATTTTATCACAATAAATTATTGCTCGGCAATGAAACGCCGATAAATTCAAAAATTCAAAATGGAATAAAAGAGGGAAAGGAAGCCCGAAGACATTCAAGGAATCGAGTCAAAAGAATTGAAATTAAATTCAAGATAGAAAAGAATTTTAATTCCAAGAACCCGCGAAGTCGGAAACGATTTAAATAAATAAATCATTACACAGAAGTTAAAAGACGACGAATTAGAAGACGAAGAATCCAAACGCGACAGACTCAAGATTTTGAATACGGGATTAATTCGAGACGAGATAAATTTAAGATAAGAATTTATAATCCGAGAATGACCCGAAAAATCGAGCCCGAAAATGTAGAAGGATAGAAGTCCGAAAGAGAAGAGGAAAGGACCCGACGAATCGCACGACCCGGTCCGGACCGCGGTCCAGACCGGAGCCGCGCGGTCTCCGCGCGGTGTTTGGCTAAACACCGCGCCACCACCACGCCACTTGAACAGGCTGCGGATTTTGTGCGATCATGCGCGATTTCTTACCTTTTTGGGAAGCTCCGGCTATGGCAACGCGTCTAGGGTTTTGTGGAGCCTTTATAAGGCGTGTTTGCAGCTCCTAGCCACCTCTTGGTCGCCCTATTCCACCTTTATTCATCCCCCATCACCCTCTCTACACACACACTCAAAAAACCTAATTTTTGAGACTTCCGGAGGCCACCCGACGGAGAAGACGAAGTTTTGGACGAGGCCAAGCCATAATGGACGCCATGTAGTGGTAAGGAATGAGTTTTAATCTGGAATCTTGGTTTTTAGTTGAAGTTAGAGTCTAATCCGTAGTCTTTTTACATTGTACTCACAAATCGGAGCCGAAGAGAAGGAAAACGAGTAGATTGGACGTGTTCGCGGACTCCGGAGGCCATCCTGACGAATCTTAGGACTCTAAACCTCAACCACTGTAAGTTTCTTCCTTGTGTATCAATTTTGGCTGAGTAAAATCGAACGAATCAATGGATCTAAAACAAAACGTAAAAATCGGACTTAGAAATCCCAATCCGCGCATTTTCGGAAATCCAGTAAAAACTCCTATTTCGAGAATCCGAAACGTAAAACTCTGAACTAGAGATTTGTTCTTAACATCTTAATCTTGGTTGTGTCAAATTTTCACGAATTTTCATCGAGTTTTGGTCCCCAAAAACGCATCTGGTTTATTCTGAGATTTTTGTCAAAACCGAAGAAGCTGACAGAATTATGGTGTCCGAGTTCTTTGACGTTTTTTTAATTGACTCTTTCAAAACTAAACTTTTATGTAAAAATGAAAGTTGTAGCTAACTGTCTAAATATTGTGTCCATTAAATTTCACGCATTTTCGTTAACGTTTGCATACTCAAAAACCCTTTTGAACAGACTGTGATTTAAAGGAAAAGTTGACAGATTATGTAGTCGAACTTGTTGTGCGTTTTTCTATCCCTTGTGGTCCAAACTAATCTATGGTAAAAACATAAAAGTTGTAGATAAATGTCTTAAGAATATTCCTGTAAAATTTCGTAAACTTTCATTAACATTTGAATCTTCAAATTGATCCGAACAGCCTGTGTTTTTGAAAAGAAAACCTTGACAGATTTTTATCCGAACTTGATGCAAGAATCTGATTTAATCCGGAATGTTTTCGGACATATTGCCTCTAATAAAACTTGCTCATTTTTGCATCATGTACGCGCCTGTAAAATTTCATAAATTTTAGAGATCGTTTACTTGGTCAAAAACGTGGTTTAAAAACGGTGCGCTGTTACCGGGAAGTTGACAGATTTTGAGTTTTGAAAAGATTTCGAAAGTCGACTTGTTTCCTTACCTAATTTCGGGAAACTTAAAACATGAAAGCTGTTCGTGTGGATGTCCTTGAGCTACTGTATAAATTTCAGAATTTTTGGTTTAAAGACGAATTTTTAAATTAAAAAGGCGTAACCTGTGACGAATTGGATTTTTCGAACTTGAGAAAAACTCGAACTATGAAATGCGACGTTGAATCTTTTTATACGACAAAACATAAACTTTCGAAAAATCCCGTTCACTAGGCTGAGCCGATCTTCATACAACTATCTTTGAGACTGCCTCGTTAGTGGTCTCCCTACTATTTGAGATTGTCTCGTTAGTGATCTCCTTACTAAGCCAAAACGGCAATTGTGCACATGGCCTGCCAAAACGGCAGTCGATATACATGCCTGTCAAATTGACAGTAGATACACACGGCTTGCCAAAATGGCAATCGATACACACGGCTTGCCAAAATGGCAATCGATACACACTGCTTGCCGGAATGGCAATCGAGATACATGGCTAGCCAAAACGGCAGTCGACACTGATATGGCTGCGGCCGCCGGCTCACCAGCTAACTGATTATGATTATTGAGATTACCTCGTTAGTGATCTCCCTTGTGTGGTGTCCTCTTCTTAGTTATCGGGATAATATTAAAAGACTTTTGTGTGTATTTAATGAAGCTGTATTTATTTATCACGCTTTTAAATTATGCTTTCTAATTACGCCTTTAAATTTTGCATTCTAGTCTCGCATAATTAATTATGTTTTTCCGCTGTAAGTTAAATTATGAATTTTTAATGTTTCAATTAAGCCTGAGTAAAAGTATAATTTTTAAATTAATTAAATAATTTTTTTTAAAAAACCCCTTATTGTTACGTTAGGGATTAACTTACTCAGTATTTTATATACTGATAAAACTCGTTGTTTATCTTTCTATTACAGAGTACGGAGCATGATCATGCATCGGGGGATCAGTTTGGACATTTAGTTATTTATTTTACATGACTTGCATACGGGCTTGTTAACCCGACTTTGGCCATGTCGGCCCTATCTTTAAATTTCCGCTGCAAATTTATTATTATTATTATTATTACATGTGTGGATGATGTATTGTTATTATTTTAAGCAATTCCGGACTTATTTTTTTAATACTATTTCCAAAACCCATAGCCTTGCATCTCTTTAGCAAGCTCGGAGAATCCGTGTCTTGCTAGGGAGGTGTGGCGGTGGCATCCCGGCCTCGGTTATCAAATCCGGGGTGTTACAAAGTGGTATCAGAGCCCGGAATATTTTAAAACTATTATTTTAAAGAGCCCGGAAATATTTTTAAATTATTATTATTTTTGGCCAATATAGAGGCCCGAGGATTTTAAACAAATATTAATATTACTTTTAAATTTTTAAGTACCATTATTATGATTTTTAAATTTTAAGTTTTATTTCCATTGAACAAAATTTATTTTAAACCCATGGAAAATATTTACATATGCATAGAAATTTTTCCAATAAATTTTTAAAGTCTCGAGAATATTTTTCGGGGTTGGGGTAGCATTGTATAAAGCATACATGCATTCGCATACATACATACATGAATATCGCGCTAATTTTTTTTTATGTGAATTAACAATGTCAAAACTCTTACCTTAAAATTTGTCATGACCTTGACTTAGAAGCATTTGCTTAAAACTAATTTTGCCTTAGTCCTAGAACTTGATCACCTAAGTTTAGCAATCTCCTATCTATTACCTCTTGCCAATCCTACCTTATAGATTTTCTTGAACGCTAACGTGCCTTAGATTAGAAGCTCATCTTCACGTGCTTTTAAAACAGAGAATGACACCTAGGGGAAGACCAAGGAATGTAATCCCAAACAACATTGACTCTGACCTTCCCAACATGCCAAACGACAATGAGATTCCTCAGAATATGGATGAGCGTCTAAGGACGGTTGAGGAAGTTCTCGTAGTATTAGGAAATGCTGAAGTGCAACATGCACAAGCGGGGGTACCACCACCGGTAGCCCGAGTCAACTACTTAGCCTTGGTAAACCCTTACCAACCACCCCACTATGCCGGCAAAGAGGACCCGGCTCAGCTAGAGGAATGGATACGGACGTTCGATAAGCTGTTGAACGCCGTAAAGTGTCCCGACGGGGAAAAGGTTCACATAGCTTTATACTACTTAGGAGGCGAGGCGGATGATTGGTGGCAAGCCACCCAATGGAAACGTGCGGAGTACGACGAGCCCTACACATGGTCAGAATTCACGAATCTGCTTAGGGATCATTTTTATCCCATGAGCACGAAGGCTAGCATGTACGAGGAATTTCTGACACTGAGGCAAGGAGGAAAAACGGTCCAAGAATACTATAACCGTTTCAAGGAGTTGGTGCGGTTCGCGCCGAGACTGGTGCCAACTGATGTAGAGAAGGCACAGAAGTTCGAGACGGGACTGAACCTATCTATTAGAGAGGTGATCACGGGCGAGCACTATCTTGACCTACAAGCTGTGTATGATCGTGCAGTAGCGGTTGCACGAGTTCAAGGACTGAAACGGAAACCGGTAGGTGGGACTAAGCAAGGACCACAAGGACGATACAAGAGGAATAAGGACCATTCCTGTAGAAACTTGAACCGACCACATCAAAACGACAATGGACGAAATAAGGGGATAGTCTTCAACCATGGTGACTATACGCCACCATGTCCAAAGTGTGGTAAACCACATTTTGCGAGAGGATGCCCTCAGCCTGGAGCATGCCTTCGGTGCGGTCGACATGGTCATCGGCTGCGTGACTGCCGGATGCGAATATAAAACATAACCAGGAGAGAGGACGTGACCACTCGGCCCAAGCAACCGTAAGAAGTTTCCAAGCATCGATAACTGCATTTATTTTTGAGTTCGATTCGACGAATTGTATCCAATCAAAAATAAACAAAATTCAGATTGTTTTGAACTACGTAATGACTTGATCCCTTCTCAGGGTACGTAGGCAACTTGGAAATTTCAATTCTGGGTTCAGTCAAATAATAACAAACAACAACACACAATAATACAATCATGTAACCAAACAATGTCCGAGTTCGCGAGGAGCTAACGCCCAACTTCGAGGACGAAGTTGATTCCTAAGGGGGAGAGGATGTAACACCCGAGAAATTTAATTCATGTTCAAATGAATGGAATTAATTTCTCAAAATTAAGGAAGACGTTTATCCTTGAGGAGGGTGAATGGAAATACCCCAACAACAAAGTTGAATCAAAAAGTTAAAGTGCGGGTACAACTTTGGGGACGAAGTTGATTCTTAAGGGGGGTAGACTGTAATACCCGGGATTTTTATAGCGCTCAGCAAATAAAATAAATTTAATTCCGAGAAGGAAATATTTTATCACAATAAATTATTGCTCGGCAATGAAACGGCGATAAATTCAAAAATTCAAAATGGAATAAAAGAGGGAAAGGAAGCCCGAAGACATTCCAGGAATCGAGTCAAAAGAATTGAAATTAAATTCAAGATAGAAAAGAATTTTAATTCCAAGAACCCGCGAAGTCGGAAACGATTTAAATAAATAAATTATTACACGGGAGTTAAAAGACGACAAATTAGAAGACGAAGAATCCAAACGCGACAGACTCAAGATTTTGAATACGGGATTAATTCGAGACGAGATAAATTTAAGATAAGAATTTATAATCCGAGAATGACCCGAAAAATCAAGCCCGAAAATGTAGAAGGATAGAAGTCCGAAAAAGATGAGGAAAGGACCCGACGAATCGCACGACCCCGTCTGGACCGTCCAGACCGGAGCCGCGCGGTCTCCGCGCGGTGTTTGGCTAAACACCGCGCCGCCACCACGCCACTTGAACAGGCTGCGGATTTTGTGCGATAATGCGCGATTTCTTACCTTTTTGGGAAGCTCCGGCTATGGCAACGCATCTAGGGTTTTGTGGAGCCTTTATAAGGTGTGTTTGCAGCTCCTAGCCAACTCTTTGCCGCCCTCTTCCACCTTTCTTCATCCCCCATCACCCTCTCTACACACACACTCGAAAAACCTAATTTTTTAGACTTCCGGAGGCCACCCGACGGAGGAGACGAAGTTTTGGACGAGGCCAAGCCATAATGGACGCCATGTAGTGGTAAGGAATGAGTTTTAATCTGGAATCTTGGTTTCTAGTTGAAGTTAGAGACTAATCCGTAGTCTTTATACATTGTACTCACAAATCGGAGCCGAAGAGAAGGAAAACGAGTAGATTGGACGTGTTCGCGGACTCCGGAGGCCATCCCGACGAATCTTAGGACTCTAAACCTCAACCACTGTAAGTTTCTTCCTTTTGTATCAATTTTGGGTCACTAAAATCGAACGAATCAATGGATCTAAAACAAAACGTAAAAATCGGACTTAGAAACCCCAATCCGCGCATTTTCGGAAATCCAGTAAAAACTCCTACTTCAAGAATCCGAAACGAAAAACTCCGAACTAGAGATTTGTTCCTAACATCTTATTCTAGGTTGTGTCAAAATTTCACAAATTTTTATCGAGTTTTGGTCCCTGAAAACGCATCTGGTTTATTCTGAGATTTTTGTCAAAACCGAAGAAGCTGACAGAATTATGGTGTTCGAGTTCTTTGATGTTTTTCTAATTGATTCCTTCAAAACAAATTTATATAAAAACGAAAGTTGTAGCTAACTGTCTAAATATTGTGTCCATAAAATTTCACGCATTTTCGTTAATGTTTTCATACTCAAAAACCCTTTTGAACAGACTGTGATTTAAAGGAAAAGTTTTTCTATCCCTTGTGGTCAAAACTAATCTTTGGTGAAAACATAAAAGTTGTAGATAAATGACTTAAGAATATGCCTGTAAAATTTCGTGAACTTTCATTAAAATTTGAATCTTCAAATTGATCCAAACAGCCTGTGTTTTTGAAAAGAAAACCTTGACAGATTTTTATCCGAACTTGATGAAAGAATCTGATTTAATCCGGAATGTTTTCAGACATATTGCCTCTAATAAAACTTGCTCATTTTTGTGTCGTGTACGCGCCTGTAAAATTTCATAAATTTTAGAGATCGTTTACTTGGTCAAAAACGTGGTTTAAAAACGGTGCGCTGTTACCGGGAAGTTGACAGATTTTGAGTTTTGAAAAGATTGCGAAAGTCGACTTGTTTCCTTACCTAATTTCGAGAAACTTAAAACATGAAAGCTGTTCGTATGGGTGTCCTTGAGCTACTGTATAAATTTCAGAATTTTTGGTTAAAAGACGAATTTTTAAATTAAAAAGGCGTAACCTGTGACGAATTGGATTTTTCGAACTTGAGAAAAACTCGAACTATGAAATGCGACGTTGAATCTTTTTATACGACAAAACATAAACTTTCGAAAAATCCCGTTCACTAGGCTGAGCCGATCTTCATACAACTATCTTTGAGACTGCCTCGTTAGTGGTGTCCCTACTATCCGAGATTGCCTCGTTAGTGATCTCCTTACTAAGCCAAAACGGCAATTGTGCACATGGCCTGCCAAAACTGCAGTCGATATACATGCCTGTCAAATTGACAGTAGATACACACGGCTTGCCAAAATGGCAATCGATACACACGGCTTGCCAAAATGGCAATCGATACACACGGCTTGCCGGAATGGCAATCGAGATACATGGCTAGCCAAAACAGCAGTCGACATTGATATGGCTGCGGCGCCGGCTCACCGGCTAACTGATTATGATTATTGAGATTGCCTCGTTAGTGATCTCCTTCGTGTGGTGTCCTCTTCTTAGTTATCGGATAATATTAAAAGACTTGTGTGTGTATTTAATGAAGCTGTATTTATTTATCACGCTTTTAAATTATGCTTTCTAATTACGCCTTTAAATTTTGCATTCTAGTCTCGCATAATTAATTATGTTTTTCCGCTGTAAGTTAAATTATGAATTTTTAATGTTTCAATTAAGCCTGAGGAAAAGTATAATTTTTAAATTAATTAAATATTTTTTTTTAAAAAAAACCCCTTTATTGTTACGTTAGGGATTAACTTACTTAGTATTTTATATACTGATAAAACTCGTTGTTTATCTTTCTATTACAGAGTACGGAGCATGATCATGCATCGGGGGATCACTTTGGACATTTAGTTATTTATTTTACATGACTTGCATACGGGCTTGTTAACCCGACTTTGGCCATGTCGGCCCTATCTTTAAATTTTCGCTGCAAATTTATTATTATTATTATTACATGTGTGGATGATGTATTGTTATTATTTTAAGCAATTCCGGACTTATTTTTCTAAAACTATTTCCAAAACCCATAGCCTTGCATCTCTTTAGCAAGCTCGGAGAATCAGTGTCTTGCTAGGGAGGTGTGGCGGTGGCATCTCGGCCTGGGTTATCAAATCCGGGGTGTTACATAATTGGTTTTACTTCAATTTATTGAGGCAAAAGATAAATACTAAGATGCAAGATTAGATTATAAAATCTAACATTATTGTAAACAACTAATTACAAAGGAAAAAATGAAAAATAAGGGTCTTGGACCCTTACAATTTTTCTTAGACTAAAAATAGTCTAAAGATTTTCAAAGTGGTCAAGAGACCAAAGGACAAGATTTTTATAGGCTATTGAGCCTACAAAAGCTATTTTGATTTTTAATCACTATAAAAGTGATTTAAAACATGTGAAATGGGAAGAAGAATAATCAATGATGAAGAAAGAATGCACATGATGAATGATACAATTGCTAGCATGAGGAGATAGACTAAGGAAAATAAAAATAAGATCACATACACACAAAGATTATTATATATTTATGAAAAGTGTTGACTTGTTTCTTTAGTAAAATTGGGGGTGTGAGTGGTCCCCCATTTGAATTTTTTGTTTTGGGGAATGGGTATTAATAAGTGAGCAAAGTGCTACACTTGTTTATTCCCCACATATCCCAATAGTGAGCAAGTCAAATACTAAAGAAACAAAACATTCTACCAACTTTTTGTTTTTTTTTTCACAAAAATACCATGCCAAAAAGTACTTGGGAAGCATTATGTCAGGAAAAATTTTGGCATGGTTTTGTTTGTAATCCCATGTTTCCAATTTATTACAAACATCAACTTTTCAGTTGAGTTTGTAAGTTGTAGTAAACCGGGGGAAGGGGTTAGTGTGCAGGTGGCTGCATGTGCAGCCACCATATGTGTGATGTGGGAGTTGTGTTTTGTGATGTATGAAATGGTGTATTTTGTGTGTTGGGAGACATGTGTTGTGTGATGCCAAAAATGTGATGCTGAAAGAAGTGTTTTGTGATGCGAGATGTTTTTTTTGTGATGTGTGCACCTAAAGACTCTTCAATGGGTTGTACCGTAACCGGATTGTAAACCGGGTACCCACAAAACATTTATTAAACATGGTTTTCAAAACACAGCAACATGCAAATACTACAAAAAAAATTAAACAGTCCATTCATGCCAATATTCACCAAAATTTCAAGCATTCATGCTTCAAAAACTCATCAAAACAGGTTCACTCAATCAATCATGCTTATTCAATCATAATCATCAAATACCCAATATGCAAAATAACACAGTGGTTAAAGGGAAAATAACCCCTGTGTTTACCAACTTCACAGATTTTTAGGATATAATCACAGATAACAATAGCATGTACACAGGCTCCAACAATGGAAATGCCAACAATATTTACACAATGGACAAAAACATGATTTTGAGGGTTTTGAAACCCAAATTTTTCAAATCACAGATCCCCCTAACCCAGAAAGCTTGAACAACAACAATGGCGGTTTGAACTAAAACAGTCAAAAGCCCTAGTTCGCACTACCCTGTTCTTAGCCTATTCCGGTCATGCCCACTACATTCCGACCACTACCCGATCATCCCCAACACAAAAACAGACTCCATTCCCTTCCCCACCCCTGATTTCGCAAAAACCCATAAAAATCAAAACTGGAATCGTAAGGAACAGGATGCGAAATTGAAAATGGAGAACTTACCCCATACTCCCGCTCGGGTTAGAAGACGAGGAAGCCATTTTCGAACAGATTGGACGAGGTAAAGCTCTGGTTTGGACGACTGGGTTCGCGAGGAAGAAGCTGTTCGCGAGAGGGAATCGGGGAAATTTCTAAGTGCGAAGTGTGAAATGAGAGGGAAGAAGGGGAAAAGGTTTATATAGGGAAGTGGGATAGGATGCAATTCGGTCTATATGGAGACCGCATCATCAATTCGGTCTAGATCGAATTGATGCAGTTTCGAAATGTTTGTGAGGGATTAGGTCTCTAAGCCAATTCGGTATGGACCGAATTGGCTTGTAGACCGAATTGGGAGATAGGCACAAACAACTCACTGCAATTCGGTATTTAAAATCAATTCGGTATAGACCGAATTGACCTAAAACCGAATTGGAGTGAGAAGACCGAATTGGACACTTAGAAAAATTATGGGGTGCTTTTGTGAGGCAATTCTATCTATTCAGGCAATTCGGTGTAGACCGAATTGACCTGTATACCGAATTGCTCACTTGCAAGAATGAATGGTGCCTCTTTTGTAGATCAATGCGGTTTATTAAAGTCAATTCGGTATAGACCGAATTGCTCACTTGTGGACCGAATTGCTACTTGGTAGAATTAATAAGGAATGCCTTGGAGGATCAATTCGGTCTTTTACAATCAATTCGGTATATACCGAATTGACGTTGATAGACCGAATTGATAAAATTACTAAGGCAACATGCCCGATGCGGTTTGTTTCAAATAATGCGATTTAAACCGCATTGATTTGAGACGAAAATTAAACCGCATTCAACACTTGGAAAAATTTTGAAATTATTCCAGTTTTTATCATTTTCTAAAATCATGCACTTTCTACAAATCAAATCAAAAACACTGAGCATGCATATTTACACAAAAGTATTATTCTACAGTAAATTGCTTGCATAAATTAGGTTGGATCAACACTTATATTTCATGGATTTATTCCGGATTTTAAATATCTCTAAATTCCGAAATTAATTTCCATTAAATACAGTGTTAACCCAACCAGGAACCTGGTTTTTTTTTTTTAAGCTTTATTTTTCTTTTTGTTGATTCTATGAATTCCTGCAAAGCAAACATAGGAAAATTATTAGATTTTCTCCAAATATCAATATCCTCACATTTAGAGTTTTAGTACTCTAAATGTTTAATTGATGTTTGGATACTTTTTTTTTCAATAACATTGAATGTATAAATATATATGTATTTAATTAATTTAAACATAGGCCGGCTCTGAGATCATTTGAACTTCTTTTTCGGGTCGAACTGTCCGAGATACTCCTTCAATCTCTGTCCATTCACCACCAGCTCTCCCTTGTCAGTTCGGATCCTGACAGCTCCATTTTCAAACACATGCAGCACTTCGTATGGCCCTTCCCATCTGGATCTAAGCTTCCCGGGGAACAGCTTCAACCTAGTATTGAATAACAAGACATTTTGGCCAACATAGAAGTGTTTAGACTTAATACGACGATCATGTAACTTCTGGGTCCGCTCTTTGTAGATTCTCGAGCTTTCATAAGCTTGCGCACGTATTTCCTCAATTTCATTGAGGTCCAACTTGCGTTTGCCCTGAGCAACTCTTGGGTCAAAATTAAGCGTTTTTACGGCCCAGTAAGCCTTGTGCTCTAGTTTCTAAGGGGACATCCCAATGGGAGTCTTGAATGCAGTACGGTATGCCCATAGAGCATCGTTGAGCTTACGTGACCAATCTTTATGGGTTATCCCCACCGTGGCTTCGAGTATGTGTTTGATTTCGCGGTTTGATACTTTGACTTGACCAGTGGTTTGGGGATGGTAAGGTATGCCTATCTTGTGGAGAATCCCAGTTTTGCTCATAAGATTTGCAAAAGCTTTGTTAACAAAATGGGTTCCTGTAATACCCCGTAAGAATGCATAAGCATTTATTTCGAAACTCGAATATTTTGTATCCCAAATAAATTCTTTTTTTGAACTACGTAATGACTTGATCCCTTCACAGGGTACGTAGGCAACTTGGAAATTTCAATTCTGGGTTCAGTCGAATAATATCAAACAACAAAACACAATGACACAACCACAATCAATCAATCGGTCAATAAGTCGCGCAACTTCGGGGACGAAGTTGATTCTTAAGGAGGGTAGATTGTAATACCATAGAAATTGCCCGATATATATGTATGAATATATATATTTTGACCAATTCACTAAGTAGATTTTTAATCAAATCTATATATATTTATATGTTCAAATATGTGCTTAAAGATTAGTATATTATTTTCTACAAAACATACTTTGAAAAAAATTATATATATTTGTCTTTTCAAATAAATATATGGATTTCAATATCAAGTGTAATAAGTATATGGTTCATAGAATATTTTAAATCCATATACAAGTTTATATACACATATATACCTTGGTCTTGAAATAATCTTTCCAAACATGTACACATGTATATACATGTATATATTTACATGTTTAAATTATAATGAGAATTATCTATTTTCTATATATCCTTGATTAATCATTCTACCCATATTTTTTTTATGAATTATTCTAGAATGCCATAATATAATTGGGAATAATTTGACTATGGTTTGAAATTGTAGGGTGGAATATTAATCATATCTTGTCATTTTCAAATAAAGAATATATTCCTTTTTGAAGCTATGTATGACTTACAAGATCACAAAAATTCCCACATTATGATTTTTTTTAAGATAAGGATCTTAATATATATATATATAAAAAAAAAAATTTTAAAAAAAAAAAAAAAAAAAAAAAAAGTTACTGTAGCATGCTACTGTAGCACGCTACTGTAGCATGCTACTGTAGCAGTCGGGATTTATGTGTTTTTGGGATTTTTTGCCATTTTTTGGGTCCCAAAGGTGGGAATCTTGATCTATCACGGGTGTGGCATCTTTTTGGATGTTATGTAATCAATCCCATCCCCATTCTCAGCCATTTTCATCAATCATTCACCCCAAACTCTCCAAAAACTCTCCCAAAAGCCAAACACTCTTCCGACGAACTTCCGGCGACTTTCCGACGAGTTTCCGGCAACCAAATCCAACCAAGGAAGTGTGTAGATCAAGGATTGCAGGCTTTGGATTGTTGGTAAGATGTTATTCAAGTTTCCTTATGATTTTAAGATCATAAACATCATACTAACTTACGAATCTTCATATTCGAACACAAATCGGAGCCAAGGGAAGAATAAATCGGGTGGAAGAGATTCGTTCGTGACATCCCGTGGATTCCGGACGACCCCGTGACTTCCTAGACATCATCCCCACTGTAAGTTAACCTTACTATGGTTTTGGGTGACTTAAAATGCAACCAAACATAGAGATTCAACTCAAGGAAATTAATAAAAATCTGTCAACAAGAGAAAACCCTCAGCGCAGCGTTTTCGTATGAATTTTTCAAACCCTTAAAAGTCTTCAAACGGAAAAACCCAAAACATGAAAAACATTCCTAAGACATTAATCTAGCTACTGTAAAAATTTCATAATTTTTCATCATGTTTTGATATCCGAAAACGACCATGAACAGACCTGCCATCGACTTAGATCTTGAAATAGTGATAGATTCTTTATTCAAACTTGTTGGTTATTTTGACCTTAGATCTAGACCGATCTAGGATTGGAGTTGAACATAAGAATTGTAGATCTATGAGTTTGGAATATTACTGTAAGTTTTTAGAATTTTTCATTGAGATTTGAACCTCCAAACTCGAGCCGATCCGATCTGCGTTAGAACCGATGTCAAGAACCATGACAGATTTCTTAACCGAACTTGATGAGCATATTTCTAATACTTCGAGTGTTCAAACCTGAAAACTCAAAACTAAGATTTTGATCCTAAGATCATAAGCTATATTGTGTAAAAATTTCAGAAATTTTCATCAAGTTTTGATACCCCAAATCGTATCGGACATATTCTGCGTTTTTAGGAATTGTCAAAGGATGACAGATTTCATAACCGATCTTGAGGAGCTTATTCCTATCATTTCTAGTCCGATCCAATCTTTGAGTTCTAAACAAAAGTTGTTTGAAATCATGTCTAGTATGTCTCTGTAAAATTTCAGAATTTTTGGAGTCCATTCGGTATGATAAAAAGTCAAATCTTTTAACGTTGTCAAACCTGAATCCTGACAGCTTTTTGTTTCTGAAGAAAACTTGATTTTTGACATGCTTCCCATCGTTTTTCCGAAAAACTTAAAACACGAAAGTTGTTCGTTGGGATGTTTTTGAGATGATGTACAAATTTCAAATCAATCGCCTAAGAAATGGATTTTTAAACCAAAAAGGCGTAAACTGTGACATCGATCGGTTTTAAACTTGAGAGATCTTGAAATCTTGTCGAAACATGAAATTAGCCTTTAAGGTTTAAATGATTGGGAATCCCTTTGAGATAAAATACAATTGAAATATCTTGCTTGCCGAAAGGCAATTGAAATATCTTGCTTGCCGAAAGGCAATTGAAATATCTTGCTTGCCGAAAGGCAATTGAAATATCTTGCTTGCCGAAAGGCAATTGAAATATCTTGCTTGCCGAAAGGCAATTGAAATATAATGCTTGCCGAATGGGATTGAAATATAAACTTGAAACATGAGACATGAGAAACTGTGCCAAGATGGCCAATGAAGTACTTGAAATGCGATACGGCTGCGGCCGCCGGATCACCGGCTAAATGATATATTGTTGAGATGATGGCGTAACGGGAAATATATTAAAAAGCTTAGATTTTATGAAATTGGCTGCGGCCGCCGGATTGCCGGCTAAATTAAATATTGTTGAAATGTTTTTATTAAATTAACTAAAGGCTTTGAAACCCCTAACCCATGCTATGTGTTAGCTTACTCAGCGCGTTTTTGCTGACCCAAACCATATATCTCCTTTTTCTTACAGAGTATGAAGATTATGCATCGTCATATGCATACCTGGGAATATTTGGGAAAATCTCTATTTTAAATTCCTGCATTTAATTACGACTTGCATGAACGGGCCTGTTTAACCCGTGTTTTGGCCATGTCGGCCCTTATACTTTATTTCCGCTGCACAACTTATATTTCCGCTGCAACTCTGATGTATTATTTTTAAATTATTTATGAATGGGCTGTTTGAATATTTTAAATTCTGAAAAACCATAGCCTTGCATCTCTTTAGTGAGCTCGGAGAAACCGTGTCTTGCTAGGGAGGTGTGGCGGTGGCATCCCGGCCTGGGTTACCAAAACCGGGGTGTTACAGTTCCTCCATCAGATATGATTACCCTAGGTACACCAAATCTATTGAAAATGTTATTTTTCAAAAATTTTATGACTTGGTGACCATCATTGGTTGGCAGTGCAACCGCCTCAACCCAATTGGACACGTAATCGACAGCTACCAAGATGTAGTGATTCCCATCCGATGTCGGGAATGGTCCCATGAAGTCAATACCCCATACATAAAAAATCTCAAGAGTGAGAATTCCTTTTTGAGACATTTCATCCCTCTTGGAAATATTCCCTAATCGTTGGCACCTGTCGCAAGCCTTAACAAATGCCTTGCAATCCTCGTAAATGGTAGGCCAATAGAAACCACATTCAAGCACTTTATGAGCTGTTCGAGTGGGGCCATGGTGACCTCCATATTCCGATTCATGGCATTTTTTAGCGATTTGATAAGCCTCGTGCTCAGTTACACATCGTCTAATAATCGAATCTGCACAATGCTTGAAGAGATAAGGATCTTCCCAGAAGTAGTTAACTACATCTCGGTTGAACCTTGCTTTTTGGCTCTTGTGCTGGAATGGTGGGGTTATTCCACATGATAAAAAGCTAGCAATGTCGGAAAACCATGGACAAGCTTGATCATGAAGGTGCAAGGCAAACAGTTGCTCGTCCTCATTGACGGCTAGTTCATTTTTATCATTTTCTATTCGAGACAAATGGTCAGCAGCACCATTGTCTCTGCCTTTTCTATCTTTTATTATGATATCAAATTCCTGCAACAGAAGTACCCACCTGATTAATCGAGGTTTGGCATCTTGTTTGCTAAACAAGTATCTCAGCGCAGAGTGATTTGTGTACACTATGGTTTTCGTACCAATGAGGTACTGTCTGAATTTATCAAACGCAAAAACCACAACATACATCTCCTTCTCCGTAGTGGTGTAGTTGATTTGGGCTTCATTCAGGGCATGATTTGCGTAATGAATTACACAATGTCTCCCTTCCTTATGTTGCCCAAGAACTGCACCTACGGCGAGATCACTTGCATCGCACATTACCTCGAAAGGTATTGACCAATCGGGTGGTTGTACTATTGAAGCAGAAATCAACATCTTTTTTAGCGTGTCAAAGGCTTGAACACACGCTTCATTTATTACAAAAGAATTTTCTTTACAAAGAAGGTTAGTGAGCGGCTTGGCAATTTTAGAAAAATCTTTTATAAACCTCCGGTAAAAACCGGCATGCCCTAAGAAGCTTCTAACCGATTTTATTGAATTGGGCAATGGAAGATTGGAGATGATTGAGACCTTGGCTCTGTCGACTTCGATGCCGGCGCGAGAGATGCGGTGACCCAACACAATACCTTCAGTGACCATGAAATGGCACTTTTCCCAGTTCAAAACTAGGTTAGTGTCCTCACATCTTTTTAAAATCTGTGCAAGATTGGTCAAGCACTCATCAAAAGTATCTCCATGTACAGAGAAGTCATCCATGAAGACTTCTATGCATTTTTCGATAAATTCTGAAAAGATAGATGATGCACCCTGTGAAACCACATTTAAATAAGCTTAAAATATGATAAAATGAACCTAAATCGCGTGCATGAGGCCTTATTTTACTGCTTTTTAGTGTATATTTCATGTAATGTGTAAATATTAATAAGACCGGTTAAATAGAGTTTATTCGAGCCCAATTTACCTTGTTTTATGCTTTTTAATAAAACTTTGGCAATTCTAATACATTGCAATGATGTTTCAGGCATTAAAATGAAGAAAGAAGATGTTCGGAGGTCAAAGGATGCACAATTCGGAATTTTCAACACTGGAAGGCTCCAGAATGCGCCACATAGGCATGGCGGCGCATAAAAATGGTCTCCAGCGCCATTTTATGCGCCACTTCAACACTTGGGAAAATTTCGGATTGAAAAAGCTTCAGGATGCGCCACAATAGCTTGGTGGCGCCTAAAACTGCTCCGAAGCGCCATTTTATGCGCCACAGGGTAAAATTTGGGAAATTGTCAGAATGCACCGCACCTTCTTGGCGGCGCATAAAAGTGCCCTTCTGCGCCACTTTTTGCGCCATTTCCAATAATTCGGAAAATCTCCGTATGCGCCGCAGCTCCTTGGTGGCGCCGAAAACCTCTTCCGAGCGCCACTTTTTGCGCCACAGTCGCGGTTGAGCAGTTTCTTAACCTCCCGAACTCGGTTTTAAACACCGTTTTCTCTTCATTCTTAACAACCAGACATACATTTTCGATCAGAAACACTCTGGAATCATCTGCAAATGGGAGAAGAAGGCCGAAAACACAAATTCATGCCGGAGGAATGCATCAAGAACGCTGTTCTGGGCGTGTTCTTCTTATTCTAGGTGTTGCCTTTCTTTTTCTTGTTTTGTAATGAATTGAATTTGCCTCTAAATGTAATCTGCTATCATGTTCTTAATTTGTAGACGGATTTCTGTAATGTTTGTGTTAGAAGTGTTCTAGAACGGGAGTTCAGAATCACTTTGAAGTACGAGTTCATCTTTTATGGAAGTAATATAATATATCGATGTTTGATTCTGTAATCTGGATTAATCTGTTAGAATTATGATTGAAATATCAGATTATGTTTTACTCTAGTTTGAGCGCCATTCTGCCTGAATGATAGAAATGAAATTTCATAATTTGGTGAAATCTGTTTTGATCGATCAAATTGGAGTAATCTGCAATGATATGAAAATCTGTTTTAGAATTATATGTTAGATGCTATTAAACTAATCGATCTTCTGTGTTTTTGCTAAATCTGCTATCCAAATTATTAATCTGCTAAAACTTAACTGATCGATCATATTTAATTCCTATTTTTAGTAATCTGGCATTAAGTCTAATCTGTCTGCAATTTAATATTATTAATTAAATCCAGTTTACCATGTTTTGCTATTATTTTACCATATTTGTTGAATTATTTACACTATTCTGCATAATTAAATGTTAGAATTCAATTCTGTGATTTCTACTTTGCTAAATCGGGAGATAAAAAGTAGAATTAATATTTTAGTACCGGAATTGGGAATAAATTACATTATAAATGGATTCTAGCATGTGCACAATGATTTGGGAAATGAAAAGTGCCTTTTAATTGCTATAGGAAAATTTGTAAGCTTGGGAAAGACTCAAATTTAAGCCTAGAATAATGATTGCAGAATGTTAGATAATTTAACCAACTTCCATGAAATCTGTTTAAGCATAATTTGATTATTAGCAGATTATAATATTTTTTGATCTTTATAAAATAATTAATTCTAAGAAATTGATCTTTTTAGACATTGGAAAATGCTAAATCAATATGCAATTTCTATTTTATATAAAGATGGCAATATTTAAAATATTACAAGCATCTCCCATTTATATTCTTATTAAATATAATTTTAATTTGCTTTATTTTAAATTTAATGTCACTATTTTTAATTAAATCACCATTAGAATTAAGCAAAATCTTTTTAAATATATTAAATATGATTAATGAACTTAAGAACAGTTAAAATTTCTCCGGAATGAAATAATATTCTGAAATTCCCTGTGGATTCGACCCGGTATTCACCGGTTTTTATTACTTGATGACTACCATCCGCTTGTGGTAAAATATGAGTAGTGAAAATCACCCATCAAGTTTTTGGCGCCGTTGCCGGGGAATTTGTTGTGAACTTTTGATTGTTTTTAGTTTATTAATTTAAATCTATTAAGTTAAATATTAATTTAATTGTTACTTATTTTATTTTATTTTATTTAATACTTGCAGTGCGAAGCAAACAAGCATAAATAGCTTATGATCCTGAAATTGAGCGTACTCTTAGAGCTATTAGATTAGGAAAACGTAGGAGACCAGCTCAGTTGGAAATTTTAATTAATTCATACTCTGATGAAGAAGACTATTCTCCAACGACTGGAGTTTCAACAATTCAAACTAATCAATTAGTTGCTCAGTTCAATAGGTTAAACATGGCAGCGAATAATAATGATAATCAGGGTAATAATGGAGGTAACAGTGGTGATTTGGAGCACGATGATCAAGCTGAAATGACCATTGAAGAACACTTACAAGGAACTAGTGGAAATCTGCTTAATAGAACTCCTAGGCCAGATGTAGATGCTTTAAGCTTTACCCTTCAGCCTGCACTAATCACAATGGTTCAAGCTAATCAATATAATGGAGCACCTACTAATGATGCTGTAGAACACATAAGGAACTTTCTGGACTATTGTGACACAGTGAAAATAAATGGTGTTACTAGTGATGAAATTAAGTTGAGATTGTTCTCGTTTTCACTCAGAGATAAAGCTAAAACTTGGTACAACTCACTTCAATTAAGGGATGTCACTACTTGGGATAAAATGTTGGAAGCTTTCTTAGAACAATTCTTCCCACCATCCAAGGTTATTGAATTACAAGAAAAAATCAAAGAATTTGTGCAAGATGAGGGTGAAACTTTACTTGAAGCATGGGATAGATATAACACTATATTGGCGAGATGCCCGAATCATGGCTTTGAAGATTGGCAGCAGATGCATTTCTTCTACAATGGGTTGATTGATCATTGGAGGAACTTGTTGGATGCGGCAGCTGGAGATTCGTTTCTTTCTATAGGACCCTCTAGAGCTAAGGAAATCATAGAGAAAATGTAACACCCCGGTTTTGGTAACCCAGGCCGGGATGCCACCGCCACACCTCCCTAGCAAGACACGGTTTCTCCGAGCTCACTAAAGAGATGCAAGGCTATGGTTTTTCAGAATTTAAATATTCAAGTAGCCCATTCGTAAATAATTTAAAAATAATACATCAGAGTTGCAGCGGAATTTATAATTTGTGCAGCGGAAATAAAGTATAAGGGCCAACATGGCCAAAACACGGGTTAAACAGGCCCGTTCATGATGTGATCCCCAAAAATTCCCAGTATGCATATGATGATGCATATTCTTCATTCTCTGTAAGGAAAAGGGGATAAATGGTTTGGGTCAGCAAAAACGCGCTGAGTAAGTTAACACATAGCATGGGTTAGGGGTTTCAAAGCCTTTAATTATATTTAATAAAAAGATGTTTGTAGGTAATACACAATTTAAGTTAATCATCCACTAATAAATAAATGGCATGATTTAAAATAAAGATTTTCACGTGATCGTGTTTCAACTTTCATAGAAAAATGATTTGCACGGCATAGTTAAGATAAGACTTTTGTCATGCATAAAAACATTTTATTTTAAAATTTGCGAAGATAATGCATGCTTTAAAGACACATTTAATTTCATAATTTAAAAACTTAGGCATGGGCAATTATTTAAGACATGATTTAAAAACATGAATAATGCCGTAAGTAAGTAAATAAAAATTTGAGCTTTTAAAATTCTCCCCGATACGCCACCATCAAAACGATATTTAAATTTAGCCGGCAATCCGGCGGCCGCAGCCAATTTCATAAAATCTGAGCTTTTTAATATATTTCCCGTTACGCCATCATCTCAACAATAGATAGCCGGTGATCCGGCGGCCGCAGCCAATATCGATAGTAACAGTTAGCCGGTGATCCGGCGGCCGCAGCCAATAGTAACAGTTAGCCGGTGATCCGGCGGCCTCAGCCAATAGTAACAGATAGCCGGTGATCCGGCGGCCGCAGCCAATAGTAACAGATAGCCGGTGATCCGGCGGCCTCAGCCAATTTCATAAGTAACATATCATCTAGCCGGTGATCCGGCGGCCGCAGCCGATACGCCATACCCAGTACCACTCCGTCGAGCCTCGAGTAACCCATACGGATACACTCGAGAGGGTAGGCAGTTGGTCTCTTGTGACCAAATACGCCATATCCAGTACCGCTCCGTCGAGCCTCGAGTAACCCATACGGATACACCCGAGAGGATAGGCCCAAAAATATAAGATGCCGTTTTGGCGATCTTTCGCGCGTAATATCATTGCCGTTTTGGCACAAAATGCTCAATTAGGAGGGCACCCTGCAGAGCACTCACCCCCTAATTTTGTGTAACCGATATTGTTTCAACTTTAGTGTAACGGGATTTTCAAAAATATAGCTTTATCGTATCACAAGATTTCGATCGTTGTTTAAAAATTTCAAAATTTCACAAGTTAAAACCGATCGATGTCACAGTTTACGCCTTTTCAGTTTAAAAATCTATTTCTTAGGCGATTGATCTGAAATTTGTACTGTAGCTCAAAAACATCCCAACGAACAACTTTCGTGTTTTAAGTTGTTCGGAAAAACGATGGGAAGCATGTCAAAAATCAAGTTTTCTTCAGAAACAAAAAGCTGTCAGGATTCAGGTTTGACAACGTTAAAAGATTTGACTTTTTATCATATCAAATGGACTCTAAAAATTCTGAAAGTTTACAGAGACATACTAGACTTGATTTCCAACAACTTTTGTTTAGATCACATAGATTGGTTCGGGCTAGAAATGATAGGAATAAGCTCCTCAAGATCGGTTATGAAATCTGTCATCCTTTGACAATTCCTAAAAACGCAGAATATGTCCGACACGTTTTGGGGTATCAAAACTTGATGAAAATTTCTAAAAACTTACAGTAATATTCCAAACTCATAGATCTACAATTCTTATGTTCAACTCCAATCCTAGATCGGCCTAGATCCAAGGTCAAAATGGCTAAAAAGATTGAGAGTGAAATCTGTCCAAAGTTCTAAGATTCAGATTTAATACTCTTCGGTTTTGGGTTGGTTTCAGGTTTCAAAACATCATGAAAAATTCTAAAATTTTTACAGGAGCTAGACCAAAGTCTTAGGAACACTTTTCATGTTTTGAGTTTTGTTGTTTGAGCAGCTTTAGAGGTTCGAAAAATTCATACGAAAACGCTGCGCCGGGGGTTTTTCTTGATGACAGATTTTAGAGTTATTAAATCTATATGTTTGGTTGCATTTTAAGTCACCCAAAACCATAGTAAGGTTAACTTACAGTGGGGATAATGTCTAGGAGGTCACGGGGTCGTCCGGAATCCACGGGATGTCACGAACGAATCTCTTCCACCCGATTTATTCTTCATTTGGCTCTGATTTGTGTTTGAATATGAAGATTCGTAAGTTAGGATGATGGTTATGATCTTAAAACCATAAGGAAACCTGATTTACATCTAGGAGTATAGACTCTTACAATCACTAAGCCATAATAACCATATTTGCCGTTTTGGCTACAAGAGGGGGCGGCCCAACGAGCTCCACCAAGTGCACTTACCCTCAAGAAATAATTAAAGCATCCCACTCGATCATATCTTACAAAGTTTCAAAACCATACTTTTACACTTTACAAAATCACACATGTCCAGATTTCACATATTTCCAAAAATGAGAGCCATTCGACTCATAGATCATCAAAATACACAAGTACGATTTACCGACAAAAATAGTCCTTTGGGCAGTTTCAGAAATCGCATATGGAAACTTAGCAAATCATTTTCAAAAATTCCGAAATTTTTACAGGAGCTAGAACACACCCAAATGAACATTTTTCATAGAAATAGGCTTCTTCAAAATCGGACTCTAAGTCACTCAAAAAAAATCATTTCAGAAACTTGTTTTCAAAAGGGTGCAAAGACCACTGTTCATCCGACCACAGCTTACTTAAAAATCCATAACAATTCGAAGGTTGTTCCAAAAATTCTGAAATTTAACAGGAGTAAACTAGACACATAGATGAACAATTTTCATGAAGAAGTCGACCATCAAAAACGACCATAGCTAGGAGAAATATGAACTACAAAACTGAACATGCTAGGAATTTGAATCTGTCACCACACATAGCAGAAAATACCAGATCCGTTTTCGTCGACCAAATCAATTCCAAAAATTATGAAAATTTACAGACATCATCTTTAAAGTATTAGGAACATTTTTCATTTAGAAAAGTTTTCCCAAAAACGAACGGATCTAGACGAACAAAGATGAACAAAAGAAACTATCCTGAAGAAACCCTAAATCACAGATTTGACAAGGAATGGATTTCGAGTTGTATCTCCATGAATACTCAACCAAAAGCTCTAAAATTTGAAAGGCACAACACTAACTTACCATCTATGAAGTGGTATCAAGAAATTCTCAAATCCAAGCCTTTAGGATGTCCAAAGTCCACAACCCCATTGCTATTCCTCCACAAAGCTAGGTTTTGGACACATGGAGAGAGATTCTTAGTTATCTACCCAAGGATCTCAATCTAAACAAGATATGTGAACTTAAAGACATCCTTACCTACTGGATGAAGAGATTGGATGTTGAAGAAAGCCTTCCTTGCTTGACCAACTAGAAGAATACTCATAAATCCCACCAACACTTTCTCAAGTTTTTTCTAAAATTTGCAATGATGGGAGTGGAATCCAAATGGCTGCCTTTGGTAGCTAAATGAGGGTATTAAATAAATTCTCACAAGACTTCTATCCACCCTAGAGTGTTATAGGAGTCACAAGTCACATGGGAGACACAAGTCACAAGTCACAAGTCACATAGGAGTCACATGCACAACCTAACAAAGTTGGCACTCACTATGGTATATGTCCAAAGACAGAGATGCTGGGACTAAATGGCTTGGCCAAAAATTCTAAAATTTGACGTGCATAATCTAGACACAATTTGGAACAACTTTTGTGTTGAACACTTTAAGTGATTCCCACTGTAGGTAGGTCAAATAATTCGATTCTTATAGCTAAAAATTTCTGTCAGCTTGTATCCTAATGGTAATGGTGTGATAGACTTTATCACTTCATAATTCAATCCTTATTACTCTAATTGTGGCCCCAATACCTTATAATAATAATAAGAATAATATGTATATATATTTATATATATACTAAAATAAAAATTAAGTGATCTTGTAAGTCATACATAGCTCCAAAAAGGAATATATTCCTTATTTGAAAATGACAAGATATGATTAATACTCCACCCTACAATTTCAAACAATAGTCAAATTATTCCCAATTATATTATGGCATTCTAGAATAATTCCATAATAAAAAATATGGGTAGAATGATTAATCAAGGATATATAGAAAATAGATAATTCTCATTATAATTTAAACATGTAAATATATTCATGTATATACATGTGTACATGTTTCCATAATATAAAATATGGGTAGAATGATTAATCAAGGATATATAGAAAATAGATAATTCTCATTATAATTTAAACATGTAAATATATTCATGTATATACATGTGTACATGTTTGGAAAGATTATTTCAAGACCAAGGTATATATATGTGTATATAAACTTGTATATGGATTTAAAATATTCTATGAACCATATACTTATTACACTTGATATTGAAATCCATATATTTATTTGAAAAGACAAATATATATATAATTTTTCAAAGTATGTTTTTTAGAAAATAATATACTAATCTTTAAGCAAATATTTGAACATATAAATATATATAGATTTGATTAAAAATCTACTTAGTGAATTAATCAAAAATATATATTCATATATATATTTCGGGCAATTTCTATGGTATTACATCCTCCCCCCCTTAAGAATCAACTTCGTCCTCGAAGTTGTGCTTCGGCTTTTCTCGCGCGAAGAGTTAGGGTTCTTTTGTTTACTTGGGATACAAACTATTCGGGTTTCAAAAATAAATGCTTATGCATCCTTACGGGGTATTACATCCTTCCCCCTTAAGATTACAGTTATGTCCCCATAACTGCCTATGTATTTTTCACAACCATGTTTGGGTATCATTGCATATGATCCTTCCTCAGTATTCTTCTAGGTGTCATTCTAGAAGCACGCGAAGATGAGTTTCTAAGTGATCAAGATCTAGGACTAAGGCAAAGTTAGTCTGAAGTTGGCGCTTCTAAGTCAAGACTCAAGTCGAGTTCTAAGGTAGGAGTGTTTCTTATTACCGATGATTCACATAAAAAGGGTTAGTGTATTCATGTATGCATATGGATATGTGATCCCCCCCAAAAAAAAAAATTTTATGCATGCATTTATTTATCCATGGGTTTTAAAAATAAATTTATTCCATGGATAGATTAAAATAAGGATAAAAGGTTTGGGCCACTATATTGGGCCAAAAATAATTTCTTGGGCTTCTAAAAAAAATTTTGGGCTAAAAATTTGGGGCTTTAACTTCAAAATAATAATTGGGCTCTTTAAAAGATAATAGCTTCAAAATAATCCGGGCTCTTTAAAATAGTAGTTTTAAAATATTCCGGTCTCTGATACCAACTTGTAACACCCCGGTTTTGGTAACCCAGGCCGGGATGCCACCGCCACACCTCCCTAGCAAGACACGGTTTCTCCGAGCTCACTAAAGAGATGCAAGGCTATGGTTTTTCAGAATTTAAATATTCAAGTAGCCCATTCGTAAATAATTTAAAAATAATACATCAGAATTGCAGCGGAATTTATAATTTGTGCAGCGGAAATAAAGTATAAGGGCCAACATGGCCAAAACACGGGTTAAACAGGCCCGTTCATGATGTGATCCCCAAAAATTCCCAGTATGCATATGATGATGCATATTCTTCATTCTCTGTAAGGAAAAGGGGATAAATGGTTTGGGTCAGCAAAAACGCGCTGAGTAAGTTAACACATAGCATGGGTTAGGGGTTTCAAAGCCTTTAATTATATTTAATAAAAAGATGTTTGTAGGTAATACACAATTTAAGTTAATCATCCACTAATAAATAAATGGCATGATTTAAAATAAAGATTTTCACGTGATCGTGTTTCAACTTTCATAGAAAAATGATTTGCACGGCATAGTTAAGATAAGACTTTTGTCATGCATAAAAACATTTTATTTTAAAATTTGCGAAGATAATGCATGCTTTAAAGACACATTTAATTTCATAATTTAAAAACTTAGGCATGGGCAATTATTTAAGACATGATTTAAAAACATGAATAATGCCGTAAGTAAGTAAATAAAAATTTGAGCTTTTAAAATTCTCCCCGATACGCCACCATCAAAACGATATTTAAATTTAGCCGGCAATCCGGCGGCCGCAGCCAATTTCATAAAATCTGAGCTTTTTAATATATTTCCCGTTACGCCATCATCTCAACAATAGATAGCCGGTGATCCGGCGGCCGCAGCCAATATCGATAGTAACAGTTAGCCGGTGATCCGGCGGCCGCAGCCAATAGTAACAGTTAGCCGGTGATCCGGCGGCCTCAGCCAATAGTAACAGATAGCCGGTGATCCGGCGGCCGCAGCCAATAGTAACAGATAGCCGGTGATCCGGCGGCCTCAGCCAATTTCATAAGTAACATATCATCTAGCCGGTGATCCGGCGGCCGCAGCCGATACGCCATACCCAGTACCACTCCGTCGAGCCTCGAGTAACCCATACGGATACACTCGAGAGGGTAGGCAGTTGGTCTCTTGTGACCAAATACGCCATATCCAGTACCGCTCCGTCGAGCCTCGAGTAACCCATACGGATACACCCGAGAGGATAGGCCCAAAAATATAAGATGCCGTTTTGGCGATCTTTCGCGCGTAATATCATTGCCGTTTTGGCACAAAATGCTCAATTAGGAGGGCACCCTGCAGAGCACTCACCCCCTAATTTTGTGTAACCGATATTGTTTCAACTTTAGTGTAACGGGATTTTCAAAAATATAGCTTTATCGTATCACAAGATTTCGATCGTTGTTTAAAAATTTCAAAATTTCACAAGTTAAAACCGATCGATGTCACAGTTTACGCCTTTTCAGTTTAAAAATCCATTTCTTAGGCGATTGATCTGAAATTTGTACTGTAGCTCAAAAACATCCCAACGAACAACTTTCGTGTTTTAAGTTTTTCGGAAAAACGATGGGAAGCATGTCAAAAATCAAGTTTTCTTCAGAAACAAAAAGCTGTCAGGATTCAGGTTTGACAACGTTAAAAGATTTGACTTTTTATCATATCAAATGGACTCCAAAAATTCTGAAATTTTACAGAGACATACTAGACTTGATTTCCAACAACTTTTGTTTAGATCACATAGATTGGTTCGGGCTAGAAATGATAGGAATAAGCTCCTCAAGATCGGTTATGAAATCTGTCATCCTTTGACAATTCCTAAAAACGCAGAATATGTCCGACACGTTTTGGGGTATCAAAACTTGATGAAAATTTCTAAAAACTTACAGTAATATTCCAAACTCATAGATCTACAATTCTTATGTTCAACTCCAATCCTAGATCGGCCTAGATCCAAGGTCAAAATGGCTAAAAAGATTGAGAGTGAAATCTGTCCAAAGTTCTAACATTCAGATTTAATACTCTTCGGTTTTGGGTTGGTTTCAGGTTTCAAAACATCATGAAAAATTTTAAAATTTTTACAGGAGCTAGACCAAAGTCTTAGGAACACTTTTCATGTTTTGAGTTTTGTTGTTTGAGCAGCTTTAGAGGTTCGAAAAATTCATACGAAAACGCTGCGCCGGGGGTTTTTCTTGATGACAGATTTTAGAGTTATTAAATCTATATGTTTGGTTGCATTTTAAGTCACCCAAAACCATAGTAAGGTTAACTTACAGTGGGGATAATGTCTAGGAGGTCACGGGGTCGTCCAGAATCCACGGGATGTCACGAACGAATCTCTTCCACCCGATTTATTCTTCATTTGGCTCTGATTTGTGTTTGAATATGAAGATTCGTAAGTTAGGATGATGGTTATGATCTTAAAACCATAAGGAAACCTGATTTACATCTAGAAGTATAGACTCTTACAATCACTAAGCCATAATAACCATATTTGCCGTTTTGGCTACAAGAGGGGGCGGCCCAACGAGCTCCACCAAGTGCACTTACCCTCAAGAAATAATTAAAGCATCCCACTCGATCATATCTTACAAAGTTTCAAAACCATACTTTTACACTTTACAAAATCACACATGTCCAGATTTCACATATTTCCAAAAATGAGAGCCATTCGACTCATAGATCATCAAAATACACAAGTACGATTTACCGACAAAAATAGTCCTTTGGGCAGTTTCAGAAATCGCATATGGAAACTTAGCAAATCATTTTCAAAAATTCCGAAATTTTTACAGGAGCTAGAACACACCCAAATGAACATTTTTCATAGAAATAGGCTTCTTCAAAATCGGACTCTAAGTCACTCAAAAAAAATCATTTCAGAAACTTGTTTTCAAAAGGGTGCAAAGACCACTGTTCATCCGACCACAGCTTACTTAAAAATCCATAACAATTCGAAGGTTGTTCCAAAAATTCTGAAATTTAACAGGAGTAAACTAGACACATAGATGAACAATTTTCATGAAGAAGTCGACCATCAAAAACGACCATAGCTAGGAGAAATATGAACTACAAAACTGAACATGCTAGGAATTTGAATCTGTCACCACACATAGCAGAAAATACCAGATCCGTTTTCGTCGACCAAATCAATTCCAAAAATTATGCAAATTTACAGACATCATCTTTAAAGTATTAGAAACATTTTTCATTTAGAAAAGTTTTCCCAAAAATGAACGGATCTAGACGAACAAAGATGAACAAAAGAAACTATCCTGAAGAAACCCTAAATCACAGATTTGACAAGGAATGGATTTCGAGTTGTATCTCCATGAATACTCAACCAAAAGCTCTAAAATTTGAAAGGCACAACACTAACTTACCATCTATGAAGTGGTATCAAGAAATTCTCAAATCCAAGCCTTTAGGATGTCCAAAGTCCACAACCCCATTGCTATTCCTCCACAAAGCTAGGTTTTGGACACATGGAGAGAGATTCTTAGTTATCTACCCAAGGATCTCAATCTAAACAAGATATGTGAACTTAAAGACATCCTTACCTACTGGATGAAGAGATTGGATGTTGAAGAAAGCCTTCCTTGCTTGACCAACTAGAAGAATACTCATAAATCCCACCAACACTTTCTCAAGTTTTTTCTAAAATTTGCAATGATGGGAGTGGAATCCAAATGGTTGCCTTTGGTAGCTAAATGAGGGTATTAAATAAATTCTCACAAGACTTCTATCCACCCTAGAGTGTTATAGGAGTCACAAGTCACATGGGAGACACAAGTCACAAGTCACAAGTCACATAGGAGTCACATGCACAACCTAACAAAGTTGGCACTCACTATGGTATATGTCCAAAGACAGAGATGCTGGGACTAAATGGCTTGGCCAAAAATTCTAAAATTTGACGTGCATAATCTAGACACAATTTGGAACAACTTTTGTGTTGAACACTTTAAGTGATTCCCACTGTAGGTAGGTCAAATAATTCGATTCTTATAGCTAAAAATTTCTGTCAGCTTGTATCCTAATGGTAATGGTGTGATAGACTTTATCACTTCATAATTCAATCCTTATTACTCTAATTGTGGCCCCAATACCTTATAATAATAATAAGAATAATATGTATATATATTTATATATATACTAAAATAAAAATTAAGTGATCTTGTAAGTCATACATAGCTCCAAAAAGGAATATATTCCTTATTTGAAAATGACAAGATATGATTAATACTCCACCCTACAATTTCAAACAATAGTCAAATTATTCCCAATTATATTATGGCATTCTAGAATAATTCCATAATAAAAAATATGGGTAGAATGATTAATCAAGGATATATAGAAAATAGATAATTCTCATTATAATTTAAACATGTAAATATATTCATGTATATACATGTGTACATGTTTGGAAAGATTATTTCAAGACCAAGGTATATATGTGTATATAAACTTGTATATGGATTTAAAATATTCTATGAACCATATACTTATTACACTTGATATTGAAATCCATATATTTATTTGAAAAGACAAATATATATATAATTTTTCAAAGTATGTTTTTTAGAAAATAATATACTAATCTTTAAGCAAATATTTGAACATATAAATATATATAGATTTGATTAAAAATCTACTTAGTGAATTAATCAAAAATATATATTCATATATATATTTCGGGCAATTTCTATGGTATTACAGAAAAAGATTTCTAATATGAAAAAATTTCCTGGCAAGAAAAATGCTAGAAATAAAACAAAAGGGGGAATCTATGAGGTAGAAAAGGCAGTTGCTATAGATTCTAAGTTAGATGCTTTGATGAGGGAAGTTTCTACGCTTAAGAAAGGTCAAGCTAAATTTAAAAACTTTGAGAAGTTTTCTGGGACATGCTGGATTTTATCGAAGGTTCATAAAAGATTTTTCAAAAATTGCATTACCTCTGTTTAAGCTGCTATGTTAGGATGTTGAGTTTGATTTTACTGACGAGTGTATTGAGGCGTTCAATAGGATCAAGGAAGCATTGGTAACAGCACCAATTATTCAGCCACCTGACTGGAGTTTGCCCTTCGAGATCATGAGCGATGCTAGTGACTTTGCTGTTGGAGCAGTATTGGGTCAACGAAAGGATAAGAAACTTCATATTATTTATTATGCTAGTCAGGCTTTAAATACTGCCCAGAAAAATTATGCCACCACTGAATAAGAACTTTTATCTGTTGTTTACGCATGTGAAAAATTTAGACCATATCTGATAGGCTCAAAAACTGTAGTTTACACTGATCATGCTGCTATTAAATATCTGTTTGCAAAGAAAGATGCTAAACCGCGGTTAATTAGATGGGTATTATTGTTACAGGAATTTGATTTAGAAATTAAAGATAGAAAAGGAGATGAAAATCCTGTAGCTGATCATCTATCTAGACTTGAGCATGAAAAAGGGGAGGAAAGATTAATTAATGATGCATTTCCTGATGAAAATTTGTATTTAATAAATAACACTTCCTCTGATCCGTGGTTTGCTGATTTTGTGAATTATTTAGCATGTGGTGTAATTCCTGATCATTTAAAATGGCATAGCCAGAAACAAAAATTTAAAACTGATGCTAAATATTTTATTTGGGATGAACCTTATTTGTTTAGACTCTGTTCAGATCAAATCGTAAGGAGATGCATCCCTGATGAAGATTTTGAAAAAGTATTAAAGGCTTGCCACGAAGGACTTGGAGGAGGACATGTTGGACCGAATAGGACAGCTAATAAGGTACTCGAAGGTGGTTTATATTGGCCTAATATTTATCGTGATGCTAGATCATTTGTGCTAAAATGTGATGTATGTCAAAGGGCTGGTAATATCACTAAAAGGGATGAAATGCCATTAAAAGGAATTATGCCTGTTGAGTTATTTGATTTGTGGGGAATTGATTTCATGGGTCTATTTCCACCATCTAATGGGAAACTGTATATTCTTGTTGCTGTTGAGTATGTTTCAAAATGGGTAGAGGCTGAATCATGTGCTTTAAATGATGCTAAACAAGTGATTAAATTTCTGAAAAAGCAAATCTTTACTCGTTTTGGTGTGCCTAAAGCGATCATTAGTGATGGTGGATCTCATTTTGTTAATAGGGCTGTTAATCAATTGTTATCTAGATTTCATGTTCACCATAGGATAACAACACCCTATCATCCTCAAGCCAATGGTCAGGTAGAAGTCACTAATCGTGAGATTAAAAAGATTTTGGAAGCTACGGTAGGAAAATCTAGAAAAGATTGGGCTTTTAAGTTAGATGAAGCATTGTGGGCTTATAGGACAGCTTTTAAAACACCTATAGGTATGACTCCTTTTAAATTAGTTTATGGTAAAGCTTGTCACTTACCTTTTGAACTTGAGTTTAAATCACTTTGGGCTATGAAGAAATTGAATTTTGAATTTAAAGAGGCTCAAGAAAAAAGGAAAATAGATCTTACTGAGTTAGAAGAAATTAGACGTCAAGCTTATGATAATGCTCTAATTTATAAGGAGAGAACAAAGCTTTATCATGATAAGATGCTTAGACCTAAGGTATTTGAAGCTGGACAACTAGTGCTTTTATTTAATTCTAGATTTAAACTATTTCCTGGTAAATTGAAGACAAAATGGTCAGGACCTTTTAGAATTGTTAAGGTGTTGGATAATGGCGCAGTAGTTTTAAAAGCTGAAGATGAAAGGGAATTTACTGTAAATGGTCAAAGAATTAAACATTATTTTGGAGATGAAGTTAAATTCATCGAACAAATTAATGTTAAGCCTTTGGTTGTTTAAATCTGCTTATTGAAGTAAGTGCATTGCATTTTAATTATGTTGAGTTTTGATTTATTAAATTTATAAAAACCAATAAAAATTATAAAATGGTAGAAAAAGACAAAAATAATTTGCATTTTATTGTTTATGTGCTTTTAGCTTCTTTACTGCTTTTATTAATTTGAGTTGTGTTTTTATTTTAATTATGATGTTTAAATTTCATGTTATGTTAGTTGTATGTGTTCAATAAACTGAGTAGGACATTGCTTTTGAATTGGAATAAGTAGCAAAATGCTGAGAAATAATAGACTTGTGTGTGCTTGGAGAATTGATCTTGAATTGTGCATTTTTGACTCGGTGATGAGTTAAGGAGGAGGATCTATATGGACTAGTTGATTTAATTGAGGAGAATTATGATCCGGAAGGATTTGAGGAGCCTATATATGCTAAATCTGACTTGCTAACCTTAGGGAGTGTATTGACTATCATTTTGGTGAAGTTTGAACTGAAATTCGAGTGCCACATACTCAGTTTAGGCGCCACACCTTCTTGGTGGCGCCTAAAATCATACTCAGGCGCCATGATATGCGCCATTTTTAATCCTGGAAAAATGTTAAGTAAGTTTGTAACACCCGAGGAAAAACAAATTCAAATTGTTTTGAACTACGTCATGACTTGATCCCTTCACAGGGTACGTAGGCAGCTTGGAACTAATTTCTAAGTTCAGTCACGAAATAAATCACAAAATAAATCACGAAATAGATCACAAGGGCGATAGGAGGAGTTGGAACCAATTTAGACTAGGCTAATTAGGACACGGAAATGTTGCGAGTGATAAGCCGGACTCGTAACAAGTTTAAGGAAAAGATTCCGAACCGGAGACGACCCAGGGAATCGAGCTAACACGTAGAAAACCGATAGGGGAAAGCGAGGAAAGACCCGACGGAACACGCGGACCGCCGAACCGGCCGGTCCGGCCGGCCCGCGCTCTCCGCGCGCCGCCGCGCGGCCACCGCGCGGACGAAGGAGTCGCGACTCCAGGGCAGGCCATGCGTGCTCCGCGCGGACAAAGGCCTATGTGCGCGTCACCAGCGCGCCAGAGGTGCAGGAGGTGTAAACTTTCCTTCCATGGTGATTTTCTTGCCAAAAACAACACCCCTAACCATGGCAACCGAATCCCAGCCTTAGGGAAGGCTATAGGACGGTAATAGGGTGTCCCAAACCCTAGGTTTTCAGAAACATTCAAGCCTCCACCCTCAACTTCCTCTCCAAGTTCAAAACTCCTTCGACACCACTTTCCGGCGAGTATTCCGGCGACGACGGGACGACCGGGACAAGCCCCTGCCCTCTAGACTCTTGGTAAGCTATTGTACAAAGTTTCAATTCGTCCATAGATCTCAGAAACTCATATTCTAACCCTTTTTCCTTACCACGATTTCCCGTCAGAAAACGAACAAAAAGCGATCGGAGAAGTTGGCCGTTCGTCGCGACCCTAGGACATCCGGAAACCCAATCCAGCGACCCTATTCTCTAGCTAAGTAAGTTAAAACCTTACTCACAAATTTTCGTGGTTGTTTGTTGTTTAAATCTCGAGATATAGGCTTGTAACAAAAATCGGTTTTCAAAAACCCTATTTTCGTCCAATTTTAAAAAATCGCCTAAAACTCGACCTTCGAGAATTCAAACCGAAAACTTTTCAACATAAAGGTTGTTCCTAACACCTTTATCTATCTTGTGTCCAAATTCCAGCCGTTGGCATTGAGTTTTGCTATCCCAAATTACGCCGTAAACTTTCTGTATCGAACCGAACGTTTTAAAACTGAGACAGATTTCCATATTCAACTTGATGCATGTTTTTCACCCATTTTTCGAATGATTTAACCTTGCATTCCTTAACAAAAGTTGTAGATAATTGTGTCTAGATTATGCATATAAAAGTTCACGGATTTTGGTGTTCATTTGATATGCCAAACGGCCGAATTTTCAGAACTGCTTTAAAATTGTTTTAAGGGCCGCGAGTATGCAGTGAGTTGTAATCGATTTTTGAGTACCAAGAATTCATTATTTCCAAATTCTTAAAACATGAAAGTTGTTCCTTAACGTGTTGTGTAGTTACTGTAAAAATTTCACATCGATTGGTTTTGAAATGAATTTTTAATCGGCGTTGCACGAACCTGTGACGAAAACAGTTTTTAAGACAGAAATTATTCCTTGCAATGAACTCGAATTTCGACTCACTTCGGAACCTTATTTCCAAAAACTTAAAACATGAAAGTTGTTCGTGTGTGTGTTTTTGAACTACTGTAAAAATTTCAGAATTTTTGGTGAAAAGACGAATTTTTAATTAAGAAAGGCGTAAACTGCCTCGAATAGGATTTTTCGAACTTGAGAAAACTCAAACTTTGAAAACGCGATATCGATCATTTGATAACGAACTTTCGAAAAATCCCGTTCACTAGGCTGAGCCGATCGTCATGCTATCATTATCTTTGAGACTGCCTCGTTAGTGGTCTCCTTACTATCTGAGATTGCCTCGTTAGTGATCTCGCGCGCTGTATTTTTGGATCGCCTCTTTAGTGGTCCTACTATCTTTTTGGATCGCCTCGTTAGTGGTCCTACTATTTTGAGACTGCCTCGTTAGTGGTCTCCCATTGTTTGGACTGCCTCGTTAGTGGTCCTATGTTGAGATTGCCTCGTTAGTGATCTCCCGGTATGGTGCCCTCTTCTTAGTCTACGGGATGAAAAGTAAAAGACTTGTGTGAGTGTTTCATTATGCTTAAATCGTATTTATCATGTCTTTAATTATGTATTTAAAATTTATGCATCTTAAATTATGCTTTAAATTACGCTTTTAAAATTAAGTCCTTTAATCATGTTTTTCCGCTGCTAATAAATTATGTATTTTTAAATTCTCGTACGGTAAGCGAAATCTTTAGTTTAAACACTTGTAACCCCTTTTATTTGTTAGTTAGGGATTAACTTACTCAGTATATTTTTATACTGACAACCGTTGTCATTTTCCTTTTTTTTTACAGAGTATGTCGAGTGACGCATACGCATGCACTTGGGGGGAATTATTTATGAACATTTTCGCTTTCTGCATCGTATTACTGTTTACCGGGTCTGTTTAACCCGAGGTTTTGGCCGTGTTGGCCGTGATTACATTTCCGCCGCATTTACCTTATCCATGCATGATGATTTTTACTACCGTACTTGATTAAAGTATTACTAGACTCCGGATTCATTGTTGAATATTTTAAAACTTTGCATACCCATAAGCCTTGCACCTCCTTAGCGAGCTCGGGGATCCGTGTCTTGCTAGGGTGATGCGGCGGTGACACCTCGGCCTGGGTTATCAAATCCGGGGTGTTACAAGTTGGTATCAGAGCCCGGATAATTTTTAAAGCTACTACTATTATTTTAAACCATTATTTTTAAACCCAAGTGTTATTTCTTTTAAAATTATTTATTTTGACTACTAGTATTATTTTTAGCCCAAAATCTTAGCCAAAGAAATATTAAATTTTGGCCCACTATAGAGGCCCAACCTTTAGCAATTTATTTTAAAATAAACTAAATTTTTTTATGGGGAAGGGACTTGCACCTGCATGTTGCATATAGATTTAAATTCGTGCATATCTTAACCTTGCCTGGAAAATGTCTAACTTTAACCTACCTTGTTAACAATAGATGGCTTCCCCAAACGTGAACATGATCAACCTACTAATGAGGTTGATTGAAGCATACCTCGAATCTCCTCAAAACGTGAACAACTTCAGACTAAGGTTAGAACAAATGGAAGCTAACTTGGGCCACCTAACTAATCTGGGCCAAGCAGGACATCAAGATATAACCCAACTCCAAATCCAAATCAACGAACTCCAGACCCGCGAGACTGAGCTTCGGACCCAGATTGACGACGTAGGGACCCAAGCAGGGGTCTTGGGACATCAACTGCATCACCTGAAGGATGATCTGCTTCCACCTGCCCCTCTCATCCCGGGAACGGAACCTGTCTCAAAGGCTCCTTACCGCATGGCACCGCCGGAGATGAAGGAGCTAAAGGAACAGCTCGAAGAATTGCTGGAAAAGGGATATATCAGACCGAGCACGTCTCCATGGGGAGCACCGGTCTTATTCGTCAAAAAGAAGGATGGGAGTTTGCGACTGTGCATCGACTATAGAGGACTTAATCAAGTCACTATCAAGAACAAGTACCCGTTGCCCAGAATCGAGAATCTGTTCGACCAGCTGAAGGGAGCTACTGTGTTCTCCAAGATCGACCTGCGTTCGGGATATCATCAGCTGCGAATCGCTGAGAAGGACATCCCAAAGACAGCGTTCAGGACTCGCTATGGACACTACGAATTCACAGTACTGTCATTCGGATTAACAAACGCCCCGGCAATGTTCATGAACCTCATGAACAACGTGTTCCGAGGGCTATTAGATCAATGCGTAGTGGTATTCATAGACGACATCTTGGTCTACTCAAGGGACGAGGAAGAACATTCCAAGCACTTACATAAAGTGCTGAGGATCCTCCGAGAAAATCAGCTATATGGAAAGTTTTCCAAATGCGACTTCTGGCTGAGGGAAGTAACATTCCTTGGGCATATCGTATCCGCCAGAGGAGTGGCGGTAGACCCGGAAAAGATCTCGGCAGTAACCGAGTGGGTACCACCGAAGAGCCCAATGGAGATAAGAAGTTTTCTCGGACTGGCGGGCTACTACAGGCGATTTGTCCAAGACTTCTCCAAAATCGCCCGCCCATTGACCCAACTGCTGAAGAAGGGGGTGAAGTACGACTGGACTGGCGAGTGCGAAGCCGCATTCCAGGAGCTGAAGAAACGACTTACCACGGCGCCAGTGTTGGCGTTACCATCAGAGAATGGAGACTTCGAGGTGTATAGCGACGCCTCGAGAGAAGGACTGGGGTGCGTACTAATGCAGGATCGAAGAGTCATAGCGTACGCATCACGACAGCTGAAACCACACGAGCAAAACTATCCGACGCACGACCTAGAACTGGCCGCGGTCGTGTTCGCCCTGAAAATTTGGAGACACTATCTCTATGGGCGGAAGTGTCGGATGTTCACCGACCATAAGAGCCTCAAGTACATATTCACGCAAAGAGAACTGAACTTGAGGCAGAGGAGATGGTTGGAACTGATCAAAGATTATGACCTGGAAGTCGCGTATCACGAGGGCAAGGCCAACGTCGTGGCCGACGCCTTGAGTCGGAAGACGCAACACGTCACGAACTCACTGGTGATATCGGCTGAATTGTACAGAGATTTGGCAAAATTAAGCCTGGAACTGGTGCATCCTGGTACGGTAACCGAGGTCGTCAACGCGATGGTAGTAAGCCCTACCGTGTTCGAAGAGATACGACTCGCCCAGTCGAGTGACGAAAAGTTGGAGGAAATAAGGAGAAGCATTGCCGAAGGAAAGGCAGTGGATTTCTAGATTCACGAGGACGGGAGCATCCGCTTCAGGGGAAGATGGTGTATACCGCGGGAGTCCGCGGATCTGAAGAAGAAGGTGATGGAGGAAGGCCATAGCACCCCCTACTCGGTTCACCCCGGAGGGGATAAGCTATACAAGGACTTGAAGAAAAATTATTGGTGGCCGAACATGAAGAGAGAGGTGGCCGAGTTCGTGGCAAGGTGCCTTACCTGCCAGAAGATCAAGGCAGTACGGCAAAAGCCCTTAGGATTAATGCAACCATTGGAGATCCCAAGCTGGAAGTGGGACAGTATCTCCATGGATTTCGTTTCAGGGTTATCACGTTCGCCAAAGGGGATGAATAAGATCTGGGTAATCGTGGATAGGTTAACGAAGGCCGCCATCTTCATCCCGATGAAGGACACTTGGACAATGGACCAACTAGCAAGAGCATATGTAGACAATGTGGTACGCCGGCACGGGGTGCCACACGACATCATCTCGGATAGGGATAGCAGATTCGCCTCCCAGTTTTGGACCAAGCTGCAAGAAGCTCTGGGGACGCAGATAAAAATGAGTACGGCGTTCCACCCTATGACGGATGGACAGACGGAGCGAACAATACAAACGCTGGAGGACATGTTGAGGGCTTGTGTGTTAGTATTCAAGGGAAGTTGGGAGCACCATTTACCCTTGATCGAGTTCTCCTATAACAACAGTTACCATGCGAGCATCGGCATGGCGCCCTTCGAGGCACTGTATGGACGAAGATGCCGGAGCCCATTGAGTTGGGAAGAGAACGATCGAATAATGACAGTAGGGCCACAACTGGTGGAGGACATGGCTCAGCAAGTTAAGGTCATCCAGGGGAAGATGAGAGCCGCTCAGGACCGGCAAAAGAGCTATGCGGACGTGAGACGGCAGGACTTGGAATTCCAAGTCGGTGACAAGGTCATGCTGAAAGTCTCACCGATGAAGGGCGTAATGGGCTTTGGCAAGTGAGGGAAACTGAGCCCACGATACATAGGGCCATATGAGATCCTCGAGAGAGTGGGGAATCTAGCGTACCGGCTAGCACTGCCGCCTCAACTAGCACGCGTCCATAACGTGTTTCACGTCTCCCAACTAAAGAAGTATGTGCCCGACACGTCGCATGTACTCCAACCGGACGTAATCGAATTGGATGTTGACTTGACCTATGAAGAAACCCCGGTGCAAATACTCGACTACAAGGAAAGGGTGACAAGGAATAAAACTGTAAAGATGATCAAGGTCCTGTGGTCCAACCACGAGACGGAAATGGCGACCTGGGAATTGGAAGCCGACATGAGGCAACGTTACCCTACCCTCTTCCAAGACAACCCGACCACAGTTATGGGGACATAACTGTATTCTTAAGGGGGGGAGGATGTAACACCCGAGGAAAAACAAATTCAAATTGTTTTGAACTACGTCATGACTTGATCCCTTCACAGGGTACGTAGGCAGCTTGGAACTAATTTCTAAGTTCAGTCACGAAATAAATCACAAAATACATCACGAAATAGATCACAAGGGCGGTAGGAGGAGTTGGAACCAATTTAGACTAGGCTAATTAGGACACGGAAATGTTGCAGCGATAAGCCGGACTCGTAACAAGTTTAAGGAAAAGATTCCGAACCGGAGACGACCCAGGGAATCGAGCTAACACGTGGAAAACCGATAGGGGAAAGCGAGGAAAGACCCGACGGAACACGCGGACCGCCGAACCGGCCGGTCCGGCCGGCCCGCGCTCTCCGCGCGCCGCCGCGCAGCCACCACGCGGACGAAGGAGTCGCGACACCAGGGCAGGCCACGCGTGCTCCGCGCGGACAAAGGCCTATGTGCGCGTCACCAGCGCGCCAGAGGTGCAGGAGGTGTAAACTTTCCTTCCATGGTGATTTTCTTGCCAAAAACAACACCCCTAACCATGGCAACCGAATCCCAGCCTTAGGGAAGGCTATAGGACGGTAATAGGGTGTCCCAAACCCTAGGTTTTTAGAAACATTCAAGCCTCCACCCTCAACTTCCTCTCCAAGTTCAAAACTCCTTCGACACCACTTTCCGGCGAGTATTCCGGCAACGACGGGACGACCGGGACAAGCCCCTGCCCTCTAGACTCTTGGTAAGCTATTGTACAAAGTTTCAATTCGTCCATAGATCTCAGAAACTCATATTCTAACCCTTTTTCCTTACCACGATTTCCCATCGGAAAACGAACAAAAAGCGATCGGAGAAGTTGGCCGTTCGTCGCGACCCTAGGACGTCCGGAAACCCAATCCAGCGACCCTATTCTCTAACTAAGTAAGTTAAAACCTTACTCACAAATTTTCGTGGTTGTTTGTTGTTTAAATCTCGAGATATAGGCTTGTAACAAAAATCAGTTTTCAAAAACCCTATTTTCGTCCAATTTTAAAAACTCGCCTAAAACTCGACCTTCGGGAATTCAAACCGAAAACTTTTCAACATAAAAGTTGTTCCTAACACCTTTATCTATCTTGTGTCCAAATTCCAGCCGTTGACATTGAGTTTTGCTATCCCAAATCACGCCGTAAACTTTCTGTATCGAACCGAACGTTTTAAAACTGAGACAGATTTCCATATTCAACTTGATGCATGTTTTTCACCCATTTTTCGAATGATTTAACCTTGCATTCCTTAACAAAAGTTGTAGATAATTGTGTCTAGATTATGCATATAAACGTTCACGGATTTTGGTGTTCATTTGATATGCCAAACGGCCGAATTTTCAGAACTGCTTTAAAATTGTTTTAAGGGCCGCGAGTATGCAGTGAGTTGTAATCGATTTTTGAGTACCAAGAATTCATTATTTCCAAATTCTTAAAACATGAAAGTTGTTCCTTAACGTGTTGTGTAGTTACTGTAAAAATTTCACATCGATTGGTTTTGAAATGAATTTTTAATCGGCGTTGCACGAACCTGTGACGAAAACAGTTTTTAAGACAGAAATTATTCCTTGCAATGAACTCGAATTTCGACTCACTTCGGAACCTTATTTCCAAAAACTTAAAACATGAAAGTTGTTCGTGTGTGTGTTTTTGAACTACTGTAAAAATTTCAGAATTTTTGGTGAAAAGACGAATTTTTAATTAAGAAAGGCGTAAACTGCCTCGAATAGGATTTTTCGAACTTGAGAAAACTCAAACTTTGAAAACGCGATATCGATCATTTGATAACTTTGAAATACGAACTTTCAAAAAATCCCGTTCACTAGGCTGAGCCGATCGTCATGCTATCATTATCTTTGAGACTGCCTCGTTAGTGGTCTCCTTACTATCTGAGATTGCCTCGTTAGTGATCTCGCGCGCTGTATTTTTGGATCGCCTCGTTAGTGGTCCTACTATCTTTTTGGATCGCCTCGTTAGTGGTCCTACTATTTTGAGACTGCCTCGTTTGTGGTCTCCCATTGTTTGGACTACCTCGTTAGTGGTCCTATGTTGTGTAACACCCCGGATTTGATAACCCAGGCCGGGATGTCACCGCCACACCTCCCTAGCAAGACACGGTTTCTCCGAGCTTGCTAAAGAAATGCAAGGCTATGTTTTTCAGAATTTAAAATATTCAAACAGCCCATTATTTAAAAATCATAATATCAAAGTTGCAGCGGAAAGTAATATTTACATATGTATAATGCAGCGGAACTTAAGTATAGGGCCGACATGGCCAAAATACGGGTTAAACAGGCCCGTTCATGCAAGTTGTAATTAAATGTAGGAATTTAAAAATAGAGTTTTTCCCGAATGTCCCATGTATGCATATGATGATGCTTAATCCTCATACTCTGAAAGAAAAAGGAAAGAAAATATGGTTTGGTCAGCAAAACGTGCTGAGTAAGTTAACACCTACTATGATCAAGGGGTTTCAAAATCTTTAATTACATTTAAGAAAAACATGTGCATACAAGACATGATTTAAATTTTATTCGTCTAATAATAATTTAATTACATATTTGAAAAGACAAGGATTTCCACAAGATCATAATTTAACACACGTATAAAGAGGTTTAATTAAATAATTAAATTTTTACTCCGAGGCATGCATACAAGCAACTCATCTATCAATTTAAAATTAATAATTTAATTGTGTACTTGAACATGCATTTAATCCATAATAACAATTTAGTCATGACATGAAAATTTAAGGACATAATTTTAAATGCATAATTTAAAGACGGGCATAAATAAATAAATACTTAAAAACATTAAATCTTTTATTTCTCCGTTACGTAACCATTTCTCAATATTTTGTATAGCCGGTGATCCGGCGGCCGCAGCCGTGTCGTAAGTATCTTGTATAGCCGGTGATCCGGCGGCCGCAGCCGTGTCGTATTTCAAGTATTTCATTGGCCGTTTTGGCACAGTTTTCTCATAACATTCACCCTCGGCCGTTTTGGCACGAAGCGAAAAGCTAGGGGGCGTTCTATTGAGCATTTCCCCCTACGTCGGTCACTCTCGGCCGTTTTGGCACGAAGCAAAAAGCTAGAGGGGCACTCCATCGAGCACTCACCCCCTACATAGGTCACACTTGTCCGTCTAGGCACGATGCGAAAAGCTAGAGGGGCACTCTATCGAGCACTCACCCCCTACATAGCCAAGTATCTCATATGTTTTAATTTAGTGTAACGGGATTTTTCAAAAGTATAGATATATCGTATTTCAAGGTCTCGAACGTTTGTTTCGATATTTCAAAATCTCTTCGATTTAAAAATAACTTGGCGTCACAGTTTACGCCTTTTTAATTCAAAAATTCATTTCAAGTCCAAAAATTCTGATATTTTCACAGTATATCAAAAACACCCTAACGAACAAATTTCGTGTTTTAACTTTTTCGAAATAAGTTGAGTAAACATGTCAAAAATCGAGTTTGTTTCGCAAGCAGTGTTCTGTCCGGATTCAGGTTTGGCACAGTTCAAAGATTCGACATTTTAACATATCAAATGGACTCCAAAAATTCTTAAATTTTATATGCACATACCAGACATGATTATCTACAACTTTCATTTATATTGCAAAGATCAAATCGGAGTAGAACATATAGAAACAGGTTCATCAATTTCGGACCTATTCACAGGCAGATTTCGAAAATGTTTTGTCAAAACAGTTCATGTTCAATGCAATTTGAAATAGCAAACATCGACGAAAATGTCTGAAATGTTTACACAACCTAGATTAATGTGTTGGAATTAAAAGTCTAGTTTTGAGTTTTTCGGTTTGAACTCTCGAAATAGGGGTTTTGGTCCGATTTCAAATCTATCACAGTTTCAAGCTCGAATCTCAAGGCAGGTTGGTTCTCGGCTGTTTTCGTATAACAAAACACAATGAAAAATTATGAAAATTTTACACGAACTAGATCTATGTCTTAGGAACGTTTTTCATGTTTTAAGTTTTTCCGGTTGAGCAGTTTTAGGGGTTCGAAAAATTCGCACAAAATTGTTGCGCCGAGGGTTTTTCATGTTGACAGATTTTAGAGTTATTAAATCCATATGTTTGGTTGCATTTTAAGTCACCCAAAACCAAGTAAGTATTAACTTATAGTAGGGATGATGTCTAGGAGGTCACGGGGTCGTCCAAAATCCACGGGATGTCACGAACGAATCTCCTCAAGTCCAAGCTTCCAACTTTGTCCATGATTTCAACTCGAAAGAATCAATCCAATGTTAGATCGAGTTTTCGGGTTCGAAAACTTAAATGAAAATCTATAAACGACTTACCCAAGTCTGGAGTACTAGAGACCTTGTGTCCTACGCCTCCTCCGTCGGTTTTCGTCGCCGGAAAGTGATCGGAAAGTTCGAAGTCGGTGATTTCGGGTGTTGGAAGAACTTGGGAGATTTTGGGAGAGACAATGGGGTTGCTAGGGTTTGGGATTTCGAAATAATCAGTCCCAAGACCCCTAGAGCCGGCCATATACACCTTCCTTCGCTCGGGATCGAGTTTCCAAAGTCGGGGGGTCGAAATATGGCAACAAATCGCCAAAACGCGTCAAGTGTAGCAGACTGCGAGGTTGGCGTGGGGTTGGCGCGGGGTTTGGCCTAACCCCGCGCGGACACCGCGCGGACCCAGACTGGGCCGCGGTCTGGGCCGGGCCGTGCAATCCCTTTGGGCCTTTCCTCTTCCTCCTTCATTTTGGGCCTTTGTCTTCTCTTTGGGCCTTTCTCCTTCTATTTTCTTGGGCTATCTCTTGAACTTTAAATCCTATTTCAAACTTATTTGGGATCTCAAATTAATTTCGGATTCGAAATATTAAGTCCATCTATATTTGGTTCCCGTGCGATAATTTATTTAATTAAATAATTTTCGACTCCACGGGTTCTTGGATACTTAATTCCTTCTTGAATTAAATTCCTTTTCTCATTTCTTCTTTTAATTATTTATTTATTTATTATATTCATTTATTTATTATATTTATTTATTGTTTATTTATTTATTTATTTTATGTTGCAAAATTCTCGGGTATTACATGTTGAGATTGCCTCGTTAGTGATCTCCCGGTATGGTGTCCTCTTCTTAGTCTACGGGATGAAAAGTAAAAGACTTGTGTGAGTGTTTCATTATGCTTAAATCGTATTTATCATGTCTTTAATTATGTATTTAAAATTTATGCATCTTAAATTATGCTTTAAATTACGCTTATAAAATTAAGTCCTTTAATCATGTTTTTCCGCTGCTAATAAATTATGTATTTTTAAATTCTCGTACGGTAAGCGAAATCTTTAGTTTAAACACTTGTAACCCCTTTTATTTGTTAGTTAGGGATTAACTTACTCAGTATATTTTTATACTGACAACCGTTGTCATTTTCCTTTTTTTTTACAGAGTATGTCGAGTGACGCATACGCATGCACTTGGGGGGAATTATTTATGAACATTTTCGCTTTCTGCATCGTATTACTGTTTACCGGGTCTGTTTAACCCGAGGTTTTGGCCGTGTTGGCCGTGATTACATTTCCGCTGCATTTACCTTATCCATGCATGATGATTTTTACTACCGTACTTGATTAAAGTATTACTAGACTCCGGATTCATTGTTGAATATTTTAAAACTTTGCATACCCATAAGCCTTGCACCTCCTTAGCGAGCTCGGGGATCCGTGTCTTGCTAGGGTGATGCGGCGGTGACACCTCGGCCTGGGTTATCAAATCCGGGGTGTTACACAGTTTTTGCGCCACATACACTATGTGGCGCATAAAACTGCTCTGGAGCGCCAATGGATGCGCCATTTTCAGACTTAGGAATTTTCTCATTCAGTCTAGGCGCCACTTCTACTTTGTGGCGCAGAAAATCACTCCCTAGCGCCAAAATTTGCGCCACTTTTAAACTTGGAAAAAGTTGCAGTCAGACAATGCGCCACTTCTTCTTTGTGGCGCATAAAATCACTCCGGAGCGCCACTTTCGGCGCCAGTTTTGGACTTGGAATTTTTCTGAAAAGGCCTAGGCGCCACATACACTGTGTGGCGCCGAAATACCTCTCCAAGCGCCATTTTGGCGCATAAACTGGCGGGTCAGGCCCCTGACCCAGTTTCGAAAACCGGATTTAACACCCAAAACTCCTCTCTTCTCCTCATTTTCACAAAATTCGACCGAGAGCTCTTTCTTCACCACCGAGCGCCATTTTCTTCTTCCAAGCGACACATTTGCGCCACTTTGGTAAAAATTCTTCCAATTCTTGTTTCCTTCTATCAATTCTTATCTACATTGTTCAAATTCTCATTCCAAAACCCAAATTTTGTTTTGTTTGAATCAAATTAGGGTTCTTCAACCCTAGTTCTTCAAGTTTGGGGATTCCTCTTCAAAGTGTTCAAATCCTTCAATCTAGGTAAGAATGGCTATCCTAATTCAATTATTATCATATTCTAGTGCTTTGGAATGCATTAATTTTGGTATTGGTGTTGTTACTTAAATTTTGGGTTTTTGTAGAATGTGGGATAAAATTTGATTTTGATTGTCTAAATTCTAGTTTTAGCATGAACAAGTGTTGTTGAACATGGTTGGAATGCATAATGTGAAATTTTTGGATTAACCTTAAAAATTTGGAATTTTTGAAAATTTTAAATCTGAAAATTATTTTTAAATTAATTAAAATGACATCTTTGATTAATTAAATGGATGAAACATTACTAGAATATGTCATTTTAGTTATATTAAAAATATAAAGTTATTTTCTTGTCAAAAATTCCATGTTCTCCATAATATGAGATAAGTGAACCATGTTTTGATAGAAACTCTCTTATTGGTAATTTGGTTAATTTAAATAGGTTGATTTATCATATGAATAAATTGTAATGGGTTTAAATATTAATTTAAACCATTTGTAATGCTTAGTTTGATAGTTAGATTGTTTTAGTTTTTAAATGTGAAAAATTAATAAAATAGGGAGTTCTTATTAAAAAGACATGTTGAACATGAATTTTAAACTTTAAAAGAAAATGGGTGTTATGTTTAAACGAAGTTTAGGATTCATAATTTTTAAACTGCAACATCTTGGTCATTGAGTTATTTAAATCCCACATTCTAGGTTGATGTATATGTTTGCTTTATACTTAACACTTAAGTTAAACCTTTGGTTTAAACTTAAGTGTGAGGATGGGAGGCAATGCATATATATGATACTAACCCGGAGTTTTTGTACAACCAGGTACTGAAATAATGTATAATCCTCCAAACCTCCCTAAGAAATCGGGTTATAGGTATATACCCATGCCCGATGGGAGAATGTGGATTTATGATCCACAGTCACCGGATAGCGTTCCTACTCCTATTCCTGATGAGCATATTTTTGAAAATCGCAGACTCCGCACTAAAAATTTGGTATAGATGGATCATCCACAGGGATCAGGTGGTGCCTCCAAGTCCAAGGGACTTCTCTCCTATTTTAGGAGGAACAAGTCCAGGAGTGGTGCATCTTCTAGACATACCACAGTACCAGCTGATGACCATCAGGAGGTCAATCAGCCTGACCAGCCTGACCAGCCTGATCAGCCCATTCAGCCTGAGACGTCCGATCATTCACAGGCCCCCTCTAGAGCCTCTCGAGGGAAGGCACCTGTCACGAGTTCCACTTCCTCTCGACCTAGGAGGGGGAGATCGGCAGCACTAGTCATACAGGAGCCTGTCCCTGAGGCTGTAGGAGGAGAGGAAGATGAGGAGGAGGTTGATCAGGAGGAGCAGGAGGAGCAGCAGGATAGGGGAGGACCGAAAAAGCAAGATCCGAGAGCTTATATACCCGAGTTGTTTTATGTCAGCCCGGGCATATTTGATGCCACTGTGTTTAGGAGTGCCAGAGCCTACGAGCTATACAAGAGGTTTCACAAGAAGAGGATTATTGCTGATAGGGGATTTTCAGACAGAGATTTGCAGCACCCTCTACTCCGTGATGCTATTAGATCCAGAGGTTGGGAGAGATTCGTTAGACATCCAGCGGGATCATATTCGTGGGAGTTGACTAGGCTGTTTCTAGCCAACGCTGAGGAGGAGGATTCTTGGATTTTCGGGGTTAGAGTACCCATCACTCCTCAGCACATCAACCAATTTTTTGGAGTAGCGGATGTGCCTTATGGCAGAGACTTTTGGGAGCCAGTTATGAGAGCTGATGATAGGGAGGAGTTCAAGAAGCTTGTACTGATGTCGATGTTTGAAGGTCAGGAGGATGTCCTCATATACGATGACGATGACATGAGTAGGCTACATGGGCCTGATATGGATGCACCCATGTATCAGCTGCTCATGTTCTACAGATCTAGATTGAGTCCTTCGACTCACACCTCTGGACCTACTGCCTTGGATATGTATGTCCCATACTGCATCAAGGTGGGGAGCCCGGTTAACATGGGAGAGCTTATATCACTAGAGTTGAGACAGACACCGGGGGTGTCTAAGAGATCAGCTCTTATGTTCCCCAGCTTGATATGGCAGCTGTGTGCACAGGCAGGAGTGGATATGGGGCAGTTTGATAGAGACTGGAGGATGAGGCCCCCTATTCCATTTGGGAAGAGGAATTTCAAGCTGCCTGGCATAAGGTGCAAGCCTATGATACTTCCGAGAGAGTTACCCAGGCAGTCACCACCACTTGCACCTTCACATGCTAGCCAGGAGCATTCTGAGGCTCCTTCGCAGTCCACCCGGGGTACACGAGGTGGTAGAGGCAGAGGTAGGGGACGTGGCAGAGCTCAGCCACAGCAGTCGCAGCAGTCACATCAGCAGTATCCGGGAGAGCCTGATTGGGCTAGGGCATTGAGGATTGATCAGCAGACGATGATGACCAACCAGCAAAATTGGATGAACACTATGGATGAGCGGATGAGGTTGGTAGCTCAGAGGCAAAACTTTTTGAGCGATCAGATTGCAAAGAATGCTCGAGCCCAGGCTTATCATGCAGCCCGATTGGAGTATTTTATGTCCCAGAGCCTAGGACAGCGATATGTCGCTCCTCAGACACCTTCTGAGGACGATGATGATGAGGATTATGTCGGTTCTGGAGATGGTAGTGATGAGGGAGATGAGGATGCTGAGGATGCTGATGCTGGGGATGAATCTGAAGAAGTGGGGGACAATGATGATGATGATTCTGAGGACTCCGACTGAGTGAGAGAGATGAGCGATAGATAGGCTTGTGATCGTTATAGATGACATGTATTGATAGGCCTATGTTTTGACTCTATTGCTATTTTGCTACATTTTAGTTAGTTTCATTTGGATTTTAGTTGTCCTAACTCTATTTTCTTTTATTAGTACTTTGCTATCTTAGACATGATATTTCTATTATCCATGCCCTTTTTGATTTTATGGAGTATTAGATGGTGTTTATTTAGATTATAAGGTTTTTAGTTGCTTTTAAATTCAATAAAGTAGCTCTTACCAATAACATGCTAAATTGAGTTGTTTTGAACTAGTAAAAAGATCAATGAAGTGTATTTGGACTAGATTGAGGTGTAGATGGAGTGAAATTGGTATTGTTGAGTGATATGGAGATTTTGGACATCATGGGGAAGAACTTAGGAAAAACACATTCTGCTCGAATTGGCACAGAATGCGCCATATAGGCTTGGTGGCGCCTAAAAACGCCCTGAAGCGCCATTTTATGCGCCAGAAAACTTAGAAATTTTTCTAAGTTTTTCCAAAATGCGCCACACATGCTTGGTGGCGCCTAAATCTGCCTTTCTGCGCCACTTTTTGCGCCGCAGAATTAAAATTTTTCCAAGTTTGCTTCAGGATGCGCCACACCTTCTTTGTGGCGCATAAAACTCCCTTCCTGCGCCAATTTTTGCGCCATGTCTTATTTTTAAATTTATATTATTTTCAAAATGCGCCATTTGTGCTGTGTGGCGCCTAAAAGTGATCTCCTGCGCCACTTTTTGCGCCATCGACGCAATTTTTCAAAAATTCGCGAATCCAAAATATTCAAATCATATCTAATCAATTTTCGGGATCCTAAACAGCATTATACTAACTCCAAATCATATGTTTAGTGTATATTTGGATCTAGATTAAATCAATCCCGCCATATCTCAACAAAATCAAGATTTCACCACCTTTAAAAGAGACATGACCGATCGGTCATACTCTCACTCTCAAATCTGTCAATTTTTCTATTTTTCCAGTTTAATTAGCTTTCCAATCTCTATCCTTTCTTCCTAAATTCTGCCACCATGAGATCAAAGAGAAAGAATAACCCAAGAAACAATGGTGGAAAGAAATTGAAAGCCACAGAGCCTGCCCCATCACAGACACCAGAAATTAATGAACCCATTCCGGAGCCGGCTACTGTGGGAGCTGAAGATGAGTTTGTGAACAATCTGGTAGTTCCCGATTCGTATAATGGTTACGATACTTCTTTCAATTCTGCTCAACCGACGGAGGATGATCCACAGCAAGAAGAAGATGTCGCTGAATCCCTGGAGGAAATCTCACCAGAAGTTCCTCGTGATTCTAAAACCAAGAGGAAGAGTCACAATAGAAAGAATGATACTACCCCTCTGGAAGAATTAACAGGAGATACTTTTAATCCGGCTATTTTCATCAATCAAACTGCATATTCTTATTATCAGAAGATGGTGGAAAGATGGATTATTCCGGATAAAGGGTTCACTGAAGCTGACATGGAGCGATTTTCGGTTCATGATGCTCTCATGAGTCGAGGATGGATGAAATTTGCTGCACATCCGGAAGGAGTTTATTCTTGGGAGCTTACCAGACAGTTTTTGTGCAATGCTCAGTATGATCACTACACTTCATGGATTAGGGGGGTGCCTGTGCCGTATGGTCCCGCAGTAATCAATGAACTTTATGGTACTGTGGATGTCTCTTGCCCAGCTACGAAGAAGAAGCACTTTCATGACCCTATTCATGAAGAGGAAGGAGGACCAGAATTGGAGAAAAGAATTTTGAAAGAGATGTTCGAAACTCAAAAGAAAGTTGCCTACATAGGGGAGAAGAAGGAGAATGTTGTTGCCACTTTAATGGCTGCACCGCTTTATCAGATCTACCTGCTCTACAAGCATAAGGTGTTTCCCACTTCGCACACTTCACAACCGAATGCAGAGGAGCTTTATTTTGTGTATTGTGTGAAGAACGGGCTACCTATTGACATTGGAGATATGATAGCATATGAGCTGGATAAAATGGCGTCTGACACTGCACGGACTGTGCTGGGATTTCCTGCACTGATCTGGACACTTTGTGAGAGAGCTAGAGTGAATATGACGGCCTATGCTCATGATATGAAGCCAAAGCCTCCTATCTCTTTCAAGAATTTCTATAATAAGCCTGGAGTAAAGTGTGCAGAGCTTGGTTACCCTACTACATCCCGTGGGACACCCACTTGTCATCCTGATAGACCTAGTACATCTGGTACTAAGGTAGAACCTGCAGAGATTGCAATAAATAGGATGACCTATGAGATTCATCAGCTTAGAGAGGAGATGAAGAGGAAGGAGGATAGTACACGAGCACAAATTTCACAACTTTCTAGTAGACTTGAATTCTTCATGTCTGAAAGTCTAGGTGATCGATATATTCCTCCTACTACTAGTTCGAGCTCTACAGGGAACGATGATGTTCCTAGGGAAAATGAAGTAGGTGATTCGGATGGATCTTTAGAAATCTAAATTTTTGATAAGATAGGATTGCTCCCTTTTTGGTTTAATCTGTAATAGTTAGAATTATTTTGATACTGTCTTGCTTATTTAATTAGCTTCTTGATGTAATAGTTGCTATAATTGGTGGTATTTTGCTTTTGGTAAATTTATGGAATTTAATATTTTAATTAAATCTGTCCTTGTTTATTTAATGGATGAAAATAATTATTAAAAATCAAAAATCTGAAACATATAAAATAAAATAGTAAAAATCTGAATTAAATAAATAATGGATAGAATTTTAATTGTTTGAATCTATAAATTACCATGTGTTCTAACAATTATCTTTTGTATGAGCAAATACCATATAAATATATAAAGCAGCAGGATATGCCATGAGAAGCAAGGAAAAGGGGAACATCCAATACGGTGAAAGAATTTCTAGGATCTACATATTCCAGGTGTGATCTTTTCATGTATTATGTTATCAATTTGCATGGAGAATATGGTAAGAGCTTGAGTTGATTTAATTTCAGTTTATTTTACTATTTACTATGCTTTAAATAAAATGGTACATGCATGACTAGTTATTTTAAATTTAAATTGTGTTTTCCCAGTGGTGCTATTATTTAGAGATTATCACATCATTGCCAATCTGGAGAAAATCCAAATAAGTCTAAATGTTCTGCTTTAATCCGATTTTACAATTTAATGAGTGTTAGGTTTCCTAGTTTAAAGTTCTAGACTTTGTCAAATTGTTATGCAAGTTGTTTGGGCTATTGATGACAATTCTATTTACCTTGCAGAAAACTATTTGATTAATTAGACTAGTTATTTAAAATGTGGAGAGTTATCATTATTTATAAACAAATATGCTCGTTCCAAGTCTTTTTAAATGCTTAATTAAAATAAAGTCAGAGTGAGAACCCTGTAAAAAAAAAAAAAAAAAACAAGTTATCTTGCAAAAAGAAAAAGAAAAGAAAAATTAAAGAATGCAAGATTAAAAAAAGAGGAAAAGAGGGTGATCAAATAAAAATTCATAAACTCTTGACTGGATGACTGGCACATATTCGGTGACACGAGTAGCTTTTGGAATTCAACCGTCTACAACTCAGCCAAAGTGTCTAGAATATAGTGAAACCTAACCATAGATTGAGCATATTTAAAGACTGGAATAGAAAAGCATATTTACATTATTCACTTTCCCATATTAAGTGCTATGTATGATTAATCTGTTTTCTGTATTGTAAGTGCTTTGGATGTCTGGTTCTAATAGCTGATGCATATCAATTTGCCTAGTTCTAGTACATTAAACTTTGAACCCTCATATCTCATTTTGTTGTTGAAATCTATGATTTGGCAGAACTATAAAGACTTTATCTTTATTATCTTGATTGGCAAGTTGATGTGCTAATTGATCTCATTGCTCAAGGGACGAGCAATATTTAAGTGTGAGGATGTTGATGCACCCTGTGAAACCACATTTAAATAAGCTTAAATTATGATAAAATGAACCTAAATCGCGTGCATGAGGCCTTATTTTACTGCTTTTTAGTGTATATTTCATGTAATGTGTAAATATTAATAAGACCGGTTAAATTGAGTTTATTCGAGCCCAATTTACCTTGTTTTATGCTTTTTAATAAAACTTTGGCAATTCTAATACATTGCAATGATGTTTCAGGCATTAAAATGAAGAAAGAAGATGTCCGGAGGTCAAAGGATGCACAATTCGGAATTTTCAACACTGGAAGGCTCCAGAATGCGCCACATAGGCATGGCGGCGCATAAAAATGGTCTTCAGCGCCATTTTATGCGCCACTTCAACACTTGGGAAAATTTCGGATTGAAAAAGCTTCAGGATGCGCCACAATAGCTTGGTGGCGCCTAAAACTGCTCCGAAGCGCCATTTTATGCGCCACAGGGTAAAATTTGGGAAATTGTCAGAATGCACCGCACCTTCTTGGCGGCGCATAAAAGTGCCCTTCTGCGCCACTTTTTGCGCCATTTCCAAAAATTCGGAAAATCTCCGTATGCGCCGCAGCTCCTTGGTGGCGCCGAAAACCTCTTCCGAGCGCCACTTTTTGCGCCACAGTCGCGGTTGAGCAGTTTCTTAACCTCCCGAACTCGGTTTTAAACACCGTTTTCTCTTCATTCTTAACAACCAGACATACATTTTCGATCAGAAACACTCTGGAATCATCTGCAAATGGGAGAAGAAGGCCGGAAACACAAATTCATGCCGGAGGAATGCATCAAGAACGCTTTTCTGGGCGTGTTCTTCTTATTCTAGGTGTTGCCTTTCTTTTTCTTGCTTTGTAATGAATTGAATTTGCCTCTAAATGTAATCTGCTATCATGTTCTTAATTTGTAGACGGATTTCTGTAATGTTCGTGTTAGAAGTGTTCTAGAACGGGAGTTCAGAATCACTTTGAAGTACGAATTCATCTTTTATGGAAGTAATATAATATATCGATGTTTGATTCTGTAATCTGGATTAATCTGTTAGAATTATGATTGAAATATCAGATTATGTTTTACTCTAGTTTGAGCGCCATTCTGCCTGAATGATAGAAATGAAATTTCAGAATTTGGTGAAATCTATTTTGATCGATCAAATTGGAGTAATCTGCAATGATATGAAAATCTGTTTTAGAATTATATGTTAGATGCTATTAAACTAATCGATCTTCTGTGTTTTTGCTAAATCTGCTATCCAAATTATTAATCTGCTAAAACTTAACTGATCGATCATATTTAATTCCTATTTTTAGTAATCTGGCATTAAGTCTAATCTGTCTGCAATTTAATATTATTAATTAAATCCAGTTTACCATGTTTTGCTATTATTTTACCATATTTGTTAAATTATTTACACTGTTCTGCATAATTAAATGTTAGAATTCAATTCTGTGATTTCTACTTTGCTAAATCGGGAGATAAAAAGTAGAATTAATATTTTAGTACCGGAATTGGGAATAAATTACATTATAAATGGATTCTAGCATGTGCACAATGATTTGGGAAATGAAAAGTGCCTTTTAATTGCTATAGGAAAATTTGTAAGCTTGGGAAAGACTCAAATTTAAGCCTAGAATAATGATTGCAGAATGTTAGATAATTTAACCAACTTCCATGAAATCTGTTTAAGCATAATTTGATTATTAGCAGATTATAATATTTTTTAATCTTTATAAAATAATTAATTCTAAGAAATTGATCTTTTTAGACATTGGAAAATGCTAAATCAATATGCAATTTCTATTTTATATAAAGATGGCAATATTTAAAATATTACAAGCATCTCCCATTTATATTCTTATTAAATATAATTTTAATTTGCTTTATTTTAAATTTAATGTCACTATTTCTAATTAAATCACCATTAGAATTAAGCAAAATCTTTTTAAATATATTAAATATGATTAATGAACTTAAGAACAGTTAAAATTTCTCCGGAATGAAATAATATTCTGAAATTCCCTGTGGATTCGACCCGGTATTCACCGGTTTTTATTACTTGATGACTACCATCCGCTTGTGGTAAAATATGAGTAGTGAAAATCACCCATCAATAGACATCATGCAGAGTTAAAAAGTGGCAGGCGCATTGCAAAGTCCAAAAGGCATGCGCCTGTACGCAAAAGTTCCATATGGGCACGTGAAAGTAGTCTTATCATGATCTTCGCTAGCTATTACAATTTGATTGTAGCCTGAATACCCATCCAAAAAATAGTAGTACTCCCTCCCGGCCAACCTCTCAAACATTTGATCAATGAACGGCAAGGGAAAGTGATCCTTCCGCGTCGCGGTATTTAGCTTCCGGTAGTCGATGCAAACTCTCCAACCGGTCACTGGCCGTGTCGCCACTTCCTCTCCTTGCTCGTTAGTCGTTATGCACATCCCCCCACGCTTAGGTACGACCTGCACTGGGCTAACCCATTTGCTGTCAGATATAGGATAGATGATACCAGCATCTAAGAGCTTGATAACTTCTTTTCTTACCACTTATTGCATATGGGGGTTCAAACACCTTTGGGGTTGCCTTGAGGGCTTGTACTCCTCTTCCATTAAAATTCTGTGCATGCAAACAGAGGGGCTTATTCCTTTTATATCGGAAATGGTCCATCCAATTGCATGTACATATTTCTTGAGAACGTCTACCAGAGCTTTTTCTTGTTCTTGTGTCAGCTTGGCTGACACAATTACCGGTAACTTTTTAGGTTCAACTAGAAAACGTACTTAAGATGATCCGGAAGTATTTTAAGTTCAAGCTCTGGCGGACATTCAACAGAAGGCAGTAATTTGCGAGAAATGGATGGGGTTGAAAGATCGGATTTACCTTCAGGACCCTGTGTCAGTACAGGGTCCACTTCCTCGTCCATGGTGCTCTCCTCCTCCTCCAGAGTGAATTCAATATCGTCAAACTCTTCAAGGTCCCCAGTCATAGGGTCCTCAAAGTGCATGGCATTGCAGCTTTGCTCGGCACCAGCAGGCATCAGTACCTGCTTTGAAACTTTGTCCGACATCAAAACCACAGAGTCAATGCTCTCGTCCTCACACATATCATCTATTACATTAAATATAGAACAAGATCCCTCATTCGGGAACTTCTGCAGCTGTTCCATGTTAAAGGTTACCTCCCTGTCATCGACCCTCAATGTGACTCTTCCAGATTTAGCGTCAATCAACGCACCGCCAGTGGCCAGAAACGGGCGTCCCAAGATAAGTGGCATTTCAGAGTCCTCTTCAATGTCAAGGATGATGAAGTCAATCGGGAAAAGAATCTGGCCGGTTTTGACTACCACATCCTTGAGGATTCCTACAGGTTGGGTGATTGATTTGTCAGCGAGTTGCAGTTTCATCTTGACTGGTTCAATTTCTCCTAGCCTTAGGCGAATTGCCATGGCTAGAGGCATCACGTTGATGCTGGATCCTAGATCACATAACCCCATGCTCACTTTGGCCCTTCCAATTTGTATTGGCAACGTGCAACATCCAGGGTCCTCTATCTTTTCGGGCAATTTCCTCTGAACTATGGCACTGCATGTGCTGTTGAGAATAATTACCTCCTCCTGCTCTACCTGCCTTTTCCCTGAAATCAATTCTTTCAAGAACTTAGCATAGGTGGGCATTTCTGAAATCATTTCCACGAGAGGAATGGTTATCTCTACAGTCTTTAATCGTTCTAGAAATTTCTTGAATTTAAAATCATGTTCCTTATTTTTAAGACGTGCAGGGTATGGCACCCTTGGCATGTACTTATTATTATCAATTTTTGGTGGTAAAGGGAAGGAAGTTGTACCTTCACCCGTACCCTTATCAGCTTCCACTGCAGCTTCAGCCTGCGAATTAGCTGCATCTGATTTGTCCTGCACCAGCTCAATACTTTCATCTCCTTCAATCTTTTCCTGTTCATTGTCAACCTCCACCGATTCCTTTCCATTCATAGCCTTTTTCTTTCTAGCTCCGACTGCTCCTTTCAGAATCTTACCTCCCCACAATGTGATTGCTTTACACTGTGGGTTGGTTTCAGCAGTACTCGGCAGTGTTCCCTTCCCCCTGTTTTGCAAGTCCTTAGCCAGTTGAGTGACCTGTGTCTCCACATTTTTGATAGATGACTGCAGTTGTTGGTTTATCTCCTTTTGATTGGAAATAAACTCAGTCATCACGCTTTCCAGGCGGGATGGTGGCTTTTGGTTGAATTGCTGATTCTGATCAGGTTGGGCGTGGAAGTTCTGGAAGTTCTGTCCCTGATTCTGATTGGGTCTTTGTTGGATCTGGGGTTGGAAATTCGGATTCTGGAAGTTTTGTACCCTCTGCTGAACAAATCCTTGATTATGTGGCCTGAAGTTCTGTTGTTGGTTTTGGTGGGCAAACTGGGTAGGCTGATTTGGCTGAGATAACAAATGCGCATTAAGTGCATTGTTATTGGAATAGGAGAGGTTTGGGTGGCGGTTCTTGAAATTTCTGGCATAGTTACAACTTTCGGTAGATATCTGTTGGCACATGTCAGTTGGATGTGGTCCCTGACACAGCCCACAAACAGCTTCCGATTGCTGTGTTTGTACTTGGCTGGATGAGGCTTCTGCCTGAGAAGTACCTGCTCCTTTCCCTTGATTCAGCTGAATTGCAGCCACCTGTTCCTGCAGTTTTTCAAAATCTATTTTACCTTCACTCACAGCAAAAAATTTCCTAGGAGGGTCAGCCTTCCTCTCATCATTGTTCAGTACAGATCTGTTAACAGACATGGTGTCAATCTTTGCCCAGGCTTGATCCATGGGCAAGTGGAGTAAATGTTTCCCTCCGGCTGCATCTAGCATCATTTGCCATGAGTGGGTGAGTCCTCCATAGAATTTTCTCAGTTGCTCCCATGGTTGATATCCGAGTTGGGGGCATCTCCTTAAGAGGTTGAAGAACCTGTCTTTAGCGTCATAGAGTGACTCATCCGGCTTCATTTTGAATTCTCCTATTTTCGCTCGTCCTTCCTCCACTTATAATTCAGGAAAATACTTTAACAGAAAGCTCCTTACTAAATCTGCCCACGTACTCCTCTAGTTGATAGGCAAAGATTTGTACCAATCCCTAGCTCCACTGAATAAAGAGAAAGGAAACAACATCAGTCTTATAGCATCAGGGGATACCCCTTGATTCTTGATCGTATCACAGAGCTCCAGAAAAGTTTGAAGATGATCATGAAGGTCCTCATGATTTGCACCGCAAAATTGACTGTTCTGCACCAAGTTAATTAGTGCAGGTTTCAGTTCAAAGTTGCGTGCGGCAAATTGTGCTCTCCCGGGCCTGTTCAGATAAGGTTCCACAATAGGCTGCATAAAAACAGTTGCTGCCTGCTGTTGCTGATTTCCTTGCTCCGCTTGATTCTGGTATTGCTGATGGTAATTGGGATTCTGTTGGAACATGTTGTCTGGATCATGAGGGTTGTTCTGAAACTGGTCCTGATTGAAGGCTTGATTCTGATATTGCTAATTTGGTATATTTTGGTTTTGGTTGTTAAATTGGTTTTGAGGTGGTGGTGGTTGGTGGAATTGCTGGTAATGTTGCTGATCGAGATTTTGTAGGTTCTCCTCCTCGTTATCACGATTCGGATGTTCTACTATATCTCCATCAGCTCCATTACCTGGGTTATTTAGTGGTTGGTTGTGGATGGGTGGCTGGTTTATGGGTAAGATCGGGGGAATGTCTTGGTTCTCTGCCATGTCAGATAAGTCACTGCTTGTGGTTTCGGGTGAGGTACGAGTCCGTGCTTCCCGTTCCTTTCTCAGTCTTGCTTGTGCCCTCAGCTGTCGAGCAGTCCTTTCTATTTCTAGATCGAACGATAGCTCAGGCAATGCACCCTTCCTCCGTTGCATAAGCAGTTCATATCACAACTTAACAACACCTACACAACCCCATGTTAGTGATGGTTCAAGAGTATATACAAAAACTATCTATGAGTAAATCATGAGTATAATTCTCTTAATCAACGGCGCTGCATCCTCCCCGGCAACGGCGCCATGAAACTTTTGACAATTTCTCACTATATGAGTATTTTCTGAAAATATAATCCCGGTGTAATTTTATTCAATGAAACCAATTATGGAGATGGGGTTGGGATTAAGGATATTTTTATAGGATGTCACATTTTTATATACTCGTGTAGGAAACTGTGGCCCGAAAGTGCACGGTGTCAAAAATTACAGTAATTTATAGTAAGATCGGATCGTTCACTGGAGGATGTGCGATAGAAGCAGGGCCCACGTCGTTTACTAAGATTTTCCACACGGTTACTCGTTTCAAGCTTGAGTTTTGGTTCTAACCACTACTTGACATAATTTAAACTAGACTATGGAAGCAGTAAAAGTTATACTACAAAGCATAGTAAAATTATTCTAAAAAGCCGTTAAATCTATTCTAAGAAAGCAATAAAAATTATACTAAGAAAGCGGATAAAATTATTCTACGAAAGCATGTAAAATTATGCTACACTATCTATAACGCAGATTTAAAATATGACAGAAGGGACAGGAAGAAAATAATAAAGATTGGACAAGACTTCAGATGAGACACAAGTAAACTTCCATTTTCATTACGCAGATCTATGTTTGGGATAATCTATCAGTTAGCTAACTCTCATGCTTTCTAGACTATGTTCCCTTTAACAAACAGGTACTTACAGTCAGAATTTTCATGCTCTTAAGACCTTAACATCTAAGATACCACAGATTAATAACTCCCCCTGCCGAGGTATGTTATTTCTCCATGGTGGATAAGTAACACCTAACATATCATTAGTTGACATGTCAAGTACTCCTATCACCCCCCTTGTCACACCCAAAGTCCAAATTCTAATCCCGAACTAATCCATAACTCTTAAACCTTATATACGGCGGCCATCCTCTAATTCTCCCGAGTGTCCTCTATAAAGCATTTAAAAGAAAGCGGTAAAGAAAGCATTTAAAAACCTATCACTCGGGAGCTTTAAAAAGTTATCTCATTCCGTTAGTATAAAAGAGCCCCTGGTCTTGATGACCAGATGCAGATTAAGAACCTCCCAAATATCAGTAAGCCACATGGCTTATAACACTCGGTTAGTTATGAGATACAGACTGAATGGAACAGACCCGTAAGGATATATTCCGAATGTACTCACTCGAGACTCAATTCTAGGCTTTGGCGGGAGAAGATAGTAGTTGAAAGATTACTCAACCCTACCTTAGAAATTAACCAAGGCCTATATGTTGTTCCTATAGTATTATTTTTCATTCGTCTAATAATCGAATCTGCACAATGCTTGAAGAGATAAGGATCTTCCCAGAAGTAGTTAACTACATCTCGATTGAACCTTGCTTTTTGGCTCTTGTGCTGGAATGGTGGGGTTATTCCACATGATAAAAAGCTAGCAATGTCGGAAAACCATGGACAAGCTTGATCATGAAGGTGCAAGGCAAACAGTTGCTCGTCCTCATTGACGGCTAGTTCATTTTTATCATTTTCTATTCGAGACAAATGGTCAGCAGCACCATTATCTCTGCCTTTTCTATCTTTTATTATGATATCAAATTCCTGCAACAGAAGTACCCACCTGATTAATCGAGGTTTGGCATCTTGTTTGCTAAACAAGTATCTCAGCGCAGAGTGATTTGTGTACACTATGGTTTTCGTACCAATGAGGTACTGTCTGAATTTATCAAACGCAAAAACCACAACATACATCTCCTTCTCCGTAGTGGTGTAGTTGATTTGGGCTTCATTCAGGGCATGATTTGCGTAATGAATTACACAATGTCTCCCTTCCTTATGTTGCCCAAGAACTGCACCTACGGCGAGATCACTTGCATCGCACATTACCTCGAAAGGTATTGACCGATCGGGTGGTTGTACTATTGAAGCAGAAATCAACATCTTTTTTAGCGTGTCAAAGGCTTGAACACACGCTTCATTTATTACAAAAGAATTTTCTTTACAAAGAAGGTTAGTGAGCGGCTTGGCAATTTTAGAAAAATCTTTTATAAACCTCCGGTAAAAACCGGCATGCCCTAAGAAGCTTCTAACCGATTTTATTGAATTGGGCAATGGAAGATTGGAGATGATTGAGACCTTGGCTCTGTCGACTTCGATGCCGGCGCGAGAGATGCGGTGACCCAACACAATACCTTCAGTGACCATGAAATGGCACTTTTCCCAGTTCAAAACTAGGTTAGTGTCCTCACATCTTTTTAAAATCTTTGCAAGATTGGTCAAGCACTCATCAAAAGTATCTCCATGTACAGAGAAGTCATCCATGAAGACTTCTATGCATTTTTCGATAAATTCTGAAAAGATAGACATCATGCAGAGTTAAAAAGTGGCAGGCGCATTGCAAAGTCCAAAAGGCATGCGCCTGTACGCAAAAGTTCCATATGGGCACGTGAAAGTAGTCTTATCATGATCTTCGCTAGCTATTACAATTTGATTGTAGCCTGAATACCCATCCAAAAAACAGTAGTACTCCCTCCCGGCCAACCTCTCAAGCATTTGATCAATGAACGGCAAGGGAAAGTGATCCTTCCGCGTCGCGGTATTTAGCTTCCGGTAGTCGATGCAAACTCTCCAACCGGTCACTGGCCGTGTCGCCACTTCCTCTCCTTGCTCGTTAGTCGTTATGCACATCCCCCCACGCTTAGGTACGACCTGCACTGGGCTAACCCATTTGCTGTCAGATATAGGATAGATGATACCAGCATCTAAGAGCTTGATAACTTCTTTCCTTACCACTTCTTGCATATGGGGGTTCAAACGCCTTTGGGGTTGCCTTGAGGGCTTGTACTCCTCTTCCATTAAAATTATGTGCATGCAAACAGAGGGGCTTATTCCTTTTATATCAGAAATGGTCCATCCAATTGCATGTACATATTTCTTGAGAACGTCTACCAGAGCTTTTTCTTGTTCTTGTGTCAGCTTGGCTGACACAATTACCGGTAACTTTTTAGGTTCAACTAGAAAACGTACTTAAGATGATCCGGAAGTATTTTAAGTTCAAGCTCTGTCGGACATTCAACAGAAGGCAGTAATTTGCGAGAAATGGATGGGGTTGAAAGATCGGATTTACCTTCAGGACCCTGTGTCAGTACAGGGTCCACTTCCTCGTCCATGGTGCTCTCCTCCTCCTCCAGAGTGAATTCAATATCGTCAAACTCTTCAAGGTCCCCAGTCATAGGGTCCTCAAAGTGCATGGCATTGCAGCTTTGCTCGGCACCAGCAGGCATCAGTACCTGCTTTGAAACTTTGTCCGACATCAAAACCACAGAGTCAATGCTCTCGTCCTCACACATATCATCTATTACATTAAATATAGAACAAGATCCCTCATTCGGGAACTTCTGCAGCTGTTCCATGTTAAAGGTTACCTCCCTGTCATCGACCCTCAATGTGACTCTTCCAGATTTAGCGTCAATCAACGCACCGCCAGTGGCCAGAAACGGGCGTCCCAAGATAAGTGGCATTTCAGAGTCCTCTTCAATGTCAAGGATGATGAAGTCAATCGGGAAAAGAATCTGGCCGGTTTTGACTACCACATCCTTGAGGATTCCTACAGGTTGGGTGATTGATTTGTCAGCGAGTTGCAGTTTCATCTTGACTGGTTCAATTTCTCCTAGCCTTAGGCGAATTGCCATGGCTAGAGGCATCACGTTGATGCTGGATCCTAGATCACATAACCCCATGCTCACTTTGGCCCTTCCAATTTGTATTGGCAACGTGCAACATCCAGGGTCCTCTATCTTTTCGGGCAATTTCCTCTGAACTATGGCACTGCATGTGCTGTTGAGAATAATTACCTCCTCCTGCTCTACCTGCCTTTTCCCTGAAATCAATTCTTTCAAGAACTTAGCATAGGTGGGCATTTCTGAAATCATTTCCACGAGAGGAATGGTTATCTCTACAGTCTTTAATCGTTCTAGAAATTTCTTGAATTTAAAATCATGTTCCTTATTTTTAAGACGTGCAGGGTATGGCACCCTTGGCATGTACTTATTATTATCAATTTTTGGTGGTAAAGGGAAGGAAGTTGTACCTTCACCCGTACCCTTATCAGCTTCCACTGCAGCTTCAGCCTGCGAATTAGCTGCATCTGATTTGTCCTGCACCAGCTCAATACTTTCATCTCCTTCAATCTTTTCCTGTTCCTTGTCAACCTCCACCGATTCCTTTCCATTCATAGCCTTTTTCTTTCTAGCTCCGACTGCTCCTTTCAGAATCTTACCTCCCCACAATGTGATTGCTTTACACTGTGGGTTGGTTTCAGCAGTACTCGGCAGTGTTCCCTTCCCCCTGTTTTGCAAGTCCTTAGCCAGCTGAGTGACCTGTGTCTCCACATTTTTGATAGATGACTGCAGTTGTTGGTTTATCTCCTTTTGATTGGAAATAAACTCAGTCATCACGCTTTCCAGGCGGGATGGTGGCTTTTGGTTGAATTGTTGATTCTGATCAGGTTGGGCGTGGAAGTTCTGGAAGTTCTGTCCCTGATTCTGATTGGGTCTTTGTTTGATTTGGGGTTGGAAATTCGGATTCTGGAAGTTCTGTACCCTCTGCTGAACAAATCCTTGATTATGTGGCCTGAAGTTCTGTTGTTGGTTTTGGTGGGCAAACTGGGTAGGCTGATTTGGCTGAGATAACAAATGCGCATTAAGTGCATTGTTATTGGAATAGGAGAGGTTTGGGTGGCGGTTCTTGAAATTTCTGGCATAGTTACAACTTTCGGTAGATATCTGTTGGCACATGTCAGTTGGATGTGGTCCCTGACACAGCCCACAAACAGCTTCCGATTGCTGTGTTTGTACTTGGCTGGATGAGGCTGTAATACCCGGGATTTTTACAGCAAAATAAAAATTTATTTCCGAGAAGAAAATAATTTATTACAATAAATTATTGCTCGGAAGTGAAACGCCGATAGATTCAAAAATTCAAAATGGAATAAAAGAGGAAAAGTAAGCCCGAAGAAATTCCATGAATCGAGTTAAAAGAATTGGAATTAAATTCAAGAAGGAAAGAATTTTAATTCCGAAAACCCGTGAAGTCGGAAATAATTTAATTAGATAAATTATCGCACGGGAGCCAAAAGAAGATGAATTGGAAGCCGACAAATCCGAAACCGATGGACTTAAGATTTCAAACACGAAATCAATCTAAGTCAAAATAGATTTAAGATAGGAAATTATAATCCGAGAACGACCCGAAAAGTCGAGCCCGAAAATGTAGAAGGATAGAAGTCCGAAAGAGAGGAGAAACGGCCCGACGGGATTGCACGGCCAGCCGGGCGCAACGGCCCAGACCAGCCGCGCGCACCCCGCGCGCACCCGCGCCAGGACCGCGCCATCTATGGCAGTCTGCGGGAAGATCGCGATCAACGCGATTTCTTGCCAAATTTCGACCCGAAAACTATGGTAACTTACCTTACCCGTGTAGGGGAGATCAAGGATCATTAGGAGGCTGATTGCCAGCCATTTCAACTCCCAAAATCCCTCTCAAAACCGCCCCCATCATCCTCCCCACTCAACCCACTCGAAAAGAAAGAAAAATCAAGTTCCTTGGCTTTCCGACACCGTTCCGGCGAAGGAGACGACGTACGGACGAGTTGGGGAACTCCTCAAGCATCGAGTAGTGGTAAGGATGAATTTTCAATCTTGTTTTCATGACCTCTGGTCGACCTAAGGCCTGACACATGAGTTTTCCTCTCTTATTCACAAATCGGGACCGATGAGAATGAGTCGGAGTTGTTTGGACGTGTTCGTGGCTTCCGGAGGCCATCCCGACGAATCTTAGGATCTTAAACCTCACCCACTGTAAGTTAACTCCTTGCGTATCAATTTTGGGTGATTAAAATCGAACGAATCAATAGATCTAAACGAAAACGTAAAAATCGGACTTAAAAACCTCATCACGCGCATTTTCTGAAATCCGTTAAAAACTCTTATTTCGAGAACCCGAAACGAGAAACTCCGAACTGAAGATTTGTTCCCCACATTGTGATCTACGTTGTGTCAAATTTTCAAGCATTTTCATCAAGTTTTGACCCCCGAAATCGCGTCTGGTATTTTCTGAGTTGTTTCCAAAACCGAAGGAAACTGGCAGATTTTCGTGTTCGAGTTCCTTGGCGTTTTTCTAATTGAATCCATCAAAACTAAACTTTTATGTAAAGATGAAAGTTGTAGCTAACTGTCTAAATATTGTGTCCGTAAAATTTCACGCATTTTCATTAACGTTTGCATACTCAAAAACCCGCCGAAACAGACTGCGGTTGAACGGAAAAGTTGACAGATTATGTAGTCGAACTTGTTGTGCATTTTTCGATCCTTTATGGTCAAAACTAATCTTGGGTAAAAACATAAAAGTTGTAGATGATTGTGTCTAGTTTAACTCTGGAAAATTTCATAATTTTTGAACCACGTTTGTTATGCCAAAAATTCGTCAAAGAATGAACCGTCAAATCTGAAATCCTGACAGTTTTTATGACTTAACTTGATGCATATTTTTCACCCGTTTAAAGAATGATTCAACTTTGCATTCCTAAACAAAAGTTGTAGATAATTGAGTCTAGATTATGCATACAAAATTTCACGGATTTTGGTGTTCATTTGATATGTCAAAATGGCCAATTTCCGGAACTGTTTTAAAATAACTTTTGAGTCCGCGCGCACACAGTGTGTTGTGGTCGATCTTTGAGCATCTAAAATTCATTATTTCCAAATTCTTAAAACATGAAATTTGTTCCTTAATGTGTTTTGTAGCTCCTGTAAAAATTTCACATCGATTGGTTTTGAAATGAATTTTTAATCGGCGTTACACGAACCTGTGACGAAAACAGTTTTTAAGACGTAAATTATTCTTTGCAATAAACTCAAATTTCAACTCACTTCAGAACCTTATTTCCAAAAACTTAAAACATGAAAGTTGTTCGTGTGTGTATTTTTGAATTACTGGCCAAGTTTCAGAATTTTTGGAGGAAAAACGAATTTTAAATTAAGAAAGGCGTGAACTGCCTCGAATAGGATTTTTCGAACTTGAGAAAACTCGAACTATGAAAACGCGATATCGATTATTTGATAACTTTGAAATACGAACTTTCGAAAAATCCCGTTCACTAGGCTGAGCCGATCTTCATACTATCATTATCTTTGAGACTGCCTCGTTAGTGGTCTCCTTACTATGCCAAAACGGCAGTTGTGCACATAGCCTGCCAAATCGGCAGTGGGAAATACACGGCCTGCCCGAGTGGTAGTGAAACCATTTGAAAGGCCTGTCAAACGACAGTTGATATACATGCCTGTCAAATTGACAGTAGATACACACGGCTTGCCGAAATGGCAATCGAGATACATGGCTAGCCAAAACGGCAGTCAATACTGATATGGCTGCGGCCGCCGGTTCACCGGCTAACTGATTATGATCTTTTGAGATTGCCTCGTTAGTGATCTCTCTCGTGTGGTGTCCTCTTCATAGTTGCGGGATAAAATATAAAAGACTTGTGTGAGCGTTTAATTATGCTTAAATCCTATTTACCATGTTTTTAAATTATGCATTTAAATAACGTTATTAAATTATGCTTTTAGGTTACGCTTTTAAATTAAGTCCTTTAATTTTTGTACTCTCGTCTTGAATAAATAAATCATGTTTTCCGCTGCAAGTAAGGTTACGAATTTTTAATATTTAAATTTGAGCCTGAGTAAAAGTATAAGTTTTAAATTAATTAAATAATCTTTTTAAAACCCCTTTTATTGTTACGTTAGGGATTAACTTACTCAGTATTTTATATACTGATAAAACCCGTTGTTTATTTTTCTTTTACAGAGTATGAAGACATGGCATGATCATATGTACGCATTCGGGGTTCGGGATTTTTGAGAACCATATACGTTGCACTCTAGTATAGACTTTAGATTTTACTGTGTATTGGCCATGTTGGCCCATAGTTTGAATTTCCGCTGCAACTTATTATTTTTATCATATACGGATGACATTACATTATTATTTTTAAGTAATTCCGGGCTTGCTTTTAAGACTTTTTCCAACACTTATAGCCTTGCATCTCTTTAGCAAGCTCGGAGAAACCGTGTCTTGCTAGGGAGGTGCGGCGGTGACACCTCGGCCTGGGTTATCAAATCCGGGGTGTTACAGAGTGGTATCAGAGCCCGGGAATATTTTTTTTTAAATTATTATTATTATTTTGGCCAATATTGAGGCCCAAGATTTTTAAACAAATATTAATATTATTTTAAAATTTTTTTTAGTACCATTATTATTATTTTTAAATTTTAAGTTTTATTTCCATGGAACAAAATTTATTTTAAACCCATGGGAAATATTTACATATGCATAGAAATTTTTCCAACAAGTTTTTAAAGTCACGAAAATATTTTTCGGGGTTGGGGTAGCATTGTATAAAGCATACATGCATTTGCATACATACATACATGAATATCGCGCTAATTTTTTTTTTTTATGTGAATTAACAGTGTCAAAACTCTTACCTTCAAATTGGCCATGACCTTGACTTAGAAGCGTTTGCTTTAAACTAATTCTGCCTCAGTCTTATAATTTGATCACCTAAGTTTAGCATTCTCCTATCTATTACCTCTTTCCAATCCTACCTTATAGATTTTCTTGAACGCTAACTTGCCTTAGATTAGAAACTCATCTTCACGTGCGTTGATAACAGAGAATGGCACCTAAGGGAAAGTCGAGAAAGGAAATACCAAACAACACTAACGCTGACCTCCCCAACGCACCGAACAATAATGAGATCCCTCATAACGTAGGAGGGCGAGTGCCTCATGTCCCCAACAATATGGATGAGCGTCTAAGGACTGTCGAGGAAGTTCTCGTAGTATTAGGAAATGCTGAAGTGCAACGGGCACAAGCGGGTATACCACCACCGGTAACCCGAGTCAACTATTTAGCCTTGGTAAACCCTTACCAACCACCTCACTACGCCGGCGAGGAGGACCCGGCTCGGCTAGAAGAATGGATACGGACGTTCGATAAGCTGTTGAACGCCGTAAGATGCCCCGACGGGGAAAAGGTTCACGTAGCCTCATACTACTTAGGAGGCGAGGCGGACGATTGGTGGCAAGCCACCCAAGGGAAACTGGCGGAGTACGACGAGCCCTACACATGGTCAGAATTCACGGGTCTACTTAGGGATCATTTTTATCCCATGAGCACGAAGGCCGCCATGTACGAGGAATTTCTGACACTGAGGCAAGGAGGAAAAACGGTCCAAGAATACTATAACCGTTTCAAGGAGTTGGTGCGGTTCGCACCGAGACTGGTGCCAACTGATGTAGAGAAGGCACAGAAGTTCGAGTTGGGACTGAACCTATCTATTAGAGAGGTGATCACGGGTGAGCACTACCCTGACCTACAAGCTGTGTATGATCGTGCAGTAGCGGTTGCACGAGTTCAAGGACTGAAACGAAAATCGGTAGATGGGACTAACCAAGGACCACAAGGAGGATACAAGAGGAATAAGGACCATGTCCGTAGAAACTCGAACCAACCACATCAAAACGACAATGGACGAAACAAGGGGATAGTCTTCAACCATGGTGACTATGCGCCACCATGTCCAAAGTGTGGTAAACCACACTATGCAAGAGGATGTCCTCAGCCTGGATCATGCCTTCGGTGCGGTCGACAAGGTCATCGGCTGCGTGACTGCCGGACGCGAATAGAAAACATAAACAGGAGAGAGGACGTGACCACTCGGCCCAAGCAACCGTAAGAAGTTTTCAAGCATTGATAACTGCATTTATTGTTGAGTTCGACTCGACGAATTGTATCCAATCAAAAATAAACAAGTTCAAATTGTTTTGAACTACGTAATGACTTGATCCCTTCACAGGGTACGTAGGCAACTTGGAAATTTCAATTCTGAGTTCAGTCAAATAATAACAAACAACAACACACATTAATACTATCACGCAACCAAACAATGTCCGAGCTCGCAAGGAGCTAACGCCCAACTTCGAGGACGAAGTTGATTCCTAAGGGGGAGAGGATGTAACACCCGAGAAATTTAATTCACATTCAAAGGAATGGAATTAATTTCTTGTGGAAGACGTTTATCCTTAAGGAAAGTAGATGGAGATACCCCAACATTGAATTGAGCCCAAAAGAAAGTGAGGGCGCAACTTCGGGGACGAAGTTGATTCTTAAGGGGGGGTAGACTGTAATACCTGGGATTTTTACAGCAAAATAAAAATTTATTTCCGAGAAGAAAATAATTTATTACAATAAATTATTGCTCGGAAGTGAAACGCCGATAGATTCAAAAATTCAAAATGGAATAAAAGAGGAAAAGTAAGCCCGAAGAAATTCCATGAATCGAGTTAAAAGAATTGGAATTAAATTCAAGAAGGAAAGAATTTTAATTCCGAAAACCCGTGAAGTCGGAAATAATTTAATTAGATAAATTATCGCACGGGAGCCAAAAGAAGATGAATTGGAAGCCGACAAATCCGAAACCGATGGACTTAAGATTTCAAACACGAAATCAATCTAAGTCAAAATAGATTTAAGATAGGAAATTATAATCCGAGAACGACCCGAAAAGTCGAGCCCGAAAATGTAGAAGGATAGAAGTCCGAAAGAGAGGAGAAACGGCCCGACGGGATTGCACGGCCAGCCGGGCGCAACGGCCCAGACCAGCCGCGCGCACCCCGCGCGCACCCGCGCCAGGACCGCGCCATCTATGGCAGTCTGCGGGAAGATCGCGATCAACGCGATTTCTTACCAAATTTCGACCCGAAAACTATGGTAACTTACCTTACCCGTGTAGGGGAGATCAAGGATCATTAGGAGGCTGATTGCCAGCCATTTCAACTCCCAAAATCCCTCTCAAAACCGCCCCCATCATCCTCCCCACTCAACCCACTCGAAAAGAAAGAAAAATCAAGTTCCTTGGCTTTCCGACACCGTTCCGGCGAAGGAGACGACGTACGGACGAGTTGGGGAACTCCTCAAGCATCGAGTAGTGGTAAGGATGAATTTTCAATCTTGTTTTCATGACCTCTGGTCGACCTAAGGCCTGACACATGAGTTTTCCTCTCTTATTCACAAATCGGGACCGATGAGAATGAGTCGGAGTTGTTTGGACGTGTTCGTGGCTTCCGGAGGCCATCCCGACGAATCTTAGGATCTTAAACCTCACCCACTGTAAGTTAACTCCTTGCGTATCAATTTTGGGTGATTAAAATCGAACGAATCAATAGATCTAAACGAAAACGTAAAAATCGGACTTAAAAACCTCATCACGCGCATTTTCTGAAATCCGTTAAAAACTCTTATTTCGAGAACCCGAAACGAGAAACTCCGAACTGAAGATTTGTTCCCCACATTGTGATCTACGTTGTGTCAAATTTTCAAGCATTTTCATCAAGTTTTGACCCCCGAAATCGCGTCTGGTATTTTCTGAGTTGTTTCCAAAACCGAAGGAAACTGGCAGATTTTCGTGTTCGAGTTCCTTGGCGTTTTTCTAATTGAATCCATCAAAACTAAACTTTTATGTAAAGATGAAAGTTGTAGCTAACTGTCTAAATATTGTGTCCGTAAAATTTCACGCATTTTCATTAACGTTTGCATACTCAAAAACCCGCCGAAACAGACTGCGGTTGAACGGAAAAGTTGACAGATTATGTAGTCGAACTTGTTGTGCATTTTTCGATCCTTTATGGTCAAAACTAATCTTGGGTAAAAACATAAAAGTTGTAGATGATTGTGTCTAGTTTAACTCTGGAAAATTTCATAATTTTTGAACCACGTTTGTTATGCCAAAAATTCGTCAAAGAATGAACCGTCAAATCTGAAATCCTGACAGTTTTTATGACTTAACTTGATGCATATTTTTCACCCGTTTAAAGAATGATTCAACTTTGCATTCCTAAACAAAAGTTGTAGATAATTGAGTCTAGATTATGCATACAAAATTTCACGGATTTTGGTGTTCATTTGTTATGTCAAAATGGCCAATTTCCGGAACTGTTTTAAAATAACTTTTGAGTCCGCGCGCACACAGTGTGTTGTGGTCGATCTTTGAGCATCTAAAATTCATTATTTCCAAATTCTTAAAACATGAAATTTGTTTCTTAATGTGTTTTGTAGCTCCTGTAAAAATTTCACATCGATTGGTTTTGAAATGAATTTTTAATCGGCGTTACACGAACCTGTGACGAAAACAGTTTTTAAGACGTAAATTATTCTTTGCAATAAACTCAAATTTCAACTCACTTCAGAACCTTATTTCCAAAAACTTAAAACATGAAAGTTGTTCGTGTGTGTATTTTTGAATTACTGGCCAAGTTTCAGAATTTTTGGAGGAAAAACGAATTTTAAATTAAGAAAGGCGTGAACTGCCTCGAATAGGATTTTTCGAACTTGAGAAAACTCGAACTATGAAAACGCGATATCGATTATTTGATAACTTTGAAATACGAACTTTCGAAAAATCCCGTTCACTAGGCTGAGCCGATCTTCATACTATCATTATCTTTGAGACTGCCTCGTTAGTGGTCTCCTTACTATGCCAAAACGGCAGTTGTGCACATAGCCTGCCAAATCGGCAGTGGGAAATACACGGCCTGCCCGAGTGGTAGTGAAACCGTTTGAAAGGCCTGTCAAACGACAGTTGATATACATGCCTGTCAAATTGACAGTAGATACACACGGCTTGCCGAAATGGCAATCGAGATACATGGCTAGCCAAAACGGCAGTCAATACTGATATGGCTGCGGCCGCCGGTTCACCGGCTAACTGATTATGATCTTTTGAGATTGCCTCGTTAGTGATCTCTCTCGTGTGGTGTCCTCTTCTTAGTTGCGGGATAAAATATAAAAGACTTGTGTGAGCGTTTAATTATGCTTAAATCCTATTTACCATGTTTTTAAATTATGCATTTAAATAACGTTATTAAATTATGCTTTTAGGTTACGCTTTTAAATTAAGTCCTTTAATTTTTGTACTCTCGTCTTGAATAAATAAATCATGTTTTCCGCTGCAAGTAAGGTTACGAATTTTTAATATTTAAATTTGAGCCTGAGTAAAAGTATAAGTTTTAAATTAATTAAATAATCTTTTTAAAACCCCTTTTATTGTTACGTTAGGGATTAACTTACTCAGTATTTTATATACTGATAAAACCCGTTGTTTATTTTTCTTTTACAGAGTATGAAGACATGGCATGATCATATGTACGCATTCGGGGTTCGGGATTTTTGAGAACCATATACGTTGCACTCTAGTATAGACTTTAGATTTTACTGTGTATTGGCCATGTTGGCCCATAGTTTGAATTTCCGCTGCAACTTATTATTTTTATCATATACGGATGACATTACATTATTATTTTTAAGTAATTCCGGGCTTGCTTTTAAGACTTTTTCCAACACTTATAGCCTTGCATCTCTTTAGCAAGCTCGGAGAAACCGTGTCTTGCTAGGGAGGTGCGGCGGTGACACCTCGGCCTGGGTTATCAAATCCGGGGTGTTACAGAGGCTTCTGCCTGAGAAGTACCTGCTCCTTTCCCTTGATTCAGCTGAATTGCAGCCACTTGTTCCTGCAGTTTTTCAAAATCTATTTTACCTTCACTCACAGCAAAAACTTTCCTAGGAGGGTCAGCCTTCCTCTCATCATTGTTCAGTACAGATCTGTTAACAGACATGGTGTCAATCTTTGCCCAGGCTTGATCCATGGGCAAGTGGAGTAAATGTTTCCCTCCGGCTGCATCTAGCATCATTCGCCATGAGTGGGTGAGTCCTCCATAGAATTTTCTCAGTTGCTCCCATGGTTGATATCCGAGTTGGGGGCATCTCCTTAAGAGGTTGAAGAACCTGTCTTTAGCGTCATAGAGTGACTCATCCGGCTTCATTTTGAATTCTCCTATTTTCGCTCGTCCTTCCTCCACTTATGATTCAGGAAAATACTTTAATAGAAAGCTCCTTACTAAATCTGCCCACGTACTCCTCTAGTTGATAGGCAAAGATTTGTACCAATCCCTAGCTCCACTGAATAAAGAGAAAGGAAACAACATCAGTCTTATAGCATCAGGGGATACCCCTTGATTCTTGATCGTATCACAGAGCTCCAGAAAAGTTTGAAGATGATCATGAAGGTCCTCATGATTTGCACTGCAAAATTGATTGTTCTGCACCAAGTTAATTAGTGCAGGTTTCAGTTCAAAGTTGCGTGCGGCAAATTGTGCTCTCCCGGGCCTGTTCAGGTAAGGTTCCACAATAGGCTGCATAAAAACAGATGCTGCCTGCTGTTGCTGATTTCCTCGCTCCGCTTGATTCTGGTATTGCTGATGGTAATTGGGATTCTGTTGGAACATGTTGTCTGGATCATGAGGGTTGTTCTGAAACTGGTCCTGATTGAAGGCTTGATTCTGATATTGCTAATTTGGTGTATTTTGGTTTTGGTTGTTAAATTGGTTTTGAGGTGGTGGTGGTTGGTGGAATTGCTGGTAATGTTGCTGATCGAGATTTTGTAGGTTCTCTTCCTCGTTATCACGATTTGGATGTTCTACTATATCTCCATCAGCTCCATTACCTGGGTTATTTAGTGGTTGGTTGTGGATGGGTGGCTGGTTTATGGGTAAGATCGGGGGAATGTCTTGGTTCTCTGCCATGTCAGATAAGTCACTGCTTGTGGTTTCGGGAGAGGTACGAGTCCGTGCTTCCCGTTCCTTTCTCAGTCTTGCTTGTGCCCTCAGCTGTCGAGCAGTCCTTTCTATTTCTAGATCGAACGATAGCTCAGGCAATGCACCCTTCCTCCGTTGCATAAGCAGTTTATATCACAACTTAACAACACCTACACAACCCCATGTTAGTGATGGTTCAAGAGTATATACAAAAACTATCTATGAGTAAATCATGAGTGTAATTCTCTTAATCAACGGCGCTGCATCCTCCCCGGCAACAGCACCATGAAACTTTTGACAATTTCTCACTATATGAGTATTTTCTGAAAATATAATCCCGGTGTAATTTTATTCAATGAAACCAATTATGGAGATGGGGTTGGGATTAAGGATATTTTTATAGGATGTCACATTTTTATATACTCGTGTAGGAAACTGTGGCCCGAAAGTGCACGGTGTCAAAAATTACAGTAATTTATAGTAAGATCGGATCGTTCACTGGAGGATGTGCGATAGAAGCAGGGCCCACGTCGTTTACTAAGATTTTCCACACGGTTACTCGTTTCAAGCTTGAGTTTTGGTTCTAACCACTACTTGACATAATTTAAACTAGACTATGGAAGCAGTAAAAGTTATACTACAAAGCATAGTAAAATTATTCTAAAAAGCCGTTAAATCTATTCTAAGAAAGCAATAAAAATTATACTAAGAAAGCGGATAAAATTATTCTACGAAAGCATGTAAAATTATGCTACACTATCTATAAAGCAGATTTAAAATATGACAGAAGGGACAGGAAGAAAATAATAAAGATTGGACAAGACTTCAGATGAGACACAAGTAAACTTCCATTTTCATTACGCAGATCTTTGTTTGGGATAATCTATCAGTTAGCTAACTCTCATGCTTTCTAGACTATGTTCCCTTTAACAAACAGGTACTTACAGTCAGAATTTTCATGCTCTTAAGACCTTAACATCTAAGATACCACAGATTAATAACTCCCCCTGCCGAGGTATGTTATTTCTCCATGGTGGATAAGTAACACCTAACATATCATTAGTTGACATGTCAAGTACTCCTATCATCCCCCTTGTCACACCCAAAGTCCAAATTCTAATCCCGAACTAATCCATAACTCTTAAACCTTATATACGGCGGCCATCCTCTAATTCTCCCGAGTGTCCTCTATAAAGCATTTAAAAGAAAGCGGTAAAGAAAGCATTTAAAAACCTATCACTCGGGAGCTTTAAAAAGTTATCTCATTCCGTTAGTATAAAAGAGCCTCTGGTCTTGATGACCAGATGCAGATTAAGAACCTCCCAAATATCAGTAAGCCACATGGCTTATAACACTCGGTTAGTTATGAGATACAGACTGAATGGAACAGACCCGTAAGGATATATTCCGAATGTACTCACTCGAGACTCAATTCTAGGCTTTGGCGGGAGAAGATAGTAGTTGAAAGATTACTCAACCCTACCTTAGAAATTAACCAAGGCCTATATGTTGTTCCTATAGTATTATTTATCATATCTCATCTGAATCCAAGTGGACACTGATTTGATGCAATATTTAATATAAGATTTCCAACACACATCAATTTTGAGAAAACAATTGGTATTTGAAAATCATTCCCTACACAGGTACTAAACTCTCAATTAAAACACAGATCCTTTCAGTCTAGGTGAGACCTAATCGCTGACTCTGCTTCTAAGTTCTCAAAATCAACCCCCAGTAGAAGATGAACTAGTCATATCTGTGAAATTATCCCTTACTCAGATCCGGATTTTATAAAATGATTTTTGTGGAAATTTATTATGCAACATCTGATTTAGATCAAGATTTCTATGTCCAAGGAGAAGGATCTCCAAAATAATATGACCACAATATCTACATAATAATATCATGCATACATGTACATGAGATATAAAATAAAATACCCCAAAATATATGGTGGGATTAGACAGAATCTGATACACAAAAATGGATTAGCCTTGAGAGAAGAAGAATTTGGCTAAAAAGAGTGCCAGAAATAATTGGGGTTATCTGGACTGCAAGCATCTGCTATCAAGTTCCCAATTATTCCAGATGATACAATTTTTAGACAGTGAGAAACCTTTAATGACAGTGATCGCTATCATCAAAAGTTCTACTATCCATGGATGAGGAAAAACCCACATGTTTTCTCGTTACAGTATTATCATAACAGTGTTGATCGACACTATCTAATATTACCATAATTCAAAATTCAGGTTTGAAATTAAGTTAAAGAAAAGAAAACTGTATCTAATTAGGAATTGACTGAGTGGCTAATCGTTATCTCTGTGAAGAGACCTTTTTGCCGAAGCTTCCACCAATCTCCAATCAGACCATGCAAAATAACGAGTAATAACTAATACACAGAAGCCGAGCTAATCGTTATCCCGGTGAAGGGACCTTTTTGCCAACATTGATCTGTGATATTCCTTATTACTCATTCATACACACAATAAAAAGGAAAAGATGAAATTAAAAGAATGTTTTTGGTATTGTATGAGTGTTAATCACACAATAATTTAGACACTAATGGTTGAGATGTGTAATGGATAAAGTTAAGTGTAATTGGCCTAAGCCCAATACACCCATGCAACTTACACAACTCAAGAAATAAAATATTTTTGGAGTATTAAAAATAGAGAGAAGGGGGGGTCAATTCGGCTTACTAGATTAGAAGCAATATAAACCGAACTGAAAATGCATGAGAGATGAAGTATTGCCTTACCCAGTTAATCATTGCAAGGATGCAAGATAGCATCATCTAATTCGGTTTGTCTAAGCAATTCAGTCTAAACCGAATTGATGAGGTTATTCTTTCACTCAAATTTGGCTAAGGCAACCTACTTCAAAAGGAGGGTAATTCGATTTGCCAAGGCAATTCGGTATAGACTGAATTGACAAACCGAATTGCATGTAATTTTCACATAAGTGTATTTTTGTGTTCACTAGTATCAATGCGGTTTCTAGACTGATGCGGTTTATGATAGATGGGATTGACCTCATCACTCATTTCACATCAGTGTCATCTCGCAGCCATACTTGTGAATATTTTGTGGTTATCCATAGTTATGCATATTCAATGGGTAATAGCATGGATTTGAACCTAAAACTACAAACAAGGAATTCAAAGATTAATCTACCTAAAACATCATATAATTCTAAGAACATCATGCATAAAAATAAGAACACCAACATCATCTAAGGCAACAATAAATAAAAGATCTAAAGCCAGAATAGTAAAATAAAACATTAAAACCTATTTCTACAAATCCTAAAATTGTCTAAAACCTAAGAACACCTATTTGAAGCTCTAAGGCATAAAACCATACCAAAAACCCACTAAACATGCATTTATTGAGAATGTAAGTCAACTATAACATAATAAATGTAACCTAGTTGAAACAAACATTCATTCTAACATTTATTACTAAGGAAAGCATTTAAAGAGTGTCAAACACATGAGACAAAATCCATTTCTGGAAATTTTCTTTGTATTAAACACTTGAAAGCATAATAAATAACCCAAGATCATCATAAAATTGAAGGTTGGGTCCATTCTATCTAAAAAGCATGTAAAATAGTATGGAAATGGCTACACTAATTGGTTGTAACAAGCTTTAACAACTAATCTATGATGAAAACACTAAAACTAAACTAAAATGCATGAAAAATAAACTAACTAACTACCTACCTAACCCTTAAGGGGTGAAGATCCTCCTTGATTGTTCTTCTTGTCCTCTGCCAAGTGTGCAAGAATTGGTCTCCTTCTTCAAGTGTTGGTGAGAATCAGCTTTTATACACCTTTCTTAATACCCCAGGCCGATCAGGGCCAATTAGCAATGGCATGTATTTTCCACGTGCTCCTCAGCTTCATCCGAATGCATTTTGAATTCAATTCGGTCTCCTCAGGCAATTCGGTATAGACCGAATTGGTGAATATCGAATTGCGTGAGGTCTCTCTTTCTTGATCTTTGGCTGGGATGTGGTCTTCAACATCAATTCAGTTTAAATGTAAAACGAATTGGCTATTTCGAATTGCTCATGGCCTCCTGCTTGGCTTCCTTGCTTTGAGGCAATTCGGTTTAATACTCAATTCGGTCTAAAACCGAATTGTATCATCTCTTTTTTGCCCTGGGCTTTCTTCCTTTCATTGGTGCAATGCGGTTTAGGAGTTAATTCAGTATAGACCGAATTGCTCAGATCGCATTGGGCATTTCGCATCTCCTCTCAACACTTAACCATTTTTCTTCTTTTCTTCAGCAATTCGGTTTACATGGGCAATTCGGTATAAACCGAATTGCGTAAACCGAATTGATTTCCAACACTTAGCCAAAATTTCAATTTGTGGGATTTTAATTCTTTTTCCCATCTTTTTGATTTTCGTGGGCTATTTTATTCTTTTACCCATCTTTTCATTCATTTTTCTTTTCTTTTTCCTTTTTTCATGTTTTTGGATTTTTCTAACACAAATACAATTAAAAATTGCATATTTTTGTGTTTTTCATTACCAGCTTATTATTCTTACAAACTAATCTGTCAAATTTAACTGCTTTCTTATTAAAATAAGATGGGAATACGATCAAAATGTGCGTCTCAGACACGGAAATAGATTGGAAATAATGGACAATTTTGGCCATTATCATGATGCAGCTGGGGACGGATCTGAGGAAGTAGGAGATAATGAGGATGATGAAGATGATTCTGATTGAGTGATGAGGGATATAGATAGACTTTGTTATGGATTGATTATGTGTATTAGTAAGCCTATGTGAAGTGATGGAGTACATTTTGCTACATTCTAGTTGATTTCATTTTCAATTGGACTGTCGTGAACTTTATTTGCTACTATTTTGCTATTTTGATTATATCATTTATGTTACCTTAGCTATTTTGATCATATGAAACATTAGATAGTTGTCATTTGATTTATAAGGTTCTTAGTTACTTTTAATTTCAATAAAGTAGCTCTTATCAATATCATGTTAGATTGAGCGTTTTGAGATGATGAATATATCAATGAAGTTTGTTTGGACATGATTGAGAAGTAGAAAAGGTAGGATTGGTATTGTTGAGTGATATGGAGATGTTGGACATCATGGGGACAAACTTAGGAAAAACACATTCTGCCCGAATTTTGCACAGAATGCGCCACACACACTGTGTGGCGCCCGAATTGGCTATCAGCGCCACACTGGCGCCTTGACACTTAGAAAATTTTTCAAGTTTTTCCAGAAATGCGCCGCATGCACTATGCGGCGCCTAAAAGTGCTCAGGAGCGCCACATCTGGCGCCGCCAAAATAAGAATTTTCCAAGTTTGCTTCAGGATGCGCCGCATTAACTATGCGGCGCCCAAATCCCCTTTCCAGCGCCACTTTCGGCGCCGCAGATTTAGGTTTTCTTCAGAATGCGCCACACACACTGTGTGGCGCCTAAATTAGCTTCCAAGCGCCACATCTGGCGCCACCGACGCGAATTTTTGAAAAATCCACGATTCCAAAAGATTCAAATCATATCTAATCGATTTTTGGGATCCAAAACAGCATTAAACTGACTCCAAATCATATGTTTAATGTATATTTGGACTTAGATTGAATCAATCACTCCATATCTCAGCAAAATCAAGATTTCCACTCTCTTTAAAAGAGGAAGAACGATCGGTCCTCTGTCCATTCTGCCCAATCAGTCCAAATTCTTCTATTATCAGTTTAATTAGCTTCCTAACATCAATTCCACCTTCCTAAACTCCGTTATCATGAGATCAAAGAGAAAAAAAACCCAAGGAATCAATAGAAACAATGCTGGAAAGAAGCAGAAAGCCAAGGAACCTCCCCCGTCACAGCCACTTGTTATTAGAGAACCTAATCCGGAACCTGCAGCTGTCAATAATGCCGATGAGTTCGTGAATGAGTTGTTAGTTGCTGATTCTGTGGATGGAGAGGAAATTCCATTCTATTCTGCTCAACAGGGACAGGATGATCCACAACAGGAAGAAGATGATGCTGAATCTCCAGAAAAAGTTTCACCTGAGAGAATCAAACATCCGAGTGGTTCTAAAGCAAAGAGGAAAAGCCATAATATGAAGGATGATACACCTCCTTTGCAAGAACTAACCGGAGACATCTTCAATCCGGCGATCTTCATAAATCAACAGGCCTATTCTTACTATCAAGGAATGAGTGAAAGTTGGATCATCCAATATAAAGGCTTTATTGAAGATGACATGGAGCGGGTTTTGATTCATGATGCCTTGGAAAGTTGAGGATGGATGAAATTTGCTGAGCATCCGGATGGAGTGTATTCGTGGGAGCTTACTAGGAAATTTCTGGCCAATGCCCAGTATGGACACTTTACTTCATGGATTTGGGGAGTGCCTGTACCTTATGATCCAGACACCATCAACCCGCTCTATGGTACTGTGGATGTCTCTTGTCCGGCTACAAAGAAGAATGCTTTCTTTGATCCTGTGTATTCTGAAGAAGGAGGAAAGGAGCTAGAAAAGAAGATTTTAAAGGAGATGTTTGGAAAGCAGAAGAAAGTTGCCTACATAAAGGATTCAAATAATGAACGGGTCGTTGCTACTTTGATGGATGCCCCTTTATACCAGATTTACTTGCTTTATAAGCATAGGGTTTTTCCTACTTCACACACTGCCCAGCCTAGTGCAGAAGAGTTATATTTTGTATATTGTGTGAAGAATGGATTGCCTATCGATATTGGGGAGATGATAGCAAGTGAGCTGGATAGTATGGGATCTGATGTTGCGAGGTCTACACTCGGGTTCCCTGCACTTATTTGGGAACTTTGTGAGAAGGCTGGAGTAAATTTAGGAGCCTATGCTTAAGATTTGAAGAGTAAGCCTCCTATCGCTTTCAAGATATTCTATCACAAGCCTGGAGTGAGATGTGCATAGCTAGCTTACCCGACTTCACCTCGCAAAGCACCCATTCATCATCCTGATATACCTAGTACATCTGGTACTAGTGTAGGACCTACAGAGGTGGCACTTAATAGGATGACCTATGAGATTCACCAGCTTAGGGCCGAGATGAAGAAGAAGGAGGATAGTACACAGACACAGCTTGCACTAGTTTCTTCGAGACTTGAGCACTTCATGTCTGAAAGTTTAGGTGATCGATATGTACCTCCTGATGATCCAAACCCTAAGGATAAAGATGATGATACTAGGGAAGCTGAAGTAGCTGATTCGGATGCATCTATGGAGATTTAGATATTTAGATAGATAGGGATGATTTCTTCTTGCTTAGTTAAATTAGAATTGGCATTTTCATGTTACTTTTTCTTAGACTTATGGTATTTTGCTTTTGGTGAATTTATAAATTTAAATGTTTTATTAAATCTGTCCATATTTATTTAATTTGATGCAAATGGTTATTTAATATTAAAAATCTGAATAAAAAAATAAAAATAATTTCAATTTAAATAATATATAAGTATGAATATATATTTATATAATAATATTTAATAATACTAATATCTAAAATCTGAAATTTTAACATTAAAAATCTGGTATTAAATAAACTATGGATGGAATTAATTGTTTGTTTTAAAAATTCACCATGTGCACTAATGATTGTCCTTTGTATGAGTGGATACCATATAAATATATTTAGAAGCAGGATATGCCACAAAGAAGCAAAAAAGGGGGGACGTCCATGACGATGAACTGAAATTCTAAAGTTTAAATACTCCAGGTGTGATCTTTCTATGTTTTTATATTTACCAATCTGCATGAGGTATTTTGGTAATAGCTTAATTATGTTTTAATTTTATTATGCTTTAAATGAATATAATAAATGCATCATGTTGGGCATGTTAAATATGTTAGATTTAAATTGAAATTGTATTTTCCAGGGATGCTATTATTTAGAGATTATCACATCATTGCCAATCTGGAGAAAATCAAAATAAGTCTAAATGTTCTGCTTAGATCCGATTTTACAACTTAATGAGTATTAGGTTTCTTAGTTTAAAGTTCATGGCTTTGTTAAATTGTCATGCTAGTTGTTTGAATTTTGGTGACAATTCTATTTACCTTGCAGAAAGCCTCTTGATTAATTAGACTAGTTTATTTGTTATGCGGAGAGTTATCATTATTTATACATAAATATGCTCGTTCTAAGTCTTCTTAAATGCTTAGTTACACATAAAGTCAGAGTAAAACCCCTATATAAAAAAAAAAAAACAGAGAGAGAGAAGATATTAAATCTTGCAAAAAGAAAAGAAAAAAAAATAAACAATATAGAAAATGCAAGATTGAAAAAAAAGGGGGAATTAAACAGAAATTTATAAACTCTTGACTATATGACTGGCACGTATTCTTAGACATGAGTAGCTTTTGGAATTCAACCGTCTACAACTCAGCCAAAGTGTCTGGAATAATTGTGAAACCGAGTCATTAATTGAGCCTATTTGAAGACTGGAATAGAAAAGCATATTTACATTATTCATTCTCCCATTTCGAGTTGCTATGTGTGGTTTTTCTGTTTATAGTATTGTAAGTGCTTTGGATACCTGGTTTTGACAAATGAGGCATGACAATTCTAGCACATTAAACTTGTGAACCCTTTTAGCTCATTGCGTTGTTGAAATCTATGATTTAGCTGGACTATAAAGACTTCATCTTTATTATCTTGATTGGCATGTTGATGTGTTAATCGATCTCATTGCTCAAGGGACGAGCAATACTTAAGTGTGAGGATGTTGATGCACCCTGTGAAACCACATTTAAATGAGCTTAAATTGTGCTAAAATATGTCTAAAATGCATGCATGTAACCCTATTTTAATGCTTTTTAGTTTATATTTCATGTGATTTATAAATACCAATAAACATGATTAGATTAAGCTTATTTGAGCTCAATTTACCATATTTTATGCTTTGCAATTAAACTTTGGCAAATCTAATGCATTACAATGATGTTTCAGGGATTAAAATGAAGAAACGAAGATGTTCGGAGGACAAAGAATATCAAATTCGGATTTTTCAACACTGAACTGTGCCCATAATGCGCCACATTGGCATGGCATTGCCCAAAAGGACATCGGAGCGCCACATCAGGCGCCAGTTCAACACTTAGGAAAATTTCGGATGAAAAAGCTTCAGGATGCGCCGCACGTGCTTGGCGGCGCCGAAATCAGCCTTCCAGCACCACACTTGGCGCCGCAATCAGAAATCGTGAAAAATCGTCAAGATGCGCCGCACCTTCTTGGTGGCGCCTAAAACAGGTCCCGAGCGCCACATTTCACGCCACAGTCGCGGTTGAGCAGTTTTCTAACCTCCCGAACTTGGTTTTAAATGCCGTTCTTCGCCTTTCTTCTTCATTCAGACTGCAAAAACACATTAGAAACGTACTGCAAACATCTAACAAGCCGGAGGAATTGGACAGGATGCCATTCTGATCGAGTTCTTCCTATTCTAGGTGTTGCCTTTCTTTTTCTTGCTTTGTAATGTTATGAATTTGCCTCTAAATGTAATCTGCTATAATCGATCAATCTGTGAGTAAGAGTGATCTGTAGATTGTTCTGCTATAACTTGAATATGATCGATCAATCTGGCCAAATCTATTTTTAGATTATATTCTAGTATAATATTTAATTTACCATGTTTTATCATTATTTTACCATGTTTATTAGATTATTTACATTATTCTGCATAATTAAATGTTAGAATCCAATCCTGTGATTTCTGCTTTGCTAAATCGGGAGATAAAAAGTAAAATTAATATTTTATTACCGGAATTGGGAATAAATTACATTAAAAATGGATTTTGGCATGTGCACAATGATTTGGGAAATGAAATGTGCCTTTTAATTGCTATAGGAAAATTTGTATGCTTTGGAAGGATTGACTCAAATTTAGGCATAGAATAATGGTTACAGAATGTTAGATAATTTAATTAGCTTCCATGAAGTCCGTTTGAGCATAATTTGAATCTTAGAAAATTACTATATTTTTAATCTTTATAAAATATTTAAAATTTAAGAAATTTGTAACACCCCGGATTTGATAACCCAGGCCGGGATGTCACCGCCACACCTCCCTAGCAAGACACGGTTTCTCCGAGCTTGCTAAAGAGATGCAAGGCTATGGTTTTTCAGAATTTAAAACATTCAAACGGCCCATTGCAATATAACTTAAAAATCATAATATCGAAGTTGCAGCGGAATGTAATACTTACATATATATAATTGTAATGCAGCAGAAATTTAAATACTGGGCCAACATGGCCAAAACACGGGTTAAACAGGCCCGTCCATGCAAGTTCTAAAATAATGTATCTTCCCACAATTCTCATGTATGCATATGATATGCATAATCCTCAACTCTGAAAGAAAAAGGGAAAATGTGGTTTGGTCAGCAAAAACATGCTGAGTAAGTTAACACTTAATATGATCAAGGGGTTTCAAAGCCTTTAATTAAATTTAAGGAAAAACATGTGCATACAAGACATGATTTAAATTTTATTCATCTAATAATAATTTAATTACATATTTGAAAAGACAAGGATTTCCACAAGATCATAATTTAACACACGTATAAAGAGGTTTAATTAAATAATTAAATTTTTACTCCGAGGCATGCATACAAACAACTCATCTATCAATTTAAAATTAATAATTTAATTGTGTACTTGAACATGCATTTAATCCATAATAACAATTTAATAAGATATGAAAATTTAAAGACATAATTTTAAATGCATAATTTAAAGACGGGCATAAATAAATAAATACTTAAAAACATTAAGTCTTTTATTTCCCCGTTACGTAACCATTTCTCAATATTTTGTATAGCCGGTGATCCGGCAGCCGCAGCCGTGTCGTAAGTATCTTGTATAGCCGGTGATCCGGCGGCCGCAGCCGTGTCGTATTTCAAGTATTTCATTGGCCGTTTTGGCACAGTTTCTCATAAAATTCACCCTCGGCCGTTTTGGCACGAAGCGAAAAGCTAGGGGGCGTTCTATTGAGCATTTCCCCCTACGTCGGTCACTCTCGGCCGTTTTGGCACGAAGCGAAAAGCTAGAGGGGCACTCCATCGAGCACTCACCCCCTACATAGGTCACACTCGTCCGTCTAGGCACGATGCGAAAAACTAGAGGGGCACTCTATCGAGCACTCACCCCCTACATAGCTAAGTATCTCATATGTTTTAATTTAGTTTAACGGGATTTTTCAAAAGTATAGATATATCGTATTTCAAGGTCTCGACCGTTTGTTTCGATATTTCAAAATCTCTTCGATTTAAAATCATTTGACGTCACAGTTTACGCCCTTTTAATTCAAAAATTCATTTCAAGTCCAAAAATTCTGGTATTTTCACAATATATCAAAAACACCCTAACGAACAACTTTCGTGTTTTCACTTTTTCGAAATAAGTTGAGGAAACATGTCAAAAATTGAGTTTAATGCAAAAATAGTTCACTGTCCGGTGGCAGTTTTAACACAGTTTAGAAAATTGACTTTTTGACATGTCAAATGGACTCCAAAAATTCTGACATTTTAAACAGATATACTAGACATGATTATCTACAACTTTCATTTAGATTGCAAAGATCAAATCGAACTAGAAAATATAGAAACAGGCTCATCAAGTTCGGACATGTTCACAGGCAGATTTCGAAAACGTGTTGTCAAAACAGTTTATATTCGATGCGATTTGAGATAGCAAACATCAACGAAAATGTCTGAAATTTTTACACAACCTAGATTTATGTGTTATGGTTAAAAGTCTAGTTTTGAGTTTTTCGTTTTGAACTCTCGAAATAGGGGTTTTGGTTCGATTTCAAATCTGTCACAGTTTCAAGTTCGATTCTCAAGGCAGGTTGGTTCTTGGCCGTTTTCGGATATCAAAACGCAATGAAAAATTATGAAAATTTTACACGAACTAGATCTATGTCTTAGAAATGTTTTTCATGTTTTAAGTTTTTTCGTTTGAGCAGTTTTACGGGTTCGAAAAATTCACAAAAAATTGTTGCGCCGAGGGTTTTTCGTGTTGACAGATTTTAGAGTTATTAAATTCATATGTTTGGTTGCATTTTAAATCACCCAAAACCAAGTAAGTATTAACTTACAGTGGTAAGGTGTTTGGTCATCCTCGGGTTGCTTGGCTCGTCCAAATCCACTACGAACGGATCTCCTCAACGCCAAGCTTTCAACTTTGGCCACGATTTCAACTCGGAAGAATAAATCCAATGTTAGATCGAGTTTTCGGATTCAAAAACTTAAATGAAAATCTATAAATGACTTACCCAAGTATGGAGTACTAGAGACCTTGTGTTCTACGCCTCCTCCGTCGGTTTTCGTCGCCGGAAAGTGATCGGAAGGTTCGAAGTTGGTGGTTTTCGGGTGTTGGAAGAACATAGAGAGTTGGAGAGTGTTTTTGGGGTTGCTAGGGTTAGAGTCTCGAAAAATGATCAGCCATATGACCTCCAAAACCGACCATATACACCTTCCATCAATCGGGATTGAGTTTCCAAAGTCGGGACACGAAAATATGGTAAGAAAATCGCTAAAACGCGTCATGCCGCAGCTGCTGTCTTGGGGGCGCGGGGTTGGCGCGGTTTCTAGCCAAAAACCGCCCGGAGGGCGCGCGGCCTGGTCTGGGCCGTGCGTCCGGACTGGGCCGTGCGATCCCGTCGGGCCTTTTCTCCTCTCTTTCGGACTTCTGTCCTCCGTTTTCGGGCTCGATTTTTCGGGTCATTCTCGGATCATAAATTCTTATCTTAAATTTATCTCGACTCAAATGAATTTCATGTTTGAAATCTTAAGTCCGTCGGTCTCGGGTTCGTCAGCTTCCAATTCGTCGTCTTTTGACTCCCGTGCAATAACTTGTGTAATTAAATTTCTTCCGACTTCACGGGTTCTTGGAATTAAAATTCTTTTCCTTCTTGAATTTAATTCCAATTATTTTGACTCAATTCATGGAATGTCTTCGGGCTTCCTTTCCCTCTTTTATTCCATTTTGAATTTTGAATCTATCGGCATTTCGTTTCCGAGCAATAATTTATCGTGATAAATTATTTTCTTCTTCTCGGAGATATTTCGACATTGATCGGAATAAATTTTATTCCTTTGGACGTTGATAAAAATTTGGGGTATTACAGTCAACCCCCCTTAAGAATCAACTTCGTCCTCGAAGTTGTGCTTCGGCTTTTCTCGCGCTAAGAGTTAGGGTCCTTTTGTTTATTTTATTATTTTGCGATATTGTGTTATTGAATTATTGTTCGATTGTTGATTGTTTGTTGTTTGATTATTGTTTGACTGAACCCAGAATTGAAATTTCCGAGTTGCCTACGTACCCTGTGAAGGGATCAAGCCATGACGTAGTTCAAAACAATTTGAATTTGTTTATTTGGGATACAAAATATTCGGGTTTCAAAAATAAATGCTTATGCATTCTTACGGGGTATTACATCCTCCCCCCCTTAAGATTACAGTTATGTCCCCATAACTGCCTACACATTATTCCCACGAAGGTTCGAGTATCGTTGCCTAGCACAGGTATGTCCGCTTTATTCACCACATTGAACGTCCCATGAGTCCCCCTTGGTTATTTGTGGCTAGTTAGGTCCACCGACCAGGTCATCTCTTTTGGTTATATTCTTAATCTGGGTTCGACATTCTTTCATCCGATGTCCACGTCGACCACATCGGAAGCATGTGACGGGTTGAGGGCATCCCCTCACCAGATGAGGTTGGTTACAGCTTAGGCATCGGGGCACGTAGCCTTTACGGGTGAAAATCCTTCTATTATTGCCTCCATCGTTGCCTTGGGCTGGTCCATTTGGGCCTTTGCGAAGGTTATTCCTAACCGAGTCATTATCAGCTCCGCGGTCCTTACCTCTCTTGTTTTGTCCTTGGGGACCTCGGCCAGACTCACCTATCGCCTTCCGCTTCAATCCCTGAACTCGTGCAACCGCTACCGCGCGATCATAAACAGCTTGCGGGTCAGAGTAGTGCACACCTGTGATCACTTCCCTAATAGCCAGGTTTAACCCCGTCTCAAATTTCTGAGCCTTGTTGGAGTCAGTTGGTACTAGTCTCGTAGCAAATCGTACTAGCTCCTTGAATTTGGTGTAGTATTCTTGCATTGTCTGTGCGCCTTGCCTTAGGTTGATGAATTCCTCGTACTTCGCCGCTTTTGTGCTTAACGGGTAGAACCTCTCCCTCAGAACTTCCTTAAAATCTTCCCAAGTGTAGGCTTTCTCGTCTTCCACTACTTTCCTCTGGAGGTTTTGCCACCACTCATCGGCTTCACCTCCTAGGTAGTAAGTTGCTGCATGTATCTTTTCCTCATTAGGGCATTTGATAGCGTTTAAAAGTTTATCGAACGTACGGATCCACTCCTCTAGTTTGGCGGGATCTTCCTCCCCATCATAGTGTGGTGGTTGATAGGGATTTACCAAAGCTAGATAGTTGTTTCGAGCTACTGGCAGAGGTATTGCCGCTTGTGCCCTATGCACCTCGGCGTTTCCTAATACTACGAGTACTTCTTCTACCATCCTTAAACGTTCATCCATGTTGTTGGGAAGATGAGGCGCTCGATCTCCTATGTTCGGAGGAATCTCATTGTTGTTAGGTGCGCTTGGGAGGTCAGTGTCAGTGCCGTTTGGACTTACTTTCCCTGGCTTTCTCCTAGGTGCCATTTTCTGTTATTAAGCACGCGAAGGTGAGTTTCTAAGTGATCAAGATCTAGGACTAAGGCAAAGTTAGTCTCAAGTTAACGCTTCTAAGTCAAGTCTCAAGGTCATGTCGAACACTGGAGTGAGAAGTTTAGGTATCACATATGATTCACATAAGAGGTTAGTACAGATATTTATGTATGCATATGCATATGTAATCCCCCCAATAAAAATTTAATGCATGCATTTATTTATCCATGGGTTTTAAAAATAAATTTATTCCATGGATAGATTAAAATAAGGATAAAAGGTTTGGGCCACTATATTGGGCCGAAGGAAATAAATTATTTGGGCTTTAAGTAAAAACAAGGTTATTGGGCCAAAATAATTGGGCCAACATAGTAATTAAATATTGGGCTAAAGATTTGGGCTAGGAAAAATAAATTTTGGGCTCAAAAGGTTTGGGATTTAAAATAATAAGTTTGGGCTAAAAGTTAGGGCTTAGAAAAAAATTTGGGCTCAAAAATGTTAGTTTAAAAATAATAATGGATTTTTAAACATAATACTAGTTTAAAATAATACTCGTAATAGTTTAAAAATAATAATACTAGTTTTAAAAATAGTCCGGGCTCTGATACCACTTTGTAACAGCCCGGATTTGATAACCCAGGCCGGGATGTCACCGCCACACCTCCCTAGCAAGACACGGTTTCTCCGAGCTTGCTAAAGAGATGCAAGGCTATGGTTTTTCAGAATTTAAAACATTCAAACGGCCCATTGCAATATAACTTAAAAATCATAATATCGAAGTTGCAGCGGAATGTAATACTTACATATATATAATTGTAATGCAGCATAAATTTAAATACTGGGCCAACATGGCCAAAACACGGGTTAAACAGGCCCGACCATGCAAGTTCTAAAATAATGTATCTTCCCACAATTCCCATGTAACACCCCGGTTTTGGTAACCCAGGCCGGGATGCCACCGCCACACCTCCCTAGCAAGACACGGTTTCTCCGAGCTCACTAAAGAGATGCAAGGCTATGGTTTTTCAGAATTAAAAATATTCAAACAGCCCATTCATAAATAATTTAAAAATAATATCATTACAGTTGCAGCGGAAAATAATATTTACATATATAGTGCAGCGGAATTTAAATATAGGGCCAACATGGCCAAAACACGGGTTAAACAGGCCCGTTCATGCAAATTCTAGTCTAACGCAAAATTTAAAATATAATGTAATCCCCAAAAATTCCCAGTATGCATATGATGATGCATATTCTTCAACTCTGAAAGAAAAAGAGGATAAATGGTTTGGGTCAGCAAAAACGCGCTGAGTAAGTTAACACATAGCATGGGTTAGGGGTTTCAAAGCCTTTAATTAAATTAAAGGAAAAGATGTTTTGAGCTTTTAAAAATTCTTCCCGATACGCCACCATCTCAACAATATTTAATTTAGCCGACAATCCGGCGGCCGCAGCCAATTTCATAAAATCTGAGTTTTTTTAATATATATCCCGTTACGCCATCATCTCAACAATATACCATTTAGCCGGTGATCCGGCGGCCGCAGCCAATATCAAAAGTATCATTTAGCCGGTGATCCGGCGGCCTCAGCCAATTTCAAAAGTATCATTTCTCAAAATGTTTTTCGTTTCTTTTATTGTTCACCATTCACCAGGGCTCTTGTGACCGCAATCCTCATAATCAATATTTTTCGCAGGAAATCATACAATCGCCCTTGGGGAATCTAACCCGCAAGAACTCAATACATCCTGGGGAATCTAACCCGCAGGAAAACATACGATTGCCCTTGGGGAATCTAACCCGCAAGAACTCAAATACATCATTGGGAATCAAACCCGCATGAATCATATTGATAACGTCAAACTTGGTCACAAGTCCCCAATGTTTCAAAAGAATTCTTTTAAGGAAAATGTTTTTATTTGGTGTAACGGGATTTTTCAAAAAATATAGCTTTATCGTAATTCCAATGTCTCGATCGTTGTTTAAAAGATTTCAAAAATAGATCGATGTCACAGTTTGCGCCTTTTTGGTTTAAAAATCCATTTCTTAGGCGATTGATTTGAAATTTTCACAGTATCTCAAAAACATCCCAACGAACAACTTTCGTGTTTTAAGTTTTTCGGAAAAACGATGGGAAGCATGTCAAAAATCAAGTTTTCGACTCAAATAGTATGCTGCCAGGATTCAGGTTTGACACCTCTCAAAGATTTGACTTTTTGACATATCAAATGGACTTCAAAAATTCTGAAATTTTACAGACACATACTAGACTTGGTTTCCAACAACTTTTATTTAGATCACATAGATTGGTTCGGGCTAGAAGTGATAGGAATAAGCTCATCAAGATTGGTTATGAAATCTGTCATCCTTTGACAATTCTAAAAAAACGCAGAATATGTCCGATACGATTTGGGGTATCAAAACTTGATGAAAATTTCTGAAATTTTTACACAATATAGCTTATGATCTTTGGATCAAAATCTTAGTTTTGAGTTTTCAGGTTTGAACACTCGAAGTAATAGAAATATGCTCATCAAGTTCGGTTAAGAAATCTGTCAAGGTTCTTGACATCGGTTCTAACGCAGATCGGATCGGCTCGAGTTTGGAGGTTCAAATCTCAATGAAAAATTCTAAAAACTTACAGTAATATTCCAAACTCATAGATCTACAATTCTTATGTTCAACTCCAATCCTAGATCGGTCTAGATCCAAGGTCAAAATGGCTAACAAGATTGAGAATGAAATCTGTCCAAAGTTCTAAGATCCAGATTTAATGATCTTCGGTTTTGGGTCGGTTTCAGGTTTCAAAACCTCATGAAAAATTATGAAATTTTTACAGAAGCTAAATCAAAGTCTTAGGAACACTTTTCATGTTTTGAGTTTTATTGTTTGAGCAGCTTTAGAGGTTCGAAAAATTCATACAAAAACGCTGCGTTGAGGGTTTCTCTTGTTGACAGATTTTTATTAATTTTCTTGAGTTGAATCTCTATGTTTGGTTGCATTTTAAGTCACCCAAAACCATAGTAAGGTTAACTTACAGTGGGGATGATGTTTAGGAAGTCACGGGGTCGTCCGGAATCCACGGGATGTCACGAACGAATCTCTTCCACCCGATTTATTCTTCCCTTGGCTCCGATTTGTGTTCGAATATGAAGATTCGTAAGTTAGTATGATGTTTATGATCTTAAAATCATAAGGAAACTTGAATAACATCTTACCAACAATCCAAAGCCTGCAATCCTTGATCTACACACTTCCTTGGTTGGATTTGGTTGCCGGAAACTCGTCGGAAAGTCGCCGGAAGTTCGTCGGAAGAGTGTTTGGCTTTTGGGAGAGTTTTTGGAGAGTTTGGGGTGAATGATTGATGAAAATGGCTGAGAATGGGGATGGGATTGATTACATAACATCCAAAAAGATGCCACACCCGTGATAGATCAAGATTCCCACCTTTGGGACCCAAAAAATGGCAAAAAGTCCCAAAAACACATAAATCCCGACTGCTACAGTAGCATGCTACAGTAGCGTGCTACAGTAGCATGCTACAGTAACTTTTTTTTTTTTTTTTTTTTTTTAAAAAAATTTTTTTTTTTTTATATATATATATTAAGATTCTTATCTTAAAAAAAATCATAATGTGGGAATTTTTGTGATCTTGTAAGTCATACATAGCTTCAAAAAGGAATATATTCTTTATTTGAAAATGACAAGATATGATTAATATTCCACCCTACAATTTCAAACCATAGTCAAATTATTCCCAATTATATTATGGCATTCTAGAATAATTCATAAAAAAAATATGGGTAGAATGATTAATCAAGGATATATAGAAAATAGATAATTCTCATTATAATTTAAACATGTAAATATATACATGTATATACATGTGTACATGTTTGGAAAGATTATTTCAAGACCAAGGTATATATGTGTATATAAACTTGTATATGGATTTAAAATATTCTATGAACCATATACTTATTACACTTGATATTGAAATCCATATATTTATTTGAAAAGACAAATATATATAATTTTTTTAAAGTATGTTTTGTAGAAAATAATATACTAATCTTTAAGCACATATTTGAACATATAAATATATATAGATTTGATTAAAAATCTACTTAGTGAATTGATCAAAATATATATATTCATACATATATATCGGGCAATTTCTATGGTATTACAATCTACCCTCCTTAAGAATCAACTTCGTCCCCGAAGTTGCGCGACTTATTGACCGATTGATTGATTGCGATTGTATCATTAAATTTCTTCCGACTTCACGGGTTCTTGGAATTAAAATTCTTTTCCTTCTTGAATTTAATTCCAATTGTCTTGACTCAATTGATGGAATGTCTTCGGGCTTCCTTTCCCTCTTTTATTCCATTTTGAATTTGAATCTATCGGCGTTTTATTTCCGAGCAATAATTTATTGTGATAAATTATTTTCTTCTTCTCGGAGATGTTTCGACATTGATCGGAATAAATTTTATTCCTTTGGACGTTGATAAAAATCTGGGGTATTACAGTCTACCCCCCTTAAGAATCAACTTCGTCCCCGAAGTTGTGTTTCGGCTTTTCTCGCGCTAAGAGTTAGGGTCCTTTTGTTACTTGGGATACAAACTATTCGGGTTTCAAAAATAAATGCTTATGCATTCTTACGGGGTATTACATCCTCCCCCCCTTAAGATTACAGTTATGTCCCCATAACTGCCTACGTATTATTCGCAACCAGGTTCGGGTATCATCGCATATGATCCTTCCTCAGTATTCTTCTAGGTGTCATTTTAGAAGCACGCGAAGATGAGTTTCTAAGTGATCAAGATTTATGACTAAGGCAAGGTTAGTCTGAAGTTGGCGCTTCTAAGTCAAGACTCAAGGTCATGTCGAACACTAGAGTGAGAAGGTTATGTATCACATACGATTCACAAAAAAAAGGTTAGTACAGATATTTATGTATGCATATGCATATGTGATCCCCCCAATAAAAAAAAAAAATTTATGCATGCATTTATTTATCCATGGATTTTAAAATAAATTTATTCCATGGATAGATTAAAATAAGGATAAAAGGTTTGGGCCACTATATTGGGCCGAAAGAAATAAATTATTTGGGCTTTAAATAAAAACAAGGTTATTGGGCCAAAAATAATTTCTTGGGCTTCTTAAAAATTTTTGGGCTAAAAATTTGGGCTTTAACTTCAAAATAATAATTGAGCTCTTTGAAATATACTACTAGTTTAGAAATGATAACTTTAAAAAAATAATAGTTTAAAAATATTCCGGGCTCTTTAAAATAGTAGTTTTAAAATATTCTGGGCTCTGATACCACATTGTAACACCCCGGTTTTGGTAACCCAGGCCGGGATGCCACCGCCACACCTCCCTAGCAAGACACGGTTTCTCCGAGCTCACTAAAGAGATGCAAGGCTATGGTTTTTCAGAATTAAAAATATTCAAACAGCCCATTCATAAATAATTTAAAAATAATATCATTACAGTTGCAGCGGAAAATAATATTTACATATATAGTGCAGCGGAATTTAAATATAGGGCCAACATGGCCAAAACACGGGTTAAACAGGCCCGTTCATGCAAATTCTAGTCTAACGCAAAATTTAAAATATAATGTAATCCCCAAAAATTCCCAGTATGCATATGATGATGCATATTCTTCAACTCTGAAAGAAAAAGAGGATAAATGGTTTGGGTCAGCAAAAACGCGCTGAGTAAGTTAACACATAGCATGGGTTAGGGGTTTCAAAGCCTTTAATTAAATTAAAGGAAAAGATGTTTTGAGCTTTTAAAAATTCTTCCCGATACGCCACCATCTCAACAATATTTAATTTAGCCGACAATCCGGCGGCCGCAGCCAATTTCATAAAATCTGAGTTTTTTTAATATATATCCCGTTACGCCATCATCTCAACAATATACCATTTAGCCGGTGATCCGGCGGCCGCAGCCAATATCAAAAGTATCATTTAGCCGGTGATCCGGCGGCCTCAGCCAATTTCAAAAGTATCATTTCTCAAAATGTTTTTCGTTTCTTTTATTGTTCACCATTCACCAGGGCTCTTGTGACCGCAATCCTCATAATCAATATTTTTCGCAGGAAATCATACAATCGCCCTTGGGGAATCTAACCCGCAAGAACTCAATACATCCTGGGGAATCTAACCCGCAGGAAAACATACGATTGCCCTTGGGGAATCTAACCCGCAAGAACTCAAATACATCATTGGGAATCAAACCCGCATGAATCATATTGATAACGTCAAACTTGGTCACAAGTCCCCAATGTTTCAAAAGAATTCTTTTAAGGAAAATGTTTTTATTTGGTGTAACGGGATTTTTCAAAAAATATAGCTTTATCGTAATTCCAATGTCTCGATCGTTGTTTAAAAGATTTCAAAAATAGATCGATGTCACAGTTTGCGCCTTTTTGGTTTAAAAATCCATTTCTTAGGCGATTGATTTGAAATTTTCACAGTATCTCAAAAACATCCCAACGAACAACTTTCGTGTTTTAAGTTTTTCGGAAAAACGATGGGAAGCATGTCAAAAATCAAGTTTTCGACTCAAATAGTATGCTGCCAGGATTCAGGTTTGCCACCTCTCAAAGATTTGACTTTTTGACATATCAAATGGACTTCAAAAATTCTGAAATTTTACAGACACATACTAGACTTGGTTTCCAACAACTTTTATTTAGATCACATAGATTGGTTCGGGCTAGAAGTGATAGGAATAAGCTCATCAAGATTGGTTATGAAATCTGTCATCCTTTGACAATTCTAAAAAAACGCAGAATATGTCCGATACGATTTGGGGTATCAAAACTTGATGAAAATTTCTGAAATTTTTACACAATATAGCTTATGATCTTTGGATCAAAATCTTAGTTTTGAGTTTTCAGGTTTGAACACTCGAAGTAATAGAAATATGCTCATCAAGTTCGGTTAAGAAATCTGTCAAGGTTCTTGACATCGGTTCTAACGCAGATCGGATCGGCTCGAGTTTGGAGGTTCAAATCTCAATGAAAAATTCTAAAAACTTACAGTAATATTCCAAACTCATAGATCTACAATTCTTATGTTCAACTCCAATCCTAGATCGGTCTAGATCCAAGGTCAAAATGGCTAACAAGATTGAGAATGAAATCTGTCCAAAGTTCTAAGATCCAGATTTAATGATCTTCGGTTTTGGGTCGGTTTCAGGTTTCAAAACCTCATGAAAAATTATGAAATTTTTACAGAAGCTAAATCAAAGTCTTAGGAACACTTTTCATGTTTTGAGTTTTATTGTTTGAGCAGCTTTAGAGGTTCGAAAAATTCATACAAAAACGCTGCGTTGAGGGTTTCTCTTGTTGACAGATTTTTATTAATTTTCTTGAGTTGAATCTCTATGTTTGGTTGCATTTTAAGTCACCCAAAACCATAGTAAGGTTAACTTACAGTGGGGATGATGTTTAGGAAGTCACGGGGTCGTCCGGAATCCACGGGATGTCACGAACGAATCTCTTCCACCCGATTTATTCTTCCCTTGGCTCCGATTTGTGTTCGAATATGAAGATTCGTAAGTTAGTATGATGTTTATGATCTTAAAATCATAAGGAAACTTGAATAACATCTTACCAACAATCCAAAGCCTGCAATCCTTGATCTACACACTTCCTTGGTTGGATTTGGTTGCCGGAAACTCGTCGGAAAGTCGCCGGAAGTTCGTCGGAAGAGTGTTTGGCTTTTGGGAGAGTTTTTGGAGAGTTTGGGGTGAATGATTGATGAAAATGGCTGAGAATGGGGATGGGATTGATTACATAACATCCAAAAAGATGCCACACCCGTGATAGATCAAGATTCCCACCTTTGGGACCCAAAAAATGGCAAAAAGTCCCAAAAACACATAAATCCCGACTGCTACAGTAGCATGCTACAGTAGCGTGCTACAGTAGCATGCTACAGTAACTTTTTTTTTTTTTTTTTTAAAAATTTTTTTTTTTTTATATATATATATATTAAGATTCTTATCTTAAAAAAAATCATAATGTGGGAATTTTTGTGATCTTGTAAGTCATACATAGCTTCAAAAAGGAATATATTCTTTATTTGAAAATGACAAGATATGATTAATATTCCACCCTACAATTTCAAACCATAGTCAAATTATTCCCAATTATATTATGGCATTCTAGAATAATTCATAAAAAAAATATGGGTAGAATGATTAATCAAGGATATATAGAAAATAGATAATTCTCATTATAATTTAAACATGTAAATATATACATGTATATACATGTGTACATGTTTGGAAAGATTATTTCAAGACCAAGGTATATATGTGTATATAAACTTGTATATGGATTTAAAATATTCTATGAACCATATACTTATTACACTTGATATTGAAATCCATATATTTATTTGAAAAGACAAATATATATAATTTTTTTAAAGTATGTTTTGTAGAAAATAATATACTAATCTTTAAGCACATATTTGAACATATAAATATATATAGATTTGATTAAAAATCTACTTAGTGAATTGATCAAAATATATATATTCATACATATATATCGGGCAATTTCTATGGTATTACAATCTACCCTCCTTAAGAATCAACTTCGTCCCCGAAGTTGCGCGACTTATTGACCGATTGATTGATTGCGATTGTATCATTAAATTTCTTCCGACTTCACGGGTTCTTGGAATTAAAATTCTTTTCCTTCTTGAATTTAATTCCAATTGTCTTGACTCAATTGATGGAATGTCTTCGGGCTTCCTTTCCCTCTTTTATTCCATTTTGAATTTGAATCTATCGGCGTTTTATTTCCGAGCAATAATTTATTGTGATAAATTATTTTCTTCTTCTCGGAGATGTTTCGACATTGATCGGAATAAATTTTATTCCTTTGGACGTTGATAAAAATCTGGGGTATTACATCCCATGTATGCATATGATGATGCATAATCCTCATGAAAGAAAAAGGGAAAATGTGGTTTGGTCAGCAAAAACGTGCTGAGTAAGTTAACACTTAATATGATCAAGGGGTTTCAAAGCCTTTAATTAAATTTAAGGAAAAACATGTGCATACAAGACATGATTTAAATTTTATTCATATATAATAATTTAATTACATATTTGAAAAGACAAGGATTTCCACAAGATCATAATTTAACACACGTATAAAGAGGTTTAATTAAATAATTAAATTTTTACTCCGAGGCATGCATACAAACAACTCATCTATCAATTTAAAATTAATAATTTAATTGTGTACTTGAACATGCATTTAATCCATAATAACAATTTAATAAGATATGAAAATTTAAAGACATAATTTTAAATGCATAATTTAAAGACAGACATAAATAAATAAATACTTAAAAACATTAAGTCTTTTATTTCCCCGTTACGTAACCATTTCTCAATATTTTGTATAGCCGGTGATCCGGCGGCCGCAGCCGTGTCGTAAGTATCTTGTATAGCCGGTGATCCGGCGGCCGCAGCCGTGTCGTATTTCAAGTATTTCATTGGCCGTTTTGGCACAGTTTCTCATAACATTCACCCTCGGCCGTTTTGGCACGAAGCGAAAAGCTAGGGGGCGTTCTATTGAGCATTTCCCCCTACGTCGGTCACTCTCGGCCGTTTTGGCACGAAGCGAAAAGCTAGAGGGGCACTCCATCGAGCACTCACCCCCTACATAGGTCACACTCGTCCGTCTAGGCACGATGCGAAAAACTAGAGGGGCACTCTATCGAGCACTCACCCCCTACATAGCTAAGTATCTCATATGTTTTAATTTAGTGTAACGGGATTTTTCAAAAGTATAGATATATCGTATTTCAAGGTCTCGACCGTTTGTTTCGATATTTCAAAATCTCTTCGATTTAAAATCATTTGACGTCACAGTTTACGCCCTTTTAATTCAAAAATTCATTTCAAGTCCAAAAATTCTGGTATTTTCATAGTATATCAAAAACACCCTAACGAACAACTTTCGTGTTTTAACTTTTTCGAAATAAGTTGAGGAAACATGTCAAAAATTGAGTTTAATGCAAAAATAGTTCACTGTCCGATGGCAGTTTTAACAGAGTTTAGAAAATTGACTTTTTGACATGTCAAATGGACTCCAAAAATTCTGAAATTTTAAAAAGATATACTAGACATGATTATCTACAACTTTCATTTAGATTGCAAAGATCAAATCGAACTAGAAAATATAGAAACAGGCTCATCAAGTTCGGACATGTTCACAGGCAGATTTCGAAAACGTGTTGTCAAAACAGTTTATATTCGATGCGATTTGAGATAGCAAACATCATCGAAAATGTCTGAAATTTCTACACAACCTAGATTTATGTGTTAGGGTTAAAAGTCTAGTTTTGAGTTTTTCGTTTTGAACTCTCGAAATAGGGGTTTTGGTTCGATTTCAAATCTGTCACAGTTTCAAGTTCGACTCTCAAGGCAGGTTGGTTCTCGGCCGTTTTCGGATATCAAAACGCAATGAAAAATTATGAAAATTTTACACGAACTAGATCTATGTCTTAGGAATGTTTTTTATGTTTTAAGTTTTTTCGTTTGAGCAGTTTTACGCATTCGAAAAATTCACACAAAATTGTTGCGCCGAGGGTTTTTCGTGTTGACAGATTTTAGAGTTATTAAATCCATATGTTTGGTTGCATTTTAAATCACCCAAAACCAAGTAAGTATTAACTTACAGTGGTAAGGTGTTTGGTCATCCTCGGGTTGCTTGGCTCGTCCAAATCCACTACAAACGGATCTCCTCAACGCCAAGCTTTCAACTTTGGCCACGATTTCAACTCGGAAGAATAAATCCAATGTTAGATCGAGTTTTCGGGTTCGAAAACTTAAATGAAAATCTATAAATGACTTACCCAAGTATGGAGTACTAGAGACCTTGTGTTCTACGCCTCCTGCGTCGGTTTTCGTCGCCGGAAAGTGATCGGAAGGTTCGAAGTTGGTGGTTTTCGGGTGTTGGAAGAACATAGAGAGTTGGAGAGTGTTTTTGGGGTTGCTAGGGTTAGAGTCTCAAAAAATGATCAGCCATATGACCTCCAAAACCGACCATATACACCTTCCATCAACCGGGATAGAGTTTCCAAAGTCGGGACACGGAAATATGGTAAGAAAATCGCTAAAACGCGTCATGCCGCAGCTGCTGTCTTGGGGGCGCGGGGTTGGCGCGGTTTCTAGCCAAAAACCGCCCGGAGGGCGCGCGGCCTGGTCTGGGCCGTGCGTCCGGACTGGGCCGTGCGATCCCGTCGGGCCTTTTCTCCTTTCTTTCGGACTTCTGTCCTCCTACGTTTTCGGGCTCGATTTTTCGGGTCATTCTCGGATCATAAATTCTTATCTTAAATTTATCTCGACTCAAATGAATTTCATGTTTGAAATCTTAAGTCCGTCGGTCTCGGGTTCGTCGGCTTCCAATTCGTCGTCTTTTGACTCCCGTGCAATAACTTGTGTAATTAAATTTCTTCCGACTTCACGGGTTCTTGGAATTAAAATTCTTTTCCTTCTTGAATTTAATTCCAATTATTTTGACTCAATTCATGGAATGTCTTCGGGCTTCCTTTCCCTCTTTTATTCCATTTTGAATTTTGAATCTATCGGTGTTTCGTTTCCGAGCAATAATTTATTGTGATAAATTATTTTCTTCTTCTCGGAGATATTTCGACATTGATCGGAATAAATTTTATTCCTTTGGACGTTGATAAAAATCTGGGGTATTACAAAATTGATCTTTTTAGACATTGGAAAATGCTAAATCAATATGCAATTTCTACTTTATAGAAAGATGGCAATATTTAAAATATTACAAGCATCTCCCATTTATATTTTTATTAATTAAAAATTTAACTTGCTTTATTTTTAAATTTAAAGTCATTGTTTTTAATTTAATCAACTCTAGAATTAAACAAACTCTTTTAAAAATATATAAAATATATTTAATAAACTTAAAAACAATTAAAATCTTCTCCGGAATGAAATAATCTTCTGAAATTTCCTGTGGTTCGACTCGGTTATTCACCGGTTTTTATTACTTGATGACAATCATCCGCTTGTGGTAAAATATGAGTAGTGAAAATCTCTCATCATGGATGCAGGGTCTTGGGGTTGGGGGGGGCGAACTTTCTAATATTATTTTTTTCACAACATACAAAATAATAAAGGATAATATCATTTCAAAAATTAATTATAAATATTATATTTTACATTAGATGCGACAATTGTAATCTACGAGTCGCCATATTTTGAAAGCGTTGCAAAATCTTTTAATTTTCAATTTTTACAAAAATACTTTTTTCAATGTAACACACTAAGAAATTACTAAGTAAATCATCTCCCATTGTGTTGCGCAAATCTGTCTTAATAAACTTCAATGCAGAAAAAAGATCTTTCAACAGTAGCAGTCATGACAGGAAGGACCAATGCTAATACCATAATTCGGTATACCAAACGGAAAGTTGTATCAACTTTCAACTCAACCATCTTTTTTGCAAGACCTCCAAGATCACAAATGTTGTTGAAACCTGGTTCCTTTTTCACATATTGAATCGTTCTTGGTAAAATCTTCAGAATACAACTCAGCAAAATGGAATATTCGTTTAAGATCAAAATTAGCAAATGAATTGCTAGGATCAAGGCACATGATGCACATAATAAGCTCTGTAGTTGATTCAGAAAATCAGAGTCCATTTCTTGAGAAATACTATCTACAACCTACATTATAAAGAAATAACATCATCATCAACATCAACAATAACAACAACAATAATAATAATAATAAAGTGATTGTTTAATATTTTCTAACAATATAAAGAAAAATCAATTACCACTAGAAAGATGTCGATTCGAAAATGATGGAGATAAGTCTTTCGTTGACCATCAATAGTTTTTCTTGCACGACCAGGAATTCCATCTTCCATGTTAGGCACCACAATTTCATTTGTAGAATAAAAGGGGGTAACTTCCTTCAACACATCATCCCAACCATTATTTCTAAATTCTTTCAATTCATCTTACAATGTCTGAATTAACCGCACGGCAAGAGATATATTTTGATTCTTTTGTTGTAGAAATTGTGACAAAGCATTTATCATTCCCAAGAAATGCATCATCAAGTGACCAATGAACACAAATTCAAATCTTTCCATCTTATCAACCAAACTAACCGCAAGGCCTCGACTTCTCAAATCAACACCATCTTCAAATATAGCTTGAATCACTTCTTTCAATGGATTCCACAATTGGAAAAGTCGAAGAATGGTTTTTAATGGGAACCCCAACGAGTATCACCAGCTCGAACTAAACCAATCTCTTGATTCTTTCCTTTCATGTTTGAACATCGCCGCCTTCAATCCATTTAATCAAATCATCGTATTGTTGTTGTCTCAAATTATCTCTCCTTTTACAAGAAGCTCCAACAATAGTAACAATCATAGTGAGATACTCAAAAAAACTACATACATGTCCATTTTGACTCATATTAGCAACAACTAATTGAAGTTGGTGAGCAAAACAATGAATGTAGTGTGCGTGTTTATTCTCTTTTAAAATGAGTGCCTTTAGTCCATTAAACTCACCACGCATATTAGAAGCTCCGTCGTATCCTTGACCTCTAAGTCTTGATAATGATAATCCATTCTTTGCAAAAAAATCACCAATGCCATTCTTCAAGGATTGTGCACTAGTGTCATTGACATGCAATATACAAAGAAACCGTTCAATCACTGCTCCATGATCATTCACAAATCTTAACACATTCGACATTTGCTCCTTCACCGAACAATCTCAAGCCTCATCAATTAAAAAAGAGAAATATTTTTCTCCAATTTCTGTCAAAATACTACCTTTAACTTCTGTAGCACAAGCATTAATAATATCCTTTTGAATGCGAGGAGAAGTTAATTGATGATTTGCTACAACATTTGAATCCATAACTTTCCTAATCTTCATTCCGTTCACAATACCATGTAATGAGTTCAAGAAAATTACCTCGGTTGGTGGACTCCATCGACTCATCGTGTCCACGGAAAGCTAGGCCTTGTCCCAAAAGATATCTAATAACATCAACAATCGCCGTCAACCAAATGCGATAAGCAATCTCACATAATCCACATTAGGCTTTTGATCTTTATATCAAAAACATGTTGTTCTAGCATAATTATGTGAGCTACTTCCACCCCCTTCATGTTCTTTCAACTTTTGAGTAGCATTTTTCCAATTTCTAAATCCAGTTTTCGTAAATGCATCTTCTCCATGTTTGTTATCTTCACCAAACAAGTAACACCAAAGGCATAAAGCGGCATCTTTAGACACACTATATTCTAACCAAACGAAATTCTTGAACTATGCTACTTGAAATTTTCTTTTTTTCTTGACCAAAAATCCTTGATGGAAAGTTATGTCCAAGTGGTTGACAAGGTGCTTTTGCTATATATATTCGCCTTAGTTCATCTCTAATTTCAATAGGATAACTATCAATTGATTTTTGATTTCCTGGATCACCAATAATATCACTCTCTTCATTTAACTCTACCCGGACTTTTTTAGTAATATTACTAACATCTCTAGAATTCAAATTTATAGAGCTGGAAGGAGCATCATTTGGTTTCGAACTATTGGGAAGAAAATATCTTTTTATTTTGTCCTAAACATGATAAATATTTCAGTTATAATAAAAAATAATTACAAAATCAATGTCTACAACAATAGATTTCATATACTAATTTTTAATACAACATCACATTTTTAATGCATTACCGGCGGAAACACAAATAAAATTAAATTAACTAATTGTCTAAAGAATACATAAGTGGATTTGATATACTCATTTTCAATGTATAATCAAATTTAGAATACATCTAGAATTCTAGATCCAGCGGAACCGCATTGCAGTGGTGACAGAGCATTAAATTTCGCACACCAATCATTCAAGCAAGAAAAAACAGAGAATCAAACTTACTCATTGTTCTTGACTTCTCGGAAAAACAAAGATTGAAATTCCTTCTCAATTTTGTGGCACTGTGTCGTTCCTTCAGGTAAGATGCTAGGGTAAAAAAAACAAGCTCTCTCTAGTCTATTTTTTTTACTTTAGATATTGGGCCAAATTTATTATTTTATTTAAATAATAATAAGGAACATATAGGCCTATGTTAAAAAAAAAAGTCTTTAGCTTTCTTTTGTTGCTTTGAATTATTTTTTTTTCTCCTCTTTGCTAGCCTCTTCAGGCTGTTTCACTAAAAAAAAAGTCCACCAATAAAGAAACATAGTAACTTCTTTGTCCTGGTATTAAATTATAGAAAATTCTCTTCTACAATAGCTCAAATTTACAAAATTATATAAAAATTTTATAGCAATTTTTGAGCTTGGGGGCGGAATTATAGAAAATTATTTTGTACAATAGCTAAAATACATATACTATATAAAAAATTAAAGACAATTTTTGAACTCGGGGGGCAGGCGGCCCCCAAGCCACCATACACTTCCGCCATTGGCCTCACGTGATGGTGGATGAAATCCCTTTACAGCCCTTTGTGGAGAATGGATCAAGGTCATTAAGAAGAAGTCGGCTAGAAACTCGAATTAAAGGAAAAGCACTTGGGTCGTCCCTCAAGCCCAATACAGTGGATATCAAATCGGCCCAGCATGACAAGAAGGACAGGGTAGTCTCTTTGTGCCCCAAACCTCTTAGACAGATCACTAATCATATGGATAGGAGAAACTATATTACTGGTAAAGGCAAAGCTCACACAGCTTTGATTCGCCAGGAGGCCAAGATGCTCAGTAAGGATGAAGGTTCATTAAACTCCAAGAGGACCAGGCCATCTGCTAGCATCGAGAAAAAGGGTGAGCATGGGAAGGAGACAGAGTCCATGCTTGATGTTGTTCATAAGAAGAATAACACAAAACCTAAGAGAACCAATCCTGACCATCTCATGGCAGAAGTGGAGGAAGGTTTAAGGGCTCTATTCCTACCACATCAGTTTCCTTATGAATGCATTCAAATCTTTTACTATTCTTGCATGGAACGTTCGTCGAGCCATGCATAGAAATACTCAACGCCGCGTTTTTGATGTCTACAAACGAATAAGCCTTATGTAGTTGTGATGATGGAACCTTGGGGGGAGTTTCATCGAGTTAAAAATTCCCTTCACAGCCTGAGGGATTCGTTTGAGGAATGCCATTTTCTTCACACGTTGAGAGAGGGTAATAGGGTGGCGGATTGTCTAGTAAAATTCGGGGTTTCCAAGAAGGATTTCTTTACTACTTGGGCGTTTCTCTTAGATTTCGTCTTGAGAGACTTGATGGTTAATGCTCTGGGTGTGTGCTACCCAAGATATTAATGTTGTTTAGTTGCATTGTTTGTTTCTCCCTCGGTGTTGTCTTTCTTTTTATTTCTTTCTTTTGATGTATTTTTGGTCTGTGTTGTACCTTTTCTGGCCTCGGGTTTACCAAAAAAAAATGGTTGCACCACACATTGTGGGACTATCCTCCTGCCACATTTGTGGAAATTTTCTTCAAATTATTTTTCCTCTTGTAGGCACAACTTCTGGAAATTCTTTTGCCGTTTCAAAATTTGACTCTATCAGAACATATGACTAGAGTAAATACCCATGAAATCTGTTGGTCTAAGCAAAATAAGATTCATGGACCATGTAGATATTCATGCATGGTATTTCAACCATCAATTCAGAACATTCGATATTTTTTTTCTATCTGCTTATTCTAATAATAATTTTAAGGTATGCGATGTTGATAATATCTTCTCTAACAACTTTTTTATCAACACATTCTTGTTGGGAAAAAGAACCAAATCATCCAATAATTAATCCAAATTTGCCAAAAATATCCAAATATTAATGAATTAACTAATATCGTCCACTAATTGCTTAATCCACACCAAATCGATCCAAAAATCTCTTAATTGCAATCGTTGCTGACGTGGCACATGGATTAAGAGAGTCAAAGCACAATTGACTGGAAAAAGAACCAAATCATCCAATAATTTATCCAAATTTTCCAATTGATCCAAGAATTAATGAATTAACTTGGACCTTCAATTCCTTGACAGCTTCCAACCTAAAAGTCTTCGGCCTACGTCTGAGGGATCCCAATCTAGGTACTATTAGTAAATCTAAGACTAAAAAAGACAAACTTGAACTTTCTAAGAACTAGACATCAAACTCTATACACTAGACTTAATCCAGTAGAACATCTGCAGTCTAGACTCCCCCACCCATAACTTCAGACCCTGGATGAACACTTCCAGTTTGATGCGATCTCAACAGCTGATCTTTATTAAGTTGATCTTGATTAGCAGCTGATCTTGGATTCGATCCTTTTGATTTTCTATAGGTTCCTTTGCGAAAGCGAACCTTTAGATGTGATGAAGAAAATGATAGTCAATTCGGTCTTGCCAATTGAAGAAGATTAAGCGCAGGGTCTTCAGTGATCTTCAAGAAGTTATCTTAAGTGTAGAACACAATCACTAAAGACTCACTACACTCTCAAAAAATTGAAATCAAGAATATCAAGAGAACACCGATTCTAGAAAAATATAGAAAGTGGATTTTCAAAGTTACAACTTGATCTAATGACAAGGATATAACTTACAGACTCTGAGAGACATATTAGAACCTATAGAATCGGTTTAAACAAACACAGGAGCAACATCCAACTATCGCGCATAACTGTCAGGTTCAGTTCTTGTTGTTATTGCATAGTTTCAACATAAACAGAACTACATCATCTGCACAAAAGTCCGTTAGACAACAACAAAGGTGGAGAATGTTAGCTCAACATGGCTTGCCAACAAGTTCAAGGAAAAGTTTGTGGCTGACCCGTCTAGAAATTTGAAGGCGTTTAGGTTGGAGGCTATCAAGTAATTGAAGATCCAAGTAATTCATTAATTGTTGGATCATTTGGAAAATTTGGATAAATTATTGAATGATTTGGTTATTTTTCCCATCAAATATGCTTTGACTCTCTTAATCATTGTGCCACATGAGCAGCGAGTGCAATTAAGGGATTTTTTGATCGATTTGGCGTGGATTAAGCAAATTAGTGGATGATTTTAGTTAATTCATTAATTTTTGGATCTTTTGGCAAATTTGGATTAATTTATTGGATGATTTGGTTCTTTTTCCCCATTCTTGTTACATATATTCAATTGGAATATGGAAAAAAGGTTAAACCAATGTATGAGGTTTGAAGTTTAATTTCATTTACGGAAGCATGTTGGGTAATTATTTGATAAATGGTCTTATAATAATAAAAATTTAAGATTTTGGGGCTGAAAGGACATAATTTAAAAGGTTGGAGACCAATTAATATAAAAAAGACTGATTTGGATAGAGGACTAGATGGAACAGAACAAAAGTTTAGAACTGAATTGGAAAAAGATAAAAGAAAAATGACTAATATAATGCCACGTGTCTGATTTAAATTTAAATCCTTGTCACGTCAGTAATTTGGGCATAATTAGTGAACAATGGACTGATCTGGATAGCATTTGTAGCGGATTAATTCGGTAATAAAATTAAAAAAGGATGGATTCGGATTTTTTGAAAAGATAATGGTCATTTAACCTTTTTTCCATTGAAATATTATTCTGAACATGGTTGAATTATAATTAGATTCATAGTCTTGAAATCATAAGTAGGTGTTTGGATAAGCGATATAAAACAGATTATCTAATTATCGTATTTTCAAAATGTAAATAATTAGGTTTGCAGCACCATTTTTTAGCGGTTAAACTGATTATTTACGTTTTAAAAACACAATAATCAGATAATTTATTTTCTTACAACGTATTAAAATACCCTCTAAATAGTGCCGTTATCTGACACTCAAACGCTGAAATCGTAATTTTTTTTCTTTATCCCATACATATAGAGCACCAAGATTTCTTGATTGTCATTTTTTTCCTTTGCGGTCTTGACTCTTCGCTATTTTTTTTGGTCAATGTTCTTTTCCAGACTTTTTTATTTCAAATGGATATTTCAATATCCTACTTTTAGGATTTCGAAATGTTAGTTATAATCATACTAAAATAATTAAAATAGATTACATCAAAATTTTTTCTTTACAAATTTGAAATATTTTCCAAGCAATACACCATTATGCACTTGACACGCTAAGAACGCTAATATGAATAACATGTTATATTAAATAGGAGTCCTATAACTATATAACCATGAACCCTTAGCATATATATGAAATCAATTGAAGTAATACGTATATATAACATAGTACTCCATAAGGTAATATATATTGTGAGTATATAATAAACAAAATTGAAAAAGAAGTATAGAGTGTGATGCGTAAATTCCATTCCATTGTCTACATCTCAATAATAGTGCAACCTGGACTCCTATAGGATAACAAATACCAATGGCGGAACTAGAAATTCGATTCAGGGTGCTAAAAGATTTAGCTAATTCTTCATCCATCCCATATAATATATTTTGTTACGGTTGGGTACGATAATTAGGCTGAAGGTTTTTTTTTTTCGGAAACATTAACATTCATGTATCGGCAAAAGTGTGTGGGAGCCCAAACTATACAAATTACAAAAATTTAAAAAAATTTGAATTTATTTATTAATGATATTATTTTTATATTAGAAATTAAAAAAATTTAAAAAATAATATTATTTTTTTTCCATGGTGGTCAGCTGACCACCCTAGCACCATAGCACCATAGGGGGTGGGCGTCGGGTCGGTTTGTCGGGTTCGAGTACCCGACAATATCGGGTATTTTAAATAGATATCCGACCCGTATAAAAACGGGTACCCGACTTTGTCGGGTCGGGATTTTCGGGTACCCGATACACGAAAAATATTATTTTAAAAAATATATATGTATTCCTTTATTTACTTTTACTTTTAAAAATACAATTATTAACCCAAATTACATAATTCTTTAAAAAAAACTAAGATAATTGATATTCATTTATATTATTATTAAAAATTTTAATAAGAAAATTTTCATTTTAATTTAAAATGATAATAACTATCAATTTAAAATAATAAGAACTATGGTGGTAGTACTAGTTGTTTTTTTTAAAAAATTTCTTAGTTTAAAATAATAATAACTATCATCTTTTATTGAATATAAAATTTCAGTTTTATTTAATGTCATCTTATTTATTAGTACTTATTATTTAATTAAATTTATTGTTCTACGGTGACATTATTAATTAAAATAAAAAATGTAACTCATTATATTATCTTCGATTCTTAAATTCATTGTCATATTCAAGATTAATTATCTATCACTAATGCTAAAAAAAATTAAATATCTGAGATTTTATAAATTTTTCAAGTTTATACTTGATTTTTCACCACATAGAATAAAAAATACTAATTATCAAATATATATGAATATTGTAAAGCAAAATATATAAATAAATATTAGTGAAAAAAAGATTAAAATTTATTTATATATTTATTTTGTCGGGTACCCGATACCGATCGGGTATCAGATTATAAAACCGATACCCAACCCGATAGATGAGTGTCGAGTCGGGTATCTGAAATGTTGGGTTTCAAAATTAAAACCCGACAAAATCCTATTGGATTCGGGTCGGATACCCGATACCCAACAAAAACTGCCCACCCCTAGGTGCCGCCATTTGATAGAAGTAATAGTGACTAATACAAGACCAAGCCACCCTTTCATAAATAATAGAAGTAATAGTGACTAATACAATGCATTGCTATGTGGCAGCTTGGCAACCTTAAGACACGTGTACAAATGATGAAATGTATTGTAAATTATCATTCTCAATTATTATCTATAAGTACTGAATTGTTTTAGTGCAACTGAAACTTGACTCCAATGGTCATTTCTTCTATCTTTCAATTAAATATTGGGATTTGATTCCCATTCAACCTCATATTCATTTCCTTTATCTCTTTGTAATTTATATGACTTGAACTAAACACTTTTACCGAAACCTAGGTATACATGTTTATCAAAAAAATTTAACTGGAGAAATGATAAACTTATTCATATATATGAATACTTATTTATAGTAAAAATAAATTCAATACACTAAACCTATATCTCTTTGTTTCTGATCAACCATAGAATGACTCGTATTGGGATTGTCTATCCCAATTCCCAAGAGCTAATCAAAGGGTTTCCTTTTCATTTTAAAACAAAAATAACAAATCGTGTTTAATCCTTTTCTTTTGCTTTTCTTCACTTCTTTGGATTTGTCTTTTAATACTCTATCCTATTATGACAATCAATTAGTATATTCTAATATCGTGAGGTAACGGCTAACTATAAAACATGGGCATAATTGATTGATCTTTCTCTTTCACTAGCACCCATTAAAAAGTAGCACAAGTAAAGCAACAAAAAGTATATCCCAATGGCCGGCCACAAAAAGATGCAAGGCAATTTTGGTGGATGTCTATATATCTTTCCTCTGGAACTCTCAATGATGAGTGCTCACCATCCTCAGAGTAGAACAAACATCAAATAGCTGATAACATTATAGCTAGCATGGAAGAAGAAGATGGTGGTGATCTTCACACACAATGGGCTGCAGCATCCATCGATAGGCGGCTCGGACGCCTCCAATCGTCGTCTCTGTTCCAAGTTGAAGATGATGGCGGCGGCATGGAAGAGGGCAAAAAGTTTAGGGATATGATGCAGGTGGATGTGTCCAAACTTAGTGCAAGTGAGAAGCGTACGCTTGTCCAGAGGCTCGTAAAACATGTCCCACACGACAACCTTCATCTCTTGCAGAAAATCAGGGAACGCATGGAGAGGTAATTAAGTATATATGGGGATATGATGATGATTGATTGTGTTTTTTTTTTTCTATTCGATTCGATATTTAGTTTGATTTTATTTGCAGGGTGGGTGTGGAAGTGGCGAACGTTGAAGTGAGATATCGAAATCTATGTGTGGAAGCTAAGTGTGAGGTTGTGCATGGAACTCATCATCCCCTCCCAACTCTATGGAATTCCCTCGTGACCATGTGTTGGGTGAGTTGCTCGTATAATTTTTCGCTCAAAGATCGAATTTATTATTATTATTATTATTATTATTATTATTATTATTATTATTATTATTATTAATAATAATAATAATATTATTTGGCGGGTTTAAAACGAGGTTTTAAACGCTTTCGAGATTAAGAATAATCTTGAAGGTAGAAGTAAATTTAGTGGGTAGACCTCTCCAAAACAAAGAAAATGTTCGATATTTATGTTACGTGAACAATTATATGCAATATTTCTTTTATTTTTTAGAGAAGGATGAGATAGTAATTTAAATGTGTTTTTTTCGTTAAAGGTATTATGGGTTTGAGGGTTGATTTTGATTGAGAGAATTGAAAGGAAAAAAGGATGTTCGATCAATAATAATCTCCTGATAGAAGGAATAGAAATAGTACTTGTCAACTTTTTTTGACCTAAAATATTAAAAGTATCTCTTTACTCCTCCTCTCTTCTTATCCTCTTTTATTTTTAAGGAAAAAAAAATCCATCTTTTATATTTTGCTTTTTTGGTATGTAGTAGTATTATTTATTTGGCTCATACTCGATCACATATCTAATCTTAATTAATAAGCGTTTGTCGCATAATCACATATCTAATCTTAATTAATATAAGTAACAGTGTTCACGTAATCATCAAAGACTTCCACTATAACCAACAGCAGAGTGGATGGGGCGAGGCGCCCTTAATTGCCCTTGCAGATGCTCGAGGGATTAGTCTTGTGTCCAATGAGGTCTGGGGATACATGGTATTTACCTAAAAAAGACTTCCACTATTCTATCTTTGTGATTCCATTATCATTTAAAACAAAATGTGACGGTAAAACAACAAACATAATATATCAATAAGTTTGACATGGCTTCAATTGCTCCTCAAAAAAAAAATATGACCTGGGTGCTAAAATTTTGAACTCGAGTTCATTCGATAATTCACCAAAATCAATTCGTTAATTATAAACAAGTATTGTTTGAACTTTTAAGTATATTTTCCAAAAATTATTTATAAATTATAAACAAAAAATCTTCTCAACAAGCCTCGGCAAATCTTCTCAATTTACAAATATTAAATTAAACTCGAGCTTCACTTTTTTTCATAAACTACAAACCGAGGAAGCATGATAGTGAATATAATTAATATATATACATTTTTTTTTCGCTTTTCTATAAAGTACTCCGTAACTATCTATGTTTTTTATATATTATTTGTTTTGAAGAGTTTTATATATTTATTTTATTTCACTTTTGATTATATATATTTAATATTTAATATATATTTTTAATAATTAATAATTTAAATAATTATATGAAAAATATACGTAGTATGTTCTTAATTTAGGTGATTAGAATAATTTACTAATATTTTATTTAATTATATTTATTCTTATATAATTTGATAATTGAAAAAAATGATATTTTTCCATTAAATACACCTTTCGAAAACTTTATTCATTTAATATAATATTACTGATTTTCTTTGAGCGCCAAACCAAACCGTAGCACACTTCAGCAACCTTCATCCGACACAACCATTCAATACGCAATGGGCAATCACGCATACCCTTCATTCACTGGTGATTATGCCTTTCACTCGTTTCAATAAGTAATGAAGATTTAGGGTTCTACAGTAACTGGGATTGAGAATATAATTTTATAATGCGGGCGTTCGTCTACGGGTTAGCTAGTAGCTACTTTAACTTTTGTAGCAATTGTTGTCAATAATTGTTTATTGTATGTTTGACGTGGTTTCAAAATTGGGGTTGTATGAGCAATGTGGTGATATCTGGCAGAGTGCTAGCAGATTTCTGGGTTTGCCATCGCGAGAGGCTCAGATAAACATAATTAAAGATGTAAGCGGTGTTATTAAGCCAGGAAGGTAAAATTTTCAATTTTTTAAAATCTTTTTAACTTTTCTTGATTGTGCAGTAGAGTGAAAGAATATATTCACTGTCAGCTTCAGTTGAATATATGATCCATTATTTTGCTGTCCTAGATTGACTCTGTTACTTGGTCCTCCCGGATGTGGGAAGAGTACCTTTTTGAAAGCACTTTCAGGAAATCTGAACAAATCACTTAAGGTAACACTAGTCTTCTAGTGATTTTTGGTTTTTCAATTCCTTGTTTTCTTTTTTGGAAGATGGGATTAATTAGATGCTAGTTAGGATATGGTTAATGGCTGTTTTTGTTAGTGGATAAGGAACTTCGATCTTATAAGTATAATTTCTGTGGCAGTTTTCTGTTAATGGATAAGGTACTTTGACCTTATAAGTACAATTTCTGTGGTAATCTGGCTTTGAGTTTTCCGTTTTATATATCCCTGTGAGTAAGTCTCACCAAGGAAACCACAGAGACATTTTATAACTTGATTATGGACTGGCAATCACTTGTCTATGATGGGCCAAAAATGTGGATTTAATTGTAGAGGGATAGTGTGGAGGTGATTATGTTGAATTTATTCTCTGGCCCTTGAGCTATGGTTAAAGCGCTATGTTGTTTTGGTTAGGTTTGATGCCAACGAATTTACTGCTGGACTTTCCAGTGTATTCACTTTTTAAAATGAGGTTGACGTGTCGAGCATAGTTTCTGACTTATGGCCAATGACAGCGGTATGTGAAGAAATAGGGCATTATGGAAAAAATAGCCTAATAATAATTGAAGGTCGAGCTAGCATAACCTGTTTGCATACGTATTACGGTATTAGATGCTTATGACAATGTTCAGCATTGGTGGATTTGATACCTAACACTATCTTCTTGAATCTTAATGAGAAATTTTAGTAAGGTTCATGATAAATGGTTCAGTCTAAATTCAGGTCACAGGTGAGATTTCATACAATGGATATAAGCTTGAAGAGTTTGTCCCACAGAAAACTTCTGCGTACATAAGCCAATATGATTGCCATATCCCTGAGATCACTGTCAGGGAAACACTTGATTTTTCGGCTCGCTGTCAGGGTACTGGAAATACAAGAGGTTTGTAATTCTTTACAGAGAAATTAAATTTATAGTTTGCACTGTATGTTATAGGATCACTATATAATTTATAAGGTCCTTTGTTCATAGAGATTCTGACAGAACTCATCAGAAGGGAAAAGGAAGCAAAAATTGTTCCAGATCCAGATGTGGATGTTTACATGAAGGTAATTCTCCATCTTATTGTAAAGAACTTCATCCATCTACTTACATGCCTGGCCAAATGTTGCAAATTTTGTAAATCACTAAAAAATATCCGATAATCTGTTGTCTTCTTTTCTTTGGCTTAAGTGCACAGTGTGAATATTAAGCACTCGTTCTATGTCTGCTTCTGATTGATTGTCAATGCTATTTTAATATAATGGCATAATAATGACAAGTCAAATAAACTGGCACGGATAAGCATTGATTGGGGAGCACACTTTATATCTGAAATATCATACTATAGCAGATAACAGAGGCATGCCACATGACTGCTTAACGTACAAAATATAAAACAAACCTGATCTTTAACATTATAGTTGAACAAACGTTCAAATGGGCTATAACACAGGTTGTTTCCTCAGGGAATTTCTGTGGCAGGACAGAGGACAAGTCTTCAGACAGACTATGTACTGAAGGTACACTCATTCATGAACTATCATCTAATTCATTTCAAATATTTTATGCTCCACCACTTACGTATATTAATAGTTTTCATATCACCACCTTTTTATTACAGATTCTTGGCCTTGATGTATGTGCTGACACTCTTGTTGGAGATGTCATGAGAAGAGGGATTTCTGGTGGTCAGAAGAAAAGACTGACTACAGGTAGTTTGAGGCATTATTTAAAAAGCAAAGTCTTGACCACATATGTCTTATATACCGAGGGCATGGATGCAGACCCCATGCATGCCTCTTTTCTTATTATCAACTTTAAATAATTTTGCTGCAAATAGATGTTCTAAAGATCTAAATCTAGATGTGGTCCAGGTGAGATGCTCGTGGGACCAGCCAAAGTTTTATTTATGGATGAAATCTCTAATGGTTTAGACAGCTCAACAACATACGAACTTGTTTCTTGCCTTCAACATCTAGCCCATATCAGTGGTGCTACGATATTAGTTTCACTTCTTCAGCCAGCACCGGAAACCTATAATCTCTTTGATGACATCATTTTAATGGCTGAGGGAAAGATTGTGTATCAGGGACCTCGAACTGATGCTGTTGAATTTTTCTATGATTGTGGATTCAAGTGTCCTGCCAGGAAAGGAGTGGGTGATTTTCTTCAGGAGGCAAGATCACAGATAGCATTTATTTTATTTGTTTCTTATTTTATGCCTTCTGATTTAAATTGAAATATCATACTGGTATGCAGGTAATGTCGAGGAAAGATCAAGAGCAATATTGGCACAGAGGTGCAGAAAAATTCAACTATATCTCAGTTGATGAGCTATCAAGGAAATATAATGAATCTGCAAATGGAAAACGTCTATTTGAAGAGCTTTCTGTGCCATATAATAATTCCAAGAATGACCGAAATGCAATTAATTTTAATGTTTATCCACTTCCAAAATGGGTTCTCTTTAGAGCCTGCATGTCAAGAGAATTTCTTCTTATGAAAAGGAACTACTTTGTTTATGTTTTCAAGTCTGTTCAGGTTAGCCCCTACATTTCCTTGCGACTATTTCATGCATTACAAGAAATAACAAATGTTTCTCTTATGTTCTATTGATTGTAATATAATATGTCTATATTATTATATATACTCCTATGTGCACCTAAAAGCTCTTTGTTGCAGCTTGTCTTTATAGCATCTGTCACCATGACAACATTTGTGAGGAGTCGGATGGGTGCTGATCTTCTCCATGCCAACAAATACTTGAGTGCCCTTTTCTATTCTCTCATTATTTTACTAGTTGATGCACTACCTGAACTGTCCATGACTATAGAAAGACTAGGAGTTTTTTACAAACAAAGGGACCTGTACTTGTATCCTGCATGGGCATATGCAGTTCCAGCTACCATTTTAAAAATTCCTCTTTCATTATTAGTAGCTGTGGTGTGGACGTCTCTTACTTACTACACAATCGGATATAGCCCAGAGACTGGGAGGTGAAATGGCATATTCTATTCTATAGTTTCTTCAAGAACATTTATTTATTTAATTAAGAAAATTTTTCTTGCTTCTGTTTGATTTGAGATAAAGCAACACATGGAAATTTGTGTACCAGGTTTTTTTGCCAAATGGTCTTATTCTTTGTTTTACACTTCACCTCTATATCTCTGTTCCGTTTTCTGGGAGCAGCATTCCGGAGTGTGGTTGCGTCTTCAATAGCTGCTGCATTGACAACATTATGTACTTTGGTTTTGGGTGGCTTTATTATCCCAAAATGTAAGAAATATTGACTTTGATTAAATTGTTTCTTTAGCCAAAAATTGGGTCATGGAGAGTGTCCCTCTGTTCAAGGATTCTGGTTCTCAGGTAACATTGTTTCTTTCTTGCAGCATCCATGCCAGTTTGGTTAAAATGGGGCTTTTGGGTTTCTCCAATATCATATGGGGAGATAGGCCTCGCAATAAATGAATTTCTTGCTCCTAGATGGCAAAAGGTAAAAACATGATTCCATGTGTTGTTAGGTACTTGCCTTTCCATTTAACTTTTCCACAAAATTTTATAGCTCATTTATTTTTGAGATTTTGTTTTTTGTTTTGAGTATTGTTCTTAGCAATCAACCTGCATCAATATTCAGTTTATTGACTATTTTTATAGTGCAATGTGTGCTCTTGAAGACTTGAACCCTGTTATAGTCCCTAGTCAATGTCTTGGAGCAACTCATAAATGTGAATTTTGTGCTAGTGTCGCCATTCTGTATAAAATATCCCTAATCTATGGGTGACCAGGTGAGTAACGTCAAGAAGCTTGAACCTGACTTCATACTCAACTTGAAACTTATAAATATTAATGTCAAGCACTCAATCTGCACAATCTGTTTTTAAGTCAAATTCAAGAAGCATAAAAAATTATGGGAAAAAAATGCAAAAATAGTGCCGTAACTTTGCTCATTTTCCAATTTGGTGCCAAGTGCCATAGCTTTGCTAATGGTCTAAAAAATGGTCCCATCGGGCCTTAATCATCCCAATTTATTGTCGTGACTGTAACACCCCCATTTTCAGCGCAGTGGAAAGATAGGGTGTTACTTTAGATGTTGTCAGCTCTAATACCATTTGTAACACCACACAATCTGTAATCCGGGGTAGGGTTGTTATAGTGACATCAAATTAGTTTAAATAATTAATTTAATTGTGCCATGTAGGTGCCACGTAAGCATTGATTGGGTTTGACATACACATGGATAAGTTCTAACCCTATTTCTAAATTAATAGTCTCCTTCCCACTCAACAAATGGGTCAGAAAGTATCCACATGTGTAGGTCAAACCCAGTCAATGCCTACATAACCTACATGGCAAAATTAAATTAATTATCTACACTAATCGCGTGCCATGTTAGCAAATTGGGGTGAATAAGGCCAGATGGGATCATTTTGAAGATCATTAGCAAAGCTATGGCACAAATTAGAAAACTCTAATTATGGCACCAAATTGGAAAATTGGCAAAGTTACGGCACCATTTTGACATTTTTTTCCTAAAAAATTACTGCTCATCAAGTACAAAAGTAGTACATTTTTATATTTTTAATTATTCTTTTAAATTAATCAATTAATTATGTATTTTACTGAAAAATCTATTAACAAGTGAAATATATTAGCTTATATAACTATTTGATTTCCTAACACATATAATATATAATTTTACAATTTATCTACGATACTCTTTTTTTTTTAATTTCAATTTTTCAACTTTTTAATTATGTTACAGGCACGGGCTAAATCGACCTTGAACTTCATAAGTATGAAATTAACGCTCTAGGTCAAGCTAAAGTGTGAAATTTAACACTAACTATTCGAGTTTTAGCACGAAAAAGTTGCATTAAACTCAAGGTTGAGCACTTTATCACTCAAACTTGACTCTTCTTGATCTCATCCCTAACTAAAATAAGATTCCGAAGCCTAAAGTTAATTGGGAAAGTTGCTTCTACAAAGTTTACGTATTAAAAAAAAGAAAGAAGAAAAAAAAAAAAGGAAAGAAATACTAGAAAAGTTCCTCATCTGTTAAACTTTAGAAGGGTGCCATGCTTACGTCATTGTACATGTTGCTTTATCCTCTAGTGCTGCAATTTTAACAGCTTCTCATCAACAAATAATTTATGGCAGATATAATCATTTTGGGGTCTCTATTGTTTTGTCTAAACTGATCACTCTATTTGTTTTAGACGATCAGCTTAAAAGGGATTACAAGAATATTATGTTTTATTAATTATTTTAGAATGATATGCTTCTCCCATTAGAGTATATTTCGTTGAATTAGGGATTATTTAGACTATAGTCATTGGTATAGTTAGCATCAATTATCCTTTGTTTCCCTTGTAGTTGGGGATATATGGAGCTTCTATCTTGTAATGATCATTGTATAATAGTAGTATATGTTTTTCCTCTTTCAAGTTTACAGTAAATATTTAATGTTTAGGCATTAACAAATTATATCTAAATTTCATTAAGGTTTCTTTCCATTTGTATTATGTAATCCTCAAAAGTTTGAGTTCATTATTATACATATATAGTACTACATTGAAGTTAATTCATCACCATCTATGTTTTCATCCTTTAGCCTCTCCATATCCTTACATATCTAATTTGAAAGAATTTTGCCATAAGTTAGTATTTTGGTAGGAGAATGGTGAAATTTTTAAATTAAACACGGTAATTGGTAAGTAACAGAAATGTGTTATTTAGGACTGTGGATTATTTTTCTCCTGATGTCTTTTCATCAATGACATTGATTTGTGTGCCATGTCCTCCACTGTGGTTCTTTGAATGTATTCTGTTTGGTGCAGTGGAATTTGTGGTTTTAGATCATTGTTATGCAAAATGTGTGCCAATTTTTTCGTTCTTTTAATAATTTATGCAGCTCCCACTTGGAAACCAAACAGTTGGAAGTATCACACTTGAAAACCGTGGATTAAGCTTTGATCAGCATCTGTTTTGGATATCAGTTGTTGCTCTATTCGGATTTACATTTGTCTATAACACCGGTTTTACATTGGCCTTAAGCTTCTTCAAAGGTAACAAAATGTGTAGTTAATGTAAAACTTCTGAATGGCCTTTGTTGATTGATTATACACTCTTCAATGCAACAGTGTCAAATTCTCATGCCATAATTTCTTCTGAAAAGCTCACTGAATTATGCTCTGGAGAATTGGACAATAAAGACCATGTAAAGAAACAATTTAGACACTCTCATCCGAGCAAGAATGATGGATCTTCTCACAGTGGTTAAGTTTTTCTTTTTGATTCCTTGTTTGTGCAAAACTGAAGTTTGTTTGGAAAAAGTTTAATGATGCTTTGTTTGAAATAATATATAGCTGTTACCTTAATGAGTTTTATTGAATATTGTAGGTAGAATGGTTTTACCTTTTGAACCACTAAGTATTGTGTTTCAGGATGTGCAGTACTATGTTGAACCTTCTGAGGTAACAGCAAGATCTTGACAGGATACTTCAAATTATTTCCATGAATATGCTATTTCAAGATTCATGGTTTACTTACTGGTTCTGTTTCCAGGCAATCAAAGAGCGTGGTTTTGCTCAGAAAAAGCTTCAACTTCTCCGTGATATCACAGGAGCATTTAGACCTGGTGTCCTTACAGCTTTAATGGGTGTCAGTGGTGTGGGAAAAACAACACTTCTTGATGTTCTTTCTGGTAGAAAAACTAGTGGGACTGTGGAAGGAGTAATAAAAATTGGAGGTTATCCCAAAGTTCAAAAGACATTCGCTAGGATTTCAGGTTACTGTGAACAAACGGATGTACATAGCCCTCAAATAACTGTGGAAGAATCTGTTACTTTTTCTGCTTGGCTGCGTCTTCATCCAGATATCGATCCTAAGACAAAATCTGTATGGCACCACGCACTCAACATTCTATCTTCTTGTCCTGTTATCTGTCAACTCCCTGATATAACATTTGTTTGGCTTTGTAGGGGTTTGTGAAAGAAGTACTTAAAATTATTGAGCTTGATGGGATCAAAGATGCTTTAGTAGGTATGCCAGGTGTTGATGGTTTGTCAACTGAGCAGCGGAAACGGCTGACTATTGCTGTGGAACTTGTTGCTAATCCCTCTATCATCTTTATGGATGAGCCTACAACTGGATTGGATGCTCGAGCAGCAGCAATTGTTATGCGTGCAGTGAAAAATGTTACTGATACTGGGAGGACAATTGTTTGCACCATACACCAACCAAGCATAGATATATTCGAAGCGTTTGACGAGGTTATTCACCTTAATTTGTTATGTCAATCATATCTCTATTTCATGAAAGAGAAAAAGAGTTGTTTACAGAAAATCCTTGCAAACTTAAATCCAAATCAACCTCTATTTTAACCCCAGGTTGATGTAATCTTTGAAGCATTATTTGTAGATTTTTATTTTTATTATTTTTAATTTTTTTTTTTAATTTCTTCTTTTTTTTTTTTGCTATTTACATTCCCTTATGTTCTCTATTCACGTGAATTGCTGCTACCTTCATTGTACCTCCAGTTGCTTCTACTGAAAACCGGAGGACGCATGATCTATTGTGGACCGTTGGGTCAACAGTCTTCTAATGTTATTCGATATTTTGAGGTATCTATATATACTTCTTAATGTGAACATTCAAATTATTTTGAGCTATAATTACCCATTTGGCATTTGAACAGGATATCTCTGGTGTGCCAAAAATTAGTGATGGTCGCAATCCGGCTACATGGATGTTGGAGGTCACTTCAGCTTCTTCTGAAGCGGAACTTGGTTTAGACTTTTCAGAGATTTACATCAATTCTGCTTTACATGAGTAAGTAATAGCATGGACTTTTCATCTTGGCTTCGATGAAATTACCTGTAAACATATTATCTGGAACACATACATCACCTGGTAATGAACATAGTTGCTCTTTTGAGGCAAACGTCGTAAATCTGTTCCTGGAGATGCCCAAAATCAAATTATTATCTAAGATTAGTTGGATTTGAATGCATTTTGGTTTTTAGAATGAAACCATTGATGGGTATGTGCGTAATTTTCTTGTAAGCCCATAGTATTTCATTTACATCTTTTGCTAATTGTCTTCACTGATAGGAATAACAAAGAGCTTGTCAAGAATCTGAGTACACCTCCTCCTGGTTCAAAGAATTTACATTTTCCTACTCACTACTCTCAAAATGGTTGGGGACAATTCAAAACTTGCCTCTGGAAGCACTACTGGTCTTACTGGAGAAGCCCTTCTTACAACTTGATGCGCTTGATTTATATCATTATTGCTTCTCTTCTTTTCGGTTTCCTGTTCTGGGATCATGGCAAGAAATTGTAAGTATATTTTCTTCGGAATGATGCAGATTGCAATTACCCCCAAGCTTTCCCAGAACTCTGAATTTTGCTTTCTAATACACTTTTCACTGCACGCATAAATGCCCTTAGCAATTTTAAGACTACATTTTGCTTCCGCAGACAAAATCAACAGAGTTTATTTACTCTACTTGGAGCAATGTATTGCTCAACAATTTTTTGTGGCATTTGCAATTCCAAATCAGTGCTAAAGTCCATCAGCATTGAGCGTACTGTTTTCTATAGAGAGAGATTTTCTGGAATGTATGCTTCATGGGCGTATTCTGCTGCACAGGTATTGTTTGGGGGCATTTATGACTTTCATTCTCAGCATCTGTTATAGCATGCCTTCAAATCCTTTCCATGAACAAACATTCTCACGAATCTTGATATTTACAGGTCATAATTGAGATACCGTATGTCTTTGCTCAAGCACTTTTATTCACCATCATCACATATCCAATGATAGGATACTACTGGTCAGCATATAAGGTGTTTTGGTACCTCTACAGTATATTCTGCACGCTATTATATTTTACTTACCTTGGAATGATGCTGATTGCAATTACCCCAAGCTTTCACATAGCTGCAGTTTTACAGTCTGCATTTTACACAATGTTCAACTTGTTTGCTGGATTTCTGATTCCTCGCCAGGTGAGCAGTGCTTTGCAAAAACTAATCTTTCATGATAGCTTCACATAAATTAACAGGGTTAGTTTTCAACACATTTCACTTACAGCACCCGACCTAAATGTCTTGTCTTCATTTGCATACTCCCGAAAAACTTATGAGGGCTTATCCACTCTAAGTTAAGCGCTTAAACTTCTGATTTTGCTACATGAGTGCTCAAGAGAAAAGTGTCCCTTGTTAAGTCATATCAAGCATCTTAAAATATATTGGATTTTGTCCTTTTCTTGGAAGAGTATTGGATTTTGTCCTTGGAGTCTTTCCTGTTTAATGTTTTGTAATATAAGGCTGATGAATCTTCTTCACCTAAATGGTCTTTCCTGTTTGATATTTATTATTCACACTTTGTTTATACTCCATTTGTGACAAAAAAGATGATTAGTAAGACACACTATGAACACTCAATGACAAATAAAAGAAAAAGAGGAAGTACTAAAATATTAAAATGTCATTTTTCTGAAAAATAACTGGGGTAAATTTGGGTGATGATTTACTTACAGGAAATTCCCGAATGGTGGATATGGTTCTACTACTTGATTCCTACATCTTGGTCCTTGAATGGCTTTTTCACTTCACAATATGGAGATGTGGAGCAGCAAATCAAAGTGTTTGGCCAAACCAAGTCTGTGGCTGCATTTATTGAAGATTATTTTGGATTTCAGTACAAGATGTTGCCCCTAGTGGGCATCATATTGGTTTTATATCCTCTTGCTTTTGCTGTTGCATTTGCATATTGCATAGGGAAGTTGAACTATCAAAGGAGGTGAGAGCACCATAATTAACTTGTTCGTAACCCTCTCTGTAAGGCACCCCTCTTCTTTTTCTTTTATAAAAATCCTGCAGGCACAAGTTTGATTTCATGTCTTTATATACGTTCGTGTGAAGGATGGAAACAAATATATTGAGATAGAAGCATACAACCCACTTGTATTTTGATTACTCTTTCTATTTGAAAATTGCTCAATGTATCTCCAGATAATTTAAACTCAGCACACATTCTCTTGATGCTTAGTATTTTACAATTTTGCCTTTGTTTGTTATGCCTCTGACTTGAGTTCCAGATTCCAGAATATACTTGGGAATACTGTGCCTATGTAATAAGTATCCGATATTTATGGACCGGTAATAAGCTCTCCGTTGGACCGTTACGATAGTAAGATCAGGGGAAGAGTTGGGAAAAGATCTGTATCGGATTTGGGAAGACCAAGAAGATTCAAACCATCAAGTTGAACAGCAACGCTAGATCCTGTGTACGCTCTTCAGTTTTGTGTGCTTCCAATGTTATAGTAATTTGGAAAGACTAAATTATTAAAATAACACATATTACACCCTCGCCTTTTTTTTTCTTCGAATCCGGAGCTGGATAAAAATAGATAAAAAGGTTCAAAGAACAATTAACATGAAAATTAAATAGAAACAGAAATCACGAATTTAATCCCTTGGGAACCAAACACCAAGGGCATCGGCCTCTAAATCCGTACAAACGAAGTCCGGGAGAAACACCCACATTGTGAAGAACTCATCCATCGAAGCCTCATGTTTTGCAACTCATCCATCGAAGCTTCGTGTTTTGCAAGACTGTCGGCAACTTTATTGCCTTCTCTCAATATACATGAGCAATTATACAGAAATCCAATGATTCCTTAATCTCATGGATTCTCAGAAGAATTGGTGCAAAGGGATGGCATTTATCATGGAAATCCAATAGTGCAATAATAGATAGAGAATCGGAGTAGCACAGCACCCGACGCATCCCCATTCGAACAACAAATTCCAATCCCTGGAGCAAGGCATTAATCTCTGCAAATGTGGAGCTCGGCCTCTTGATTGCAAGCCTTCTATTGATCACTGTCGTTGTCCACATGCATGGTAGCAACTTGATACGACTTTTTCTTTCTTTCCCCTTTTCCTTTTGACTCTTGTGTCTCCTTGAGTAGAGATTCGACTCTTATCGCTTTGGAGGACAAAGTCGTCAGGTCATGAATGTCCAAGGGGGGGTTAACTTCTTTTTTAAAGGGAGTTTTATGTTTTTAACTGCAATGTCAGTTATTTCCTTTTCAGAAATAGCGGTTTCACATTTTCCTTTTTTGTTCCGCATCCACTCAATGAACTTAATCGTTGGTTCAGTGTCCATTTGTTTGGTTTCTAGAATCTCAACCAACGTGACTGTTGGCTATGGATTGTAGAATCGCATATGAAATGCTTCCTCTAACTGCTGCAATGTGACAAATTCGCCTGCGGGCAGGCTAATGAACTATGAGAAGACAATCTTTGTTAACGAGGAAGGGAATAATTTGCATCCGATGAAATTAATTATGGTCTTTGTTAATGAGGAAGGAATAGTTGCATCAGATGGAATTGATTACGTCCTAACTCCCCGAGTTGGGTAATAAATTAGCCGATGTGTTCCATAATGGATGTCTCTTCTTCACCTGATAAGGTGAAGAAATCGGGTATCCGCAAGCCATTTGGCAGAGGGTTATTCTCATATGCGTGGGGCGGATAAGGCCTTTCATAAACATGCATGTTTATCTCGGGGACATTTAATCATAGTCGTCACAACATGGTTGCTAGGTGTTCTTCTTCCATATGCAACCGTTGTGGCTCGAATTGGCCTGGTACCAACGGTGGCAGAGGAGGAAGGTTCCTCAGGGGAACGTGATTAGATCCTCGAATTTCCTGATTTTGTTGGTGGTGGTGGTGGATTTTGAAATCCTTCTTACCCGCCATTATTAACCAGAGGAATATTCCCGCCAAATATTGGCGATGGTGGTGGCATTGCCCTCCCGAGTCGCGTTAACTCGGTTAGCGTCTTGAAATCCCCCAGGCGTCCGAAATTCAGGGAGCCTAACCGGGACATTGTTTGTCCGTGGTGGTGGGGCGTGTTCATGCCACTACCTCCCGTTTGGTCGTTCATCGGGATATGAATTGAAGGAGATTCCCATACGGGATTGGGCATTTTCACCAGTCTCCATCCATAGTGCCGGTTGTACAACCGACGAGGTCGTGTAAGAAGTTGGTAATTCGAAGGACAATGTGGGTGCAGTCACATTATAGGGATGATTCTGAGAAGAGCCTTGCCCTACCATGTGAAGGCCCCATGTTTCCAATGGAAGGTACCATGAATAGTTTGACCCTTGATAGTAGTACAACACTTGGTTGGGCACTATCGTGGGCGAAGCTGAAGTAGTCACATTGTTCCCTACGAGACTCGGGGTCCTGATAAGTGCTTTTAATGCTGTCTCCAGTCATCTGGTGACAATGTTTTCCATTGTCACGGTTAGTCTTTCGAACATGGCCTCATCCATCATGAATGAAGGCGTGTTCGTTGACCCAGAGTTTGCCGTTTGTGACCTTTCGGGAGGATTAATAGGCAAAATCTCTGCTCCGGTTGTGCTGGTACGAGCGGGGTGGTTTGATCTCCTGCATTAGCCATCTCGTTTGATTTATCTCGAAGATTTCTCAAACATTTTGCATGGCTTCTTGTATTCCTTTTACGGATCTTGTGGTTCTGAAGATTATACAAGGGAGATCCTTGATCACCTTGAGGAGTTTCGTCTCCCACTGTGGTCGCCAACATGTTATTATCGTTTTGGGGTAATGCTGAATCCTCTAGATAGTGCTTTCAGGATAGAAATCGAGATGAGGACTATACCAAGGGAGTGCTAGAAACTAGAGCATCGCGAAAAATAAAGGAAAGTAATGCAGAAAGCATTTAAAGAAAATAAATTAAAGGAAATCAATTAAAGGGAATGGAAAAACTTTATTAAAAAAATAGGACATTGCAAAAATGTAAGATTTTAGAGTGGTGTTCTAAATTGCCAGGATAACATATCGATGCGGAAGCTTTGTTAGTGCGCTATCCCAACAACCGAGTAATCACAGACAAGTAGAAAAAGCATAACCAAATCAAGAACAGAAAGAGATTTGGTGACTGAGTTCGATTATCCAATCCTACATCTAGAGGATTCAAATCCAGGCATATTCACTATCTCGCAAGGCTCACAGAAATCCCTCTGTTACAAGCTCTCACATCGTTCCACAATAGGACTCCAACCCTCTAGAATAAATCTCTAGAAAGAACAGACCGTTGTGCCACCTTGTCACAACATCTTCCGGAAATCCACCAATCCTAATGATAGGTGTAGCAGATTGCTATCTTGGAGCTAGCTACTTACAAGAACAAGAATCTGTTACCACGCAATAAACATAGCAACTTGATAGATATTTGCATAAAAAACATGGTTTTCTTCTCCACCTTCAAGCAACCCTGTTCTGGTAAAATATTTTCTCTAAAAAATTCTACTCAAAACTAATTGCAAACTCTATCAAGAATGACAACACATCACCACCCAATTAGCACATCAACTTGATAGAGATTTGCCTCAAGAACATGGTGTTCTTCCCAAGAAAACCCAACAGCCCCACGTTTTGGTAGGATTTTCTCTAAATACAGTAATGTTTTCTCACCCCCTGAGTGGTAGAATATCCTAAAGGAATGGAACTTTCAAGAACATAGGACCATGGGCTGGGGAATGGCCCAAAATTGTAACCCTAACAACTGTTGTCTTTTCTAGTGTTGGGGTCAGGTCGTTGGTCTGGTTGTGTCCACATTCAGCACACAACAAATATATGCACAACTTTAGGCACAAAATGATTCTTTGCAGAATCTATTATAAAACTTTGCCACATCAAAGGTTCATTTTGTCCTTCAGCTTCCGACAGTCGGTTGTTTTTCAGCCATGTTGACAACATCATCACAACCTCGATTATCTTCACAATTCTATCCAAATTTGGACATAAAATGCTCGTGGAAGTTAAGGTTAGTTCAACAAGACAATCTCATGAAAAAGACAAAATGAGAAGGAAAAAAAGAAAAAACCAAGCTATTATAATGTGAATATTATAGGATGCACGATAAAATTATCTGAAAGACCATGATGAAGCCATGATGAAGGCAACATATATTCATGGTATCCTATTAAATCATAAACGAAAATTCACTGCCTTCATTAGGTTATCTTTAATTGTTCACTATGCCTAAAGCCTACAAAAAGACTCGTATAACACTACAATAATTAAGCTTCATTGAGCAAACCAATAAGTAATCACCCCAGTAACCATTAATTTAGTCCATCTTTCTTAGACTGACCTGTTTCTACAAAGCATTTGAAAAATGCAATCATGGCTTGCCAATCTCACTTCACAACTACACAAATGAATATCATAGTTTTTTTGTTTTGTTGGTTCAATAATGTATTCCTCAAAAGAGTCATTAGGGAAGCAAAGTGTGCCAGAGTTTAATAAATATAAATCCCTAATTTTAGCATAAAATGTGCACAAGATTCATATTTGGCATTGTACGAGACCAGTTGTACTCATTGGAGTAAAACACCTCCTCAGAAAAGAAGTATGAAGGAGAATAACCTCGGGAGTTCATCATCTTGGATATTCTAGCAGATCTTCTCAATGCAAATCCCGTTGTTGGCTCCCACAAAAGCACAAACACATCAATTTGAAAGGAAGTTAAGAAGACCACGCAAGAGCAGAAAAAAACCTGCATTGAAATTCACAACATCATAAATATATTCCATCCATTACAACCTTAGGAGAAGGAAAGGGGTAATTGTCATTTAAGCTCAAAGGAATATACAACACTCCTCAATCTAAATTTGTAGTTGGAAAAAAAGTTAAATAAGTCGTTTTCTATTTTATTACCAAACAATCCGCTATAAATGCTAATTATGTCCAAATCAGTCCATTGTTCACTAATTATGCCCTAATTGCAAATGTGGCAGGGGTTTAAATTTGAACCTGACACGTGGTCATAATATTAGTCATTTTTCTTTTATCTTTTGTCAATTCAGTCCTAAACTATTCTTTTGTTCCATTTAGTCATCTACTCATATCAGTCATTTTTATATTAACTAGCCTCCAACCTTTCAAATTATTTAATTTCAGGCCCAGAACCTTAAATTTTTATTATTATTAGTCCATTTATCAAATAAATACCCAACATACTTTCGTAAATAAGATATTAAACACCAAACATCATATATTGGGTTTGACTGCCTTGTTACCGGGTCTTCCAAGCTAAGGGATTTTATGGACTCCCTCCAACCACCCGACCGCAACCGATGGTTCATTGGTTCTGGTTTCCTTCAGCAACAATCATCACTATCCTACTTTGTTTCCTACCTTAGGATGTAGCAATGTTTGAGTAAATGATTTAATTTTAATTTTTGAGTAAATGATTTAATTTTACTTTTTGAAAGGTTATGAATGCAGGAAGCCTGGACAATAAAATTCAGACAATTTTTTAATATTTTTAATAATATTTGAATAATAGTTTTACTAGTTTTTCAATAAAATCAATGCTTCCTGTATCCATAACCTTCTAAAAATTAAAATTAAATCATTTACTCAAACCTTGCTGCATTCTAAGGTAGGAAACAAAGTAGAATTATGTTGATTGTTGCTGAAAGAAACTAGAGCCAATGAAACATCGATTGCGGTCGGGTGGTTGGAGGGAGTCCGTAAAATCCCGGAGCTTGGAAAACCCGGTAACACGACAATCAAACTCAATGTATGAGGTTTGGAGTTTAATCTTATTTACGGAAGTATGTGGGGCATTTACTTGATAAATGGACTAATAATCATAAAAATTTAAGGTTCTGGGCCTGAAATGAAATAATTTGAAAGATTTGAGGCCAATTAATATAAAAATGACTGATTTTGGTAGATGATTAAATGGAACAAAACAAAAGTTTAGGACTCAATTGATAAAAAATAAAAGAAAAAGGACTAATATTATGCCCACGTACCACGTTTAAATTAAAATCCCTGCCACGTCAGCAATTAGGGCATAATTAGTGAACAGTGGACTGATTTAGACATAATTAGCATTTGTAGCGGACTGTTTTGGTAATAAAATAGAAAAATGGCTGATTTTGATTTTTGGAAAAGAAAATGGACTGATTTAACCTTTTTTCCATTTGTAGTTACAAGAAGAGTATATTCAATTTAGGTTTTCAGTTTGTGGGAATAAGGATGACTAATAATCTAAAAAATATGTCTTCTCTCAAGCGTCCTCCCGATCCTCCTTCTCCAACTCCCTCGCCTGCCTCTGAGCCAGCGGTTGCTTCTCCTCTTTCATTCAACGATGCGCTTAAGAGAGGTTCTGCTTTGTCGTCAATGCAACAGGTTGATCATCGAGATTGGTTAAAGGAAAATTTGGCGACAATTAATACTACGGGATCGCATAGGCGATGCCCTAGTATCAAATTTGATAATTCTGTGCTTAAAGAGATGTACCACCCCTGGCGTGATACGCTGATTCTGGATCTCTTTTTGTTCAGTTTTACTTAATAAGACCAATGCTTTTACAAAATTAGAGGGTTTATGATCCTCTTTGATTCCTTGGAACCACAGTAGGATTCAATACCTTCAAGGACAAGGTTATCCGGGCTTGGAAGTTAGGAGGGAAATTTGATCTTCCAGACATCGGTTATGGATGCTTTTTGGCTAAGTTTGCCTTACCAGTAGATCGTGAAAAGCTTCTTACTAGGGGGCCGTGGATGATATTTGATTCATTGTATTGCTATATCGAGATGGACGGAAAAATTCAATCCGACTAAATCGAAGATGAACACGATACAAATGTGGGTTCGTTTCCCGGATCTTAATCGAGTGCCATTGCTTCTTCGATTGGTTCTTTCATTAAAGTGGATGCAAAAACCCAATCTATATCGCGTGGCCGGTTTGCTAAGGTTTGCGTGGAGATTAGTCTTGATGAACTTTTACTAGGAACTATTGAAGTTGAGGGGGAAGCGGTTTGTGTGGCGTATGAAGGGCTGCATACTTTATGCATGAAGTGTGGTCGATTCGGTCATTTGCATGATGATGCTCATCGTTCAACGGCTAACAGAAAACGTGGGTTTCTGCTAATGATGGTACGTTTGAGTTCGCTGCTGCCATAGTTTCGGCACGACAACCACCGGCCAACGGTCTCCCCGTGGTGTCGGTCACAGGGAATCAATGGGGGAAAGATTCACAGAATCGTGTGAATATTGGGACCAATATTGTTAACAAGGAAAGTTCATTGAATAAGGAAAGAGGCGAGTGTATTAAGGAGGTGGTTGTGGCAAATCAAGATTCTATTTCCTTAGATTTGGCAGCCAACGATGATTTGGGGGTAGGAGAATGGATGATTGTCAAAAGACGTAAGCCATGGCAACCAAAACCTAATAAGGCCCCTATCTTCAAATTTACTAGGCTTGCGCCTAAGGCCTCTGAAACTCCTCCCAAGAATTGTGTAGGAAAGGTGACTAATCCCATTGGGCCAAATAAGAATCGGGTCAACTCGGCGACGAAAAAGGTGAGCCCAGAAAAGGGCCTGATGAATGGGGCCAAACGCATTCGGATGGAGGGTACTGATCAGTCCAAGGCTTCGAATAAAAGTGCTGAGGTTGCAAATCTATTCCCAGTCAAATATGCTTATTTACTGGAGGGTGGCTCCGGCCTTGATGTCGCGGTCTCTTCTAGGCTCATGGCATGGTGAAACCAGGGAGTGGAAGTGTTAGGGGATACTACAATGGTGAGTGCGTCGGAGCAGCCGGTCGGGGTTGGGTCTGAGCCCCACACTGGGGTTGGACAAGATGTGGCTATGGCCTCTGGGGAGGCAGTCTACGCAACCTATTCTATCCATCTTTTTTTGATGATTGAGTTCTGAGAGTTTTCGATCTTGTCATGGAATATTCGTGGCGCCATGCACAAGACAACTCAACACCATATTGCTGATGTTTTGAGATCTTTGCGACCTTCGGTGGTTGTGATCATGGAACCCCGAGGGGTGTTTGATAGATTAAAGGTTTTCTTTTAGAAACTGGATTTTGACATGCTCTCCATTTCTGATCCGGAAGGGCAAGCAGGAGGAATTTGGGTATTGACTCGGATTGAGATACCTTACTCCTTCTCATGCAATGATAGACAGCCTAGGTTAATTACCTTTAAGGTTTGCCGAGGTCGTGCTGCTTGGAATGTAACGGTGGTGTACACCAACCCGTGCGCTAGCCGAAGGGGGGTAGATAGGGATGCTATGCGTCAGACTGCTTCTTTGGTGGTAGGACCGTGGCTCGCCATTGGTGATTGGAATTCTATTCTCTCCGTGAATGAAAATTTTAGATTGGATTTTCAATCTAGTCAAGCTTCGGCCTTTGGTAATATGCTAGAGGATTGTGGACTTCAAACTATTCATACGATGGGTGACTTATTTACGTGGCAACGTAACACTTCGGGGGGAGCTCTTGCTTGTCGGCGTTTGGATAGAGCAATAGCTAATATTTCCTGGGCCGGTCACTTTCCTGAGGTTTTGTTGAGGTGCTACAGAGACGGGCTTTGGACCATAATGGGATTCTGCTACGCTGTTCTCGCCCACATGTTCTCACGCCCCCCCCCCCCCCCCCCCCCCCGCCCTTTTTTGTTGGGAATACATGTGATCATCTCACTCGCATTATGAACATGTGATTGACTCTGCATGGATTGTGGGTGGAACTTCTTTGCCGGATAAACTTCGACAGGTTCAAGCATCTTCTACTCATTTTAATAGGACGTGTTTTGGTAATATCCCTCGTTGTAAGCGTAAGCTTCTCCGAAGACTTGCGGGCATTCGGTGTATTCTAGTGGGGATAGTTTCTGCTTGTATGGTTCGGCTGGAACAAGAACTCATGAAAGAGCTTGATGATGTTTTGGCTCAAGAGGAGATGATGTGGTTCCAGAAAGCTCGGGATAAGTGGGTCACTATGGGTGATCGTAACACCCGCTACTTTCACTCAAGACTATGATTCGTCACCGAAAAATAATATAATGGGGCTGGAGATCAATGGACGTTGGACTACAGAGGACAATGCCTTACAATCTCATGTGTTGGATCACTTTGTGAATGTATATGGCATGCGCATGCCTAGTCAGAGTAATCACCCACCATTAGCTCCTTGGAAGCTATTTCATGTGAAGATGATCTGGAGCGCGCAGTTACTAGCCAGGAAGTAAAGGATGTTGTCATGGGTATGAAAGGGTTTTCGGCGCTCGATCCCGACGGGTTTCCTACAATATTTTATAAGACCTATTGGAATATTGTAGGGAATTCGGTCTTTCAATTTGTCCATGAGGCTATGCAGAGAGGATTTTTTGATGTTTCAATGGCGGCTACTCTCATTCGTCTAATCCCCAAAGTCGAGATTCTGAGAGAGATTCACTAGTTTAGACCTATTAGTCTTTGTAATGTGAGTTACGAAATTCTGATTAAGGTTATTGTTCATCGCCTACGGCTGGTTCTCAAAAATTATATTGGGCCTTTTCAGTCTACATTTATTCCAGGCCAAGGGACGACATGGAATGCTATTATTCTACAGGAAGTGATGAACACCTTTCGGATTAAGCATCGTCGAAAACAAGAATCTCTTCTTAAAATAGACCTTGAGAAAGCTTATGATAATGTCGACTGGGGGTTTCTACTTTCTGGAGCTGTGCTTGGGCGAGATGGGGTTCCCTGCCTCTCTCTGCAAAATCATTATGTTCTGCGGCTGATCGCCAGTTTATTTTATTATTTGGAATGGTGGGATTTTGCCGGCTATTACTCTGGCCAAGGGACTCCGACAAGGAGATCCTCTCTCACCGTATTTGTTTATCATTATTATGGAGAAACTTTGTCACTCAATCTTGGAGAAGGTTAATTTGGGGCAGTGGATCCCTGTTAAGTTGGCGCGGAATACACCTCCTATTTCCCATTTAATGTTCGCCGATGATCTCCTATTATTTAGTGAAGCTTCGCTGGAGAGTACTAGATGTATGGATGGTGTATTGAATCACTTTGCAGTCCAATCTGGGCTTCAGATTAATGCTCAAAAGTCCCATGCATATGCCTCGTTGGCAGTTCCGCCTCCTAAGCTAGTAGAGATTTCTGCCATCCTCAATATTGCCTTTATGCATGAGCTTGGTAAATATCTCGGATTCCCAGTGTTCTATGGGGCTGCTAGGAGCATCCATTTTCAGTTTCTTATTGATAAGGTGGCTGGGCGGTTGTCTACTTGGAAACGGTGGCTATTAAATAAGGAGGGAAGATTGTCTTTGGCAAGGTCGGTGCTCTCCTCTATTGCTACATACACCATGCAAACGACTTGGCTTCCGGCGGATACTTTCAACAAAATTGATACTATTATTTGCAAGTTCATTTGGAAAGATTCGGGCAGGACATGGTTTACACCTTGTTGGATGGAGTCAGGCTGCGGTCCCTAAGAAGTTTGGAGGCTTGGGTATTCGGTGTAGCCGTGATATGAACTTTTCTCTCCTAGGTAAATGCTACATGGAAGTCCAATGCCTTTCTCAAAAACCCTGGGTTCAATTGCTTGTCCAGAAATATGGCATTCGTGATGGTATTCTTGCTCAGAGACTGGTGGCCTCTGCCACCTTTCATGCTTTATGTAAAGTCGGTCCGTTGCTTAATGATGGCTGCCGGATTCGGATTGGGGATGGGAATTGTAATTTCTCGTTTGATGCTTGGCTTTGCTCGGGGAATATTGCTAACAAGGTTCCTGGTATTCAGGCCGGAGATCTTGACGTGCGGGTTAATGAAGTCTATTTTGACGGGAGCATTGGGAAACGCTTGAGACTGAGGTTCCGGATAATGTTAAATTGGAGGTCCGTGAGTATGGCCCTCTTGTCCCGCACTCAGCCGCGAGGGATGCATGGTGTTGGATGGGCTCGAATGACAGGAGATATTCGGTTCGGTCCGGATACTTATGGTTGATTGAGCAGCGTGGTTTGGGGATGGACTGCTCGTGGTCCTGGGTGTGGAAAATTAAGCCCCTGAGAAGATCCGGTTCCTTATGCGGCTAGCTGGTCATAAAGCTTTGCCGTCCAATGAGTTGCGGTTCCGTCGAGGCCTTGCTCTGGCTGCTACTTGTGGTATTTGTGGCCGAGACAGTGAGACCATATCTCCTATATTTTTTCGATGTTCCTGGGTGGTAGCTATCTGGCATCAGTTGGGGTTCAGGGTAGAGAATTGGTGGATTGATGATAATGACATTGCCAAATCACTCTACAAGTTGTGTCGGTCTTGGGATAGTTTCATGTGGGCTATCATTTGGGTCCTGTGGCGTGGCAGGAACGCAGCGGTGCTGCGTGCGGTGCCTGTAAATGACTCTGCTTTCTATTAGAGATATGTATGCTCTTGGGAATTGATTCAGCCGGTCCTTTGATAAGGTAAGGAAGTCTGTTGAGCCGTGGTGGGTTAATTGGAATCCCTTGGGATCAAATGGTGTTATTCTGCATGTTGATGCAAGTTCTCTCGGTAATCCTGGTCTGGCTGGGTTTGGTGGGGTTCTTCGTAATGAGGATGGTAGCTGGATTGAGGGTTTTTCTGGCTCTATTGGTGTTGGGTCCAACTTGGTTGCGGAATTACATGGTATCTGGCATGGATTGGAGCGTCTCCTAGCTTTACATATTACGGTTGCCACTTGTTTCTCCGACTCCTCGGCAGCGCTGAATATTATTCATCAAGGTGTTTCGGATGAGCATCATTTGTTCCCGTTGGTTCGACATATTATGGACTTTCGGAGTCAGCTCTCTGGTGCTCGATGGTATCACATTCTTCGGGAAGAGAATTCGGTCGCTGATTCTCTAGCTAAACGTGGTGCTTCTGCTGAAGAGTCTTTTACTTCTTGGGCTTTCCCTCCGGATGGCTCTCGTGAGGGTTAGCGGCATACTTGGCGGGGGTGTGCTTCCCTCGGTTTTGAGTCCTACTTCATTTTTTCCTTTCTTCCTTGTTGCTATTTTTTCTTTTTCCCTTTGCTGACGCTGAAGCGTCCTTGTTCAAAAAAAAAAAAAAAAAAAAGGTTTTCAGTTTGAATAATAGGCCGTCAAAAGCAGGTGACGAACAAGTGGTAAAAATGTGCATGTCATCCACTGTAACATTATAGATTCATATATCCGTGACACGTTGAAGATGCATGTATAACATGAAGTGGGATTATCGATCGTATCATAACAAATTTTAAGGTATGATTTGATAATATGTATAATTGGACAACATAGGTCATCTGCAGATAATTTAAATGACCGGTGATGTTATACAATTCATGATATTTTTTCTATGTAATTTAGTAATAGAAAAATTAGCAACTGTGATGATACTAGTGGTCGAAATAATTTTTTTTAAAAAAAAAATATCTTGGTGAATAGAATAGATAGAGACACAAAGCAACTTTTTGCTAAAGAAAACTTCATGTGCAGAGTAAGTGAACCACTATAATTTTATTTAATGGAATTGCATTTTCATGCATGCATAAGAATCAGTAAACCCACCATTTTACCTCAATTTAACAAGAACTATATGATTCATTGAAAAAAATATGCCCATGTTAGCCAAAATTATATCCAAATAATAAGTAAATTAAAAAATATGCAATTTCAGTACAAATAATAATATTTTTATTGAAGAGTATGCTTTATAATATATATAGTAAATTTTTTACATTATAGTTATAATAATGAAAAATAATATATTTTCTTTTAATATTGTTGTTAAGCCTTTAAATTTCCAACTTTGAATTCCAATTCTAAAATTGGGATTCGAAGCCTTGCCAACCCCTTATCATCTTTTATTTTTAATTATAATTCCCTTTTATTTTCAATTATAATTTGTATGAAATATATTTAAAAGAATTCATTTAGCTGCAAATATAATTATAATTAATTGTAATTATAATTATAGTCTTGTTAATTATAATTCACTCTTCTTTATAATTAATTATATTTTTACTATAACAGTAATTACCATTAATTAGGTATTAATTAATGATCTATACGAATATAGTAGCCATATGTCCTAAAAGAATAGACCAAAAAAGTGTATATATAAAGAGAAACACCATTACTGGGCTATACACAAGGATAAAGAAGATACATATATCTCCTTAGAACATACCCTACGCTATCCTTCTGGATAAACAACATATCATGACACTTACTACCTTCACACAAAGTGCAATCATCATCAGACACACAATCATACGAACCACAAATCACATATTCAAATTAATATTTAAAAAGTGAATAAAAATCAAAAGAATTAAAAAGTCCTTGTTCCAACCTAGTATCTACCGCTGTACTTTTCCGACCGGGCGCCCGGAGCTCCAGAGAGTCTTGTCAGCAAATGTAGTATCTGCAGAGTCGATATTCTTCTGTTCCGGTGACAGAAACACGAATATATGTACTTTGTGGCAGTGTCATTTCTGCTTGATGCACAAGGTCTGATCAAGAATTCCTTTTTCGTTCAGTAGCTAAATCAGGATTGTCGCTTTTATCAGTGTCATAGTTTTCGCGCTGAGAATCAATCTCAATGCTGCTTGCTCGAGTTCTTCTGTTCCTTCGATCCTGCATGAATTGAAGCATGAGATCCAATTATTACAAGAAAGATCGACGTGTTCCAGAGCAATAAATATTCTGAGCCAAATTTTGTTCTGGTATTTATCTCGTGTTTCCATTCCAATCTACAAAATGTAAACTTGCAAGCTGAAAATGTTTTAGAGACCATTCAAGTCATTCACTACATTCTCAGTGTCCAAAAGCATGAAATGATCAAATCACATTCTCCTTAAAAGTTATAAACATTCAACAAACAGGAACTCATCAACTTCGATGATAACTGAGTTTTCCTCAAAATTGAACCGAGCTAGTTGCCGACTTATTCATTACGGATCTAGTTTAATGCAATAAGGAAATGTTTGGTTGCCTCCAAAATTAATTAATTGCACCAACAACATGGTTCCTAAAATGGTAATAAGCATTGAAAAGAAGAAAGATTTTGCATCAAAACATGATCACAAAGAAGAATCATGTGATAAGGCCTAAGTGTTCAAAGAAAAGCTCAAGATTCAAGTGAAAGATCATTCTTGAGCGCAGAACAAAAAACATCCATTATTTCCAAGATAATTGTTTTATATAACAATTCGATCATCATTTATTTTTTCGATCTTCATGTAACAATGCTGTAACTGGCTGAAGAAATGGGGAAGTTAAAGTTTCATGTGAATGTAACGCATACCTCTCTTGGTATGGGGTATTCCTCTGATTCAAGCATTCGGACAACTTGACTCATCCTTGGTCTTTTATCAGAGTCGGGATCAACACACCTCAAAGCAGTCAAAAGAGCCCTTTTGAGTGCCCGTGTTGATGGTCTTGTGTCAATGTTTGGATCCACCACTTCCTCTGAACGCCTGTTCCCTACCATCATTTTCAGCCAGTCCACCAGATTAACCTACATGAACACGCATTCAATCCAATACTCGCGAGAAATTTGAGCCAAATTTATTATTAATCTGACTTGCAGAATAATGCGGCCAACGGATAAAATAAGTACCTCTGGGGCAGGGCGTCCATAATCCACCGGATCCCTTCCAGTAATTGCTTCTAATAGCAAGACACCAAAGCTATAAACATCGCTCTTTTCATTTAGAAGTCCAGTATTTGCATACTCGGGAGCCACGTAACTGAATAATATGTTTAAGAAAGGTCGGTCAGTCAATAACCCAAAGCCACAATAACTTGAAAACTAAACAAAGATAACTTGAAAATTAAACAAAGAAAGAGAAAAAAAAGTAAACGAAACTAACCCAAAGGTACCCATGACCCGAGTCGTAATGTGACTTTTCCCAGCACCAAGAAGCTTAGCCAGGCCGAAATCAGAGACCTTAGCACTGAACTCGTCGTCAATCAGTATGTTGCTAGATTTTATGTCCCTATGGACCACTTTTGGTTCGATAGCCTCGTGCAGATATGCAAGACTGCAAGAAGAATTCCACAAACATGACAAAGCAATTTTGAAAGTTCCAATTTCTTTAAATTAAAAACCAAGGAGTCGATCATCAAGAAAAGGCTAAATCAGGTTAATAAACTTACGCTTTAGCTGTGCCGAGGAGTACCTTAACTCTGGCCTCCCAAGTAAGAAATCCGTGTTGGCGCATTGCACCATGGAGCCACTGCTCTAAATTTCCGTTGTTGACGTACTCATAAACAAGCATCCTGAGACATTACATAATACTTGGTTAAATCCAAACAGGGAAACCTTATAGTAATTAATTTTCATAGTTGGTAGCCAAAGTTTTTAAACATGTAAGGAGACTTATTTATGGAATTTGAGGGTATTACATCCAACGTCGTATACCTATGTGTTCCTTCAATACAATATCCCAAAAGTCGAACCAAGTTCTTGTGCCGGACATGACCAATAGCCTCTACCTCCACTCTGAATTCTTTCTCTGCTTGGCCTCTGTTTTGAGCAATAGTTAAAACTCTAATTCGACTACATATACCGGCAATCCAAAATAATCTATACTAGACAATTAAGAACTCACAGATTATTGAGTAGCTTTTTAATGCCTACTGGAGTTCCATTGATAAGCTTCCCTCTGTAAACGACTCCATATCCACCCTCTCCGATAACATTTTCCTTTGAAAATCTGTTTGTGGCGAGTTCAAGATCTCTTAGAGTAAACCAGTGGCCCCAACCTAACTGAGAAAATTCGGGCAATCCACTCAAAGGAGAAGGAGCAGTTATCGGATGTGATGAAGAAGAAGGCTTATATCCTGCAAATGTGCCCGAGCTCCCCTCTTCACCCGACTGCGATCCACAATAATCCTTTTCAATCTGATGGAACGAACCTGACCGGCTGCTGTTATCTGTGTTCTTTGCCTTGGGAATTTCCAAATGGACCAGAACCTTATCAGATTCCTTATCGCTTGATTTGTCATGAATAGTGAGAAGAATCCCATCACGTGGAACAAATTCATTGGTCGACACTTGCTCCACACGTACTTCTTTTATTTCCTTGGAAACAGTAGGTATTTGGCTAACCGGAAGCCTTTTTTCTTGTGCCGTTCTTAGTTTCTTCCGTGAAGTTAGATAAAATGTTAACACAAAAAGGATAACTACAATAAGAATGCCAACTATTATTCCGATAATTTCCCAGACTTTGAGGCCGAAAACGCCTGCATTCTTCGATAGCTCAGCATTTAGATCAGAAGACATCCTTGATTAATACAGGCTGTGAACACCACCTGTTTTGTTAGCAATTGCAACATATCGAATGCTCAATTCTCATTCTAATAATCCATATGGATTCGATTCAAAAGACACATATTTCATGGAAAGATTAACACACATACCACATACTCCAAAGTTTAAAACACCACAATGATGAACATAATTAGGACCGTGCAACAGGGTATGCCGAAAAACACTTTACATTACAACAGGCTCAGCACTTTCAATCCATTCTTCTTCAAATTTTTTAACTACGGAAAACAAAATTAAACAAGAAACCATAGGCATCCCCACACAACAGAGAACAGAAATGAAATTCTAAGATATGCAGAAACAATAATAAAGCAATTATGACTAGATCAACATTATAAACATCAACAGGATTCAAGCCCAGACATGTTTAACTAACCCCAAATCATTGTGCCAAATAAAAAATCAACACAAACAGCTAAAAGCAATGTAATAATATCTCAATGAAGAAATAAATAAAACAATAAAGTTTTAAGTAGAAATGCTGACCTTCCTCCAGAATTAGGACAAACACACCTCAGTTGCCAGATCTTGAAACACAAACCCACATTCCAGCTGCAAATAAATATGTGATAAATACAGATCCCACTCTAAACCCTAAAGTAGAAATTTTTACAATCCAGGAATTTCCTTACTCTAAACCCCAAAAATCCCAGAAATCCTCACTGTGAACCCTCCAAATCTGATGAAAATTCCTTTTGAATGGGAACAAGCACTACATTACCAAATGATGAGGTCCTTTTGAGGACCGCCACTGAGCAGCAGCAGCAGCAGCAGCAGGAGCCCAGATGATGACAACAAAAGGGCTGTGTTTGCAGAGACAATACAGGTACATAGAATGGAGGTAACTAATGCTCCAGAAATATTATACTAATAAACAATAGTAATAATGTAATTAGATAAGGGTTGTGGAAACAGGTAAAGGAATATGAAATTTTTGTTGGGTATAAATAAACAAATATATGTGGTGGGCGGAGGGGGGAGTGAGAAAGGAAGGGTGGAGTTATCAATGGTAGGTAACGGGAAAATGCCCTAATAACAATATATTTTGACGACAGTGCAGTAAATTGGAAGCATGGGAAGACATGAGATACAAGGTATCCATCTCTCGCTCTCTGCTTCTTCTGCCTCTCCTAATTTTAATTACTTTTAAACTCTTTAATTTTCTTTCGGAACACGACTTCTCAACCAAAGACAGAGAATTTCAACCCCAAAATGAAGTTAGTAAAAATTCTGTCTTTGAACAAAATAGGTAACTGCAGTTTCTTTTTTCTTTCTTTCTCCTGTTATTTTTTTAAAGAAAAAATAAAAACTCTCTTGAAATGGTGAAGGGAGATTAAGAGCGGAGGGAGGTATAGCTTTGGGGGGCCATGGCCTCCTCAAAATTTTAAGATTTAATAGGATTATTATAATGTTTAAAAATATATACTATACTAATTGTGGTTAAAAAATTGGAAATTTATTTGTCCCTCTTAAATATTGGTATTAATTGCCAAAAATAAAATTTGAGAATATTTTGTATCTTAAAAATATCATACTACTTTTTTTATTTTTTTAAACATTGAGACTCATATATCGACAAAAGTATATGGGAGTTCAAGCCACATAAAATACTAAGAGGGATAAAGGGGAGAGTTAGGGGGCCGGGTGTCTTTAAATTTCAAAATTTTGCAAACTATTTTATTAAAGAAAAGTGACTTATTTGTTTTCCTTGTACTTCGATATACGGTGAAGTCAACTAATGGGAAAAATATTCTATCATGCTCTCTACATCTACTATGGAATTTAGTACTAATAGTTAAAGTCTATGAAATTAGCCTTATTATTATGAATGATCTTTAACTTACCATTATCCTTTAGGCCAAACAAATGAAGAAAACTCAAAGAATTGATTCTTTTGGTAAAAGCAAAATTGGTACGGATCATCATTTCAAATAAATCCATCTATATATACTAATCATTTGACTTCTAAAAGTGACCATCTCAACCTCAAATACTTGATATTGATAAAACATTTGATATTCAGTCATCAGAGTGAGATCCGCCCCTGGACTCAAAACATGCTTGTGAAGAAAAGTTTTATTATTATGCCATGTGTTGTTTGGTATGATTAAATTCAATTAATTATTGAAGGGATGAGGACTTAGCCCAAGTGGTTAAGTTCCCTGACTTCCAACGGAAGGTTGGAGGTTCGATTCCCACCGGCCCCCTATCCCTCCCCTTTTATTCCCCTTTGTAATTGTGTGGTATGGGCTCCCACCACCCCTTTCCCAGGCCTTCAATGGCTCATCCAAAAAAAAAAAATTAATTATTGAAGTCCTAGCTGTTCTACCTTAGAACGGGAATGAAATCTTCGGCGTTGCGTAAATCAGATCGGTTGACCAAGCTCAACCTCCCTTGGTTGTCCCGCACAACTTGTTGGTTCCGCTGATTTCGACCTTGATCCTACTGCATGTTTGATGTCTTGCACAAAGTGCGGCATTTACTTTTGTTTAAATAATAAGTTAAAAGGCTTAATTGATGAAAATTGTAGAATTATTTGCTAAAAACATTAATTTTGACTAAAATTGTTTAAATGTGATCTCATTTCAGGATTCCGTGCATTTTAATGTATTTCATGTTGAGATTTCACATTTTTAGGTGTTTTAGCAAGCCAAAGAAAAAAGGAACTAATATTAGTCAATTTGAGCTCTAAAACTCGGAAAAACAAAACATAAGAAAACGCAAAAAGGGTCCGCACAGCAAGCTGAGAGCGGACCTGCGTTTGCTGGGCACGCGTGCGTGGCAATAGCGTGCGCCTGGAGCACCGCTGAGGGCATACGCGCCCTAGATTTGCTGAATCGGATTTTTTCGCAATCCGGAGTATAAATAGCACGTTTTCGAGCCAATTAAAGATTCCGCCATTCCATACTTTCAAAAAATCATTCACCATTCTCTATATCTTTTTCATCCATCATCCGAGCAAAGAGAAGAGGAAGACGAAAACAATCCATTGAGATCTAAGAAGAATTCTACACTGGAGTTCCTTCACCAATTGTTTCACAGGACTATGTTTTCCTTTATTATTATTTTCAGTCTTTGTGATATCATGTTAGGTTAAACCCAATGTTTGGGGAGACCTAGATTTTGACATCGTTGATATTAGCTTTTGTTCATATGAATTTCATTAATTTAATATTAATTTGTTCAATTCTTATGTGTGTTTGACGAGACCGAAAGGAGATCTGAACTAGGGCGTTATATTGTTTAAGTGATTGAAAAATACTTGAGCAAAAATAATTGAATATATTAAATTCTAATAATTGGTAGCTTGAGAAAGTGTCAAATTTATTAGAACAAAACTTATGATAACCACTAGCCTTAGAAGTTGCAGATGTTTAATACCGAGAGGTTTATAAATTGTGATGATTCTAAGTAGGCATTAAATTAATTCAAAATTAGATTTTTATGAACAACTGCAAGTTTGTCAACAATTATAAGATCTAGGGAGCCCATTCATCGTCTAGCATATTAATTAATTCACTATCTCTTTTGATTCATTCGATGGAACTTTTTATAGCTTTATTTTAATTAATTGAAGTATTAGTAACTTAAACAAACCAACTATTCACGCATATTAATTTACTGCTGCACGAATTTGATAAATTATTAGCAATTCCCTGTTTCATGTGGATTCGACCCGGTTTCACCGGATTATTACTTGGACCGTACACTGTGGGTTGTGTTGGAAAATATTCCACACACCAAGTTTTTTGTGCCGTTGCCGGGGAACGGTGGATTTTGTTATAGTTTATTTGTTTTTGTGATTTCTTTCTTATTTCTTTTTATTTTATTTTTGTTTTTATTTTTCTTGTCACTTACTCCCTGATTTCCTTTATTTCAGGCCCTCGTTTATGCACAGGGGTGCTCCGCCTGAATTTGAGTTTGATCCATAGATTTGTAGGACTGAACATAGAATTAAGGCTAGGAGAAAATTAGTTTTCACCATGAACGGGCATGAAAGTCAGGTACCACGGGGAGGAGGTGTACAGGATAATAATGAAGCTGGTAGTGAGAACACTCCCCGACCACCAGCTCTGACACTCAGGCACCAGATGCAGCCAACGGGTCATATTATAAATGATCCAATTGTGCGAGGACCGAGGCCAACACTTCCTTTTTAGATTATTCATTCTTTTCTAACCGTGGTACATCATAATCCATTTAGTGGAGGTGCCCAGGAGAACCCTAACATTCATTTGTATAATTTAGGAATTTTGGCAGTACAGTAAATATTGCAGGATTGACACTTGAGGAGCTTATGTTTCAGTTGTTTCACTTTTCACTAAAGGATAGGGCTGCAACATGGATTCAATTAATTCCTACATATTCTATTCATACTTGGAATGATATGCTGCAGAGGTTCATTACTAAGTTTCTTCCACCTTCCATGATCATTAAGCTTCGAAACCAGATTAAGACATTTAAGCAGAAAGAACATGAGACTGTGATAGATGAATGGGAAAGGATGAAAATAAACATTAGGGCATGCCCCCAGCCAAGGTTTTAAATATCGGTATCGGTGTTTATATCGGACTTTTAAATTTACGGAAATTTCGAAGATATTTGAAATTTCGAAGGAAATTTCGGAGATATTTGCAATTTTTTGAGAAAACCATATCGAGTTCTGAGATGATGAAAATGAAGATATTCCAAATTTCATCCTCAGTTGCTATGCTAACAATACTCATTCAATAATATACTATGCTTATAATATTGTTGATATCATGCACCATGTTGATTGATAAGATTTTAACTTAAAATCGATGAAAACATGTTAATAGGATAACCTAAGCAATATGCGTCAACACATTAATTTTATTTTTTTAAAAAATATATTTTAAAATTTAGAAAAAATATATTTTAAAAAGAATTAAAAATTTCGGGAAATTTCGGTCAAATTTCGGAAAATATCGAGTTTCGGACGAAATTTCGATGGAAATTTTGCAAAAAAATATTGTAGGTGAAATTTCGTTTCGAGGGGTCCCGAAACCTGAAATTTCGACCGGGAATTTCGAGGATATTTAAAGAAATGCCCCCAGCATGATTTGTCTGAATCTGAGATCATTTATGCATTTTATCATGGACTGACACCTGGAGATAGACAGTGGTTAAATGGAACATCTGGAGGAACTTTCACGGATAGGATTGCAGAGGAATGTAGGAGAATTTTGGATACTTTAGTAGATGATGAGGAGTTATGGGGGAATGGAGAAAAGAATGTCCCTATTAAGGTATCAGAGGTTGGAGCACTCAAGGAGGTTAATGATAAGTTGGCTATGGTAGTAGACAGATTGGGGTGTATGTAGATTACCCTCAACAAGGTGATAGTTCCAGTTCCTGGGAAGCCTCTACAGTCTACTCAACCTGTTCAGGCCATTCAGTCTGTTATATGTCAGTATTGCGGAGGACCACATCAGTCCAACACATGTCCGAATACAACAACTTCTGAGAACCAAGTTTATGAAGGAGTGCAGGATGTTCAGTATGTGCAAAATCATAGCAAACCAATTAACCCACATACGAATAACCCACTTTACCAGCAGGGACTTCCAGGCTTCTATCAGCAGACAAGGACTTATTATCCAGAGCAGCAACTTAGGACACTACCTAAGCCAGAGCGCGACACGAAGCTGAAACTCACCAGAAGTGACGCGGATGGGGAGGAGGCCGCGCGCGGCGGAGCCTCAGCGTGCTCTATGAACAGTGCGCCAGTTCTCTCCCAGAATGCGTATATTTGAGTAGGGAGTCTTCCTCTCCTCTTTTTGGGGGAGTTAGTGTGCAGAATTGTAACGTGACAAAGGTGATGCCATTTTTTATTTATGTGATGAGATATATAAGCAAATATTTTTCATTTAATATTTGTTTTTTCCTTTTCTTGTGCATTTAACCTTTCTATTGTAGAGATTTTTTTTGCTGAAATTCCTATTTTAGAGATTGACATTCCTTTATTTTATTAAATGAATATATATTAAAATTATTTTTATATTATGTAAAGAATAATGTACTTCGGGATAACATCCAACAAAATATTGTATTCCTTCATTTTTTTCCTTATGCAACTTTAATTTTAATGTTTTTTTTTTTGTGATGAGTGTAGGAGATATAATGATGCCATCAATTATATTTGTAATGTGCCATTTTTACTTCAAAATTTTTCTGGGATACATGCTAGTAGAATGATATAATGTGATATTACATTCTTCACTTTTGCTGCCATGCACTATAAATATAATTTTTGTAAATGTGATGAGTGTATGAGATATAAAGATGTCAACAGTTTCTAATTTTTTTGTGATGAGTATAGGAGATATAATGCCAATATTTATTTTTGTATGTGATTTTATTAAAGTGTGATGTGCCATGTAGCTGAAAGTGTGATATGGTGTATATTTCATAAATTGGATAAGATTTGTTTGATGTTTAATATGTTCACTTATTTTTAGTATTCCTAATCACAATTAATGTATTTTTTTTATTAATGGCCAATAAATATATATTTTAGGAAGATGCCCACTAATTTTGGTGCCTCAAAAGGACCTCTAGAGATTAAATAGAGTGACATCACAAAAAGAACCCCACACCATACCTTTTGCACCTACCAACATTATAATTTCTGCACACTATCTTAACTGCCTCTTTTCAGCTCATTCTTTGCCTATTGTTAAGACTTTATTGCCATCAATTCAATCCGCACCCGAGATTAAATTGAAAGAACTACCATGTCATCCTACATACTTATTTCCTGGATTGAATGACACACTTTGTAACACCCCAATTTTGGTAACCCAGGCCAGGATGTCACCGCCACACCCTCTCAAGCGAGACGCGCCCATTTCGAGCTCACTTGAGAAGTTGCTAAGGCTAAGCTGCATCAATAATTAAAAATAAAATCCTTAAAACAATGCCCGAGTTTGAACATATCGTTTGAAAAGTCTAACATGCGTAATAGTACGAGAAAGTAATGCGGAAGCTAAGTAAGAGCAAAAAACACGGCCAAAACATAAGTTCAGCGTTCATAAAATTATTTAAAAATAAATGCGACAAGTCTTCGGAAAATCCCAACTCATACATGAATGTTGTGCGCCTATCCTTCGAAATCTGTGAAAATAGAAACAACGGATTTATGAGTACCACGATATTGAGTAAGTTAATATGCAACACAATAAATTTTGGAAATTTTTAGAAGAGTATTTTATTTAAAGAGGAATTTATTAAAATGCAGGAAATTTAAAATCAAGGGATAAGATATCTATTCTCGCATAAACTAACATTTCATTCTTTTTCTATTGTTTCAATATGATCGAGGACACCATATTCCGCTTGGGCTCTTATGTCCACAAGCCTCACAACTCACCATTCGCTTGGGCTCTTATGTCCACTAGCTTTACGGTTGGGCTCTTATGTCCACAAGCTTCATAATCAATATTTCGCTGGGGCTCTTATGTCCACTAGCCTTCGCTTGGGCTCTTATGTCCACAAACCACAATATAACTGCAGCGGCCTCAATACCGGCGTATTTCGTAACATCCAACTCGATCATAAATCACAATGTTTCAAAAATTTGCATTTTATTAACAAGGAGATTTTAAACACGAACTCACGATTTTCACCAAAAATCATATTTTTGCATATAAGATTATTTCCGTTGCAGTTTGCGCTATACCGCTTTAAAAAATTTATACAATGTCCGATGACTATGAAATTTGAACAATGGACAGGCATCACATAGAGGAACAACTTTGTAGTTTTACACTTTTCGAAAATAAGTCGATTACTGACTCAAAAATCGGCATTACAATAGAACATAGGATTTGCGTTTCAAGGCATGAAATCTATCAATGAGCAGTAAATGTTTTTAGGGTTGGAAATCTGAAATGTTTTTGAAGACACTCAAGAACTCACAAACTCTCTCTCACAAATCTGAAATTTGGAGGTGTGAAATGGTGAGTGTCTTGGGACTGATTTGGGATATATCTTGGGGAGTTTAGTGTTCGTAAGGCTGCCTTGATGTTCCTAGGGAAGGTGAGAGTGAATTACTTCAGTCAAACTTGGAATTAGCAGCTATAATAACTCTAATTCATCCCTCATTCAAACCTTGGTTAGGTGAATCCTCCTTGTTTATATATATCCTTTTAAATGACTTTGTACACTCTTTTATTCCACCAAAAATCCATCTAATTGAGTTTCAAAACATCCCTTAAGGTCTGAGGAATCACTATGGCTCGATGCAATGCACTTGGGTTCGAAATTAATGACCAAAATGCACCAAAATGCGTTGGACCGGGCTGCTGTGCCCAATGGCGCGCTGTAAGCGCCACCAGCACGCGTTATTTTTTTTCAAATGATAATAATAATAATAATAATTATAATAATTATTATTATTATTATCGTCGGAATAATTTTGGTAAACCGTTTCCGAGCCATTATCGTCCGAAATAAAATATTCAGCTCTCTAGGAATTATTTCGGCTTTGAGAAATTAATTCAATCCTTCGACCTTGGATTTAAATTTCTCGATTTTTGATTTCTCGGGTATTAGACACTTTCTGCTACCATTTCTACAAGACTCACTTAAGGAGCTACAAAGGATGTCCAGCTGTCGACGTTAAATGCAGCGCTTCCGGGAGGCAACCCGCGTGTTTTTCAATTTTTAGTTATTAATTGATTTTGTTAGTTTTGTTAATTATATTGACTCAATTGGTATTTTTTTTACTACTATGATCGCATCACTGTTGACAAATGTCTTGGAAAAGCAAGAAGATGAAGGAAATCATGCTTGAAATGGAATCATGATCCACAGTTTTCCACCGCCTGACCAGTGATACCCAGTTCTAGTGTCTTTTTTTTTATTTCTATTCTTATTTTATTTCATTCTTTATTATTATTATTATTATTTTTTTTGTGGAATGGAAGCCTTTTCATTCCCAACAGAACAAGATACAATATCCATTCCATACACCACTACATAGCAACGGGGATAACAAAGAAAACATAGGATGGAGTAGGAGCAATCAAAAACCAAACAAACTACCATAACATATAGCGTAATTCAGTCCATCTCAACCTACAGAACCATACTTCCAGCTTTCCTCCGCCCGATGCACCATGCCTCGCCCAATAATCTGCAACTGCATTCCGCTCTCTGACTATGTGTTGAACCCTAACTTCACCCCCGAACCTCAACACAGCTATGATTGGAATCAATAATTTAGCTAACCTCCAGGGTATATTACCTGGGTTGATCAACCAACTAACCACATTGGACGAACCACACTCAAAGATCAACCTTGGCAGTGGAAATCCTTGATCCCGAACGAGTGATGCACATACTCGGCTGATGGCAGCCATCTCAGCTTCTGTCGAGTCCGTATGCCCAATATTCTTTATTTTATTATTATTATTATTATTATTATTATTATTATTAGACCTAGGTTGTATAATCTGATACCCTAGATCTTTATGCTTTGACATGTCATATAATCATTGCCTACATTTTTTGTGTCTTGTTGTATCATGTCGGTTAGGTAGTATCACAGGATGGTTTATATGCTTTGATTTCTATGCCTTAGCTTTCTTGTTTAGACATTGAGAACAATGTCAACCTTTAGTGTGAGGATGGAAGTACCACAATTTTATGATCCATTGGTCACTACACGTCACCACTAGTAGTTGTATTTTTGTCTGGGGTTAAACTTGACTGAGAACTTGTTAGAGTAAATTGATTAATTAAGTTTAAATGAGTCCCCTTATGTTGCATAACTATAATGTTTCAACTAAAAAGCCATTGGATGAGATTCTAAGCCTCAATTTTTCTTAATTGTGTGAACCATACATGCTTTTGGATATATTTATTTATGATTATAATGCACATGATTACTATCTGGGATTTCAATGAGGAATATGATTTAGACACCTAGAAGCCTATGGCCTAAACACTTCCTACATTTGACATATTTATCTTTCGAGAAGTCTCTTTGAACCTATTAACCTATTTCTTTAATAACCCACTATATTTTTTTCCACTTGCTATATATTTATATAAGCCTTCAGAATTTGAACCTGTGGAACAAGTGAATTGTTTCATAGGTGGGGGGATTTGGCGTATGTTTATTTTAGGTGAAGCATGGGAAGAAGAATTATGCGAAAAAGAGGGGAAGATTAAAAACAAATAAAATTGTAAAAGTAGTATAGTGCCCTAATTCAGCCATGAATATAAAGTGGATATATGTAGCTGTTACATTTATTCCTCTGACAAGGAGTTTACACTCTAAGTCAAGAACCGAAGAGTTGAAGTTCCGTCTGCGATGTTCAGATATTGGAATTCCTCTAAAAAATTGTGAAACCCAGCTATTGAAAGCCACGAAAAAAAAAGTAATTTATTTAGGGAAACATACTACTACATTTTTTTGTTTGGGCTGAGAAATGTTGATGTTATGTTCTGGGGTATTACATTCTATATATTTGGGTATTTGGGTATATTTGTTTTGAGTTAATCTTGGAATTTGAAGAACTAGTTCAATTTATTAGCCCACTTTATCCATATTTTTCTACCTAATGACCCTAGCCCCGTTACAACTTTATTTACAGTCATTGATTCCTTATGACAAATCCTAATTGTGGTGATTATGTGGTTGTGTTACAAATTTATGGTGATAATTACATTGTTTTGGTATTGAGTGATTTTTACCCAGAGCACTTCATATACTTATATATATTTCCTTGTGTGAACTCAGTGGGGGTTGAGCTAAATGGTAGTGTTTGTGTTGAGGGGACGAATGAGAACATGGTTTTAAAATTTGCTTGAGCTTGTGATTGGTTGTAGTTTAGATTTTAGGCATTTTGACGGCTATTATGTGTCTTGGATATTTCTAGGTCTTAGTTCTACCTTGTTCGGGGACGAACAAGATTTTGTGTGATGATGTTTACGAATCGGATTTGCTGAATCTAATTTTTCGCAATCCGGAGTATAAATAGCACATTTTCAAGTCAATTAAAGAGTTCCGCCATTCCATACTTTCAAAAAATCATCCACCATTCTCCATATCTTTTTCATCCATCATCCGAGGAAAGAGAAGAGGAAGACGAAGGCAATCTATTGAAGCTCTGAGAAGAATTCTACACCGGAGTTCCTTCACTAATTGTTTTACAAGATTATGTTTTCCTTTATTATTATTTTCAATCTTTGTGATATCTTGTTAGGCTAAACCCAACATTTTGGGAGACCTAGATTTTGACATTGTTTTGCTTTTTTCATATGAATTTCGTTAATGTAATGTTAATTCTTTTTTTCTCAATTCTTATGTTTGTTTGGTGAGATCAAAAGGAGATCTGAAGTAAGGCTTTATATTGTTTAAGTGATTGAAAAATACTTGAGCAAAAACAATGGAATAGATTAATTCTAATAATTGATAGATTGAGAAAGTACCAAATTTGTTAGAACCAAACTTATCATAATCACTAGCCTTAGAGGTTGCATAAGTTTAATTCGAGAGGTTTATAAATTGTGATGATTCTAAGTACATTAAATTAAATGCAATTGAAAGTTTGTCAACAGTCGAAATATCTATGAATCCTCATTCATCATTTAGCATATTAATTAATTCACTCTCTCTTTGATTCATTCATTGGAACTTTTTATAGCTTTATTTTAATTAATTGCATTATTAGGAACTTAGACAAACCAACTATTCACGCACTTTATTTTATGTGGCACGGGCTCTCACCACCCCTTTCTCAGGTCTTTAATGGCTCTCCACAAAAAAAAAGAAAGACTATTCATGCACATTCAATTCTATCGGGCGCTTCATTACCCAATTAAGAGAATTAGGCCGGAATCAGTTCCATCGGATGCAACTATTCCATTCCTCGTTGACGAAGACTGCCTTCTTATGGTTTATTGGCCTACCCGCAGGTGAATCTGCCACGTGGAAGCAGTTAGAGGAAGCGTTTCGTACTAGCTTCTACAATCACAGCCAAAAGTCACGTTGGTTGAGATTTTAAAGACTAAACAGAGATACAATGAACTAATGGCCAAGTTCATTGAGCGGTTGCAACAACATAAAGGGAATATGAAACCGCGATTTCCGAAAAGGAAATAATGAATACTACAATTAAGAACATGATACTTCCATTGACAAAGAAGTTAACCCCCTTAGACATTGATGACTTACAACCTTATCGTCCAAAGAGATAAGAGTCGAGTCTCTACTTAAAGAGACACAACAATCGAAAGGAAAAGGGGAGAGAAAGAAAAAGCTGTATCAGGTTGCTAACATGCACGTGGACAGTGACAGTGATCTAGAAGAAGCCTGCAACCAAGAGGCTGAACTAACGGATCAATTATCCGCTGAATTGGTCCGATGTAGACCTTTTGTTTGCATCAAACTGAAACCAAAGGCCACGAGGCGTATAAAGAATGAGTATGCCAAACCAATGGCAGAAGAGGTTTTCTGCTTCGACGTGTCCAAGACTGAAAAGATCTTGGACGCGCTCTATAAGAGTCATCAGATTTGACTTCCTCCAAGCCAAAAATTGACTAAGGAAGAAGATATTTTATGGACTGACGTACTGTAAGTGGCACAACACATTTTCACACGGTACGAAGGATTGCATTCAATTCTGGAAAACCATCAAGAACGCAATCCAATCCGCAAGATTGAGAGCGGGAACCATGGGGATTAACTCACAACCTTTCCCTAATGCCACCATGGCAATAGCCTTTACCAAGTTCCCAAAATCTTTCAAGATGCCCTTCAAAGATCGGACACGTGACTCGGGGGCACGAGTGCAAACAAGCCAGCCGAATCAACAAGGCCATCCTCGGATAAGTCCAAACAGCCAGTAGCAACCGTGGCACGTATGGGACCTGTGGTTCCTCAACCTGCTTAGGAACAAATGGCTGGCAGTTGGACAGAACTCATTGCGACATCGAGATTGAGGAAGATCCCGCATGGGCATTCCTTATCAAATACAAAGACATTGTTCATCCAGATACTGATCGAAGAAATCCCAAATCACTCGTCCAATTATATTCATACCAATCAAAGGAATACCCTCGCATATAAAGCCACTTTATGTGGAGGCATACATAGAGGGCAAGAAAATCAGGAAGGTCTTCATAGACAACAGGGCAGTGTTCAATTGCATGCCATTGTCTAGCTTAAAGAAGATTTGGAAGAACACCTCCGACTTGGAGAAAACCAGCATGAAGATGGTGGGATTCTCGGGCGAGGCAACAACACCACTCGGGATGACAGCGGTCCAATTGGAAGCAGGACCAAATGTAACACCCCGATTTTTGGTCACCCAGGTCGGGATGTCACCGCCACACCTCACTAGTAAGACACGGTTTCTCCGACTTACTAAAGAGATGCAAGGCTAGGTATTTCAGTATTTAAAAGCTTTGAAAACATTTGCAAACAGCCCATACAAGATAATCTCGAAAATAATAATATCATAGCACAGCGGAAAAAGTATTTAAGTATAATATTGCAGCGGAAATGTAAATACGACCAACATGGTCAAAACTCGGGTTAAACAGGCCCGTTTACTCTAATGTCTAATGCAAGAATTTAAATAATAAAGTTCGCAAAAATTATGGTTCCCCCATGCATGAACGTGCTCATGATCATTCCACATACTCTGTAAGGAAAAGGAAAATAAAATGGTTTGGTCAGCACAACTTGCTGAGTAAGTTAACACATGCATGATCGTAGGATTTAAAAGCCATTAATTTAATATTTACATAAAAGCATGATAATATTCATAAATAATTTAAATGAAGCCATAAGTAATTTAAATAAAGCATTTAATAATTTAAAGAACAACAATTAAAAATATTTAACTATCCACATTACTCCCAAGATAATATAGCAAGTATTTCACGATTGCATCGCAATCTCGTCAATTTAGCCGGAAACCGGCGGCCGCAGCCGTATCTGCCATACCCAGTACCACTCCGGAGCCTCGAGAAACCCATGAGGATATTCACGAGAGTGTAGGCCATATATCTCATGCCGTTTTGGCAACATATCTCAAATATTTCGCGCGGGGTCACCATCGTCCATATAGGCACGAAGTGAATTGTTAGGAGGGCACCCTGCAGAGCACTCACCCCCTAATTTTAACGATCAAGTTCGTAAAGTGGATTTCCTAATTTTCCAGATTTCATATAATTATTTCAAAGAGTCTTCTACTCGTTTAAACCTTAAAGGCTAGTTTCACCGTTTCAACAATATTTCAAGATTTGACTCGGTCAACCACAGTTTACTCTAAAATTCAGTAAAAATCGAGTTTAATTCCAAATATTCCGAAATTTTACCACTGACTCAGAAACATCGAGATGAACAACTTTTGTGTTTTAACTTTTTCAATCCGAGATACCAAAATAGGTCAAAATTGTCAATTTTCATCATAACCTAAATCTGTCCGAAATTCGTATACAGCAGTTCAAAATTATCAAGATCTACCATAGCAAATCAACTCCAAATTTAATGAAATTCTACAGAGATCATCTTAAGACATTTATCTACAACTTTCATGTTCGGCCAAAGATCTAAATCGGACCTAAGTTCTGTCAAGAATTTCAAGATCCAATTTCAAGCAGTTCGGTTTCGGTTGGTTTTTACATAACAAATCGTCTCTAAAAATTCTAAAAATTTTACAGTAGATAGACCTAAGCCTTAGGAACGTTTTTTGTGTTTTAAGTTTTTTCGTTTGAAGTCGTTTTAAGGCTCAGAAAAATTCGTCAAAACTGTTGCGCCGGTAGAAAACATTCAATGACAGATTTACGAAAGATTCGATTAAGCTTTTAGGTTTCGTGTTTTAATTACTCCCAAAACCATGTAAGTATTAACTTACAGATTTTTAGATATCCGGGATCGTCTATTTCGAAGGCGTGTCTTCCAATCCTCCGTCTGTCCTCTCCGTTCGTCGGGTTCTACGTTCTAGATCCGATTCGGGGCGTAGAAAGAAAGATAAGAAGATTAGGATTCATTTTCGAATCAAAACGTAAGAGACGAATGGATCGGAACTTACCACGACGTCTAGGAGACTCTGAATTTCGTCCAAATCAGTCTCGCCTTGGTCTCGTGCTTCCGACGACTCCGGAATTAGGGTTTTCGGACGTATAGAGAGTTGTAGGGATTTGGAAAAGTATTCGGAGCTTTTAAGAGGGCTTATTTATAATTAAACAAGCCCTAGGGACGCCCAAGGTCTGCCCCTAGGAGTCTTGAGCCGAAAGGTGTTCAACCGAAGTCAGAAAATCCGGATTTGGGCGAGAAAATCTCGCACGGGCGAATCTGTCACATGGCGCGGTCGTGGCGCGCTCTTCCTCCTTCGACCGCGCGGCCACCGCGCGACACTCGCCTGGACTTAAATCTCATTTCTCATTTCCTTATCTTCGTTTATTTATTTATTTGCTGGATTTATTTATTTATGGTGTTTATTGTATTTATTGTTTATTTATTTAATTTATTGTTTTATTTTATGTTGGAAAATTCTTGGGTATTACAGTCTACCCTCCTTAAGAATCAACTTCGTCCTCGAAGTTGTGTTTCGGCTTTTCTCATGCTAAGGTCTTGTGTTTGTTTTATTATTTTGTGACTGAACTTAGAATTAAAACTTCTAAGCTGCCTACGTACCCTATGAAGGGATCAAGCCATAACGTAGTTCAAAAGTTTACAAAAATGCACGAAAAGTAGGTGGTGTGACATCCTCTCCCCCTTAAGATTGCAGTTATGTCCCCATAACTGTGTCGGTATCGGTTTGGAACAATGTCGGGTAGCGTTCTCGCATGTCGGATTCTACTTCCCAAGTTGCCGTCGCACTTTCGTGGTTCGACCAAAGAACCTTGATCATTTTGATGGTTTTGTTCCTCGTTACTCGTTCCTTAGTGTCGAGAATACGCACTGGGACTTCTTCGTAAGTCAAATCTTCATCGAGCTCAATTATCTCCGGTTGAAGTACATGTGTCGGGTCCGGCACATACTTCTTTAGTTGTGAGACATGGAAGACATTATGAACTCGATCTAATTGTGGCGGTAAAGCCAGTCGGTAGGCTAAATTTCCGACTCGTTCTAAAATCTCGTAAGGTCCTATGTATCGAGGACTCAACTTTCCTCGCTTGCCAAAGCGCATCACCCCCTTCATGGGTGATATCTTTAGCATGACCCTATCTCCCACTTGAAATTCTAGGTCTCGTCGTCTCACGTCAGCGTAACTCTTCTGACGGTCTTGAGCGGCTTTCATTTTTCCTTGAATCACTTTGATTTGTTGAGCCATGTCTTCGATAAGTTGTGGTCCCACTACCACCGACTTATCATTTTCTTCCCAGCTCAACGGGCTTCGGCACTTTCGTCCATACAACGCCTCGAAAGGTACCATGCCAATGCTAGCATGATAGCTATTATTATAAGAGAATTCGATTAAGGGTAATTGGGATTCCCAATTTCCCTTAAATTCCAACACGCATGCTCTCAGCATGTCTTCTAGTGTTTGGATTGTTCTCTCGGTTTGACCATCCGTCATTGGGTGGAATGCGGTGCTCATTTTGATTTGAGTACCGAGAGCCTTTTGTAACTCCGTCCAAAAGTGAGAGACAAATCTACTGTCTCTATTGGAAATGATGTCCTGTGGTACTCCATGTCGTCGTACCACATTATCAATGTAGGCTCGGGCCAATTGGTCCATAGTCCACGTGTCCTTCATCGGGATAAATATGGCTGTCTTCGTTAGCCTATCCACAATCACCCAAATCTTGTTCATGCCTTTAGGTGATTGGGGTAATCCCGAGACAAAATCCATTGAGATGCTATCCCACTTCCAACTTGGAATCTCTAGTGGTTGCATCAGCCCTAAGGGTTTATGTCGCACTGCCTTAACCTTTTGGCAGGTGAGACATTTCGCCACGAAGTCTGCCACTTCCTTCTTCATTCCCGGCCACCAATAGATCTTCTTCAGATCTTTGTAAAGTTTGTCGCCTCCGGGATGCACTGAATATGGCGTGTTGTGCCCTTCCTCCATCAACCTTTGCTTCAACTCGGCACATTTAAGGGGCACGCACCATCTCCCTTTGAAACGAATGCTTCCATCCTCATGGACAGCAAATCCTATTGCCTTTCCTTCGGCAATATACCCCCTTATCTTCTCGAGTTTCGCATCGCCCGGTTGGGCGAGCTTAATCTCGTCCAATATTGGAGTTTCTACGACCATGGCGTTGATCGTTTCACTCACTGTGCCAGGATGCAAAAGTTCTAACTCCAATCTTGCTAACTCCATGTACAATGCCGGCGGAATTACCAACGAGTTTGTCACGTGTTGGGTTTTCCGACTTAGGGCATCGGCTACCACATTCGCCTTCCTCTCGTGGTATGCTATCTCTAAATCGCAGTCTTTAATAAGTTCCAACCACCTTCGCTGTCTCAAATTCAACTCCTTCTGAGTGAATATATATTTCAAGCTCTTGTGGTCGGTGAACATTCGACACTTCCGCCCATAAAGATAATGTCTCCATATCTTTAGAGCGAAAACAACCGCTGCCAACTCCAGGTCATGTGTCGGATAATTCTCCTCGTGAGGTTTCAGTTGGCGTGATGCATACGCTACGACTCTCGAATCTTGCATCAAAACGCAACCTAAACCTTCCTTCGAAGCATCGCTGTAAACTCCGAAGTCACCATTCTCTGATGGTAGTGTTAATACGGGTGTGGTTGTGAGTCGTTTCTTCAGCTCTTGAAACGCGATCTCACAAGCCTCTGTCCACACGTATTTTACTCCCTTCTTAAGTAGCTGGGTCAAAGGTCGTGCGATTTTCGAAAAATCCTTCACGAACCGTCTATAGTACCCGGCTAAGCCAAGGAAACTCCTTATCTCAATTTGGCTCTTGGGAGTTGCCCACTCAGTTACGGCAGAGACTTTTGCCGGATCCACTGAAACTTCATCAGCGGATACTATATGTCCAAGAAATGCTACCTCCTTCAACCAAAAATCGCATTTGGACAGTTTGCCGTATAGATGATCGAGTAAACAACAGAAGGTAAGAAAATAAAATTAAAAAAAACGCTTTTCGAGGCTCGCGCGGTGCCCGCGCGGCAGCGCGCGGCGACCGCGCGGCCATAGCAGTTTGAAAAAAAGGGCTCGCGCGGAGCGCGAGCCATTCCGCCCCATTTCCACTTCCGAGGCTTCTTCTAGTTTGCTCTCAAATTCGTTCCCTCATTCCCCAATTCTCCCATTCCCAGCTTCGATTTTTCATTGCAAGGTATGTATCTACTACATCTACTTGTCAATTTCAGAATTTATGCCTCGTTTAGCTTAGATCTTTGGGTGAATTTCGAACTTAGGGTTTAGGGACAAAATTTGGGGATTTGTTTTTTTTAGACTTAATTTGTGCAACTAGCGAGTTTATGCGATACTTGGTGTTATTTTTGTTGATTATGAAGTATTTGTGCAACAATGTATGCCTAGTTGGAGGAAGTTTTTTTTTTTTTTTTTACTAGATTCCATACTTTAGGGAGAGTATGAATTTTCCCGATTTGTGTTGGTATTGTGGGCATGCGGATGAGTTCGTTGTCGTTGTTTCGTGCCCTATTATGACGATGAGTTATTGCCTAAGCAATTGTTTTGATTTGGGGACGTTTCCCATGTGTTTGCAAGTAAACTTTGAACTTGATTTATTGCGCACACAACGTGTTTGACTAAATGTCCCAAAGAGTTTGGGACTTGTTTAGACATAGTCTTGGTTTGGTTATCCTCCTGATCGCTCGTGTTAGAGCCTACACTTCATGTTCTTGTGTTTTCTAGCCTATACTTGATGTAATCGCTGTGTAGGATTTATCCTTACATTTGGTATTGGTTGGGTATCTGCAGGATGCTGCTCTTTTTATGGGTTGTTTTGGCGTCACTCATGTGTCCACCAAGGACCAGGAGACGGGTTGCTCAGCGCGATGAGGCTGGCCCTAGCACTGCTGCTCCGGCGATGCCTGATCCCGATGGGAGCGAGTCAGAGGAGGACGAGGAGCAGCGGGGCCCTAAGCTCAAGGGTCTTCCCGACAAGGTGCGTCCCCATCGACACGATAGGTATCGGTTTGCTACTATGGCCTCTCAGGAGTTCTATTTCGACGAGCTTCGTCGGAACATGTCTTATGTTCCGGAGAGAGGCATGGATCCTCGCCATATGGACGATGACCGGGTTAGTCCAGTTTTGGGCCTTCTTCAGTGGACTGGACTTGCGCGCCATCCCGAGGGCATCGCTTCTGGTTATTTAGCTATGGAGGTCATCGCCAACATTGGCGGTCTCGGGGAGAACAGCGACTTGTCTCGAGTCTGGGTTCGGGGTCATCATCTAGATTTCAGTGCTCGGGCGATCAACGTCTACTTCGGCCTTCCTGACGACGGTGTATTCCGGCCACAGCCCGAGGGTCGTATACCCCCGCCTGCGTGGGACGTTTTATGCACCTTGATGGCTCCTCAGCTCGAGCATGATCATGGGCTGCGGTTGACGACGATGGACTCTCCGTGGCGCGAGCTTGCTCAGATATGGTTAGGCCGTGTCCGGCCGATTACCCGGAGCCATATTGTTATAGACCACGTCTATGAGACCATCTGCTTTCTCGCCCGCGGTGGTAGGGTGAATGTTGGGGCTTGTATCGCGGACAACCTGAGGGGTATGCGCCGAGGACTAGAGGTGTCAATGTGGGCCGAGCCCGTTGGGCCGGCCTGCCCCGCAAGGCAAAATATGCGGGGCGGGCTTAAGAATTTTAGGCCCGTTTAGATGCGGGCCTAAACATGCTTAGCCCGCGGCGGGGCGGGCTTATGCGGGTTGGGCCCGCGGCGGGGCGGGCCGGCCCGCGGGCTTTGCCCAGATTATTTATTTTTTTTTTTACATTTTACTAGCTTTTGAATATTGATTAATTTATTTGGTAAATTATTCAATGTCTAACATTAATTCATTAAGTCATCAAGCATAAATCATAATTTTGGTTACACATTAAATTTCAAATTGTTATACAAATAGTCGATATCTTCTAATATTTCTCTGCTTCTTTTTATTATTCATATTAGTTTTTTTAAGTATAAATTCCTTTTTATTTTATTTATTAAAAATTATGAATACTTGTAAATTGTTATAGTTTGATTGTTAATTATCTTACTTTTAAAATATAAAATCACTGCTAAAACAGATTAGCCTCCTAAAAACTTCGACCGCCAGACACAATATTTTTATCAACCCAGACATTAATTATAAATTTTTTGTCTTGTCCAATACTATATTTTTAAAATATAATACACCCATTTAATATTACAAATTAGAATAAATACAGTTTTAAAGAATTATTCAACAAACGTACTATTAAAGTAAATAATTATGCCAAAAAATACACACTTTAAATATTTATAATTTTAATATCATTTATAAATCTTTATATCTTATTTTTATTTTATACAATAAAAAATATTCACAATTTTATATTTTTTACATTAAAAAATAAATTTAATAATATTTTCCTAAAAAGCCCGCGGGCCGGCCCGCAAAACCCGTAGCCCGCGTGTGGGGCGGGTCGGGCCTAGGCATTTTGAGCCCGCCCCATTCAAGCCCGCAAAAATGCGGGGGCCCGTGCGGGCCGGCCCGTTTCGCCCCGCGGGCCCGTTTCGACACCTCTACCGAGGACGAGGGAGTAGGGTGATTACCCACGTTCATCTTATTTGTGGCATGTGTGCGGCTCAGGGGATCCGTACGTCACCAGAGACGGATCCTTACGAGCTAACCGCTGGCGGCTACAACCGTATCCCTACCTACGCCGCTCGACGCAGTGCTCTTCGACGTGGGGCTCCTCCGGCTGTCCTTCGCCCGGAGCCCAATGGTGATGGTTTGATTCTAGTTGTCCCTCCTGAGCAGCCACCTCCCGTGGTTCCCCAGCAGGGTGCAGAGGTGCCGCAGATAGTGCAGATGATGCAGGGTATGCAGCTTAGTATGGATGCGGGGTTTGCTCGTATGGACGCTGGGTTTGCAGCCGGGCAGGCTCGTTACGACGCTCTGGATGCCAGGATGGATCTATACCAAGCTCGCATGGATACGATCACTACGAGGCAGCTGGAGCAGCAGGCCACCATGACCGACATGTATGCCTACATGCGTCAGATGGACGAGTATCTGCGTCGTCAGTTCCCGCCTCCCGACCAGTGATCCTTTGTTTCTGCGTTTCCATCTAGGCTTGCTGTAGTAGTGTTTTATTTAGTTGTTTTCTTATGGACTGTACAAGGATGATCTGGCTGATTATGTTTCGTAGTTTATGTTTCCGTTGTACCCTTGCTTAGTTGTCTGATTTGATTGTTGTCGTTTAGAGAAAATGCGGTGGAACTGTTCCGGTTCGTCTCTCTCTCCTTTTTTTTTTTGCGGACATGTCTGTCCGAATTTTTTTTATTTATTTTTTATTTATTTTATTTTTTTTCGATAGTTTGGGGCTGAAGGATTTTAAAAAAAATCAACTTGCATTTTATTCCTTTAAAAGAAATTTAATACAAGTAATAGGATGCGCAAAATAAATGTACTATCTAAGGCAAAGTATCTAAAAGATCTCTGCGTCCTCTGGCAGAGTAGTGGGGTCTTCCATAGGATCATCCTCATCCGAGACTTGGCCGGGGCCCAAGGGTCCATGAAACATTGGGGATGGTGGATCAACGGCTTCCGGAGCTGGTTCTGGTGACTCCTCCAGATGGTTCTCCACGGGGCCCGGATTTGGTGATGGGCGGACCATGTGGGGCCAGAGTCTAAGGGTTCCGTAGCGTCCACGGATAAGGCCGGATGGGCTCTCTACTGGGGGTGTTGGGCTTCGTGGTCTCATCAAATGTTCTTCTACAGGGCTATATGGTACTACTATGTCAGTGATGTCAAGCAGGTCCGTCCCTAGATCCTCGATTTTATCTATCACAGCATCGCTCCGTTCGGTGAGTTTTTGCACTTGAGTTTCTAAGTCTTTTATGCGATCTTGATCAGCGGCTCTCAAGTTCAGGAAGTGCTGGAGGTCAGCTTCCCTTAAGTCTCCCATTTGGTGCAGATTTGCCTCCAAGTGAGCTATACGATTTTTCATTTGTTGTATGGTTTGTTGGGAATCAAGGTGAACGTTCATCATTTTGATCATCAACTGCATCATATCTTGACTAGCCATCTAGCGCAAGCAAAAGATCTAAGTAAACATTCGCCAAGATTCTAGGTTAAATTTCGCCAAGATTCTAAGTTCAAGTTCGCCAAGATTCTAAGTTCGAATTCGCCAAGATTCTAAGTTCAAATTGCCAAGATTCTAAGTTCATAGAAGAGATGCAATATGCAAATGCAAATGATGATTTCCCCCCAAAAATAATTTAAAGCACTATATATATATTTTTTTCCATGGGTTTTAAAATAAAAATTTTCCATGGAAATAATACTTTAAAATTTAAAATAATAGTCAAAATATTAATAGTAGTTTAAAAATAATAAGGGTTTAAAAATAATAGTTTAAAAATAACCGGGCTCTGATACCAACTTGTAACACCCCGATTTTTGGTCACCCAGGTCGGGATGTCACCGCCACACCTCACTAGTAAGACACGGTTTCTCCGACTTACTAAAGAGATGCAAGGCTAGGTATTTCAGTATTTAAAAGCTTTGAAAACATTTACAAACAGCCCATACAAGATAATCTCGAAAATAATAATATCATAGCGCAGCGGAAAAAGTATTTAAGTATAATATTGCAGCGGAAATGTAAATACGACCAACATGGTCAAAACTCGGGTTAAACAGGCCCGTTTACTCCAATGTCTAATGCAAGAATTTAAATAATAAAGTTCGCAAAAATTATGGTTCCCCCATGCATGAACGTGCTCATGATCATTCCACATACTCTGTAAGGAAAAGGAAAATAAAATGGTTTTGTCAGCACAACTTGCTGAGTAAGTTAACACATGCATGATCGTAGGGTTTAAAAGCCATTAATTTAATATTTACATAAAAGCATGATAATATTCACAAATAATTTAAATGAAGCCATAAGTAATTTAAATAAAACATTTAATAATTTAAAGAACAACAATTAAAAATATTTAACTATCCCCATTACTCCCAAGATAATATAGCAAGTATTTCACTATTGCATCGCAATCTCGTCAATTTAGCCGGAAACCGGCGGCCGCAGCCGTATCTGCCATACCCAGTACCACTCCGGAGCCTCGAGAAACCCATGAGGATATTCACGAGAGTGTAGGCCATATATCTCATGCCGTTTTGGCAACATATCTCAAATATTTCGCGCGGGGTCACCATCGTCCATATAGGCACGAAGTGAATTGTTAGGAGGACACCCTGCAGAGCACTTACCCCCTAATTTTAACGATCAAGTTCGTAAAGGGGATCTCCTAATTTTCCAAATTTCATATAATTATTTCAAAGAGTCTTCTACTCGTTTAAACCTTAAAGGCTAGTTTCACCGTTTCAACAATATTTCAAGATTTGACTCGGTCAACCACAGTTTACTCTAAAATTCAGTAAAAATCGATTTTAATTCCAAATATTCTGAAATTTTACCAATGACTCAGAAACATCGAGATGAACAACTTTCGTGTTTTAACTTTTTCAATCCGAGATACCGAAATAGGTCAAAATCGTCAATTTTCGTCATAACCTAAATCTGTCCGAAATTCATATACAGCAGTTCAAGATTATCAAGATCTACCATAGCAAATCAACTCCAAATTTAATGAAAGTCTACAGAGATCATCTTAAGACATTTATCTACAACTTTCATGTTCGGCCAAAGATCTAAATCGGTTTAGAACCTATGTCAAAAACGTGATCAAGATCGGACCTAAGTTCTGTCAAGAATTTCAAGATCCAATTTTAAGCAGTTCGGTTTTGGTTGGTTTTCACATATCAAATTGTCTCTAAAAATTCTGAAAATTTTACAGTAGATAGAACTAAGCCTTAGGAACGTTTTTTATGTTTTAAGTTTTTTCGTTTGAAGTCGTTTTAAGGCTCGGAAAAATTTGTCAAAATTGTTGCGCTGGTAGAAATCATTCAATGACAGATTTACGAAAGATTCGATTAAGCTTTTAGGTTTCGCGTTTTAATTACTCCCAAAACCATGTACGTATTAACTTATAGATTTGTAGATATCCGAGATCATCTATTTCGAAGGCGTTGCTTCCAGTCCTCCGTCTATCCTCTCCGTTCGTCGGGTTCTACGTTCTAGATCCGATTTGGGGCGTAGAAAGAAAGATAAGAAGATTAGGATTCGTTTTCAATCAAAACGTAAGAGACGAATGGATCGGAACTTACCACGATGTCTAGGAGACTCAGAATTTTGTCCAAATCAGTCTCGCCTTGGTCTCGTGCTTCCGACGACTCCGGAATTAGGGTTTTCGGACGTATAGAGAGTTATAGGGTTTTGGAAAAGTATTCAGAGCTTTTAAGAGGGCTTATTTATAGTTAAACAAGCCCTAGGGACGCCAAAGGTCTGCCCCTAGGAGTCTTGAGCCGAAAGGTGTTCAACCGAAGTCGGAAAATCCGGATTCGGGCGAGAAAATCTCGCACGGGCGAATCTATCACATGGCGCGGTCGTGGCGCGCTCTTCCTCCTTCGACCGCGCGGCCACCGCGCGACACTCGCCTGGACTTCGGTCCGGGCGGGTCGTGCGATCCGTCGTGCCTTTCCTCCTCTCTTTCGGACTTCTATCCCTCTAAGCTCCCGTATTCCGATTTCCGGGGTATCTTCGGGTTTCTACTTTCTCTCTAAATTTTTACTCGGGTCTAATTGGATGTTTGGACTCGAATCCTCGAGTTCATTGGTTTGGATCTCGAATCCTCGAGATCATCTTCAGTGGACGAGACTCGCACGCCATCCTGAGGGTATAGCTTCGGGGTATTTGGCTATGGAGGTTATCGCTAACATTGGCGGTCTAGGGGAGCATAATGACTTGTCTCGTGTCTGGGTTCGCGGTCGTTATCTAGACTTCAATGATCGGGCGATCAACCTATATCTTGGTCTGCCCGACGAGGGCGTGTTCCGGCCACAGCCCGAGGGCCGCATACTCCCACCTGCGTGGGGTGTCTTATGCACCGAGGTGCCACCACAGCTCGAGCACGATCATGAGCTGCGTCTGACGACGATGGACACTCCCTGGCATGCTCTTACTAAGATATGGTTAGGACACGTCAGCCCGATTACTCGGAGCCACATCGCCCTAGACCATGTATACGAAACCATTTGCTTTATCGCCCGAGTCAGTAGGGTGAATGTGGGGGCTTGTATTGAGGAAAACTTGAGGGGTATGTGTCCAGGCCGGCGTAGTAGGGTGATCACACATGTCCACCTCATTTGCGGTCTTTATGCGGCACATGGGATCCGTACTACACCTGAGACAGATCCCTACGAGTTAGCTTCGGGTGATTACTACCTCATTCCGCGCTACAGCGCCCAGCGCGCGGCTCTGCGACGTGGAGCACCTCGGGCCATGCTTCGACCAGTGCCCGAGGACGGTGGTTTGATCTTGATCACTCCTTCGGAGCAGCCACTTCCGCCTCCCGTGGTCCCACCTCCCGCAGTACCACCGCAGAGTCAGGGAATGACCCAAATGCTGCAGATGATGCAGGAGATGAGGCTTAGCATGGATGCTGGATTCGCAGCCGGGCAGGCTCGATACGATGCCTTGGATGCTAGGATGGATCTATACCAGGTCCGTATGGACACGATCACTACAAGACAGTTAGAGCAGCAGGCCACTATGACCGACATGTACGCCTACATGCGGCAGATGGACGAGTACATGCGTCGGCATTTTCCACCGCCTGACCAGTGATCCTACGGTTCCTCTCCTTTACATTTTCATTTAGGGTTGTACTAGGAGTATTTCGTTTAGTAGTTCCTCATGGAATTGTATGATGACGATTATGCTGGCTGTGTTTCAGTATTGTTCGCAGTTTATGAGTTTATTGTGTCGCTTAATTGTTGTGCCCTTGTACGATGATTGTCTGGATGAGCATTTATCATATATGCATACATATATATATATATATATATATTATTATTGTTATTATATATATATATTTTTTTTTTCTGAACTGGCGTGTCCTGTCCAAATTTTTTTTTTCGGACTCAGGGTCTAGGGTTTAGGGTTTAGGGTACCCTTGTTTATATATTATCTGTAATACATGAGAATTTTAATACATAAAATAAATAAATAAATAAAACAATAAAAATAAACAAATAAATAACTAAATAAACATAATACATAGATAAGGAAATGGGAAGTGGAATTTAATTTCCAATACCCGTAAAGCCAAAAGATGATTTAATCAAATATCGGGTTCCCGTGTACCCGGCACCAATGAACTCGAGAATTCGAGTCCAAACGTACATTTAGACCTGAGTAAAAATTAAGATAGGAAATAGAAGCCCGAAAATATCCCGGAAATCCGAATCCGAGAACATAGAGGGATAGAAGTCCGAAAGAGGGGAGGAAATGCCAGACGGATCGCACGACCCGCCCGGACCGAAGTCCAGGCGTGGACCGCGCGGTAACCGTGCGGGGTTTCCCCTATTCGGCGCGCCAACCCCGCGCCAGCGGACAGATACGCCCGTTGCGAGATTTTCTCGCCCGAATCCGGATTTTTCCGACTTCGGTTGTATTCCTTTCTGCTCAAGACTCACCAAGGCCGACCTTGGACGTCCCTAGGTCGTGCACCTCTATAAATAACTAACTTAATTAACCCCGAACACTTTTTCAAACCCTATGAATTCTCTCTACACACAAAACCCTAGTTCTGGAGTCGTCGGAGGCACGAAAACAAGGCGAAGGCAGTCGTGGATGAAAATCGGAAGACCCCTAACGTTGTGGTAAGTTCTGATCCGATCTCTTTACATTCTTGATTCAAAAATGAATCCTAACTTCATCCTTTTCTTTTCTACACCCCGAACCGGATCTAGAACGAAGAACCCGACGAACCGAGGAGATAAACGGTGGACTGGAAGCCACGCCTCGGAATCAATGAACCCGGACGACCACAAATCAGTAAGTTAATCTTACTATGGTTTTGGGCGAATTAAAACACACCTAACCTAACGATCTAATCAAGAAACCTAAAATCTGTCAACACGAGGAAAACCCCGGCGCAACATTCTTGCACGATTTTTCGAACCCTTAAACTTGTTCAAACGGGAAAACTTAAAACACAAAAAACGTTCCTAAGACATTAATCTAGCTTCTGTAAAAATTTCATAATTTTTCATTAAGTTTTGATATCTAAAATTCACCCCAAACCAAACTGTTTTCAATTTAGATCTTGAAATCTTGACAGAACTTTAGTCCGATCTTGTAGACGTTTTTGACAATAGATCTAGACCGATTCAGAACTTTAGTCGAACATGAAAGTTGTAGATACATGTCTTAAGTATCTCCCTATAAAATTTCATCAAATTTGGAGTTAGTTTGCTATGGTTGATCTTGAAATTTTGAAACTGCTGTGTAGAAAATTCGGACAGATTACCATCCTGTTAAAAATTGACGTTTTTCTCTTACTTCCGTATCTCGGATCGAAAAACTTAAAACATAAAACTTGCTCGTCTCTGTGTTTTAGAGTCATTGGCCAAATTTCAGAATTTTTGGACTTAAAACGGATTTTTAATTAATTTTGGAGTAAACAGTGGTTTTGACCAAGTCAAATCTTGAAATCTTTTCGAAACGGTGAAATTAGCCTTCAAGGTTTAAACAAGTAGAAAACTCTTTTGAAATAAATATATGAATTAGAATTTAGGAAAATCCCCTTACAAACTTGATCAATTAAAATTAGGGGGTGAGTGCTCTGCAGGGTGCCCTCCTAACGATTCACTTCGTGCCTTTATGGACGATGGTGACCCCAAGCGAAATTGAGATACATTACCTAAACAGCATGAGATATATGGCCTACACTCTCGTGAATATCCACATGGATTTCTCGAGGCTCCGGAGTGGTACTGGGTATGGCAGATACGGTTGCGGCCGCCGGACTACCGGCTAAACTTGTTGAGATTGCGACGAAATCGCTAAACACTTGAAATACTAAATCTTGGGTGTAATGGGGATAGTTAAAATATTTATTTATTGTCCATTTGAATTGTTAAATGTTTTATGTAAATTATTTATGGCCTTTATTTTAATTATGCTAAATATGGTATTGATTAGAGCCATGAACTAGTTATGCAAGTTGGATTGTTAATTAAATTAAATTGTTTATGAATTATTATCATGCTTTTATTAAGTATTAAATTAATGGCTTTGAAACCCCACGATCATGTATGTATTAACCTACTCAGCAAGTTGTGCTGACCAAACCATTTATTTCATTTTTCTTACAGAGTATGTGGAATGAACATGAGCACGTACATGCATGGGATTTTGGGAAACATTATTTTTAAATTCTTGCATTAGACTATAGTATAAACGGGCATGTTTAACCCGTGTTTTGGCCATGTTGGCCCTATTTATATTTTCCGCTGCAATACTTATACTTAGATATTATTTTTCCGCTGCATTATGATATTATTTTCGAACTTATGTTGTATGGGCTGTTTTTAAATGTTTTAAATATTTTAAATACTGCAATACCTAGCCTTGCATCTCTTTAGTAAGCTCAGAGAAACCGTGTCTTGCTAGGGAGGTGCGGCGGTGACATCCCGACCTGGGTGACCAAAAACCGGGGTGTTACAAGTCGGTATCAGAGCCCGGATATTTTAAAATTATTTTTAAACTATTAGATTATTATTATTTTTAAAACTACTATCTTTAAACCATTATTATTAATTTTTTAAAACTACTGTTATTAATATTATTATTTTTACGTGTGCACTAGCATTTTGACTATTATTTTAAATTGTAAAGTATTATTTCCATGGAATAAATTTTTACTTTTAAAACCCATGGAAATTAGAAAAATATATATATATATACAATGCATGAATTATTTTGGGGGGAATCATCATTTGCATATGCATACTGCATTGTCCTTATTTAGAGAAATTAGAATCTTGGCGAATTTTAACTTAGAATCTCGGCGAATATTAACTTAGATCTTTTGCTTGCGCTAGATGACTAGTTAAAATATGATGAACTTGATGATCAAAATGATGAACGCTCAGTTCGACTCCCAACAAACCATAGAACAAATGAAACATCGTATAGCTCACTTGGAGGCATATCTGCACCACATGGGCAACTTAAGAGAGACGGACCACCACCGCATAAACCAACTCGAACGCCAAGTCCAAACCCTCACTACACAAAACCTAACATTGAAGGAACACGTTGATGCTCACGGGGAGGACTTGAACCACATCTTTGACGACCTATTGCCGCCGAGTTCGGAGGAGGAAGACCCGGAGGAGGATCCCGCTAACGGGCCGGAGGACGCTTAGAGGCAATAGGAAACTCTATTATTAGTAAACACTATTTTTGCTAGGAAAATATTTCTACTTTTGTATACCTTCTCGTTTGTACTAAAAATTTCTTTTAAGGAAATAAAATACAAGATTTATTTACTTATTTGTAAAAAAAAATAATAATCTGGACAGACCTGTCCGAGACCAAAAAAAAAATCGAAATAAAATAAAATAAAACAAGATAAAATAAAACCCAGAATCGTACGGCACTTCTCAGTTCGATCGAGCACTACGTGCGAAATTACAAACACATGTATAAAAATTGTTTAGACTATATGTAAATTTCACAAGTCCTAATCTACACTATTTGTAACACAATGGCACCTAGAGGAAGAGCAAGAACTCAGCCTGCTCCCAAACTTCTACTGAAGTACCACCTAATGTCACGGAACTTGTAAAAGAACAACCCCAAGGTGCGTAGGACGCCCCCGCACCGAACAATGTGGGCGATCGTCTTCGAACGCTAGAGGAGATTTTGATTGCGCTAGGAAACACCCAAGTCAATCAGGGTCAAGCTGCGGCGGTACCTCCGCCCCAAGCTCGCCCCAACTATCTGGCGATGGTGAATCCTTACCAGCCGCCCCACTATGCTGGTGAGGAGGATCCAGCAAAACTAGAGGAATGGATCCGGACTTTTGACAAGCTTCTGGGGGCGGTCAAGTGTCCGGAAGGAGAGAGAGTGCACGTCGCTTCGTACTACTTGGGAGGCGAAGCGGACGACTAGTGGCAGGCGACTCAAGCGAAACTACAAGAAGATGTAGAGCCCTACTCGTGGGCGGAAATGATGGAGCTGCTCAGGGATAAATTCTATCCCTTGAGTACTAAAGCAGCGATGTACGAAGAGTTTTTGTCGCTGAGACAAGGAAGCCGGACCGTGCAAGAGTACTACACTCGGTTCTAGGAGCTTGTGAGATTCGCACCAAGATTAGTACCCACGGACGCGGAGAAAGCTCAAAAATTCGAAATGGGGCTGAACCTGGCAGTGCGCGAGGTGATCACAGGGGTACACTACCCTGACCTGCAAACCGTGTACGACCGCGCTGTGGCAGTGGCGCGGGTACAACAACTAAAAAGGAGAGTGAGTGGGGAGTCCAGCTGGGGTCCCCAAGACAAGAGGAACAAGGACACGAGAGGTGAGAACAACGCGGGAAGGAATGAGCAGCGGAGAGGGCCTAATAGGCCACAACAAACAAATAGTGGCGGGAGGTTTAACCAGGAGGAACCGGTACCACCCTGCCCGAGGTGTGGACGACCCCATTTGGCGAAGGGATGCGCTCAACAAGGGGCATGCTTTCGGTGTGGTCGCATGGGCCACATACGTCGGGAGTGCCGAACAAGGATTGAAAACATAACGAAAAGAGAAGACTTGGTCACGGGGCAGGGACAGCCTCAAAATCAAAACGGACGGAACGGCAATAATCAGGGGTATAGACCCCCTCAAAATCAATTTAGGCAACCAAATCAGAATCAGAACCAACGTTCTCCACCACATCAGAATCAAAATCAACAGCAAGATCAGCAGCCGAATCCGAATCAGCAAGGCAATCAAGGACGCCCTATGGGGAGACTTAACGTGGTTAACCAAGCAGACGTGCCTGCACAAGGAGAAGTGATGGCAGGTACATTTCATGTCTTGAATACACCCCTTAGAGTTTTATTTGATTCTGGAGCTAGTTGCTCAATCATAGCATCAAGAATAATGTCTGAGTTAGATCTTCCTAAGTGCGAGATAATTAGCTTAGGAATTCAAGTGCCTTCAGGAGAAGTAGTAGCTTGCTCTAAACGATATAACGGAATTCCTATAGTGATCAAGAACGTAGAATTCTTCGCAAACTTAGTAGAATTTAACTTAGTGGACTTTGACATTATACTGGGAATGGACTGGTTGTCCCAGTATAAAGCGGTGATCGAATGCCAAAAGCAAAAGATCACCCTATCAAAAAGTAGGGGAATGAGAGTTATCTTTTACTCTCAGCCCCCTAAGAGGAGCAACAAAATCGTTAGTGCCCTCAAACTAAGTAACTTGATGCGTAAGGGGTATAAATTATATGCGTGCTACGTTCACAACCTTGAGGCGGAAGAGAACAAGGTTGACAGTATTCCAGTGGTAAGAGAGTACCCGGACGTGTTTCCTGAAGATGTTCCGGGCATGCCACCTGAGCGAGATCTTGAATTCACTATAGATCTCATTCCGGGAACCGAGCCTATCTCAAAAGATCCGTACCGGATGGCACCATTTGAAATGAAGGAGTTAAAGGACCAACTTGAGGAGCTGTTAGGGAAAGGGTACATAAGACCGAGTACTTCCCCCTGGGGAGCACCGGTTTTATTCGTCAAGAAGAAAGACGGAGGACTACGTCTCTGTATAGATTATCGAGGACTGAACCAAGTGACGATTAAGAATAAGTACCCATTGCCGAGAATCGAGGATCTGTTTGATCAACTGAAGGGAGCTTCAGTATTTTCGAAGATCGACTTGCGATCTGGGTATCACCAATTGAGGATTGCTGAGAAAGACATTCCGAAGACGGCGTTTCGAACTCGATATGGCCACTACGAGTTCACAGTGTTATCCTTCGAGTTAACAAATGCTCCAACAATGTTCATGAACCTCATGAACAATGTGTTTAGAGAATTGTTAGATCAGTGCGTCGTGGTGTTCATTGACGACATCCTGATCTACTCGAAGAGCGAGGAGGAGCACGCCCAACACTTACAACAAGTGTTAGGGATCTTGCGAAAGAACCAACTATACGGCAAGTTGTCCAAATGCGATTTCTGGTTAAAGGAAGTAGCGTTTCTTGGACACATAGTATCCGCTGATGGAGTTTCAGTGGATCCGGCAAAAGTTTCTGCCGTGACATAATGGGCAGCACCGACAAGTCCAACGGAAATAAGGAGTTTCCTTGGATTGGCTGGATACCATAGGCGTTTCGTGAAGGATTTTTTGAAAATCGCACGTCCTTTAACCCAGCTACTGAAGAAGGGAGTAAAATACGAGTGGACAGAGGCGTGTGAGGCTGCGTTTCAAGAGTTGAAGAAACGACTCACAACGACACCCGTATTGACGCTACCATAAGAGAATGGTGACTTCGAAGTTTACAGCGATGCTTCGAAGGAAGGTTTAGGTTGTGTCTTGATGCAAGACTCAAGGGTCGTTGCATACGCATCACGCTAACTGAAACCTCACGAGGAGAATTACCCGACATACGACCTGGAGTTGGCAGCGGTCGTTTTCGCTCTAAAGATATGGAGACATTATCTTTACGGGCGAAAGAGTCAAATGTTGACCGACCACAAGAGCTTGAAATATATATTCATTCAGAAGGAGTTGAATTTGAGACAGCGAAGGTGGTTGGAACTTATTAAGGATTATGATTTGGAGATATCCTACCACGAAGGCAAGGCGAATGTAGTAGCCAATGCCCTAAGCCGGAAAAACCAACACGTGACAAACTTGATAATTCCGCCGGCATTGTATATGGATTTGGCGAGATTGGATGTGGAACTTGTGCATCCGGGCACAGTGAGTGAAACGATTAACGCCATGGTCGTAGAAACTCCAATATTGGACGAGATTAGACTCGCCCAATTGGGCGACGCAAAATTGGAGAGGATAAAGGCGTATATTGCCGAGGGTAAGGCAATAGGGTTTGCTATCCACGAGGATGGAAGCATTCGCTTCAAGGGGAGATGGTGCGTGCCCCAGAAGTGTGCCGAGTTGAAGCAAAGGTTGATGGAAGAAGGACATAACACGCCATATTCCGTGCATCCCGGAGGCGACAAACTTTACAAAGATCTGAAGAAGATCTATTGGTGGCCGGGAATGAAGAAGGAAGTAGCAAACTTCGTGGCGAAATGCCTCACCTGCCAAAGGGTTAAGGCAGTGAGACATAAGCCCTTAGGGTTGATGCAACCACTGGAGATTCCAAGTTGGAAGTGGGATAGCATCTCAATGAACTTTGTCTCGGGATTGCCACGATCACCTAAAGGCATGAACAAGATTTGGGTGATTGTGGATAGGCTAACGAAGACAGCCATATTTATCCCGATGAAGGACACGTTGACTATGGACCAATTAGCCCGAGCCTACATAGACAATGTGGTACGACAACACGGAGTACCACATGACATCATTTCTGACAGAGACAGTAGATTTGTCTCTCATTTCTTGACAGAATTACAAAAAGCTCTCGGTACTCAAATCAAAATGAGCACGCATTCCACCCGATGACGGATGGACAAACCGAGAGAACGATCCAAACATTAGAAGACATGCTGAGAGCATGCGTGTTGGAATTTAAGGGAAATTGGGAAACTCATTTACCCTTAATTGAGTTTTCCTATAACAATAGCTACCATGCTAGCATCGGCATGGCACCTTTCGAGGCGTTGTATGGACGAAAGTGTCGAAGCCCGTTGAGCTGGGAAGAAAACGATAAGTCTGTGGTAGTGGGACCACAACTTGTCGAAGAAATGGCTCAACAGATAAAGGTGATCCAAGGGAAAAGGAAAGCCGCTCAAGACCGTCAGAAGGGTTATGCCGACGTGAGACGACGAGACCTAGAATTTCAAGTGGGAGATAGGGTCATGCTAAAGATATCACCCATGAAGGTGGTGATGCACTTTGGCAAACGAGGAAAGATGAGTCCTCGATACATAGGACCTTACGAAATTCTAGAACGAGTCGGAATTTTGGCCCACCGACTGGCTTTACCGCCACAATTAGATCGAGTTCATAATGTCTTCCATGTCTCACAACTAAAGAAATATGTGCCGGACCCGACACACGTACTTCAGCCGGAAGTGATCGAACTCGATGACGATCTGACTTACGAAGAAGTCCCAGTGCGAATTCTAGACGTTAAGGAGCGAGTAACGAGGAATAAGACCGTCAAAATGGTCAAGGTTCTTTGGTCGAACCATGAAAGTGAAACCGCGACTTGGGAATTAGAATCCGACATGAGAGAGCGTTACCCGACACTGTTCCAAGCCGACACCGACACAGTTATGGGGACATAACTGCAATCTTAAGGGGGAGAGGATGTCACAGCGTGTATTTTCGTGCATTTTTGTAAACAAACAAACAAATTCAAATTGTTTTGAACTACGTTATGGCTTGATCCCTTCACAGGGTACGTAGGCAGCTTAGAAGTTTTAATTCTAAGTTCAGTCACAAATTAATAAAACAAACGAAAAGTCCTTAGCACGAGAAAAGATGAAACACAACTTCGAGGACGAAGTTGATTCTTAAGGAGGGTAGACTGTAATACCCGAGAATTTTAATACATAAAATAAATAAATAAATAAAACAATAACAATAAACAAACAAATAAATAAATAAAAATAATACATAGATAAGGAAATGGGAAGTGGAATTTAATTTCCAATACCCGTAAAGCCAAAAGATGATTTGATCAAATATCGGGTTCCCGTGTACCCGACACCAATGAACTCGAGAATTCGAGTCCAAACATACATTTAGACCTGAGTAAAAATTAAGATAGGAAATAGGAGCCCAAAAATATCCCGGAAATCCGAATCCGAGAACATAGAGGGATAGAAGTCCGAAAGAGAGGAGGAAATGCCCGACGGATCGCACGACCTGCCCGGACCGAAGTCCAGGCGTGGACCGCATGGTGGCCGCGCGGGGTTTCCCCTATTCGGCGCGCCAACCCCGCGCCTGTAACACCCGGGATTTTTATCGACGTCCAAAGGAATAAAATTCGTTTCTTAATCCAATCAAGGTCGAAATATCTTCGAGAAGAAGAAAATAATTTATCACAATAAATTATTACTCGGAAATGAAACGCCGATAGATTCAAAAATTCAAAATGGAATAAAAGAAGGAAAGAAAGCCTGAAGATATTCCATGGATTAATCCCAAAGGAATTGGAATTAAATTCAAGAAAGAAAAGAATTTTAATTCCAAGAACCCGCGAAGTCGGAAATGATTTAAATAAATAAATTATTACACGGGAGCCAAAAGACGACGAATTAGAAGCCGAAGAATCCAAACGCGACGGACTCAAGATTTCGAATACGGGATTAATTCGAGACGAGATGAATTCAAGATAAGAATTTATAATCCGAGAATGACCCGAAAAATCGAGCCCGAAAACATAGGAGCACAGAAGTCCGAAAGAGAGGAGAAAAGGCCCGACGGGATCGCACGGCCCAGTCCGGACGCACGGCCCAGACCAGGCCACGTGCCCTCCGCGTGCCTTTGGCCTAACCCCGCGCCACTACAGGGGCAACAGGCAAACTTGCGCGATTTCGGGGATTTCTTGCCAAAATTTGCGACCCCGACTATGGAAACCCGATCTCAGACGACGGGAAGACATTTAGGACGAGGTTGGATGAACCCTAGCCTCATTCCTCAGTCTTACAAACCCTCCTCCATCCAAAACTCTCCCAAAAACTGAAAACACAAGTTCTTCACTTTCCGACGACTTTCCGATCACTTTCCGGCGACGAAAATCGACGAAGGAGGCGTGGAGAACAACATCTTTAGTGTTCCAGATTGTGGTAAGTCGCTCATAGGTTTTTGTTTAAGTTTTCGAGTCCGAAAATCCGACCTAACCCTAGATTTTTACTTTCGATTTCGTTTCGGGGCCAACGGAGAGGAGACAGAGTAATTGGAACGTGTTTGTAGAAAGCGTGGGCACCCCGATCAATCCAGAGACGTCCTAGACATCATCCCCACTATAATTTAATGCTTACTTAGTTTTGGGTGATTTAAAATGCAACCAAACATAGGGATTTAATAACTCTAAAATCTGTCAACACGAAAAACCCACGACGCAGCAATTTGGTGTGAATTTTTCGATCCCTTAAAACTGCTCAAACGGAAAAACTTAAAACATAAAAAACGTTTCTAAGATATAGATCTAGTTCGTGTAAAATTTTCATAATTTTCCATTGCGTTTTGTTATCCGAAAACGACCGAGAACCAACCTGCCTTGAGATTTGATCTTGAAAACGGTGACAGATTTGAAATCGGACCAAAACCCCTTTTCGGGAGTTCAACTTGAAAAACTCAAAACTAGACTTTTGATCTTAACACATTAAACTATGTTGTGTAAAATTTCAGAAATTTTCATCAAAGTTTACTACCCCAAATCGATCCGAACATAAACTGTGATTTAAAACCTTTTCGAAAATTTGACAGTGTACATGTCCAAAATTGATGAGCATGTTTCTATATTTCTAGTCCGGATTGATCTTAGAATTCTAAATGAAAGTTTTATATAATCATGTCTAGTATGTGCATATAAAATTTTAGAATTTTTTAAGTCCATTTGATATGTCAAAAGGTAGATTTCCTGAACTGTGTCCAAACTGAATCCGGACAGAACACTGCCTGTGTAATGAACTCGATCTTTGACATGTTTCCTCAACTTATTTCGAAATCGTTAAAACACAAAAGTTGTTTGTTAGGATGTTTTTGTTATACTGTAAAAATTTCAGATTTTTCGGACTTGAAATGAATTTTGAAAATCAAAAAGGCGTAAACTGTGGCGCCAAACGACTTTTAAATTGTGAGATTTTGAAATTTCGAAACGAATGATCGAAACCTTGATATACGATAAATCTATACCTTTGAAAAATCCCTTTACACTATGTTGAAATGATAATCGGTTACATATGTAGGGTGTGAGTGCTCGATGGAGTGCCCCTCTAGCTTTTCGCTTCGTGCCTAGATGGACGAGGGTGACCTATGTAGGGGGTGAGTGCTCGATGGAGTACCCCTCTAGCTTTTCGCTTCGTGCCTAGATGGACGAGGGTGACCTATGTAGGGGGGTGAGTGCTCGATGGAGTGCCCCCTAGCTTTTCGCTTCGAGCCAAAACGGCCGAGGGTGAATGTAATGAGACATTGTGCCAAAACGGCCAATGAAAACTAGCCTACACTCTCGTGTGTACCCGTATGGGTTACGCGAGGCTCCGGATTGTTACTGGGTATGGCGGATACGGCTTCGGCCGCTGGATGACCGGCTACACAAGAAACTTACTAAACTGGCTGCGGCTGCCGTGTCGCTGGCTAAACAAAAATTTACAAAACTGGCTGCGGCCGCCGAATTGCCGGCTAAACTAAATGTTGTTAAGATGGCGGCGTAACGGGAGGAAATTAAAAGACTTAAATCTTTTTACGTATTTATTTAGTTAAATTATGTCTTTAAATTATGTCTTGCGATTATTTTATCATGTGTGTTAAATTATGATCTTGTGGAAATCCTTGTCTTTTAAATTATGTAATTAAATTATTATTAGATAAATAAAATTTATATCATGTCTTGTATGCACATGTTTTCCTTAAATTTAATTAAAGGCTTTGAAAACCCCTTGATCATATTAGGTGTTAACTAACTCAGCACGTTTTTGCTGACCAAACCACATTTTTCCTTTTTCTTTCAGAGTTGAGGATTATGCATCATCATATGCATACATGAGAATTTTGGGAAGATACATTACTTTAGAACTTACATGGACGGGCCTGATTAACCCGTGTTTTGGCCATGTTGGCCGAGTATTTAAATTTCCGCTTCATTACAATTATATGTATGTAAATATTACATTCCGTTGCAACTTTGATACTATGATTTTTAAGTTATATTGCAATGGGCTGTTTGAATGTTTTAAATTCTGAAAAACCATAGCCTTGCATCTCTTTAGCAAGCTCGGAGAAACCGTGTCTTGCTAGGAGGTGTGGCGGTGACATCCCGGCCTGGGTTATCAAATCCGGGGTGTTACAAAGTGGTATCAGAGTCCGGACTATTTTTAAAACTAGTATTATTATTTTTAAACTATTATTATTTTTAAACTAGTATTATTTTTTTTTAAAAACCACTATTATTTTAAAACTATCAGTGTTGAGCCCAAAATTTTTCTAAGCCCAAATTTTTTTAGCCTAATATTTAATTACTATGTTGGCCCAATTATTTTGGCCCAATACCATTGTTTTTACTTAAGCCCAAATAATTTAGTTATTTTGGCCCAATATAGTGGCCCAAACCTTTTACCCTTATTCTTTCAAAATCTATCCATGGAATAAACTTATTCTTTTAAAACCCATGGATAAATAAATGCATGCATACATTAAACTTTATTGGGGGGGGGGGGGGGGGATTCACGAGCATACATACATGAATATTTGCACAAGGTTTTTATGTGAACTATCTGTGTTAAAACATTCCTAGTTGTAGATTTCGGCTTGACATCTACTTAGGTGCGCTATCTTGAGACTAATCTTGCCTTAGTCTTAGGTCTTGATCGCTTATATTTAGCGTGCCCACATTTAATATCTGCCTTTACGATCTATCTTTCAAATTTCCCTGACTCCTAACGTCCTTTAGATTAGAAACTCATCTTCGCGTGCTTAATAACAGAGAAATGGCACCTAGGAGAAAAACGAGGAAGGTAAGTCCAAATGGTACTAACACTGACCTCCCCAACGTGCCCAACAACAATGAGATTCCTCATAACATAGGAGAAAGGCGGCTCCTATTCCCAACAATATGGACGAACGTTTAAAGACCATAGAAGAAATACTCATAGTTTTGGGAAACGTTGAGGTGCATAGAGCGCAGGCGGCAATACCTCCACCAGTAGCTCGGAACAACTATCTAGCGTTGGTGAATCCTTATCAACCACCACACTATGATGGGGAGGAAGATCCCGCCAAACTAGAGGAGTGGATCCGTACATTTGATAAACTCTTAAACGCTATCAAATGCCCTAATGAGGAAAAGATACATGTAGCAACTTACTACTTAGGAGATGAAGCCGATGAGTGGTGGCAAAACCTCCAGAGGAAATTAGTGGAAGATGAGAAAGCCTACACTTGACAAGAGTTTAAGGAAGTTCTGAGGGAGAGGTTCTACCCATTAAGCACAAAAGCGGCGAAGTACGAGGAATTCATTAACCTAAGGCAAGGCGCACAGACAGTGCAAGAGTACTACAGCAAATTCAAGGAGCTAGTACGATTTGCTACGAGGCTAGTACCAATTGACTCCGACAAGGCTCAGAAATTTGAGATGGGGTTAAACCTGGCTATTAGGGAATTGATCATTGGTGTGCACTACTCTAACCCGCAAGCTGTTTATGATCGTGCGGTAGCAGTTGCACGAGTTCAGGGTGTAATACCCCGTAAGAATGCATAAGCATATATTTCGAAACTCGAATATTTTGTATCCCAAATAAATTTTTGAACTACGTAATGACTTGATCCCTTCACAGGGTACGTAGGCAACTTGGAAATTTCAATTTTGGGTTCAGTCAAATAATAATCAACAATCGAACAATAATTCAATAACACAATATCGCAAATAGTAAACAAAAGAACCCTAACTCTTAGCGCGAGAAAAGCCGAAGCACAACTTCGAGGACGAAGTTGATTCTTAAGGGGGGGAGGATGTAATACCCCAGATTTTTATCAAAGTCCAAAGGAATAAAAATTTATTCCGATCAATGTTAAAATATTTCCGAGAAGAAGAAAATAATTTATCACGATAAATTATTGCTCGGAAATGAAACGCCGATAGATTTAAATACAAAATGGAATAAAAGAGGGAAAGGAAGCCCGAAGACATTCCATCAATTGAGTCAAGACAATTGGAATTAAATTCAAGAAGGAAAAGAATTTTAAATCCAAGAACCCGTGAAGTCGGAAGAAATTTAATGATACAAGTTATTGCACGGGAATCAAAAGACGACAAATTGGAAGCCGACGAACCCGAGAAATCGCCATCGAAAATTTAAATCCAAAAGTAAAGAATTGGATTTAAATTATTAAAACCGAAATAATTCCGAGAGAGCGGAATTTATTATTTATCGGAAGATAGCAACTCAAAACGAGTTTATCGAATTGTCCCAACAATCACGGATAATTCCCACATTATGATTTTTGTTTTTGTAAAGAAGGAATCTTAATTAAAAAAAAAAAATAATAATAATTAAAAGTTACTGTAGCATGTGCGGCTACTGTAGCACTACTGTAGCACTACTGTAGCAGCACATGCTATTGTCGGATTTTGGCCCTTTTTGTGCCCAAAATTCATCCCCCATCCCCATTTTTCAGCCATCCTCATCAATACTTCATCCCTCTTCACTCCCAAAATTCTCCCAAAGCCAAAGTACCTTCCGACGACTTTCCGGCGAACTTCCGGCGACTTTCCGGCAACCAAATCCGACCGAGGAAGTGTGTAGATCAAGGATCACAGTGCTTAGATCTTTGGTAAGTAGTATCTTAGGTTCTCAATCTCGTTTTTCCTCTCAAATCCCCAATCTAACTCTTGAATCGTTGATTGCAAATACGTTCGTGGCCAAAGTCGGGAACTTTGCGTTTCGTAGATCCGTTCGTAGGTGTTTGGACGACTCAAGAACACAATCTTTGTAAGTTAACCTTACTATGGTTTTGGGTGACTTAAAATGCAACCAAACATAGAGTTTTAAAAACTCTAAAATCTGTCAACAAGAAAAACCCCCGGCGCAGCGTTTTCGTATGAATTTTTCGAACCCTTAAAAGTCTTCAAACGGAAAAACCCAAAACATGAAAAACATTCCTAAGACATTAATCTAGCTACTGTAAAAATGTCATAATTTTTCATCGTGTTTTGGTATCCGAAAACGACCATGAACAGACCTGCCATCGACTTAGATCTTGAAATAGTGATAGATTCTTTATTCAAACTTGTTGGTTATTTTGACCATGGATCTAGGCCGATCTAGGATTGGTGTTGAACATGAAAGTTGTAGATCTATGAGTTTAGAACATTTCTGCAAGTTTTTAGAATTTTTCGTTGAGATTTGAACCTCCGAACTCGAGCCGATCCGATCTGCGTTAGAACCAATGTCAAGAACCTTGATAGATTTCTTAACCGAACTTGATGAGCATATTTCTATTACTTCGAGTGTTCAAACCTGAAAACTCAAAACTAAGATTTTGATCCTAAGAGCTTAAGCTATGTTGTGTAAAAATTTCAGAAATTTTCATCAAGTTTTGATACACCAAATCGTGTCGGACATATTCTGCGTTTTAAGAATTTCCAAAGGATGACAGATTTTATAACCGATCTTGAGGAGCTTATTCCTATCATTTCTAGTCCGAATCAATCTTTGAGTTCTAAACAAAAGTTGTTGGAAATCAAGTCTAGTAAGTCTCTGTAAAATTTCAGAATTTTTAAAGTCAATTTGATATGTCAAAAAGTCAAATCTTTGAAAGGTGTCAAACCTGAATCCTGACAGCATACTATTTCTGTAGAAAACTTGATTTTTGACATGCTTCCCATCGTTTTTCCGAAAAACTTAAAACACGAAAGTTGTTCATTGGGATGTTTTTGAGATGATGTACAAATTTCAAATCAATCGCCTAAGAAATGGATTTCTAAACCAAAAAGGCGCAAACTGTGACATCGATCGATTTTTGAAATCTTTTAAACAACGATCGAGACGTTGGAATTACGGTAAAGCTATATTTTTGAAAAATCCCGTTACACCAAATAAAAACATTTTCTGTAAAAGAATTCTTTAGAAACATTGGGGACTTGTGACCAAGTTTGACGTTATCAATATGATTCATGCGGGTTTGATTCCCAATGATGTATTTGAGTTCTTGCGGGTTAGATTCCCCAAGGGCGATTGTATGTTGATTCCTGCGGGTTAGATTCCCCAGGATGTATTGAGTTCTTGCGGGTTAGATTCCCCAAGGGCGATTGTATGATTTCCTGCGGAAATATTGGTTATGAGGATTGCGGTCACAAGAGCCCTGGTGAATGGTGAACTATAAAAGAAACGAAAAATATTTTGAGAAATGATACTATTGATATTGGCTGCGGCCGCCGGATCACCGGCTAAATGATACTTATGAAATTGGCTGAGGCCGCCGGATCACCGGCTAAATGATACTTTTGATATTGGCTGCGGCCGCCGGATCACCGGCTAAATGATATATTGTTGAGATGATGGCGTAACGGGAAATATATTAAAAAGCTTAGATTTTATGAAATTGGCTGCGGCCGCCGGATTGCCGGCTAAATTAAATATTGTTGAAATGTTTTTATTAAATTTAATTAAAGGCTTTGAAACCCCTAACCCATGCTATGTGTTAACTTACTCAGCGCGTTTTTGCTGACCCAAACCATATATCTCCTTTTTCTTACAGAGTACGAAGAATATGCATCGTCATATGCATACATGGGAACATTAAGGGAAATCTTTATTTTAAATCCCTGCATTTAATTACGACTTGCATGAACGGGCCTGTTTAACCCGTGTTTTGGCCATGTCGGCCCTTATACTTTATTTCCGCTGCACAATTTATTTTTCCGCTGCAACTTTGATGTATTAATTTTAAAATTATATATGAATGGGCTGTTTGAATATTTTAAATTCTGAAAAACCATAGCCTTGCATCTCTTTAGTGAGCTCGGAGAAACCGTGTCTTGCTAGGGAGGTGTGGCGGTGGCATCCCGGCCTGGGTTACCAAAACCGGGGTGTTACAATGTGGTATCAGAGCCCGGAATATTTTAAAACTACTATTTTAAAGAGCCCGGAATATTTTTAAACTATTATTTTTGAGTATTATTATTTTAAAGTTATTATTTCTAAACTAGTAATATATTTTAAAGAGCCCAATTATTATTTTGAAGTTAAAGCCCAAATTTTTAGCCCAAAATTTTTTTTTGAAGCCCAAGAAATTATTTTTGGCCCAATAACCTTGTTTTTATTTAAAGCCCAAATAATTTATTTCTTTCGGCCCAATATAGTGGCCCAAACCTTTTATCCTTATTTTAATCTATCCATGGAATAAATTTATTTTAAAACCCATGGATAAATAAATGCATGCATAAAATTTTTTTTTTCGGGGGGATTGCATTGCATATATACATAAATATTTACACTAACTCTTTTTATTATCGGTGATAAGAAACACTCCTACCTCAGAACTTGACATGATCTTGACTTAGGAGCGCTTGCTAAAGACTAACTTTGCCTTAGTCCTAGATCTTGATCACATAGAAACTCATCTTCGCGTGCTTCTATAACAGAAAATGGCACCTAGAAGAAAACTGAGGAAGGATCATATGCGATGATACCGAACCTGGTTGCGAATAATACCTAGGCAGTTATGGGGACATAACTGTAATCTTAAGGGGGGAGGATGTAATACCCCGTAAGAATGCATAAGCATATATTTCGAAACTCGAATATTTTGTATCCCAAATAAATTTTTGAACTACGTAATGACTTGATCCCTTCACAGGGTACGTAGCCAACTTGGAAATTTCAATTTTGGGTTCAGTCAAATAATAATCAACAATCGAACAATAATTCAATAACACAATATCGCAAATAGTAAACAAAAGAACCCTAACTCTTAGCGCGAGAAAAGCCGAAGCACAACTTCGAGGACGAAGTTGATTCTTAAGGGGGGGAGGATGTAATACCCCAGATTTTTATCAAAGTCCAAAGGAATAAAAATTTATTCCGATCAATGTTAAAATATTTCCGAGAAGAAGAAAATAATTTATCACGATAAATTATTGCTCGGAAATGAAACGCCGATAGATTTAAATTCAAAATGGAATAAAAGAGGGAAAGGAAGCCCGAAGACATTCCATCAATTGAGTCAAGACAATTGGAATTAAATTCAAGAAGGAAAAGAATTTTAAATCCAAGAACCCGTGAAGTCGGAAGAAATTTAATGATACAAGTTATTGCACGGGAATCAAAGGACGACAAATTGGAAGCCGACGAACCCGAGAAATCGCCATCGAAAATTTAAATCCAAAAGTAAAGAATTGGATTTAAATTATTAAAACCGAAATAATTCCGAGAGAGCGGAATTTATTATTTATCGGAAGATAGCAACTCGAAACGAGTTTATCGAATTGTCCCAACAATCACGGATAATTCCCACATTATGATTTTTGTTTTTGTAAAGAAGGAATCTTAATAAAAAAAAAAAAAAATAATTAAAAGTTACTGTAGCATGTGCGGCTACTGTAGCACTACTGTAGCACTACTGTAGCAGCACATGCTATTGTCGGATTTTGGCCCTTTTTGTGCCCAAAATTCATCCCCCATCCCCATTTTTCAGCCATCCTCATCAATACTTCATCCCTCTTCACTCCCAAAATTCTCCCAAAGCCAAAGTACCTTCCGACGACTTTCCGGCGAACTTCCGGCGACTTTCCGGCAACCAAATCCGACCGAGGAAGTGTGTAGATCAAGGATCACAGTGCTTAGATCTTTGGTAAGTAGTATCTTAGGTTCTCAATCTCGTTTTTCCTCTCAAATCCCCAATCTAACTCTTGAATCGTTGATTGCAAATACGTTCGTGGCCAAAGTCGGGAACTTTGCGTTTCGTAGATCCGTTCGTAGGTGTTTGGACGACTCAAGAACACAATCTTTGTAAGTTAACCTTACTATGGTTTTGGGTGACTTAAAATGCAACCAAACATAGAGTTTTAAAAACTCTAAAATCTGTCAACAAGAAAAACCCCCGGCGCAGCGTTTTCGTATGAATTTTTCGAACCCTTAAAAGTCTTCAAACGGAAAAACCCAAAACATGAAAAACATTCCTAAGACATTAATCTAGCTACTGTAAAAAATTTCATAATTTTTCATCGTGTTTTGGTATCCGAAAACGACCATGAACAGACCTGCCATCGACTTAGATCTTGAAATAGTGATAGATTCTTTATTCAAACTTGTTGGTTATTTTGACCATGGATCTAGGCCGATCTAGGATTGGTGTTGAACATGAAAGTTGTAGATCTATGAGTTTAGAACATTTCTGCAAGTTTTTAGAATTTTTCGTTGAGATTTGAACCTCCGAACTCGAGCCGATCCGATCTGCGTTAGAACCAATGTCAAGAACCTTGACAGATTTCTTAACCGAACTTGATGAGCATATTTCTATTACTTCGAGTGTTCAAACCTGAAAACTCAAAACTAAGATTTTGATCCTAAGAGCTTAAGCTATGTTGTGTAAAAATTTCAGAAATTTTCATCAAGTTTTGATACACCAAATCGTGTCGGACATATTCTGCGTTTTAAGAATTTCCAAAGGATGACAGATTTTATAACCGATCTTGAGGAGCTTATTCCTATCATTTCTAGTCCGAATCAATCTTTGAGTTCTAAACAAAAGTTGTTGGAAATCAAGTCTAGTAAGTCTCTGTAAAATTTCAGAATTTTTAAAGTCAATTTGATATGTCAAAAAGTCAAATCTTTGAAAGGTGTCAAACCTGAATCCTGACAGCATACTATTTCTGTAGAAAACTTGATTTTTGACATGCTTCCCATCGTTTTTCCGAAAAACTTAAAACACGAAAGTTGTTCATTGGGATGTTTTTGAGATGATGTACAAATTTCAAATCAATCGCCTAAGAAATGGATTTTTAAACCAAAAAGGCGCAAACTGTGACATCGATCGATTTTTGAAATCTTTTAAACAACGATCGAGACGTTGGAATTACGATAAAGCTATATTTTTGAAAAATCCCGTTACACCAAATAAAAACATTTTCTGTAAAAGAATTCTTTAGAAACATTGGGGACTTGTGACCAAGTTTGACGTTATCAATATGATTCATGCGGGTTTGATTCCCAATGATGTATTTGAGTTCTTGCGGGTTAGATTCCCCAAGGGCGATTGTATGTTGATTCCTGCGGGTTAGATTCCCCAGGATGTATTGAGTTCTTGCGGGTTAGATTCCCCAAGGGCGATTGTATGATTTCCTGCGGAAATATTGGTTATGAGGATTGCGGTCACAAGAGCCCTGGTGAATGGTGAACTATAAAAGAAACGAAAAATATTTTGAGAAATGATACTATTGATATTGGCTGCGGCCGCCGGATCACCGGCTAAATGATACTTATGAAATTGGCTGAGGCCGCCGGATCACCGGCTAAATGATACTTTTGATATTGGCTGCGGCCGCCGGATCACCGGCTAAATGATATATTGTTGAGATGATGGCGTAACGGGAAATATATTAAAAAGCTTAGATTTTATGAAATTGGCTGCGGCCGCCGGATTGCCGGCTAAATTAAATATTGTTGAAATGTTTTTATTAAATTTAATTAAAGGCTTTGAAACCCCTAACCCATGCTATGTGTTAACTTACTCAGCGCGTTTTTGCTGACCCAAACCATATATCTCCTTTTTCTTACAGAGTACGAAGAATATGCATCGTCATATGCATACATGGGAACATTAAGGGAAATCTTTATTTTAAATCCCTGCATTTAATTACGACTTGCATGAACGGGCCTGTTTAACCCGTGTTTTGGCCATGTCGGCCCTTATACTTTATTTCCGCTGCACAATTTATTTTTCCGCTGCAACTTTGATGTATTAATTTTAAAATTATATATGAATGGGCTGTTTGAATATTTTAAATTCTGAAAAACCATAGCCTTGCATCTCTTTAGTGAGCTCGGAGAAACCGTGTCTTGCTAGGGAGGTGTGGCGGTGGCATCCCGGCCTGGGTTACCAAAACCGGGGTGTTACAAAGGGACTGAAGCGGAAGGCGATAGGTGACACTAGCCAAGGTCCCCAGGGACAAGACAAGAGAGGTGTAACACCCCGATTTTTTGTCACCCAGGTCGGGATGTCACCGCCACACCTCCCTAGTAAGACACGGTTTCTCCGGCTTACTAAAGAGATGCAAGGCTAGATATTTCAGTATTTAAAATATTTAAAGCATTTGCAAACAGCCCATACAATATAAATTCGAAAATAATAATATCATAATTCAGCGGAAATAATATTTAAGTATAATATTGCAGCGGAAATGTAAATAAGACCGACATGGTCAAAACACGGGTTAAACAGGCCCGTTTATTCTAGTCTAATGTAAGAATTTAAAAATAAAGTTTCGCAAAATATAATTCCCCCATGCATGAACGTGCTCATGTTTGTTCCACATACTCTGTAAGGAAAAGGAAAAATAAACAGTTTGGTCAGCACAACTTGCTGAGTAAGTTAACACATGCATGATCGTAGGGTTTAAAAGCCATTAATTTAATATTTATATAAAAACATGATAATAAGCCATAAATAGTTCAACTTAATTATCTAACCAATTTGCATAATATTTCATGGCACTAGTCAATAATACATTTAGCACAATTTAAAATGAAAGCCATAATTAATTTAACAAAGCATTTAACAATTTAAACGACAACGATAAATAATCCAATTTAATTTAAATTCTCCATTACATCCCCGATTTAGTAATTTTAAGTGTTTCACGATTGCATCGCGATCTCGACAAGTTCAGCCGGAAACCGGCGGCCGCAGCCGTATCCGCCATACCCAGTACCACTCCGGAGCCTCGGGAAACCCATGTGGATATTCACAAGAGTGTAGGCCATATATCTCATGCCGTTTTGGCAATATCATATCTCAATTTTCGCGCGGGGTCACCATCGTCCATAAAGGCACGAAGTGAAGCAGTTAGGGGGCACCCTGCAGAGCACTCACCCCTAATTTTAATTTATCAAGTTTGTAAGGGGATTTATTTCAAAAATTCTAATTTCACTAAATTTATTAAGAAGAGATTTCAACTCGTTTCAACCCTAAAGGCTAATTCCATCGCTTCAACAAGATTTCAAGATTTGACTCCGGTAAACCGTTGTTTACTCTAAACTTAATTTAAAATCGGATTTAAGTCCAAAAATTCTGAAAATCTACCACAGACTTAGAAACATCGAGATGAACAACTTTTGTTTTTTAACTTTTCCAATCCGAGATACCAAAACAGCTCAAAAACATCGATTTTCGTAGAAACATTAATCTGTCCGAATTTATCTTACAGCAGTTCAAGATTTTCAAGATCTACCATAGAAAATCAACTCCAAACTTAACGAAATTTTACAGAGACCTTCTTAAGACATTTGTCTACAACTTTTATGTTCGGCTAAAGATCTAAATCGGCCTAGAACCCTAGTGAAAAATGTCATTACGTTCAGACCTAAGTTCTGTCAAGAAATTCAAGATTCAAATCTTAGCAGTTCGGTTTCGGGTTGATTTCATATACCAAATCATCACAAAAAATTCTGAAAATTTTACAGAAGATAGATCTAAGCCTTAGAAATATTTTTTGTGTTTTAAGTTTTCTCGTTTAAAGACTTTTAAAGGTTCGGAAAAATCGTACAAAATCGCTGCACCGGTAAAAATCACATGTTGACAGATTTTCGAAATTCTTGATTAAGCTTTTAGATTTAAGTGTTTTAATTACTCCCAAAACCATGTAAGTGTCAACTTACTGATTTCCAGTCGTCCGGGAACGTCGATTTCGGAGGCGTGGCTTCCAGTCCACCGTTTATCTTCCCCGTTCGTCGGGTTCTTCGTTCTAGATCCGATTCGGGGCGTAGAGAAGAAAAAGAAGAAAGTTAGGATTCGTTTTTGAATCGTATATGGAACAAGGGCCGGATCGGAACTTACCACGATGTTAGAGATCTTCCAAATTCGTCCACGACAGTCATCGCCTTGGTTTCGTGCCTCCGACGACTCCGGGATTAGGGTTTTCGAACGTATAGAGAGTATGGATGTTTTGAAAAGTGTTCGGGGTTTCAAGAGAGGTTATTTATAGGTAGACACGACCTAGGGACGTCCGAGGTCGGCCTTGGCGAGTCTTGAGCCGAAAGGTGTTCAACCGAAGTCGGAAAATCCGGATTCGGGCGAGTGAATCTCGCAACCGGCGAATCTGTCGTGTGGCGCGGTCGTGGCGCGCCGTTTCCCCTTTCACCACGTGGCCACCGCGCGGCCCATGCCTGGACTTCGGTCCGGGCGGGTCGTGCGATCCGTCGTGCCTTTCCTCCTCTCCTTCGGACTTCTACCCCTCTATGCTCCCGGATTCCGATATCCGGGCCATCTTCGGGTTCCTATTCCGTATCGTCATTTCCCTCGGATCTAAATTTATGTTTGGACTCGAGTTTCGAGTCCATTGTTGTCGGGTACACGCGTAACAATTTATTTATCTTTATTTAATTCCTTTTATTTAATTAAATTCCTTTAATTCCTTTTTAAGTTAAATTTCATTTCTCATTTCCTTATCTTTATTTATTTATTTGCTAAATTTATTTATTTATTGTATTTATTTTATTTATTGTATTTATTTTATATTGGAAAATTCTCGGGTATTACAGTCTACCCTCCTTAAGAATCAACTTCGTCCTCGAAGTTGTGTTTCGGCTTCTCCCGTGCTAAGGTCTTTTTTTGTGGTGGTTTTATTATTTTGTGACTGAACTTAGAATTAAAACTTCTAAGCTGCCTACGTACCCTGTGAAGGGATCAAGCCATAACGTAGTTCAAAACAATTTGAATTTGTTTGCTTGTTTACAAAAATGCACGAAAAATACATGGTGTGACATCCTCTTCCCCTTAAGATTGCAGTTATGTCCCCATAACTGTGTCGGTGTCGGTTTGGAACAGTGTCGGATAGTGTTCTCTCATGTCGGATTCTACCTCCCAAGTTGCCGTCTCACTTTCGTGGTTCGACCAAAGAACCTTGATCATTTTGACGGTTTTGTTCCTCGTTACTCGCTCCTTAACGTCTAGAATTCGCACTGGGACTTCTTCATAAGTTAGGTCCTCATCGAGTTCGATTACTTCCGGTTGAAGTACATGTGTTGGGTCCGGCACATACTTCTTTAGTTGTGAGACATGGAAGACATTATGAACTCGATCTAGTTGTGGCGGTAAAGCCAGTCGGTAGGCCAAATTTCCGACTCGTTCTAGAATTTCGTAAGGTCCTATGTATCGAGGACTCAACTTTCCTCGTTTGCCAAAGCGCATCATCCCCTTCATGGGTGATATCTTTAGTATGACCCTATCTCCCACTTGAAATTCTAGGTCTCGTCGTCTTACGTCAGCATAACCCTTCTGACGGTCTTGAGCGGCTTTCATTTTCCCTTGAATCACCTTTATCTGTTGAGCCATTTCTTCGACAAGTTGTGGTCCCACTATTACAAACTTATCGTTTTCTTCCCAGCTCAACGGGCTTTGGCACCTTCGTCCATACAACGCCTCGAATGGTGCCATGCCAATGCTAGCATGGTAGCTATTATTATAAGAAAATTCGATTAAGGGTAAATGGGATTCCCAATTTCCCTTAAATTCCAACACGCATGCTCTCAGCATGTCTTCTAGTGTTTGGATTGTTCTCTCGGTTTGACCATCCGTCATCGGGTGGAATGCGGTGCTCATTTTAATTTGACTACCGAGAGCTTTTTGTAACTCCGTCCAAAAGTGAGAGACAAATCTACTGTCTCTGTCGGAAATGATGTCATGTGGTACTCCATGTCGTTGTACCACATTATCAACGTAGGCTCGGGCCAATTGGTCCATAGTCCACGTGTCCTTCATTGGGATAAATAAGGCTGTCTTCGTTAGCCTATCCACAATCACCCAAATCTTATTCATGCCTTTAGGTGATCGCGGTAATCCCGAGACAAAATCCATTGAGATGCTGTCCCACTTCCAACTTGGAATCTCTAGTGGTTGCATCAGTCCTAAAGGTTTATGTCGCACTGCCTTAACCCTTTGGCAGGTGAGGCATTTCGCCACAAAGTCTGCCACTTCCTTTTTCATTCCCGGCCACCAAAAGATCTTCTTTAGATCTTTGTAAAGCTTGTCGCCTCCGGGATGCACTGAGTATGGTGTGTTTTGCCCTTCCTCCATCAACCTTCGCTTCAACTCGGCACATTTATGGGGCACACACCATCTCCCTTTGAAGCGAACGCTTCCATCCTCGTGGAAAGCAAATCCTATTGCCTTTCCCTCGGCAATATACCCCTTTATCTTTTCCAACTTCGCGTCACCCGGTTGGGCAAGCCTAATCTCGTCCAATATTGGAGTTTCTACGATCATGGCATTGATTGTGTCACTCACTGTGCCCGGATGCACAAGTTCCAAATCCAATCGTGCCAACTCCATGTACAATGCCGGCGGAATTACCAAAAAGTTTGTCACGTGTTGGGTTTTCCGGCTTAAGGCATCGGCTACCACATTCCCTTCCCCTCGTGGTAGGATATCTCCAAATCGTAGTCTTTAATAAGTTCCAACCACCTTCGCTGTCTCAAATTCAACTCCTTCTGAGTGAATATATACTTCAAGCTCTTGTGGTCGGTGAACATTCGACACTTCCGCCCATAAAGATAATGTCTCCATATCTTTAGAGCGAAAACGACCGCTGCCAACTCCAGGTCGTGTGTCGAGTAATTCTCCTCGTGAGGTTTTAGCTGGCGTGATGCATACGCTACGACTCTCGAGTCTTGCATCAACACAACCTAAACCTTCATTCGAAGCATCGCTATAAACTTCGAAGTCACCATTCTCTGATGGTAGTGTCAATACGGGTGTGGTTGTGAGTCGTTTCTTCAGCTCTTGAAACGCTGTCTCACAAGCCTCTGTCCACACGTATTTTACTCCCTTCTTCAGTAGCTGGGTCAAAGGTCGTGCGATTTTCGAAAAATCCTTCACGAACCGTCTATAATACCCGGCTAATCCAAGGAAACTCTAGTTTGGCTCTTTGGAGTTGCCCATTCAGTTACGGCAGAAACTTTCGCCGGATCCACTGAGACTCTATCAGCGGATACTATGTGTCCTAGAAATGCTACCTCCTTAACCAAAAATTGCATTTGGACAATTTGCCGTATAGCTGATTCTTCCGCAAGGTCCCTAACACTTGGTGCAAGTGCTGGGCGTGCTCCTCCTCGCTTTTCGAGTAGATTAGGATGTCATCAATGAACACCACTACATACTGATCTAACAACTCTCGAAATACATTGTTTATGAGGTTCATGAACATGGCTGGCGCATTTGTTAACCCAAAGGATAACACTGTGAACTCGTAGTGGCCATATCGAGTTCGAACCGCCGTCTTCGGAATGTCTTTATCGGCAATTCTCAACTGGTGATACCCAGATCGTAAGTCGATCTTCGAGAATACTGAAGCTCCCTTCAGTTGATCAAATAGATCATGTATTCTCGGCAAAGGGTATTTATTCTTGATAGTCACTTGGTTCCACCCTCGATAATCTATGTAAAGATGTAATCCTCCATCTTTCTTCTTAACAAATAAAACCGGTGCTCCCCAGGGGGAAGTACTTGGCCTTATGTACCCTTTTCCTAACAGCTCCTCGAGTTGGTCCTTTAACTCCTTCATTTCCAATGGTGCCATCCGGTACGGAGCTTTTAAGATAGGCTCTGTGCCCGGGATGAGATCTATAGTGAACTCAAGATCTCTCTCAGGTGGCATTCCCGGGATGTCTTCAGGAAACACATCCGGGTATTCTATTACCACTGGTATGCTGTCAACCTTGTTCTCTTCCGCCTCAAGGTTGTGCACGTAGCACGCATATAGCTCATACCCCTTACGCATAAAGTTACTTAGTTTGAGTGCACTAACGATTTTGTTACTCTTCTTAGGGGGCTGAGAGTAAAAGATAACTCTCTTTCCCCTACTTTTTGACAAGGTGATCTTTTGCTTTTGGCATTCGATCACCGCTTTATACTGGGATAACCAATCCATCCCCAGTATGATGTCAAAGTCTCTTAAGTTAAATTCTACTAAGTTCTTTATCACTATAGGAATTCCATTATATCGTTTAGAGCAAGATACTACTTCTCCAGAAGGCAATTGAATTCCTAAGCTAATTCTCTCGCACTTAGGTAGATCTAACTCAGGCACTATTCTTGATGCTATGATTGAGCAACTAGCTGTAACACCCCGGTTTTGGTAACCCAGGCCGGGATGCCACCGCCACACCTCCCTAGCAAGACACGGTTTCTCCGAGCTCACTAAAGAGATGCAAGGCTATGGTTTTTCAGAATTTAAAATATTCAAACAGCCCATTCATAAATAATTTAAAAATAATACATCAAAGTTGCAGCGGAAAAATAAATTGTGCAGCGGAAATAAAGTATAAGGGCCGACATGGCCAAAACACGGGTTAAACAGGCCCGTTCATGCAAGTCGTAATTTAAATGCAGGGATTTAAAATAGAGATTTTCCCAAATGTTCCCATGTATGCATATGATGATGCATAATCTTCATCCTCTATAGAAAAAGGAGATAAATGGTTTGGGTCAGCAAAAACGCGCTGAGTAAGTTAACACATAGCATGGGTTAGGGGTTTCAAAGCCTTTAATTAAATTTAATAAAAACATTTCCACAATATTTAATTTAGCCGGCAATCCGGCGGCCGCAGCCAATTTCATAAAATCTAAGCTTTTTAATATATTTCCCGTTACGCCATCATCTCAACAATATATCATTTAGCCGGTGATCCGGCGGCCGCAGCCAATATCAAAGGTATCATTTAGCCGGTGATCCGGCGGCCTCAGCCAATTTCATAAGTATCATTTAGCCGGTGATCCGGCGGCCGCAGCCAATATCAATAGTATCATTTCTCAAAATATTTTTCGTTTCTTTTATAGTTCACCATTCACCAGGGCTCTTGTGACCGCAATCCTCATAATCAATATTTATAAATAACCATTCGCCAGGGCTCTTATGTCCACTAGCCGTTCGCTTGGGCTCTTATGTCCACAAGCCGTTTGGTCGACCATTCGCTAGGGCTCTTATGTCCACTAGCCGTTCGCTTGGGCTCTTATGTCCACAAGCCTTCTGGCCCATATTGATAATATCAAACTTGGTCACAAATCCCCAATGTTTCAAAAGAATTCTTTTAAAGAAAATGTTTTTATTTGGTGTAACGGGATTTTTCAAAAGTATAGATATATCGTATTTCAACGTCTCGACCGTTTGTTTCGAAATTTCAAAATCTCTTTGATTCAAAAATCATTTGGCGTCACAGTTTGCGCCTTTTTGGTTTAAAAATCCATTTCTTAGGCGATTGATCTGAAATTTGTACAGCATCTCAAAAACATCCCAACGAACAACTTTCGTGTTTTAAGTTTTTCGGAAAAACGATGGGAAGCATGTCAAAAATCGAGTTTTCTACAGAAATAGTATGCTGTCAGGATTCAGGTTTGACACCTCTCAAAGATTTGACTTTTTGACACATCAAATGGACTTCAAAAATTCTGAAATTTTACAGGCACATACTAGACTTGATTTCCAACAACTTTTGTTTAGATCACATAGATTGGTTCGGGCTAGAAATGATAGGAATAAGCTCCTCAAGATCGGTTATGAAATCTGTCATCCTTTGACAATTCCTAAAAACGCAGAATATGTCCGACACGTTTTGGGGTATCAAAACTTGATGAAAATTTCTGAAATTTTTACACAATATAGCTTATGATCTTTGGATCAAAATCTTAGTTTTGAGTTTTCAGGTTTGAACACTCGAAGTAATAGAAATATGCTCATCAAGTTCGGTTAAGAAATCTGTCAAGGTTCTTGACATTGGTACTAACGCAGATCGGATCGGCTCAGATTCGGAGGCTCAAATCTCAACGAAAAATTCTAAAAACTTACAGTCATATTCCAAACTCATAGATCTACAATTCTTATGTTCAACTCCAATCCTAGATCGGCCTAGATCCAAGGTCAAAATAACCAACAAGATTGAGAGTGAAATCTGCCAAAGTTCTAAGATCCAGATTTAATACTCTTCGGTTTTGGGTTGGTTTCAGGTTTCAAAACATCATGAAAAATTATGAAATTTTTACAGAAGCTAGATTAATGTCTTAGGAACACTTTTCATGTTTTGAGTTTTCTTGTTTGAGCAGCTTTAGAGGTTTGAAAAATTCATACGAAAACGCTGCGTTGAGGGTTTCTCTTGTTGACAGATTTTTATTAATTTTCTTGAGTTGAATCTCTATGTTTGGTTGCATTTTAAGTCACCCAAAACCATAGTAAGGTTAACTTACAGTGGGGATGATGTCTAGGAAGTCACGGGGTCGTCCGGAATCCACGGGATGTCACGAACGAATCTCTTCCACCCGATTTATTCTTCCATTGGCTCCGATTTGTGTTTGAATATGAAGATTCGTAAGTTAGGATGATGGTTATGATCTTAAAACCATATGGAAACTTGATTAACATCTTACCAACAATCCAAAGCTTGCAATCCTTGATCTACACACTTCCTTGGTCGGATTTGGTTGCCGGAAACTCGTCGGAAGGTCGCCGGAAGTTCGTCGGAAGAGTGTTTTGGCTTTGGGAGAGTTTGGGAGAGTTTTGGGGATGAATTATTGATGTGGAGGCTGAAAATGGGGTGTTAGGGGTGGGTTTTGGTCATTAAAGGGACAAGGAATCCCGGATTTGGAGGCCTAAGCCGACAATTGGGCGGCTGCTACAGTAGCCTACTGCTACAGTAGCCACGTGCTACAGTAGTGCTACAGTAGCGCTACAGTAGTGCTACAGTAACTTCTCTTTTTTTTTTTTTTTTTTTTTTTTTTTAAATTTTAATATTTCTTATCTACAAAAATAAAAATCATAATGTGGGAATTATCCGTGATTGTTGGGACAATTCGATAAACTCGTTTCGAGTTGCTATCTTCCGATAAATAATAAATTCCGCTCTCTCGGAATTATTTCGGTTTTAATAATTTAAATCCAATTCTTTATTTTTGGATTTAAATTTTCGATGGCGATTTCTCGGGTTCGTCGGCTTCCAATTTGTCGTCTTTTGATTTCCGTGCAATAACTTGTATCATTAAATTTCTTCCGACTTCACGGGTTCTTGGAATTAAAATTCTTTTCCTTATTAAATTTAATTCCAATTATCTTGACTCAATTCATGGAATGTCTTCGGGCTTCCTTTCCCTCTTTTATTCCATTTTGAATTTAAATCTATCGGCGTTTCATATCCGAGCAATAATTTATTGTGATAAATTATCTTTTTTTTCTTCTCGGATATATTTCGACATTGATCGGAATAAATTTTTATTCCTTTGGGCGTTGATAAAAATTTGGGGTATTACAGTCTACCCCCCTTAAGAATCAACTTCGTCCTCGAAGTTGTGTTTCGGCTTTTCTCGCGCTAAGAGTTATGGTTCTTTTGTTTACTATTTGCGATATTGTGTTATTGAATTATTGTTCGCTTGTTGATTATTGTTTGACTGAACCCAGAATTGAAATTTCCAAGTTGCCTACGTACCCTGTGAAGGGATCAAGTCATTACGTAGTTCAAAAAGAATTTTTTTTTTTTTTTGGGATACAAAATATTCGAGTTTCGAATTAAATGCTTATGCATTCTTACGGGGTATTACATCCTCCCCCCCTTAAGATTACAGTTATGTCCCCATAACTGCCTATGCATTATTCACAACCATGTTCGGGTATCATCGCATATGATCATTCCTCAGTATTCTTCTAGGTGTCATTCTAGAAGCACGCGAAGATGAGTTTCTAAGTGATCAAGATCTAGGACTAAGGCAAAGTTAGTCTTTAGCAAGCGCTCCTAAGTCAAGATCATGTCCAGTTCTAAGGTAGGAGTGTTTCTTATCACCGATAATTCGCATAAAAAGAGTTAGTGTATTTATGTATGCATATGCATATGTGATCCCCCCAAAAAAAAATTTTATGCATGCATTTATTTATCCATGGGTTTTAAAAATAAATTTATTCCATGGATAGGTTAAAATAAGGATAAAAGGTTTGGGCCACTATATTGGGCCGAAAGAAATAAATTATTTGGGCTTTAAATAAAAACAAAGTTATTGGGCCAAGATAATTTCTTGGGCTTCTAAAAAAATTTGGGCTAAAAATTTGGGCTTTAACTTCAAAATAATAATTGGGCTCTTTAAAATAGTAGTTTAAAAATATTCCGGGCTATGTGAAATAATAGCTTTAAAATATTCCGGGCTCTGATACCAACTTTGGTATCAGATATTTTCTTTAAAATAAATAGCTTTAAAATAGTCTGGGCTCTGATACCACATTGGTATCAGATATTTTCTTTAAAATAATTAGCTTTAAAATATTCCGGGCTCTGATACCATCCTGTAACACCCCGGTTTTGGTAACCCAGGCCGGGATGCCACCGCCACACCTCCCTAGCAAGACACGGTTTCTCCGAGCTCACTAAAGAGATGCAAGGCTATGGTTTTTCAGAATTTAAAATATTCAAACAGCCCATTCATAAATAATTTAAAAATAATACATCAAAGTTGCAGCGGAAAAATAAATTGTGCAGCGGAAATAAAGTATAAGGGCCGACATGGCCAAAACACGGGTTAAACAGGCCCGTTCATGCAAGTCGTAATTTAAATGCAGGGATTTAAAATAGAGATTTTCCCAAATGTTCCCATGTATGCATATGATGATGCATAATCTTCATCCTCTATAGAAAAAGGAGATAAATGGTTTGGGTCAGCAAAAACGCGCTGAGTAAGTTAACACATAGCATGGGTTAGGGGTTTCAAAGCCTTTAATTAAATTTAATAAAAACATTTCCACAATATTTAATTTAGCCGGCAATCCGGCGGCCGCAGCCAATTTCATAAAATCTAAGCTTTTTAATATATTTCCCGTTACGCCATCATCTCAACAATATATCATTTAGCCGGTGATCCGGCGGCCGCAGCCAATATCAAAGGTATCATTTAGCCGGTGATCCGGCGGCCTCAGCCAATTTCATAAGTATCATTTAGCCGGTGATCCGGCGGCCGCAGCCAATATCAATAGTATCATTTCTCAAAATATTTTTCGTTTCTTTTATAGTTCACCATTCACCAGGGCTCTTGTGACCGCAATCCTCATAATCAATATTTATAAATAACCATTCGCCAGGGCTCTTATGTCCACTAGCCGTTCGCTTGGGCTCTTATGTCCACAAGCCGTTTGGTCGACCATTCGCTAGGGCTCTTATGTCCACTAGCCGTTCGCTTGGGCTCTTATGTCCACAAGCCTTCTGGCCCATATTGATAATATCAAACTTGGTCACAAATCCCCAATGTTTCAAAAGAATTCTTTTAAAGAAAATGTTTTTATTTGGTGTAACGGGATTTTTCAAAAGTATAGATATATCGTATTTCAACGTCTCGACCGTTTGTTTCGAAATTTCAAAATCTCTTTGATTCAAAAATCATTTGGCGTCACAGTTTGCGCCTTTTTGGTTTAAAAATCCATTTCTTAGGCGATTGATCTGAAATTTGTACAGCATCTCAAAAACATCCCAACGAACAACTTTCGTGTTTTAAGTTTTTCGGAAAAACGATGGGAAGCATGTCAAAAATCGAGTTTTCTACAGAAATAGTATGCTGTCAGGATTCAGGTTTGACACCTCTCAAAGATTTGACTTTTTGACACATCAAATGGACTTCAAAAATTCTGAAATTTTACAGGCACATACTAGACTTGATTTCCAACAACTTTTGTTTAGATCACATAGATTGGTTCGGGCTAGAAATGATAGGAATAAGCTCCTCAAGATCGGTTATGAAATCTGTCATCCTTTGACAATTCCTAAAAACGCAGAATATGTCCGACACGTTTTGGGGTATCAAAACTTGATGAAAATTTCTGAAATTTTTACACAATATAGCTTATGATCTTTGGATCAAAATCTTAGTTTTGAGTTTTCAGGTTTGAACACTCGAAGTAATAGAAATATGCTCATCAAGTTCGGTTAAGAAATCTGTCAAGGTTCTTGACATTGGTACTAACGCAGATCGGATCGGCTCAGATTCGGAGGCTCAAATCTCAACGAAAAATTCTAAAAACTTACAGTCATATTCCAAACTCATAGATCTACAATTCTTATGTTCAACTCCAATCCTAGATCGGCCTAGATCCAAGGTCAAAATAACCAACAAGATTGAGAGTGAAATCTGCCAAAGTTCTAAGATCCAGATTTAATACTCTTCGGTTTTGGGTTGGTTTCAGGTTTCAAAACATCATGAAAAATTATGAAATTTTTACAGAAGCTAGATTAATGTCTTAGGAACACTTTTCATGTTTTGAGTTTTCTTGTTTGAGCAGCTTTAGAGGTTTGAAAAATTCATACGAAAACGCTGCGTTGAGGGTTTCTCTTGTTGACAGATTTTTATTAATTTTCTTGAGTTGAATCTCTATGTTTGGTTGCATTTTAAGTCACCCAAAACCATAGTAAGGTTAACTTACAGTGGGGATGATGTCTAGGAAGTCACGGGGTCGTCCGGAATCCACGGGATGTCACGAACGAATCTCTTCCACCCGATTTATTCTTCCATTGGCTCCGATTTGTGTTTGAATATGAAGATTCGTAAGTTAGGATGATGGTTATGATCTTAAAACCATATGGAAACTTGATTAACATCTTACCAACAATCCAAAGCTTGCAATCCTTGATCTACACACTTCCTTGGTCGGATTTGGTTGCCGGAAACTCGTCGGAAGGTCGCCGGAAGTTCGTCGGAAGAGTGTTTTGGCTTTGGGAGAGTTTGGGAGAGTTTTGGGGATGAATTATTGATGTGGAGGCTGAAAATGGGGTGTTAGGGGTGGGTTTTGGTCATTAAAGGGACAAGGAATCCCGGATTTGGAGGCCTAAGCCGACAATTGGGCGGCTGCTACAGTAGCCTACTGCTACAGTAGCCACGTGCTACAGTAGTGCTACAGTTGCGCTACAGTAGTGCTACAGTAACTTCTCTTTTTTTTTTTTTTTTTTTTTTTTTTTTTAAAATTTTAATATTTCTTATCTACAAAAATAAAAATCATAATGTGGGAATTATCCGTGATTGTTGGGACAATTCGATAAACTCGTTTCGAGTTGCTATCTTCCGATAAATAATAAATTCCGCTCTCTCGGAATTATTTCGGTTTTAATAATTTAAATCCAATTCTTTATTTTTGGATTTAAATTTTCGATGGCGATTTCTCGGGTTCGTCGGCTTCCAATTTGTCGTCTTTTGATTTCCGTGCAATAACTTGTATCATTAAATTTCTTCCGACTTCACGGGTTCTTGGAATTAAAATTCTTTTCCTTATTAAATTTAATTCCAATTATCTTGACTCAATTCATGGAATGTCTTCGGGCTTCCTTTCCCTCTTTTATTCCATTTTGAATTTAAATCTATCGGCGTTTCATATCCGAGCAATAATTTATTGTGATAAATTATCTTTTTTTTCTTCTCGGATATATTTCGACATTGATCGGAATAAATTTTTATTCCTTTGGGCGTTGATAAAAATTTGGGGTATTACACTAGCTCCAGAATCAAATAGAACTCTAAGGGGTGTATTCAAAACATGAAATGTACCTGCCATCACTTCTCCTTGTGCAGGCACGTCCGCTTGGTTAACCACGTTGAGCCTCCCCATAGGGCGTCCTTGGTTGCCCTGCTGACTCGCATTCGGCTGCTGATTTTGCTGTTGGTTTTGATTCTGCGGTGGCGGAGGTCGTTGATTCTGGTTCTAATTCGGCGGCCTAAATTGGTTTTGAGGGGGTCTATACCCCTGGTTATTTCCGTTCCGCCCGTTTTGGTTCTGAGGCTGTTCCGGCCCCATGACCAAATCTTCCCTCCTTGTTATATTTTCGATCCTCGTCCGGCAATCCCGACGAATGTGACCCATTCGACCACATCGGAAGCAGGCGCCCTGTTGAGGGCATCCCCTCGCCAGATGGGGTCGTCCACATCTTGGGCTAGGTGGTACCAGTTCCTCTTGGTTAAGCCTCCTCCCATTGTTGGTTTGTTGTGGCCTATTCGACCCTCTCCGCTGTTCGTTCCTTCCCGTGTTGTTCTCGCTTCTCGCGTCCCGGTTCCTCTTGTCTTGGGGACCCCTACTGGACTCCCCACTCACCCTTCTCTCCAGTTGTTGCACACGCGCTACTGCCACAGCGCGGTCATACGCAGCTTGCAGGTCGGGGTAGTGTACCCCCGCGATCACCTCGCGAACAGACAGGTTCAGTCCCATCTCAAACTTCTGTGCTTTCTCTGCATCCGTGGGTACTAGCCTTGGTGCGAACCTTACTAGCTCCTTGAAACGAGTGTAGTACTCCTGCACAGTATGGCCTCCTTGCTTCAGCGACAGGAATTCCTCATACATTTCTGATTTAGTACTCAAGGGATAGAATCGATCCCTGAGTAGTTCCATCATTTCTGCCCACGAGTAGGGCTCGTCATCTTCAGTCAGCTTGGCTTGAGTCGCCTGCCACCAGTCGTCCGCTTCGCCTCCCAAGTAGTATGAAGCGACGTGCACTCTCTCTCCTTCCGGACATTTGACTGCTCCCAGCAGCTTGTCGAAGGTTCGGATCCACTCCTCCAGTTTAGCTGGATCCTCCTCACCAGCGTAGTGGGGCGGCTGGTAAGGATTCACCATTGCCAAGTAGTTGGGGCGAGCCTGAGGCGGAGGTACCACCACAGCTTGCCCTTGATTGACTTGCTCGTTTCCTAGCGCAACCAAAACCTCTTCTATCGTCCGAAGACGATCGTCCACATTGTTCGGTGCGGGGGCGTCCTGCGCACCTTGGGGTTGTTCCTCTACAGGTTGAGCCGGTTCCGTGACATTTGGAGGTGTTTCAGTAGTGGTTTGGGGAGCGGGTTGAGTTCTTCCTCTTCCTCTGGGTGCCATTCTGTTACAAATAGGGTGGATTAGGACTTGTGAAATTAACATATAGTCTTAACGATTTTTATAAATGTATATGTGTTTTGTAATATTTAAAATCGGGCATTTTAAGATGTGTTTTAAACCTTCCTGGGTTTTATTTTATTTTATTTTATTTTATTTTATTTCGATTTTTTTTCGATTTATTATAAATAAATCGGGCATTTTATTTCCTTAAAAGAAATTTTAGTACAAGCGGGAAGGTATACAAAAGTAGAAATATTTTCCTAGCAAAATAGTATCTACTATAAATAGAATCCCTAGCGTCTCAAGACGTCCTCCGGTGGGGTAGCGGGATCCTCCTCCGGGTCTTCCTCCTCCGAACTTGGCGGCAGTAGATCATCAAAGATGGTGTTCAAGTCTTGTCCATGAGCATCGATGTGTTCCTTCAGGATTAGGTTTTGCGTAGTGAGGGTTTGGACTTGACATTCGAGTTGGTTTATGCGGTGGTGATCCGCCTCTCTTAAGTTGCCCATGTGGTGCAGATTTGCCTCCAATTGAGCCATACGATGTTTCATTTGTTCTATGGTATGTTGAGAGTCAAAGTTAGTGTTCATCATTTTGATCATCAAGTTCATCATATCTTGACTAGCCATCTAGCGCAAGCAAAAGATCTAAGTTAATATTCGCCAAGATTCTAGGTTAAACTTTGCCAAGATTCTAAGTTAAAATTCGCCAAGATTCTAAGTTCTTTAAATAAAGGAGATGCAATGTGCAAATGCATATGATGATTTCCCCCCAAAAATAATTCATGCACTATATATATATTTTTTTCCATGGGTTTTTAAAATAAAAATTCATTTCCATGGAAACAATGCAAAAAAAAATTTAAAAATAATATTTAAAATCCTTGGACCTCTATATTAGGTCAAAATAATTATAATTTGGCTAAAAATAATTTTGGGCTAGGAAGGTTTAAAATAATAATTTTTGGGCTTCTATAATAATATAAATACTAACGGTTTAAAAATAATAATGGGTGTAAAAATACTAGTTTAAAAATATCCGGGCTCTGATACCAACTTGTAACACCCCGATTTTTGGTCACCCAGGTCGGGATGTCACCGCCACACCTCCCTAGTAAGACACGGTTTCTCCGGCTTACTAAAGAGATGCAAGGCTAGGTATTTCAGTATTTAAAATATTTAAAGCATTTGCAAACATCCCATACAATATAAATTCGAAAATAATAATATCATAATGCAACGGAAATAATATTTAAGTATAATATTGCAGCGGAAATGTAAATAAGATCGACATGGTCAAAACACGGGTTAAACAGGCCAGTTTATTCTATAGTCTAATGTAAGAATTTAAAAATAAAGTTTCGCAAAATATAATTCACCCATGCATGAACGTGCTCATGTTTGTTCCACATACTCTGTAAGGAAAAGGAAAAATAAACGGTTTGGTCAGCACAACTTGCTGAGTAAGTTAACACATCCATGATCGTAGGGTTTAAAAGCCATTAATTTAATATTTACATAAAAACATGATAATAAGCCATAAATAGTTCAACTTAATTATCTAACCAATTTGCATAATATTTCATGGCACTAGTCAATAATACATTTAGCACAATTTAAAATGAAAGCCATAATTAATTTAACAAAACATTTAACAATTTAAACGACAATGATAAATAATCCAATTTAGTTTAAATTCCCCATTAAATCCCTGATTTAGTAATTTCAAGTGTTTCACGATTGCATCGCGATCTCGACAAGTTTAGCCGGAAACCGGCGGCCGCAGTCGTATCCGCCATACCCAGTACCACTCCGGAGCCTCGGGAAACCCATGTGGATATTCACGAGAGTGTAGGCCATATATCTCATGCCGTTTTGGCAATATCATATCTCAATTTTCGCGCGGGGTCACCATAGCCCATAAAGGCACGAAGTGAAGCAGTTAGGGGGCACCCTGCAGAGCACTCACCCCTAATTTTAATTTATCAAGTTTGTAAGGGGATTTATTTCAAAAATTTTGATTTCACTAAATTTATTAAGAAGAGATTTCGACTCGTTTCAACCCTAAAGGCTAATTCCATCGCTTCAACAAGATTTCAAGATTTGACTCCGACCGCTGTTTACTCTAAAATTAATTTAAAATCAGATTTAAGTCCAAATATTCTGAAAATTTACCACTGACTCGGAAACACCGAGATGAACAACTTTTATGTTTTAACTTTTTCAATCCGAGATACCGAAATAGGTCAAAAACATCGATTTTCATAGAAACATTAATCTGTCCGAATTTATCTTACAGCAGTTCAAGATTTTCAAGATCTACCATAGCAAATCAACTCCAAACTTAACGAAATTTTACAGAGACCTTCTTAGGACATTTGTCTACAACTTTCTTGTTCGGCTAAAGATCTAAATCGGCATAGAACCCTAGTCAAAAACGTCATCAAGTTCAGACCTAAGTTCTGTCAAGAAATTCAAGATTCAAATCTTAGCAGTTCGGTTTCGGGTTGATTTTATATACCAAATCATCACGAAAAATTCTAAAAATTTTACAGGAGATAGATCTAAGCCTTAAAAACGTTTTTTATGTTTTAAGTTTTCTCGTTTGAAGACTTTTAAGGGTTCGGAAAAATCGTACAAGATCGCTGCGCCGGTAAAAATCACATGTTGACAGATTTTCGAAATTCTTGATTAAGCTTTTAGATTTAAGTGTTTTAATTACTCCCAAAACCATGTAAGTGTCAACTTACTGATTTCCAGTCGTCCGGGAACGTCGATTTCGGAGGCGTGGCTTCTAGTCCACCGTTTATCTTCCCCGTTCGTCGAGTTCTTCGTTCCAGATCCGATTCGGGGCGTAGAGAAGAAAAAGAAGAAAGTTAGGATTCGTTTTCTAATTGTATATGGAACAAGGGCCGGATCGGAACTTACCACGACGTTAGAGATCTTCCGAATTCATCCACGACAGTCCTCGCCTTGGTTTCGTGCCTCCGACGACTCCGGGATTAGGGTTTTCGATCGTATAGAGAGTATGGATGTTTTTAAAAGTGTTCGGGGCTTTCAAGAGGGGTTATTTATAGGTAGACACGACCTAGGGGCGTCCAAGGTCGGCCTTGCTGAGTCTTGAGCCGAAAGGTGTTCAACCGAAGTCAGAAAATCCGGATTCGGGCGAGTGAATCTCGCAACCGGCGAATCTGTCGTGTGGCACGGTCGTGGCGCGCCGTTTGCCCTTTAACCGCGCGGCCACCGCGCGGCCCACGCCTGGACTTCGGTCCGGGCGGGTCGTGCGATCCGTCGTGCCTTTCCTCCTCTCCTTCGGACTTCTACCCCTCTATGCTCCCGGATTCAGATTTCCGGGCCATCTTCGGGTTCCTATTCCGTATCGTCATTTCCCTCGGATCTAAATTTATGTTTGGACTCGAGTTTCGAGTCCATTGGTGTCGGGTACACGTGTAACAATTTATTTATCTTTATTTAATTCCTTTTATTTAATTAAATTCCTTTAATTCCTTTTTAAGTTAAATTTCATTTCTCATTTCCTTATCTTTATTTATTTATTTGCTAAATTTATTTATTTATTGTATTTATTTTATTTATTGTATTTATTTTATGTTGGAAAATTCTCGGGTATTACAAGAGGTAAGGATCGCGGAGCTGATAATGACTCGGTTAGGAATAACCTTCGCGAAGGCCCAAATGGACCAACCCAAGGCAACGATGGAGGCAATAATAGAAAGATTTTCACCCGTAAAGGCTACGTGCCCCGATGCCTAAGTGGTGAGGGGATGCCCTCAACCCGACACATGCTTCCGATGTGGTCGACGTGGACATTGGATGAAAGAGTGTCGAACCCAGATTAAGAATATAACCCAAAAAGATGATCTGGTCGCTGGACCTAACTAGCCACGAATAACTAAGGGGGACTCACGGGACGTTAAATGTGGTAAGTAAAGCGGACATACCTGTGCTAGGCGACGATACTCGAACCTTATTGGGAATAATGTGTAGGCAGTTATGGGGACATAACTGTAATCTTAAGGGGGGGAGGATGTAACGAACCCGAATTTTGTGTATCCCAAATAAACAAATTCAAATTGTTTTGAACTACGTAATGACTTGATCCCTTCACAGGGTACGTAGGTAACTTGGAAATTTCAATTTTGGGTTCAGTCAAACGATATAATAAAATAATACAAACAATATCAACAATAACAACACATAATGATACAATCGCGCAATCAAACAATAACACAAAATAGAAAGGACCTTAGTTCCAAGCTCGCAAGAAGCTAACACCCAACTTCGGGGACGAAGTTGATTCTTAAGGGGGGTAGACTGTAACACCCGGGATTTTTATCGACGTCCAAAGGAATAAAATTAGTTTCTTAATCCAATCAAGGTCGAAATATCTTCGAGAAGAAGAAAATAATTTATCACAATAAATTATTACTCGGAAATGAAACGCCGATAGATTCAAAAATTCAAAATGGAATAAAAGAAGGAAAGGAAGCCCGGAGATATTCCATGGATTAATCCCAAAGGAATTGGAATTAAATTCAAGAAAGAAAAGAATTTTAATTTCAAGAACCCGCGAAGTCGGAAATGATTTAAATAAATAAATTATTACACGGGAGCCAAAAGACGACAAATTAGAAGCCGACGAATCCAAACGCGAGGGACTCAAGATTTCGAATACGGGATTAATTCGAGACGAGATAAATTCAAGATATGAATTTATAATCCGAGAATGACCCAAAAAATCGAGCCCGAAAACGTAGGAGCACAGAAGTCCGAAATAGAGGAGAAAAGGCCCGACGGGATCGCACGGCCCAGACCAGGCCACGCACCCTTCGCGCACCCTTTGGCCTAACCCCGCGCCACTACAGGGGCAGCTGGCAACTTGCGCGATTTCGGGGATTTCTTGCCAAAATTTGCGACCCTGACTATGGAAACCCGATCTCAGACGAATGGAAGACATTTAGGACGAGGTTGGATGAACCCTAGCCTCATTCCTCAGGCTTACAAACCCTCCTCCATCCAAAACTCTCCCAAAAATCGAAAACACAAGTTCTTCACTTTCCGACGACTTTCCGATCACTTACCGGCGACGAAAATCGACGAAGGAGGCGTGGAGAACAACATCTTTAGTGTTCCACATTGTGGTAAGTCGTTCATAGGTTTTCATTTAAGTTTTTGAGTCCGAAAATCCGATCAAACCTTAGATTTTTACTTTCGATTTCGTTTCGGGGCCAACGGAGAGGAGACAGAGTAATTGGAACGTGTTCGTAGAAAGCGTGGGTGCCCCGATCGATCCAGAGACGTCCTAGACACCATCCCCACTGTAAGTTAATGCTTACTTGGTTTTGGATGATTTAAAATGCAACCAAACATAGGGATTTAATAACTCTAAAATCTGTCAACACGAAAAACCCACGGCGCAGCGATTTGGTGTGAATTTTTCGATCCCTTAAAACTGCTCAAACGGGAAACCTTAAAACATAAAAAACGTTCCTAAGACATAGATCTAGTTCGTGTAAATTTTTCATAATTTTTTATTGCATTTTGTTATCCAAAAACGGCCGAGAACCAACCTGCCTTGAGAGTTGATCTTGAAAACGGTGACAGATTTGAAATCGGACCAAAACCCCTTTTTTGAGAGTTCAAACTGAAAAACTCAAAAATAGACTTTTGATCAAAGTTTACTATGTTATGTAAAAAGTTCAGAAATTTTCATCAAAGTTTACTACCCCAAATCGATCCGAACATAAACTGTGATTTAAAACCTTTTTGAAAATCTGACAGTGTACATGTCCGAAATTGAGGAGCATGTTTCTATATTTTCTAGTCCGAATTGATCTTATCAATCTAAATGCCAGTTGTAGATAATCATGTCTAGTATGTGCATATAAAATTTTAGAATTTTTGAAGTCCATTTGATATGTCAAAAGGTAGATTTCCTGAACTGTGTCCAAACTGAATCCGGACAGAACACTGCCTGTGTAATGAACTCGATCTTTGACATGTTTCCTCAACTTATTTCGAAATTGTTAAAACACAAAAGTTGTTTGTTAGGGTGTTTTTGGTGTACTGCAAAAATTTCAGATTTTTCGGACTTGAAATGAATTTTTAAATAAAAAAGGCGTAAACTATGGCGCCAAACGACTTTTAAATTGTGAGATTTTGAAATTTCGAAACGAACGATCGAAACTTTGATATACGATAAATCTATACTTTTGAAAAATCCCGTTACACTAAGTTGAAACGATAATCGGTTACATATGTAGGGGGTGAGTGCTCGATGGAGTGCCCCTCTAGCTTTTCGCTTCGTGCCTAGATGGACGAGGGTGACCTATGTAGGGGTGAGTGCTCGATGGAGTGCCCCTCTAGCTTTTCGCTTCGTGCTTAGATGGACGAGGGTAACCTATGTAGGGGGGTGAGTGCTCGATGGAGTGCCCCCTAGCTTTTCGCTTCGAGCCAAAACGGCCGAGGGTGAATGTAATGAGACATTGTGCCAAAGCGGCCAATGAAAACTAGCCTACACTCTCGTGTGTACCCGTATGGGTTACACGAGGCTCCGGAGTGTTACTGGGTATGGCGGATACGGCTTCGGCCGCCGGATGACCGGCTACAAAAGAAACTTACTAAACTGGTTGCGGCCGCCGGATCGCCGGCTAAACAAAAATTTACAAAACTGGCTGCGGCCGCCGAATTATCGGCTAAACTAAATGTTGTTAAGATGGCGGTGTAACGAGAGGAAATTAAAAGACTTAAATCTTTTTACGTATTTATTTAGTTAAATTATGCCTTTAAATTCTGAAAAACCATAGCCTTGCATCTCTTTAGTAAGCTCGGAGAAACCGTGTCTTGTTAGGGAGGTGTGGCGGTGACATCCCGGCCTGGGTTATCAAATCCGGGGTGTTACAGCGCCAGCAGACAATACACCCGTTGCGAGATTTTCTCGCCCGAATCCGGATTTTTCCGACTTCGGTTGTATTTCTTTCGGCTCAAGACTCATCAATGCCGACCTTGGACGTCCCTAGGTCGTGCACCTCTATAAATAACTAACTTAATTAACCCCGAACACTTTTTCAAACCCTACGAATTCTCTCTACACACAAAACCCTAGTTCCGGAGTCGTCGGAGGCACAAAACCAAGGCGAAGGCAGTCGTGGAGGAAAATCGTAAGACCTCTAATGTTGTGGTAAGTTCTGATCCGATCTCTTTACATTCTTGATTCAAAAATGAATCCTAACTTCATCCTTTTCTTTTCTACACCCTGAACCGGATCTAGAACGAAGAACCCGACGAACCGAGGAGATAAACGGTGGACTGGAAGCCACGCCTCCGAATCAACGAACCCGGACGACCACAAATCAGTAAGTTAATCTTACTATGGTTTTGGGCGAATTAAAACACACCTAACCTAACGATCTAATCAAGAAACCTAAAATCTGTCAACACGAGAAAAACCCCGGCGCAGCATTCTTGCACGATTTTTCCGAACCCTTAAACCTGTTCAAACCGGAAAACTTAAAACACGAAAAACGTTCCTAAGACATTAATCAAGCTTATGTAAAAATTTCGTAATTTTTCATTAAGTTTTGGTATCTGAAATCAACCCCAAACCGAACTGCTCTAAATTTAGATCTTGAAATCTTGACGGAACTTTAGTCCGATCTTGTAGACATTTTTGGCAATAGATCTAGACCGATTCAGAACTTTAGTCGAACATAAAAGTTGTAGATATATGTCTTAAGTATTTTCCTGTAAAATTTCATCAAATTTGGAGTTAGTTTGCTATGGTAGATCTCGAAATTTTGAAACTGTTGTGTAGAAAATTCGGACAGATTATCATCCTGTTAAAAATTGACATTTTCTCTTATTTCCGTATCTCGGATCGAAAAACTTAAAACACAAAACTTGTTCGTCTCTGTGTTTTCGAGTCACTGGTCAAATTTCAGAATTTTTGGACTTAAAACTGATTTTTAATTAATTTTAGAGTAAACAGTGGTTTTGACCAAGTCAAATCTTGAAATCTTGTCGAAACGGTGAAATTAGCCTTCAAGGTTTAAACGAGTAGAAAACTCTTTTGAAATAAATACATGGAATCAGAATTTAGGAAAATCCCCTTACAAACTTGATCAATTAAAATTAGGGGTGAGTGCTCTGCAGGGTGCCCTCCTAACGATTCACTTCGTGCCTTTATGGACGATGCTGACCCTATGCGAAATTGAGATACATTGCCAAAACGGCATGAGATATATGGCTTACACTCTCGTGAATATCCACATGGGTTTCCCGAGGCTCCGGAGTGGTACTGGAGATGGCAGATACGGTTGCGGCCGCCGGACTACCGGCTAAACTTGTTGAGATTGCAACGAAATTGCTAAACACTTGAAATACTAAATCTTGGGTGTAATGAGGATAGTTAAAATATTTATTTATTGTCCATTTGAATTGTTAAATGTTTTATGTAAATTATTTATGGCCTTTATTTTAATTATGCTAAATATGGTATTGATTAGAGCCATGAACTAGTTATGCAAGTTGGATTGTTAATTAAATTAAATTGTTTATGAATTATTATCATGCTTTTATTTAAGTATTAACTTAATGGCTTTGACACCCCACGATCATGTATGTATTAACTTACTCAGCAAGTTGTGCTGACCAAAGCATTTATTTTCTTTTTCTTACAGAGTATGTGGAATGAACATGAGCACGTACATGCATGGGATTTTGGGAAACATTATTTTTAAATTCTTGCATTAGACTATAGTATAAACGGGCCTATTTAACCCGTGTTTTGGCCATGTTGGCCCTATTTATATTTTCCGCTGGAATACTTATACTTAGATATTATTTTTCCGCTGCATTATGATATTATTTTCAAACTTATATTGTATGGGCTGTTTTTAGATGTTTTAAATATTTTAAATACTGCAATACCTAGTCTTGCATCTCTTTAGTAAGCTCGGAGAAATCGTGTCTTGCTAGGGAGGTGTGGCGGTGACATCCCGACCTAGGTGATCAAAAATCGGGATATTACATTATCCACTTGGTATATATATATATATTTATTTATTCATTTGTTTTAGCAATTACCTCCTTTCTTTGTTTGATTGAGCCTTGCAAGGTATTTAAAAATGTAGAGAATAATTTGTGTATACTTATAGTATTTTAATTACAAAGAGTAGTTATAATATAAATGCTTGAAATTTTATAGCTCAATAGAAAATTTTATTCGGATACAAGCCATAGGATGATCGCAATACTAGAAATAGTTTGAAAAGTGAAATAGAATTAGTAATAATGATGCATCAGTGTATATGTAATACCCGAGAAATCAACATCGAGTATTAAATCCGAAAAATTAATTAATTGAATCAATTAATTGGATTTAACTATCGCAACCGAAATAATTCCGGGAGAGCGGAATTAAATATTTTCGCACGATAGCAACTCGAAGAGAGTTATCGGAGTATCCAACAATCGGATAATCCAATATGATTTTTAAAAGATCAAAAAAATCATATTATATATAAAAAAAAAAAAAAAAAGTAGAGAAATTCGCTACCTGGGGTGGCGCGGTGGCGCGCCACCAGCGCGCCGCCACCCCAGAAGCAGCGTTTCGAACGCTGCATGCGTTTATTGCTACAATTTTCGAGATAAATCATTCCAATCCATTCAAGCTCGGTTACCAGACCCTTAGGAGTGTTTGGGGACTCTATTGGATGAATTTGGAAGTCTCTAGAATGCTTACAAGTTGGGATAAGGTTGGATGCATGTTCTAGATACATTCATTGAACACCTTGGGAATTTGGTGGGATGAATGTGGGTTAATGGGGTGAATTTTCGAGAATGACTGCATTGAGTCATGTCTAACCTTCCCTAGGGGCTTAATGTCAGTCATTAGGAGCATTAAGCACTCTAGATATCAACTAAACCAACCCCAAAATCACCCTCCACTCCCTTAATCCGAAAATCAGTTTTCTCTTGGAGAGTTGAGAGTTCTTTGAGTGTATTCTTCTTGTTCCTGAGCTTTGGTCGAGTTGAAGCATTCCAATCCCTTCTCCTACGTCTTGGTAAGGTCTCTTATCCAATTCCTTGCTCTTTACTTCGAATTCTAGGCCCTAACATCAAGTTTCTATCCAAACACCTCAAAATAGGATTCGTTCGGTAGATCTCGGAGGTTTGAGGCTGTTCCGGTCGAGTTTGAGGATTCAACCATAGAGGATTTCGACACTACACTCTTGAGAAGTAAGTTAATGATGTGCATGTCAATTTTTAGAGTGTTTGGTTGAGTATTCTTTGAGATATGGTTCGAATTCCATCTTGTGCCAAATCTGTCTTTTAGGGTTTCTTCCGAGTATGTTTTATTGTTGTGCTTTTCTCGCCTAGATCCGTTCATTTTTGGAAGAACTTGTCTAAATGAAAAATGTTCCAAATGCTTTAAAGATGATGTCTGTAAATTTTCATAATTTTTGGAATTGATTTGGTCGACGAAATCGGATCTGGTATTTTCTGCTACATGTGGTGACAGATTTAAATTCCGAGCATGTTCAGTTTTGTGGTTCCTATTTCTCCTAGCTATGTTCGTTTTTGATGGTCGACTTCTCCATGAAAATTGTTCATCTATGTGTCTAGTTTACTCCTGTTAAATTTCAGAATTTTTGGAACAACCTTCGAATTGATATGAATTTTTGAGTAAGCTGTGGTCGAATGAACAGTGGTACTTACACCCTTTCGAAAACAAGTTTCTGAAATGAATTTTTTTTGAGTGACTTAGAGTCCGAATTTGCTAAGGCCTATTTCTGAGAAAAATGTTTATTTGGATGTCGCCTAGCACCTGTAAAATTTTCAGAATTTTTCACAAAGTTTTACTACATTTCCTAATTCGATTTTGAAAACTGCCACAGTGTAGTCTTATCGGTGAAAATTGATTTCGTACGTTTCGGTAGTTTTTGAGTCGATTGCTACTCTTTTACGAATCCTATGAATTCTGGAAATGTAGATATATGTTGTGATGATTAAAATGTGGTTTTGAAACTTTGTGAGTTTTGATCGAGTTAGATGTTCAATTTGGAGGGTAAGTGCACTTGGCGTGGGCTCGTTGGGCCGCCCCCTATTTTTGGTGGCCAAAACGGCGCCAATGAAATATTATTATGTTGCGTGATTGTATGAGTCTATACTCCTAGGTGTATCCGTAGGGGTTACCTAGGGCTCCGGAGTGTGTCTGTATAGGGTCCGCTGCTCTCACATTGTGGATACCGTCGGCTTGTGGACATAAGTGCCCAAGCGGGTAATTGATCCCAAAACGGCTAAGGCCCTGGATCGTCGATACCGGCAGCTTGTGGACATAAGCGCCCAAGCGGGTAATGTTTTGGATGTCCTCGATCAAAATGAACAATGGTGTGGTAAAGTATAAAAAGAAATTCCCGTAAATTATTTTTACTCGTTCGTTGGATTAAATTCCTAACTTTTTATTACTCTTCTAAATCTTTAAATTTTGTTATGCTATACGTTAACTTACTCAGTACCGTTTGTACTGATAAATTGTTATTTTCCTATTTTTCGCAGAGTAAGTGTTGGCGCATTGGGATGGGACTTTTCAAGAATAAGGACTTGTCGCATTTTATGATTACTTTAAATTTCTGCACTTTGGACTTTACTACTGGACTTTGGACTTTGGTTTTTGGCCGTCTGTTTGGCCCCATTTTTACTTGTTTTAGCTTCCGCACTGATTATTACTGTGATGCATGAGATACTCTGATTTTAATTCGGGCGTGATTGAATAGTTTTAAATTGTTTTGAAAAATTGGTACAACTTAGCCTTAGCATTTTTCTAGATGAGCTCGACTTGGGTCGGGTCTTGTTTAGAAAAGTGTGGCGGTAATGCCCTGGCCTGGGAAATCAAATCCGGGGTGTTACAAAGTGGTATCAGAGCCCGAAAATTTTTCAAGCTATTATTTTTCGGCCCACTATAGAGGCCCAAATTATTTAATATTATTTTTAAGCAATTTAAGTATTATTTCCATGGGAAAAAAGGAATTTTATTTTTGAAACCCATGGAAAAGTATATTTTGCAAATCCGACAAGTCTTAAAAACTTAGTACTATTTTGGGGGGAAGCATGTGCATTAACAAATTATTTTCATGTGTGGCATATCGCTTAATGTAAAATTTGCATGATTAGATGGCTGACCCGAGGTTACAAGATTCCATCATGCGTTTATTGTGCTCCATGTCGGATATCACGCACGAACTTCGCCATATCTCTAGGGATGCCGCAAACGATAGAAATAGGATTGTGGCTATAGAGGAGAGGATGGAGGCTATGACCATTAGGAGTACCCAGATGGCTGCTCGCCATGATGCTCTTGCGGCCGAGTTCGAGGATTGCCGACACCACGTGCATATGCTACAGGGACGCATCTTTGCGTTGGAGGAAGTCATTGTTGGGCTGCAAAACCAGCTTAACCCCGAACCCGAGATGGAAGAGGAGGAGGAGTTTGACCCCGATGAGTTCATCAACGTTGAGGAGGAAGAGGAGGACCCCGAGGAGGTTGTGGAGAACCCTCCACTGCCTCTTGATACTGACGAGGAGATCGAGGCTGATCGCCGGATGCTTGGCTATTCTCCCGACTACTTGATCTAGACTTTATCATGCGCTCTATCTTGTTGGACTTTTATCGTTTTTCCCTACTAGTTTCCTATCATTTCCGTACCTATTATTATCGCATATTGATTATCCTGATGGTACCACATTTTATGTAGTGGTGACCTAGTAGTATTTGATGTAGTAGCCTTGTTATTAAATCGTTATCATCTAGTGGAATTTCGTATTTAGTTTTCTCTTTCCTTTCTTGCCCATTTCAGTGGTCTTTAACACTTAGAACCTATGAGCCTGAGTTCTAACCATAATCTAACTTGACCACTAACTTTCATCTAACTGCGAATCTAACCTCTGCGTGCTTGATCATCAGAATGCCGCCCAGAGGGAGACCTAGAGCTGAGATCCCAGTGCATGAGAACGCTAATGCTCCAGCGGATGCTAACCCGCCGAATCCGGGAGTTCAAGCTAACCCCGTACCCAACGCACTTGATGAGAGGTTGAGGACAGTTGAGCAAGTCCTCGTTGCTCTAGGAAATGCTGAAGTCAACCGAGCTCAAGCAGCAGTACCACCCCCAGCAGCTCGCATAAACTATCTGGCGATGGTGAACCCTTACCAGCCGCCTCATTACGAGGGACAGGAGGATCCCGCGAAGTTGGAGGATTGGCTAAGGACTTTTGACAAACTGCTTACTGCCATCAGGTGTCCCGCGAATGAAAAGGTTGGTGTGGCTGTGTACTACCTGAGAGGAGAGGCTGACGAATGGTGGCAAAACCACCAAGAAGGACTTGCTGATGGTGAACATGCCTACTTCTGGGAAGAGTTTAAGGAGATGATGAGGGAAAGGTTCTATCCCCTCAGCATAAAGACTGCTAAATATGAGGAATTCATACATCTCCGACAGGGCACTCAGACAGTTCAAGAATACTACGCGAAGTTTAAAGAGCTCGTCCGATTCGCTCCAAGGCTGGTACCAACCGATGCTGATAAAGCCCAGAAATTCGAGATGGGGCTGAATCTCAGCATCCGAGAGATCTTGGTTGGCGGACAGCACACTACTCTGCAGGCTGTTTATGATCGTGCAGTGGCAATTGCACGAGTACAGCAGCTGAAGCGCAAGGATCATGGAGAGGCGAGCAAGGGCCTAAACAATTTCGATAAGAGGAATCGGAACAATAACTCTGGGAATCACTTCAGGAGGGGCAATGACCAAGGAAGGAATGATGGTCAAAGGAATCCAGACAACAGAGAACTCAACCGAGGAGGCCAAGGAGGTTGGAGGCCGGATAACCAGGGCGCCTTCATACCCAGATGCCGGGAATGCAACCTTCCGCACTTGGTGCGTGAATGCCCAAGGCCGGGGCATTGCTACCGGTGTGGCCGAGAAGGTCACATGAAGAAGGAATGCCGGACGAGGGAGGACCGCATTGACAAGAGATTGGACCTGATAAACCGTCCTCAGGGCAACAGGCCAGCCGGGCCAAACCAGCAGGATAACCAAGGGCAGAGATTTCCGCAGGCACAGAGGCCACCTCAGAATCCAAACCAGCATGGGAATCAAGGGAGGCCAGTAGGACGCCTGAACGTGATAAATCAAGCGGACCTAGCTGCTCAAGGCGACGTGATCGAAGGTACGTTTACTGCTTTAAGCGTACCTGTCAAGGTCTTATTTGACTCTGGAGCGAGTTGCTCTTTGATTTCCACGAGAACTATATCTGCGTTAGATCTACCAGCTCCGAATAACATTAACTTAGGAATCCAATTACCATCGGGTAAGATAGTATCGTGTTCCAAACGATATGACGGGATCCCGATAGTAATCAAGAACACTGAATTCTTTGCGAATCTCATAGAATTTGACCTTAAGGATTTCGATATCATTTTGGGAATGGACTGGTTGACGAGGTACAAGGCTATCATCGAATGCCAGAAGCAGAAGATCTCGTTGGCGAAGAGTCGCGGAAAGAAGGTCATTTACTATATGCAGCCTCAGAAGAAGGGTGCCAAGATAGTAAATGCAATAAAGTTCTGCAATCTCCTGCAGAAGGGATACCAACTGTACGCGTGCTACGTGCATAATCTGGAAGGCGAGGAGAACAAGATCGACAATATCCCCGTCGTGAACGAATACCCAGATGTCTTTCCGGAGGATATCCCAGGAATGCCTCCTGAGCGAGAAGTGGAGTTCACGATCGATCTCGTTCCCGGAATCGAACCGGTGTCGAAGGCACCATATCGCATGGTGCCTGCTGAGATGAAGGAGCTGAAAGAACAACTAGAAGAGTTGTTATCCAAGGGATATATTCGGCCGAGCACATCACCGTGGGGAGCTCCAGTCCTGTTCGTGAAAAAGAAGGACGGCGGACTCCGATTGTGCATCGACTACCGAGGTCTTAATCAAGTGACGATTAAGAACAAGTACCCGCTACCTAGGATCGAAGATCTCTTCGATCAACTGAAAGGAGCGTCGGTATTTTCAAAGGTTGATCTAAGGTCGGGGTACCACCAATTGCGTATCGCCGAGAACGATATACCCAAGACAGCATTCCGAACAAGATATGGACACTACGAATTCACCGTAATGTCTTTCGGTCTGACTAATGCTCCCGCAGTATTCATGAACCTCATGAATAGCGTTTTCCGAGAGTTACTAGACACATGTGTAGTCGTATTCATCGACGACATCCTAGTTTACTCGAGGAATGAGGAAGAGCATAGTAGTCATTTGCACCAAGTACTCGGACTTTTGAGGAAGAATCAGCTATACGCGAAGCTGTCAAAGTGCGAGTTTTGGAAGAATGAAGTCGCTTTTCTAGGTCATATAGTATCGGCTAAAGGAGTATCAGTCGACCCGGCGAAGATATCAGCAGTGTCTGAATGGCCGGCACCAACAAACCAGACCGAGGTAAGAAGTTTCCTAGGTCTAGCCGGATACTACCGAAGGTTCGTGAAGGACTTTTCTAGAATTGCGAGACCGATGACCCAACTGCTGAAGAAAGGATTGAAGTTTGATTGGACAGCTGAGTGTGAGCAGTCATTCCGTGAACTTAAGGGGAGACTCACATCAGCACCGGTTTTAGCGTTGCCATCAGAGACTGAGGATTATGAGGTGTATAGCGACGCCTCGAAGGAAGGTCTTGGTTGCGTGCTAATGCAAAACCGTAGAGTGATTGCTTATGCATCTAGGCAACTCAAGACGCACGAGGTAAACTACCCGACACATGATCTGGAACTTGCAGCGGTAGTGTTCGCTCTTAAGATCTGGCGACACTATCTATATGGACGAACTTGTCGAATGTTTACAGATCACAAAAGCCTCAAGTATATATTTACTCAGAAAGAGTTAAATATGAGGCAGAGGAGATGGCTTGAGCTGATCAAGGATTACGATCTGGATATAGCCTACCATGAAGGCAAGGCGAACGTCGTAGCGGATGCGTTGAGTCGCAAGACGAGGCACACGGTGAACACGCTCATTCTACCTTCGGAACTGTATATGGACCTAGCTAAGTTAGATACTGAACTAGTCCATTATGGAACCGTGGTGGAGACAGTGAACGCCATAACAGTTGAATCTACCGTTTTTGACGAGATTCGAGAAGCCCAACCGGACGACGAGAATCTCCAGAGGATCAAAGGAAAGATAAGTGAAGGTAAGGCGGTAGGATTCACGATCCATGAAGACGGAAGTGTTCGTTTTAAAGGAAGATGGTGTGTTCCTCATAAGTGCGAGGAATTGAAGAGGAAACTTATGGAAGAAGGCCACAGTACACCTTATTCAGTCCACCCTGGTGGGGATAAGTTGTACAAGGACTTAAAGAAAATCTATTGGTGGCCGCGGATGAAGAAGGATGTTGCCGACTTTGTGGCTAAATGCATAACCTGCCAGAAGGTGAAGGCAGTGAGGCAAAAACCGCTAGGATTGATAAAGCCATTGGAGATCCCAAGCTGGAAGTGGGACAGCATCTCCATGGATTTTGTTTCAGGGTTGCCAAGATCTCCCCGAGGAATGAATAAGATTTGGGTGATAGTTGACCGGTTAACAAAGACCGCCATTTTCATACCAATGAAGGAAAATTGGTCGATGGATCAACTAGCTAAGGCATACATCGAGAATGTGGTCCGAAGGCACGGAGTACCTCATGATATTATCTCAGACCGGGATAGTAGATTCGTCTCCAACTTCTGGACTAAACTACAAGAAGCCTTAGGAACCCAAATCAAGATGAGCACAGCATTTCATCCAATGACGGACGGTCAGACTGAGCGCACGATTCAGACGCTCGAAGACATGCTAAGAGCGTGTGTACTCGAATTCAAGGAAAGTTGGGAAGACCACTTGCCGTTGATTGAATTCTCGTACAACAACAGTTATCACGCTAGCATAGGCATGGCACCGTTCGAAGCGCTTTACGGACGGAAGTGTCGTAGTCCGTTGTGCTGGACGAAGGATGACGATTCGGTAGTTGTTGGACCGCAGCTCATTGAGGATATGAATAGCAAGATCAAGGTGGTTCAACAGAAAATGAAAGCCGCGCAAGGTAGGCAGAAGAGTTACGCCGACACTAGGCGGCAAGAGTTAGAATTTGAGGTGGGAGACAAGGTTATGCTGAAAGTATCGCCCATGAAGGGGGTGATGCGATTCGGTAAACGAGGAAAGTTAAGTCCTCGCTACATTGGTCCGTACGAGATTTTGGATCGTGTAGGTACCTTGGCTTATCGTTTGGCACTTCCACCAGAGTTGTCGCGAGTGCACAACGTATTCCATGTTTCTCAACTGAAGAAATATGTGCACGACCCAACTCACGTGTTGCAACCCGACGTGATTGAGCTAGATGATGACTTGACATACGAGGAGTATCCGATCGAGGTACTTGACGTCAAGGAAAGGGTCACAAGGAACAAGACTGTGAGGATGGTGAAGATCCTATGGTCGAATCATGGCACCGAGGAAGCGACGTGGGAATTGGAAGCGGATATGAAGCAAAGATATCCCAACCTTTTCCGAAGCGACTCAGGAGCAGTTATGGGGACATAACTGCAGTCCTAAGGGGGAGAGGATGTGACACCCCGCGCAGAGTCGTCGCATACGAGGTAAGAATTTTAAATTGCAAGCCTCAATAATTTCTTTGTGCCAATTATTTTTTCCGAAGTGCGACCCAACTTCGAGGACGAAGTTGATTTCTAAGGAGGGTAGACTGTAATACCCGAGAAATCAACATCGAGTATTAAATCCGAAAAATTAATTAATTGAATCAATTAATTGGATTTAACTATCGCAACCGAAATAATTCCGGGAGAGCGGAATTAAATATTTTCGCACGATAGCAACTCGAAGCGAGTTATCGGAGTATCCAACAATCGGATAATCCAATATGATTTTTAAAAGATCAAAAAAATCATATTATATATATAAAAAAAAAAAAAAGAAGAGAAATTCGCTACCTGGGGTGGCGCGGTGGCCGCGCGGTGGCGCGCCACCAGCGCGCCGCCACCCCAGAAGCAGCGTTTCGAACGCTGCATGCGTTTATTGCTACAATTTTCGAGATAAATCATTCCAATCCATTCAAGCTCGGTTACCAGACCCTTAGGAGTGTTTGGGGACTCTATTGGATGAATTTGGAAGTCTCTAGAATGCTTACAAGTTGGGATAAGGTTGGATGCATGTTCTAGATACATTCATTGAACACCTTGGGAATTTGGTGGGATGAATGTGGGTTAATGGGGTGAATTTTCGAGAATGACTGCATTGAGTCATGTCTAACCTTCCCTAGGGGCTTAATGTCAGTCATTAGGAGCATTAAGCACTCTAGATATCAACTAAACCAACCCCAAAATCACCCTCCACTCCCTTAATCCGAAAATCAGTTTTCTCTTGGAGAGTTGAGAGTTCTTTGAGTGTATTCTTCTTGTTCCTGAGCTTTGGTCGAGTTGAAGCATTCCAATCCCTTCTCCTACGTCTAGGTAAGGTCTCTTATCCAATTCCTTGCTCTTTACTTCGAATTCTAGGCCCTAACATCAAGTTTCTATCCAAACACCTCAAAATAGGATTCGTTCGGTAGATCTCGGAGGTTTGAGGCTGTTCCGGTCGAGTTTGAGGATTCAACCATAGAGGATTTCGACACTACACTCTTGAGAAGTAAGTTAATGATGTGCATGTCAATTTTTAGAGTGTTTGGTTGAGTATTCTTTGAGATATGGTTCGAATTCCATCTTGTGCCAAATCTGTCTTTTAGGGTTTCTTCCGAGTATGTTTTATTGTTGTGCTTTTCTCGCCTAGATCCGTTCATTTTTGGAAGAACTTGTCTAAATGAAAAATGTTCCTAATGCTTTAAAGATGATGTCTGTAAATTTTCATAATTTTTGGAATTGATTTGGTCGACGAAATCGGATCTGGTATTTTCTGCTACATGTGGTGACAGATTTAAATTCCGAGCATGTTCAGTTTTGTGGTTCCTATTTCTCCTAGCTATGTTCGTTTTTGATGGTCGACTTCTCCATGAAAATTGTTCATCTATGTGTCTAGTTTACTCCTGTTAAATTTCAGAATTTTTGGAACAACCTTCGAATTGATATGAATTTTTGAGTAAGCTGTGGTCGGATGAACAGTGGTACTTACACCCTTTCGAAAACAAGTTTCTGAAATGAATTTTTTTTGAGTGACTTAGAGTCCGAATTTGCTAAGGCCTATTTCTGAGAAAAATGTTTATTTGGATGTCGCCTAGCACCTGTAAAAGTTTCAGAATTTTTCACAAAGTTTTACTACATTTCCTAATTCGATTTTGAAAACTGCCACAGTGTAGTCTTATCGGTGAAAATTGATTTCGTACGTTTCGGTAGTTTTTGAGTCGATTGCTACTCTTTTACGAATCCTATGAATTCTGGAAATGTAGATATATGTTGTGATGATTAAAATGTGGTTTTGAAACTTTGTGAGTTTTGATCGAGTTAGATGTTCAATTTGGAGGGTAAGTGCACTTGGCGTGGGCTCGTTGGGCCGCCCCCTCTTTTTGGTGGCCAAAACGGCGCCAATGAAATATTATTATGTTGCGTGATTGTATGAGTCTATACTCCTAGGTGTATCCGTAGGGGTTACCTAGGGCTCCGGAGTGTGTCTGTATAGGGTCCGCTGCTCTCACATTGTGGATACCGTCGGCTTGTGGACATAAGTGCCCAAGCGGGTAATTGATCCCAAAACGGCTAAGGCCCTGGATCGTCGATACCGGCAGCTTGTGGACATAAGCGCCCAAGCGGGTAATGTTTTGGATGTCCTCGATCAAAATGAACAATGGTGTGGTAAAGTATAAAAAGAAATTCCCGTAAATTATTTTTACTCGTTCGTTGGATTAAATTCCTAACTTTTTATTACTCTTCTAAATCTTTAAATTTTGTTATGCTATACGTTAACTTACTCAGTACCGTTTGTACTGATAAATTGTTATTTTCCTATTTTTCGCAGAGTAAGTGTTGGCGCATTGGGATGGGACTTTTCAAGAATAAGGACTTGTCGCATTTTATGATTACTTTAAATTTCTGCACTTTGGACTTTACTACTGGACTTTGGACTTTGGTTTTTGGCCGTCTGTTTGGCCCCATTTTTACTTGTTTTAGCTTCCGCACTGATTATTACTGTGATGCATGAGATACTCTGATTTTAATTCGGGCGTGATTGAATAGTTTTAAATTGTTTTGAAAAATTGGTACAACTTAGCCTTAGCATTTTTCTAGATGAGCTCGACTTGGGTCGGGTCTTGTTTAGAAAAGTGTGGCGGTAATGCCCTGGCCTGGGAAATGAAATCCGGGGTGTTACAGTATATATATATATATATACACACCCCTAAGTATAGGCGAAATGAGTGGCCGGATCTTCCATGGGCTTGGTGACTAGTTGGACCCAGTAGAATCAGGGCCCGGGTTTTGAAGGATCGCGCCATAGGCTAGGTTGGCTAGGTTAGTCAGGTCCCACGCCAGTGCACTACTTGTGTCTCTACGTCATTATTCTTGGTCCAGAGTGTAACACTCGAGAAAAATAAATTCAAATTGTTTTGAACTACGTTATGACTTGATCCTTTCACAGGGTACGTAGGCAGCTTGGAAATCTAAATTCTAAGTTCAGTCACAAAATAAATCACAAAATAAATCACAAAATAAATCACAAGATAAATCACAAAAATGTTAGGAGGAATTGGAACTAATTTAACTAGGCTAATTATGGCACGAAAATGTTACGAGCGTTAAACCCGAACTCGTAACAAATTTAAGGTAAAGATTTCGAACCGGAAACGACCCGAGGAGTCGAGCCAACACGTAGAGGATAGAAAACCGATAGAGAAAAGAAGAAAAGACCCGACGGACCACGCGGGCCGCCGAACCGGCCGGTCCGGCCGACACGCGGCCTCCGCGCGCCGCCGCGCGGCAGGAGGAGACGCATCCCAGGATTGGTCGCGCGTGCTCCGCACGGACATCCTTATACGTGCGCGTCACCACCGCGCCAGAGGTGCAGGAGGTGTAAACTTTCCTTCCATGGCGATTTTCTTGCCTAAATTATGATTCCCTTCGATGGTAAACGGATCCCAGCCTTGGGAAGGGCTTAAGAACAGATAGGGACGCCCTCACCCCCATTTACCTAGAAAACACAAGTCCCTACACTCTCATTCTTCCTCTCCAAGCCAAAATCCCTTCGACTCCACTTTTCGGCGAGTATTCCGGCGACGACGAGGCAAACGGGACGAAGCCTCTACTTCCTAGACCTTTGGTAAGTCATGGTATAGTGTTTAGTTCGTCCATAAACTTTAAAAACTCGAAATCTAACATCCTTTCCTTTGCTACGATTTCACGTCGGGTGACAAACAAAAAGCGATCGGAGAAGTTGGTCGTTCGTCGCGACCTTAGGACATCCGGAAACCCCTTACAGCGACTCTATTCTCTAACTAAGTTAAGACCTTACACTTCAATTTTTGTGGTTTATTGTTGTTTAAAACATAAGATCTAGACACGTAACTAAAATCGGTTTTCAAAAAACCCTATTTTCATCCAATTTTAGAAACTCGCCTAAAACCCGACCTTCGGGAATTCAAACCAAAAACTTTTCAACATAGATTTTGTTCATAAGACTCTAATCTACCTTATGTCCAAATTTCAGCCATTGACATAAAGATCTGATATCCTAAATTGTACCGTAAAGTTTCTGTAATAAAACCAAACGTTTGAATTCTGGACAGATTTATTGACTCGACTTGATGCATATTTTTCACCCGTTTTTAGATCGATTCAACTTTGCATTTCGAAACAAAAGTTGTAGATAATTATGTCTAAATTATGCATATAAAAATTTCATGAATTTTGGAGCTCATTTGATATGTCAAAATGGACGATTTCAGAACCTGTTCTAAACCGAATTTTGAATCCGCGCGTATGCAGCGTTTTGGTGTCGACTTTTGAAATCTAAAATTCATTATTTCCAAAATCTTAAAACATGAAAGTTGTTCATTAAGGTGTTATGTACATCCTGTAAAAATTTCGGACCAATTGGATTTGAAATGAATTTTTAATCGGCGTCGCACGTAACTGTGTCGGAATCAGTCTTTTGGACAGATATCTTCTTTTGCAAAGAACTCGAAATTTGACTCACTTCGAAACCTTATTTCCAAAAACTTAAAACATAAAAGTTGTTTGTATGTGTGTTCTTGAGCTACTGTGTAAATTTCAGAATTTTTGGTTTAAAGATGAATTTTTAATTAAGGCATAAACTGTGTCGAATCGGATTTTTTCGAACTTGAGAAAACTCAAACTACGAAACGCGATATCGAATATTTTGTAACATTGAAATATGAACTTTCGAAAAATCCCGTTCACTAGGCTGAGCCGATCTTTATGCTATCATTATTTTTGAGACTGCCTCGTTAGTGGTCTACTTACTATCTGAGATTGCCTCGTTAGTGATCTCGCGCGCTGTGTTATTTGGATCGCCTCGTTAGTGGTCCTACTATCTTTGAGACTGCCTCGTTAGTGGTCTCCCATTTATTTGGACTGCCTCGTTAGTGGTCCTACGATTTGAGATTGCATCGTTAGTGATCTCCCCGGTATGGTGTCCTCTTCTTAGTTTGCGGGATAAAATATAAAAGACTTGCGTGAGTGTTTAATTATGCTTAAAGTTTATTTACCATGTTTTTAAATTATGCTTCTAAATTACGTTCTTAAATTATGCTTTTAAATTACGCCTTTAAATTGAGCCCTTTAATTATGTATTCTCGTCTTGAATAAATTAATCATGTTCTTCCGCTGCGAGTAAATTATGAATTTTAAATTAATGCATGAAAAGTGTAGTTTTAATTAAACACATGTAACCCCTTAAATTGTTTAGTTAGAGATTAACTTACTCGGTATATTTTTATACTGATAAACCCGTTGTTATTTTTCTTTTACAGAGTATGTCGAGTGACGCATGCACTTGCACTTAGGGGAAAACTTTTATGAACATTTTTATTCACTGCATTTTACTACTGTTTTACCGGGCCTGTTGAACCCGAGGTTTGGCCGTGTGGGCCGTGGTTACTTTTCCTGCTGCATTTACTCTATCTCGTGCATGGATGATTATTACTTCCGTATTTTGAATTAAATATTATTAAATTCCGGACTCAATATTGAAATGTTTTTAAATTTTTTACGTACCCATAAGCCTTGCATCTTCTTCGTGAGCTCGGGAAGCCGTGTCTTGCTAGGGAGATGTGGCGGTGACATCCCGGCCTGGGTTATCAAATCCGGGGTGTTACAAGTTGGTATCAGAGCCCGGAATGTATTTTGAAGCTATCATTAATATTATTATTATTGTTGTTAATAATATTATTATTGTTATTTTGGTACCATTATTTTAAACATCGCATTATTTTTAAATACATCACTTTTAAAAACCACTAGTTTTACTCTAGCCCAAAATTTTATTTTTACATAGCCAAATATTTTAGCCAAAGAAATATTAAAAATTTTGGCCCGCTATAGAGGCCCAACTTTTATTTTTACCCATGTAGAAAAATTTCTAAACACATGGATAGATTAAATTTTTAATTGGGGAGGGAACTTGCACTTGCATATTGCATGTAGATTTAAATTCCTATCTAATCTCGTCTAAAACATATTCTAACTCTAACCTACCTTGTTAACATTAGATGGCCGCACCAAACGTGAACATGATCAACCTTCTAATGAGGTTGATCAAAGCATACATCGAAACCCCTCAAAACGTGAATAACTTCAGACTAAGGGTAGAACAAATGGAGGCTAACCTGGGCCACTTGACTAATCTGGGGAAGCAGGGCATCAAGATCTAATCCAACTCCAAATTCAAATCAACGAACTCCAGACCCGCGAGAGTGAGCTCCGGACCCAGATCGACGGCATAGAGACTAAAGGATATCTTGCTCCCACATGCCCCTCTTAGCCCAGAAGCTCCTCCTGTAGCTAGCCCCGTTGCTGATCCTGTCGCTGTCCCAGCAGCCGCCCCTACGCCAGTTGCCGCCGTCGATCCTGCTCCTGCTGCTGGGCCCGATTGGCCAGCAAGCCCAGTGTTCCATGGGCCCCTTGGCACGGGCACCATCGAGGATTCGAGTGACGAGGATGACCCCATGGAGGATCCGACCACCTACCCTCCCCAGGCTTAGGGATTATTGATACATTATTCCTATTGTTCTCTTTTCTATTTTCCCGAACTATTCTCAGCATTTTGATTCCTATCGCTTGTACCGAATAAAGTTCCCTATTAAGCAATTAATTCACAAGCATCTATTTTATACACAATCTTCATATTTTATTAAAACTCAACCAACCAAGGAAACAAGACAACAATAAACGAACAACATATCTATATATGCATAACAAATCGACAAGGTACCTTTCATGTCCTAAGTACTCCGCTTAGAGTTTTATTTGATTCCGGAGCCAGTTGTTCCATATTATCTTCGAAGTACTCCGCTTAGAGTTTTATTTGATTCCAGAGCCAGTTGTTCCATATTATCTTCGAGAGTTGTAGCTGAACTAGATCTACCTAAGTGCGAAATGATTAGCTTAGGAATCCAACTGCCTTCTGTAGAAGTAATAGCATGCTCTAAGCGTTATAACGAAATACATGTGGTAATAAAAAACGTAGAGTTTTTCGCGAACTTGGTAGAGTTTGACGTCAGAGATTTTGACGTCATACTAGGGATGGATTGGCTAACCCGTTATAAGGCCGTGATCGAATGCCAAAAGCAAAAGATCACGCTGTCGAAGAGTAGGGGGAGGAGAGTCATCTTCTACTCCCAACCCCCTAAGAAGTCTAACAAGATAGTCAACGTCCTCAATTATGTAGCTTAATGCGGAAGGGTTACGCGCTATGCGCATGCTACATTCATAACCTGGAAGCTAAAGGAGTCAAGGTAGACGACATCCCGGTGGTGAGGGAATACCCAGATGTGTTCCCTGAGGACGTTCCCGGTATGCCACCTCAGAGAGATCTCGAATTCACAATAGACCTCATTCCGGGAACGTAACCTGTTTCGAAAGCTCCTTACCGCATGGCGCCACTGGAAATGAAGGAACTAAAGGAGCAACTCGAGGAGTAGTTGGAGAAGGGATACATTAGGCCGAGCACGTCCCCATGGGGAGCACCGGCCTTGTTCGTCAAGAAGAAAGACGAAGGGTTACGACTGTGCATCGATTATGGAGGACTCAATCAAGTCACCATCAAGAACAAGTACCCGTTGCCCCGGATCGAAGATTTGTTCGACCAACTAAAGGGAGCTACAGTATTCTCAAAGATCGACCTACGCTCGGGATATCACCAATTGAGGATCGCCGAAAAGGACATCCCAAAGACGGCGTTCAGAACTCGTTACGGACACTACGAGTTCACGTTGCTATCATTCGGGCTAACGAACGCCCCAGCAATGTTCATGAATCTCATGAATAACGTATTTCGAGAATTGTTAGATCAATGCGTGGTGGTGTTCATAGATGACATCTTGATCTACTCGAAAAGTGAAGAAGAACATTCCGAGCACTTACACAAAGTGTTAGGGATCTTACGAGTGAACCAACTGTATGGTAAACTATCCAAATGCGACTTCTGGTTAAGGGAAGTTGCATTTCTCGGGCATATAGTATCCGCCAACGGAGTGGCAGTAGATCCGGCAAAGATCTCGGCAGTAACCGAGTGGGTACCGCCGAAGAGTCCAACAGAGGTACGAAGTTTCCTTGGACTGGCGGGATACTACAGGCGATTTGTCAAAAACTTCTCAAAAATCGCACGCCCGTTGCCAATTGCTGAAGAAAGGGGTAAAATACGACTGGACCAGTGAGTGTGAGTCCGCATTCCAAGACTTGAAGAAACGACTTACCACAGCACCAGTATTGGCATTACCATCTGAGGATGGAGACTTCGAGGTGTATAGCGACGCCTCGAAAGAGGGATTGGGATGCGTGCTAATGCAAGATCAAAGGGTTATAGCATACGCATCGCGTCAACTGAAACCACACGAAGAAAACTACCCGACGCACGACTTAGAACTCGCCGCGATCGTGTTCGCCTTAAAGATATGGAGACACTATCTCTATGGGCAAAAGTGTCGGATGTTCACCGACCATAAGAGCCTCAAGTATATATTCACGCAGAAGGAGCTGAATTTGAGGCAGAGAAGATGGTTGGAGTTAATAAAGGATTATGACCTGGAGATTGCTTATCGCGAAGGAAAAGTCAACGTTGTAGCCGATGCCCTGAGTCGAAAGACTCAACACGTGGCAAATTCACTCGTGATACCGGCCGAGTTGTACAAGGACTTAGCAAAATTAAGTCTAGAGTTAGTGCATTCTGGCATGGTAAATGAAGCCGTCAACGCGATGGTAGTGGAACCTACCATGTTCGATGAGATACGACTCGCCCAATCGGGTGACGAGAAGTTGGAGGAGATTAGGAAGGATATTGCCGAAGGAAAGACAATGGATTTTAAAATCCATGAGGACGGAAGCATCCACTTCAAGGGAAGATGGTGTATACCACGGAATTGCGTGGACCTGAAGCAAAGGGTGATGGAGGAAGGACATAACACCCCATACTCGGTCCATCCCGGAGGCGACAAACTGTACAAGGACTTAAAGAAGAACTACTGGTGGCCGAACATGAAGAGAGAGGTAGCCGAATTTGTGGCGAGGTGCCTTACTTGCCAGAAGATTAAGGCAGTACGCCAAAAACTCCTAGGACTAATGCAACCATTGGAAATCCCAAGCTGGAAATGGGATAGTATCTCAATGGATTTCGTTTCGGGGTTACCGCGTTCACCGAAGGGAATGAATAAAATCTGGGTGATCGTGGATAGGTTGACAAAAGCTGCCATATTTATCCCAATGAAGGATACTTGGTCAATGGACCAACTGGCAAGGGCATATGTCGACAATGTGGTACGTCGACATGGAGTACCACATGATATCATCTTGGATAGAGACAGCAGATTCATCTCTCAATTTTGGACAAAACTGCAAGAAGCCCTCGGTACACAAATAAAGATGAGTACCGCATTCCACCCTATGACGGATGGGAAGACGGAGAGAACGATCCAGACGCTGGAAGACATGCTAAGGGCATGTGTACTAGAGTTCAAGGGAAGTTGGGAGAATCATCTACCTTTGATCGAGTTTTCCTACAACAACAGCTACCATGCTAGCATCGGCATGGCACCCTTCGAGGCACTGTACGGACGTAAGTGCCGAAGTCCATTGAGCTGGGAAGAGAACGATAAAACGGTGATAGTGGGACCACAACTTGTTGAGGACATGGCTCAACGAATTAAGGTCATCCAAGGGAAGATGAGAGCCGCTCAGGACCGGCAAAAGAGTTACGCGGACGTGAGATGGAAAGACTTGGAATTTCAAGTCGGCGATAAAGTCATGCTGAAGGTATCACCAATGAAGGGTGTGATGCGCTTCGGCAAACGAGGAAAACTGAGTCCACGGTACATAGGACCATATGAAATCCTGGAAAGAGTGGGAAATCTCGCATATCGGTTAGCGTTGCCACCACAATTTGCTCGTGTTCACGATGTGTTCCACGTCTCCCAATTGAAGAAGTATGTGCACGATCCAACCCACGTGTTCCAACCGGAAGAAATTGAATTTGAAGATGACTTGAGCTACGAGGAAGTTCCGGTGCGAATACTTGACACGAAGAGAGAGTAACGAGGAATAAGACCGTAAGGATGGTCAAGGTCCTTTGGTCTAACCACGAGACGGACCCGACCCTCTTCCAAGATGACCCGACCACAGTTATGGGGACATAACTGTATTCTTAAGGGGGGGAGGATGTAACACCCGAGAAAAACAAATTCAAATTGTTTTGAACTACGTTATGACTTGATCCTTTCACAGGGTACGTAGGCAGCTTGGTGAAACTTTTGACAAATTTCACTAACACGAGTATTTTTCAATAAAATATATCAGGATTGAATTTATTAAATGAAGGAGTTATGATTTATGGAATGGGTTTAGGGATATATTAAGAGTATCACTCTTTATTACTCAGGTGGGGTGCTTTAATTTCAAATGGCGCTGCAGTCCTCTGATGTCATGAAACTTTTGACAAGTCTCATGGTACAACCGGGATAGATTGACCTTCAGCCTGTCACACTGAGGGTCCCCGGCATATATGCCATGATACTTCTCATGATTTCATGTCATGAGATTACCTACCATGAAACTTTCGGCAGATTCCCACTACATGAGTATTTTCTGAAAAATCACATTTTTTATTTACTCGTGTTAAGAAACTGTGCCCCCGAAAGCGCACGGAGTCAAAAATTGCAGTATTTATAGTAAGTACCGGATCGTTCACTGGAGGATGTGCGATGGAAGCAGGGCCCACGCCGTTTACTAAGATTTTCCACTCGGTTACTCGATTTAAGTTTGTGATTGAATTACCAACTACTTGACATAATTTAAACTAAGCTATGAAATCAATTAAAATAAAGCAGATAAAATTATTCTAGAAAGCGAATTAAATTTAATCTAAGAAAGCAATAAAAATTATTCTAAGAAAGAGTTAAAATTATCTAAGAAAGCAGATTTAAATTGAGACAGAAGGGACAGGGAGAAAATAATAAAGATTGGACAAGATTCAGATGAAGCACAATTAAACTTCCTTCCATTTTAATTACACAGATCTTTGCTTGGGATAATCCTTCAGTTAGCTAACTCTCATGCTCTCTATACCATGTTCCCTATAACAGACAGGTACTTACAGTAAGAGTTTACATGTTCTTAAGAAAAACATAATCTAAGATACCACAGACTCATAACTCCCTTCACAGGCCTTGCAAAGTTATATTATTTATCTGTGGTGGACAAGCAACACCTGACAAATCATTAGTTGAAGTGTCAAGTACCACTATCATTCCCCCATGTGACACCCAAAGATTCTAATCAAGCCTGAACTATCCCTTAACTATCAGTCCTAGTAGCAGTTACACAACTCTCAATACAACCGAGTGACCTCTAACGAAAGCATTTAAAAGAAAGCGATAAAGAAAGCATTTAAAATCCTATCACTCGGAGGTTTTTGAAAGTCTGACCCTGGTAGTAAAAGAAAGCCCCCAGTCAGGATGACCGGGTGTGGATCAAGAATTCCCTATTCTCGGTGAACCGCTCGCAGTGTTCACTTCCCGTCGGGTGGTTATGAGATACAAACTAATGAAACGAACTAATAAATTAGTTCGTTCCGGATGCACTCACTCAGGACTCAAAAATAGGCTTTGGCAGAAGAGGATAGCCGTTGAAAGAATACTCAACCCTACCTTAGAAGATAACCAAGGCCCGAATGTTGTTCCTCTAGTATTATCTGTCACACCTTATCGGAATCCAAGTGGAATCTGACCCAGTGCAATATTTAATACAAGATTTCCAACAAACAGCAATTTTGGAAAATAATAAATCTGAAAATCATTTCCTATCAGGTACTAGACTCTCAATTAAAACACAGATCCTTTCAGTCTAGGTGAGACCTAATCGCTGACCCTGCTTCTAATTTCCAAAAATCAACCCCCAGTCGGATATGAATTAGTCATAACTGCCGAATTTATCCCTTACTCAGATCCGGATTTATAAATGAATTTTTGTTGAAAATTTATTATGAGACATCTGATTAAGATCAAGACTCCTGTGTCCAAGGGAAGGATCCCAAGATAATATTGACCACAATATCTACATAATAATATCATGCATAAATTTATAGAGAAGTGTAAAATTAAATAACCTAAAATATAAGGTGGGTTTAGACAGAAGTTGATACACATAGATGAAATAGCCGGAGATGAGAAGAATTTATTTGGCTAAAAAGATGGCAAAACGATTGGGTGGACTGCAAACATCTGCTGTCCAATTTCCCTCTCATTTGGATGGAATGATTTTTAGACAGTGGAATGCCTCAAATGACAGTTGCCGCCGTCATCTCAGACTCCACTATCTGTGAATTTGGATAAAAACCCACATGTTCTATTACTGCAATAATTATTAGATGACATTGGCATATATCATCTAACATTACTACAGCTCCAGATTCGGGTTCGAAATTAAAATAAAGAAAAGAAAACTGTATCCGGATGGGAGTCAGCTGAGCAGCTATTATAATCCCGGATGGACGAACCGCCAAGGCTTCCACCGACCACTATTCGGACCATGCAAAATAATATTTAATAATTAATATACAGACCACGAGCTAGTTATCCGTGTGGGAATACCCGCCAACATTAATCTGATATATTCCTTATTAGCTGTGTCACACATCACGGAAAAGACAAAATAAATAAAAGAAAAATATTTTTGGGTCATCTTGCATGAGAGACATTGGTTTCTCATGCAAGGTATGGAAACGATTCCATAATCACTCTTTATGTCTAAATAATCAGTCATTCCATAATTAATTAATTACAGTCCGGATTATATACTTAGATCATTAGAATTTTATTTTTTTGTAGAAGAATCTTTTAATGGAAAATTGAACAAAGTTCTTTATATTAAATTAATCATGGGTTGAGATCATTGGATTTCAACCTCAAAAATATTAATATAAAGGTTCAATTAATTAATGGGGAGAAATGGGGAATAAAAATTTGGCAAAAAGAGTGCCTGTTTGTCGCGATACAGAGTTTGTGTCGCGGACCATGGGTCCGCGACAAGGGTTTCGCGACAAAGAGTTGGGAAATAAGAGAAATTAATATTTTGAAAATTAGAGTATGTTTTGTCGCTAAGCAAAAATTTTGTCGCGGAACATGGTTCCGCGACAAGGGGGTATAGCGACAAAGGGTTGAAAATTGGTAAGGACATAATTCCTGGTCGCGGAACAAGGATTTTTCGCGGACCGTGGTTCCGCGACAAAGGTTCCGCGACAGAGTCCTCCCAGAATAAAATTACACGTATTTGGGTCCTTGGTCTCTACTCAAGATTTTGTCGCGGAACATGGTTCCGCAACAAGAGTTGTTTCGCGACCAAGGGTTTCAAAATAATGGCAAGGCATAATTTTCTGTCTCGGAATAAGATTTTGTCGCGGAACGTGGTTCCGCGACAAGGGTGCTCCGCGACAAAAGCCATGCAGACAAAATGCAAGAATTTGGTCCTCTGTCGTTAAACAGGGGTGTGTCGCGGACCGTGGGTCCGCGACAAAGTGTATGGCGACAAAGGGTTTTAAAATTTTTATAAAATTTTGGCAGCATAACCCCTTATATTGGAAACTCGGGGTTTGCGTCTTAATCCCACGGATTAAGACGAGAATGATGCAACACAAAAATATACAATATAAATAAAAATTAAAAATCTAGCTAAAACATGAAAAAATGGTCAAGTGACCCAAAACACAAAAATAAAGCAAGTAATATTATGGAAATGATCCATAATAGATTTTTTGTGGAACATTTTCTCATATAACAACAAAAACCAAAAATGGGTTAAACACACCCATTGATTAAGTGTTTTCAATCCAAAAATACAAAATATAAAACTGGAAAAATAAAATGAACACTAGCTACACTTATTTATTACAAAGCATAAGTTAAAACTAAGCTAAAATCTACATCTACATTGCATAAAAATAAACTAAGCTACCTACTCTAACATATTTTTGGAGAGCACAGTGGTGCCTCCAAGAACAGTGAAAAATAAACTAAAGTGTAGCTAGGTTACTGTTCAAGGGGGTGGGAGGATATATTTATAGAGAGTAACATTAGCCCTAGGCCCATTAGGCCCACTTTGTCGCCAAACAAATTGTTGTGTCGCGGAACAAATTGCATAGGGACACAACACATGAATTTTGCTTTTTGCTTCAGATTTCCGCATAGGAGGGGACGGGAGCTGGAGTCCCATGAGAAAAAGACAGAATTCTTGTTCCAATGGGACCTCCAGTCCAGGGACCTTCTGATTGATTAAGCATGTGGGGAAATTGAGAGTAGAGGTCACTGATAGTGTGAATTTTGTGTTTATCAATGACATATATTTTGGATATTTATAAGGTGATTTTGATACCTCTTTACTCTTGTTGTGCTTGTTTTGTTGATTGTAGGAGGATGGCATGAGAATTAGAGGAAGAAGAAGAAAAGAGGAGAAATGAAGAATGAATTCAGGAAACCATGACTTACCTAGTCATGGGCATGACTAGCAATGAGACAGGAAGCTGAAATTAAAGAAAATGGGCCTATGTCAAGCCCATATGCAAAGTCCAAGCCTTTCTCACTTACAAGCCCAACATTACCTTTCTTCAAGAGGAGGAAAGCTCAATTTTATAAAGTAAAAAGGGGCTGGAACGGCTGAACACAGACAGACATACTTTTGACAGATTTCTAAGAGCAGAAGGAGAGGAAAAAGCGTAGAAAAAGGGAGAAGAAGGAGACACGGTCGAGAGCAGCTCCAAGAACAAGCCCGGCCATCTCATCCTTCTCTTCTCTCTAATTTTGGTTGTAAATATCTTTTTACTTTTCTTGCTTTTGTTTTCTATGGAATTAGAGTAAACTTTACTTTCTCTAGTTTAGGGATTTGGTGAAGAATGGCTTTGGGGTTTTGTGAGATGATGTATTTTTAGCTATAAAACTATTGTGCTTTTGGTATTTATGCAATTTCTATGCTTAGGGTTTACTATTGTTGAATTGGATGAATGTTTAGGGCCCAAATATTTGTCTAGTTTGATAATTGATTGCCAATTCAATTTGGGTATCCGTAATTGTACTTGAATTGAATAGGTGGTAGCCGGGTTGATTAGTTCCTTCCCGGGGAATTGTATAATCAAATTGGGAATTACTCTGAGTAGGTAGTAATTGGTTTGAATCGGGCTTTTCTAGATTATAATGCAATTGAACAATATTTTCTATGGGCGTACCTAGAAGTGTTAGTTTGATTAGGGGCAATTAACGGGCGTACCTTAATTTTCTAAACTATAAGGAAAAGTTGGTTGTCTAAGCGGACCTGACAACTATAACTGATTTATCAATTAGCACAATGTTTATGCATCGATGATCTTACCCAAATGTCATTCCAAATCAATCTTTGAACTAGAGGTTTTTAATTCTCATAGTTTCTTTTAAATTCATGTTCTTGATCTCACTCATCATTTTCATGATTTATAGAATTAATTAGCTTTTTAGTTCTTGTTATCTTTTTATTGTTCTCAAAATACAAAACCCCCCTTTTAAATATTGTATATATTAGGAGAATGTGGTATTCCAATCCCTGAGGACTCGACCCTTGTCACTGCTATACTATATTTATTTTGTACTTGGTGACACAGGAATTAAATTATCTTCTTTTGCAGCTATACGACAAGCTGTCAAATTTTGGCGCCGTTGCCGGGGATTGGCGTTCAACCACTACATTCTGTGATAGTTTCTATCTTTTTAGTTTTTAGTTGGTATTTCCCTTGTTTATGCCTCATTCTTCTCGTACAGGTGAGTTGATATATGATCCAGAAATTGAGAAGACAGCTCGTAGATTGACAAGGGAAGCCAAGATAAGAAAAGAATCTAAAGTTTCTTCCTCAACTTCTGGTTTGTCGTTGGCTACAGAGCTGGACACTTCTAGTTCCAGTAGTGAAGGAAGTGATACAGAATCTTTAGAAGAAAAAAATATTGTCATGGCTGAAGATAACCGCACTTTAAGGGAGTTGGCTGCTCCTGACTTGACACAGCAGCCCTTATGCATTACATTTCATGCAATTGATGATGAAACTCCCTTTGAATTAAAATCTGGATTGATTCATTTGTTGCCTGAATTTAATGGTCATGCAGGTGAAGAGCCTCACAAGCATCTCCAGGAATTTGATGTTGTATGCTCAAGCATGAAACCTCCTGGAGTTACAGATGAACAAATCAAATTGAGAGCATTTCCATTTTCATTGAAGGGGAGTGCAAAAGATTAGCTCTATTATCTTCTGGCAGGTAGCATTACAACTTGGACAGACATGAAGAGAAAATTCTTGGAGAAATATTTCCCAGCCTCAAGAGCTGCAAATTTGAGGAAGGAAATATGTGGCATTAAACAGCAATCAGGTGAAACGCTCCATGAATATTGGGAGCGGTTTAATAGGCTTATAATTAAATGTCCTCAACATCAAATCCCACCCCAATTGTTAATTCAATACTTCTATGATGGTTTGTTGTTGATGGACAGGAATATTATTGATGCTGCAAGTGGAGGAGCCTTGGTGAATAAGACTCCAACACAAGCCTGGGAGTTGATTGATCGAATGGCAGAGAATACTCAATAGTTTGGCACAAGGGATGCAATGCCAACCAATATGCCAAGTGGTGATTCTTCAATGCAAACAATGCAGCAACAACTTTCAGAGTTGACAAGCTTTGTTCGTAAGATGGCCACAGGAAGTATCAAGCCAACTGTCCAGGTGAAGGCATGTGGTATTTGTACAAGTCCAGAACATCAAACTGATGCCTGCCCAACTCTCCAAGAAGATACACCGGTGGATGTGAATGCACTTGAATATTCCAACAGACGTCCACAGTACAATCCCTATTCCAATACTTACAATCCAGGTTGGAGAGATCATCCAAATCTTCGGTATGGCAATCAACATCAACAACAAAATCATCCATCTTCAGCACCACAACAAGTGCAACTTCCTCGTCAATATGAAAGGCAACCACCTCAGGCCACAACAAGTTCAAGTCCATCTTTAGAAGAATTGGTGAAATCCATGGCCACATCAACTTTGCAATTTCAGCAAGCTACAAAGGCAAGTATTGAAAAATTGCAAGGCCAAATGAATCAAGTTACTGAAGAAGTGAAGCAAATCCGTGAGAGAGGAAAGTGGCCAGCTCAACCCGAATTAAATCCAAATAATGTCAGTGCCATGATTTTGAGGAGTGGAAAGGAAGTTCAAGGTCCACCTCCAATTTCAAAGGAGCAAAATGAAGAACAAATTAAGAAGGAGATTGAAAAGGAGGCAGAAACTTCTAACAAGGTAAATTCTAATTCAATTCCTTTATATCGAACTAAAGTACCTCCTTTTCCTGATAGGTTGAAGAAGGCTCCAAAGGTGGACAAAAGGAAAGAAATGCTTGAGATATTCAAGAAAGTTCAATTGAACATCCCACTCCTTGAAGCTATCAATCAAATCCCCAAGTATGCAAAATTTTTGAAGGAATTGTGCACCAACAAAAAGAAGCTATGGGGACATGAGTATATAATAGCAGGTGAGAGTGTGTCTGCGGTCATAAAAAGGAAAATCCCACCCAAAACCGGTGATCCAGGTATGTTTTTAATTCCGTGCAAAATTGGAACGAAAGAGGTGAGCAAAGCCATGTTAGATTTAGGTGCTGCGATAAATGTTATGCCAAGATCAATGTATAATTCCCTAAATCTAGGTCCATTGAAAGAAACAGGAATTATTATTCAACTTGCTGATAGATCAAATGCTTATCCGGATGGTATGTTAGAAGATGTATTGGTTCAAGTTAATGATGCAATATTTCCTGTAGATTTTTATGTTGTGGATATGAATGATGCACATTGTTTTAATCCACCTCCTCTTTTGTTGGGAAGACCTTTTATGTATACTGCAGGAGTGAAGATTGATGTGAAGAAAGGCACACTCACTTTGGAATTTGATGGAGAAGAGCTTTCTTTTAATCTTTCTAATACTATTGAACATCCTGATGATTCTAAAGCTTTATATGCTATTGATGTTATTCAGCCTTGTGTGCAGGGAGTTCGTGAGCTTAATGGTAAAGACCCTGTGGAGATTGAATGGGTGGATAATGCAAATTTTGGGACTAACAAAAAAATTAAGTTGAATGGGAAAGATCCATCGGATATGTGGCTTGGAATGGATTTGAATGATGATGGATTGCAAAAGTTTGATGGATTTTTGTATGATGCTTATGAGAATGGTTGAAGCATTGGGAAGAAGTCTAGCTCAAAGACTTTAAATAAAGCGCTTCTTGGGAGGCAACCCAAGCAAATCAATTATTTTGATACTATATATTTTTCCATGTTGATCATTATATATTTTGGTATAATTTTGATATCTAAATGGCATCTTGTCTATGATTTTGTAGGTTTGAAGATGGAATTTTGATGGAATTTTGGATCAAGAAACAAGTGGTGGTGTTTGAAGAGGGATTTTCAGTGAAGGAGGGAGGAAAATACCTGTTAATCATGTCCATGTTTAAGATCTTGATAGAAGCCTGTGTGGGAAACCAAAAATTCAGGGACCCTCTGTACCCATAGTCATGGCCATGAGTAAACTCCATTTGCCTACCAGTGTTTGGTTCCTTTTTGAGCTTTATTTTCCAGGCAGCCTCCCTACTTTTATTCATGGTCATGATTAAGTAGCACATACTTGCCTGTGCCAAAAGATATATTTTCCTGGGCAACTCACTACTCTTAGTCATGTCCATGACTAACCATTAGATACTTCCCTGAAATTTAACTCAAACACATCATTTTTTCCAAACCCTAATTTACTTAGAACAAAATCATTTTACCTTTTCAACCAAATTACTGCCTCTCTCCCCAATCTCAATCTCGATCGAACACCATCACCACACCACCATCTTCTCAACCTCCGCCGATGCATCACCACCGGAGCGCCGCCGCCGGCCTTTCCCCTGTTCAGCGAGTGCAGGTAACACCACCACCACCACCACCCCTGTCTCGTCCTCGCGCCACCATCGATCGAGCACCTCCATTTCGTGCGAACCCTAGCGCCGCCGGCTCTCTGTTCGGCGCCGGCCATTCTGTCTCGTCTCCGCCTTGCCTCGGCCGCTGCTTCTCTCTCTCTCTCCGTTCGCTCAGGTTGCCGCCTCTCTCTCCCACCACTCTCTCGCCGTCGATCGTACGCCTCTGTTCAGGCACCTCCCTTGCTCGCGAAAACCAGCGCCACCGCCAGCCGTCGCTGCTTCGCGAGCGCCGTTCGCCGCCTCCCTGTGCTCTTTCTCTATCGTGATTTCCAGCATCCTTGGTAACTTCTTTCAATTTTCTTTCGGGTGCAGTAAAGTATTATGAATTGAACATTGTGAACTGAAAATTCCGTGGGCAATTCGATTTTTGTGAATTAGTAATTGTAAATCTGACTTACTTGCACTTAACTGGTAATTGTGGAATTTCTGTTGATATCTTTTGAGTTTTGAGAAAAGTGCATATTTGTGGGCTTACTGAATTTTGCAGGATGTGAAACTTTTCTATCATTGGAAAGGAATTTGCTTATGATGGTGTAATTGTTGTGGAAGTTGTGAAAAAAGCATATTCTTGTCATATTTTTTCACTAGTTTTGAGTTTAAAAAGTTAAGAATCCATTGTTAAGCTTGCAATTTGGTGTTTATGTCGAGAGATGATATTGCTTGGGAAGTTTTCTGTGTGCAGGGATTCAAATATGTCAAGTAGCCCATGTTCAAGCATTTCAACATTCCACCCCGCCCCTGCCATCACACCCCTCATGAATTCCAGGGAAGTCCTATTCTCTTTACTCTTTTTCATACATTGAGGACAATGTTGCATTTAGGTGTGGGGGAGGGAATAACATTGCTTGCCATTTTCTGTGAAATTTTTTGAAAAATCAAGCTAATTTTGTGTGAATATTTTAAGTTAAATTGAGTTTATGATGGTTTTTATTGATAAGTTGTCTAGCATGATTGATGATATCTAATTTTTGAACATGTTGAGCCAACTATTTGTAAACCCATGTGAGAATTTGAGCCTCTTTCCAAAGCTTGTTGTTTATTAAAAAAATATATATATACACTTATCACAAGCTTTTGGAAATTTCTTTCTTGTGTGAATTATGTGGTAACCATTTTGACATCCTAGAACTTGACTGATTATACATGTTGAGCTTGCATTGATTAAATCCAATATTTTGAACATGATAAGGGCATTAGGATAAACCTTTTTAGCCTTCTTTTTGGCCTTAACCTATACTTTTATCCCCTAGTTAGCCACTTTGAGCCTTATATCCATTTTCTTTGTTTATATATAACCCTTAGCCTTTTAAGCCTTTTCTTTTTATCATATCTATTGCTTTTGAACCCTAGTGATTGAAGTACTTTCATAAGTCATCATGGTTGAATTTTTGTTGGTTGCAAGAAAAAGAGCTTAGAAATTGTTTTCTTTTGGGATTTTCAAGATGTTTTGTTGGATTTTTGAAGTACTGTCTGGATGGTTGATCTCAAGCAGTGGAATGTTTGTATATATATTCCCAAAAAAAAAAGAAAAAGAAAAAGAAAAAAAAAGGAAAAAAAAAGAAACAGCCCTATAAAAAGAAAAAGAAAAAGAAAAAAAAAGAAAAAAAAAAGAAACAGCCCTATAAAAAGAAAAAAGAAAAAGAAAAAATATAAGGGCAGTGGATGGATATAGCTTGACACGTGTTCCTCTGACCACGGTGTTATGAACATAGAGTTGAAGTTCCGTTTGCACTTTTCAGATTGTTGAATTCCTCTAATAAACGTGACCAAGCTATTGAAGCCCACGAAAAAAAAGAGAGAAGAAAATAAAAGGGGATATATGTTTGGCAAGTTTTGGTTTTGATGGATTCATTTGCTTGAGAAATTTTGGGATTGTTTGGAAGTTGTATTGGGATGATCTTTTGGTTTTTGTGTTTTATTTTGGGAAACCTTGAGAAGGTAGAATAGAAGTAAGTTTTGGTCTTTTGAACCTCTTATGATTTTGTTTTTGTATTGCAACCATGATGTGATATGATTTGTCTATGATGACTCTTTGGAAGTAATTTCATTCACTTTAACCCTTTCTATATCCTTTTCTTCCTACCCCAACCATGGCCCCGTTATAACCCTTTTGGAAGACCCTTTGATTCTTTATGTTGGATAAAATCTTGGTAGGGAAGATGTGATTTTCATTCAAGACTATGGGATTGTCACTTTGCTTTACCACTTGAGTGCTTATTTGTTTAACCACACTTGATATTGAGAGGAGTGTATACACTTTACCCATGGGAGGTTGTTGGCCTAATGTGTTTGATATTGGGTTGATTAGTTGTGCTTTAATTGACTTGTTGATATAAACTATTATGGCTTAATTTGGTTATCTTTAGACTTATGCTTGAGGGCAAGCATGATTTAGGTGTGGGGGAATTTGATAGTGTGAATTTTGTGTTTATCAATGACATATATTTTGGATATTTATAAGGTGATTTTGATACCTCTTTACTCTTGTTGTGCTTGTTTTGTTGATTGTAGGAGGATGGCATGAGAATTAGAGAAAGAAGAAGAGAAGAGGAGAAATGAAGAATGAATACAGGAAACCATGACTTACCTAGTCATGGGCATGACTAGCAATGAGACAGGAAGCTGAAATTAAAGAAAATGGGCCTATGTCAAGCCCATATGCAAAGTCCAAGCCTTTCTCACTTACAAGCCCAACATTACCTTTCTTCAAGAGGAGGAAAGCTCAATTTTATAAAGTAAAAAGGGGCTGGAACGGCTGAACACAGACAGACAGACTTTTGACAGATTTCTAAGAGCAGAAGGAGAGGAAAAAGCGTAGAAAAAGGGAGAAGAAGGAGACACGGTCGAGAGCAGCTCCAAGAACAAGCCCGGCCATCTCATCCTTCTCTTCTCTCTAATTTTGGTTGTAAATATCTTTTTACTTTTCTTGCTTTTGTTTTCTATGGAATTAGAGTAAACTTTACTTTTCTCTAGTTTAGGGATTTGGTGAAGAATGGCTTTGGGGTTTTGTGAGATGATGTATTTTTAGCTATAAAACTATTGTGCTTTTGGTATTTATGCAATTTATATGCTTAGGGTTTACTATTGTTGAATTGGATGAATGTTTAGGGCCCAAATATTTGTCTAGTTTGATAATTGATTGCCAATTCAATTTGGGTATCCGTAATTGTACTTGAATTGAATAGGTGGTAGCCGGGTTGATTAGTTCCTTCCCGGGGAATTGTATAATCAAATTGGGAATTACTCTGCGTAGGTAGTAATTGGTTTGAATCGGGCTTTTCTAGATTATAATGCAATTGAACAATATTTTCTATGGGCGTACCTAGAAGTGTTAGTTTGATTAGGGGCAATTAACGGGCGTACCTTAATTTTCTAAACTATAAGGAAAAGTTGGTTGTCTAAGCGGACCTGACAGCTATAACTGATTTATCAATTAGCACAATGTTTATGCATCGATGATCTTACCCAAATGCCATTCCAAATCAATCTTTGAACTAGAGGTTTTTAATTCTCATAGTTTCTTTTAAATTCATGTTCTTGATCTCACTCATCATTTTCATGATTTATAGAATTAATTTGCTTTTTAGTTCTTGTTATCTTTTTATTGTTCTCAAAATACAAAACCCCCCTTTTAAATATTGTATATATTAGGAGAATGTGGTATTCCAATCCCTGGGGACTCGACCCTTGTCACTGCTATAATATATTTATTTTGTACTTGGTGACACAGGAAATTAAATTATCTTTTGCAGCTATACGACAAGCTGTCAGTCACGTGAGCTGCTTCTTTGTCGCGGATGGCTGCTTTGTCTTGGCCGCGTTCCATTTTGTCGCGGAACCATGTTCCGCGACAAAATTATGTGTCTTGATACTCCTCTCACAGTCGCGGAGCATTTTTTTGGTCGCGGAGCATTTTGTCGCGATGTACCCCTTCCGCGACAAATGTTTTAATTTTCTTCCTCTTCTTTTCTCTCTCTTTCATTTCTCTCTCGATCCCAGTTTCCATTTTCTCCATCTTTTCTTCTTCTTTCTTCTCCATCTTCCCTCTTCTTCCTGCTTCCTTCTTCTTCTCAGTTTCTTCGTTCTTCTATTTTCTTTTCCTCCTCCATTTCTCTTCTTGTTCATCTCAGTTTCGGCTCTCCATTTTTCTTGCTAATGAGGGCGGCAGGCGGCGGCGAAGTGGGTGGCGCAGCGGTGGCGAACGCTGGACAGGGGAAGCGGCGGAGGGCGGCGGATCTGAGGTGGATTTGGTGGTCGGAGGGATGGGCTGTAGGTTGGGGAAAATGGTGGCTTGGGTTTCTGGGGTTGAAAATGGTAGTTGGTGGTCGGAGATGTGAGTGGGGAGGATGAAGATGGGGGTGGTGTGTAACACCCCGGTTTTGGTAACCCAGGCCGGGATGCCACCGCCACACCTCCCTAGTAAGACACGGTTTCTCCGAGCTCACTAAAGAGATGCAAGGCTATGGTTTTTCAGAATTAAAAATATTCAAACAGCCCATTCATAAATAATTTAAAAATAATACATCAGAGTTGCAGCGGAAATTTTAATTTGTGCAGCGGAAATAAATTGTAAGGGCCGACATGGCCAAAACACGGGTTAAACAGGCCCGTTCATGCAAGTCGTAATTAAATGCAGGGATTTAAAATAGAGATTTCCCCAAATATTCCCATGTATGCATATGACGATGCATACTCTTCATACTCTGTAAGAAAAAGAGGATAAATGGTTTGGGTCAGCAAAAACGCGCTGAGTAAGTTAACACATAGCATGATTTAGGGGTTTCAAAGCCTTTAATTAAAATTTAATGAAAAGATGCTTGTAGGTAATACACAATTTAATTTAATCATCCACTAATATATAAATGGCATGATTTAAAACAAGAATTTCCACGTGATCATAATTCAATTTGTATAGTAAAATGATTTGCAAGGCATAAATACTTAAAAATATTAAATCTTTTATCTTCCCGTTAAGTAACCATTCCTCAATATTCAATTTAGCCGGCAATCCGGCGGCCGCAGCCGTATCGCATTTCAAGTACTTCATTGGCCGTCTTGGCACAGTTTATCATGTTTCATGTTTCAAGTTTATATTTCAATCTCCATTCGGCAAGCATTATATTTCAATTGCCTTTCGGCAAGCATTATATTTCAATTGCCTTTCGGCAAGCAAGATATTTCAATTGCCTTTCGGCAAGCAAAGTATTTCAATTGCCTTTCGGCAAGCAAAGATATTTCAATTGCCTTTCGGCAAGCAAAGTATTTCAATTGCCTTTCGGCAAGCAAAGTATTTCAATTGTATTTTATTTCAAAGGGATTGCCCATCATTTAAACCTTAAAGGCTAATTTCATGTTTCGACAAGATTTCAAGATCTCTCAAGTTTAAAACCGATCGATGTCACAGTTTGCGCCTTTTCAATTTAAAAATCCATTTCTTAGGCGATTGATCTGAAATTTTCACAGTAACTCAAAAACATCCCAATAAACAACTTTCATGTTTTAGGTTTTCCGAAATTATGTGAGGAAACGGGTGAAATTTTACAATCTTTGCCGAGTATGAAATCTGCCAACTTTTCTAAAACAGCGCACTGATTTTCAAAAGAATATTTGACATAGCAAACGAGCTCCAAAATTTATGAAATTTTACAGGCACTTAAAAGACACCAAAATAAACAAGTTTTATTAGAGGCAAATTATGCAAATTCATCACGGATTAAGTCAGATTAATCAACTAAGTTCGGTCTTAAAATCTGTCTCAGTTTTCGAAAGGTTCATGCACCACAGAATATGTTCGACGCGGTTTGGGGTAGCAAATCTTAATGAAAATGCATGAAATTTTACAGAGGTATTTAAGACTCATAGATCTACAACTTTCATGTTTATCACAAGTCCTAATTCAGCCTAGATCCAAGGTCAAAATGGCTAACAAGTTCGAGATTCAAACCTGCCGAAGTTCTAAGTTCGAAAAACGGGCAGCAGTGTTCAGATTCGGTTTTTGGGCATCAAATCATAACGAAAAATTACGAAACTTTTACACAAGGTAGATCTACGTCTTAGGAACACTTTGTATGTTTTGAGTTTTCTCGTTTGAAGACTTTTAAGGGTTCGAAAAATTCATCCAAAAACGCTGCGCGCGTATGAAACCTCTTTTGACAGATTTTATTAATTTTCTTGAGTTGAATCTCTATGTTTGGTTGCATTTTAAGTCACCCAAAACCATAGTAAGGTTAACTTACAAAGATTGTGTTCTTGAGTCGTCCAAACACCTACGAACGGATCTACGAAATGCAAAGTTCCCGACTTTGGCCACGAACGTATTTGCAATCAACGATTCAAGAGTTAGATTGGGGATTTGAGAGGAAAAACGAGATTGAGAACCTAAGATACTACTTACCAAAGATCTAAGCACTGTGATCCTTGATCTACACACTTCCTTGGTCGGATTTGGTTGCCGGAAAGTCGCCGGAACTTCGCCGGAAAGTCGTCGGAAGGTATTTTGGCTTTGGGAGAGTTTTGGGAGTGAAGAGGGATGAAGAATAAGTTATGGGGCTGATCATGGGGTGTTGGGGGTGGGTTTTGGCCATAAAAGGGACAAAAATCCGACAAGGGATCGGCTGCTACAGTACCCGCACGTGCTACAGTAGTGCTACAGTACTGCTACAGTACTGCTACAGTAGACACGTGCTACAGTAACTTTTAAATTTTTTTTTTTTTCTTTAATATTAAGATTCCTTCTCTACAAAAATAAAAATCATAATGTGGGAATTATCCGTGATTGTTGGGACAATTCGATAAACTCGTTTCGAGTTGTTATCTTCCGATAAATAATAAATTCCGCTCTCTCGGAATTATTTCGGTTTTAATAATTTAAATCCAATTCTTTATTTTTGGATTTAAATTTTCGATGGCGATTTCTCGGGTATTACAATCTACCCTCCTTAAAAATCAACTTCGTCCCCGAAGTTGCGCGACTTATTGATCGATTGATTGATTGCGATTGTATCATTGTGATTTGTTGTTTAATATTATTTGACTGAACCCAGAATTGAAATTTCCAAGTTGCCTACGTACCCTGTGAAGGGATCAAGTCATTACGTAGTTCAAAACAATTTGAATTTGTTCATTTGGGATACAAAATATTCGGGTCGTTACATCCTCTCCCCCTTAAGATTACAGTTATGTCCCCATAACTGCCTATTCAGTACTCTCAAGAGGTTTCGGGTTTTGGTCTTTATTCTGAGGGTGTTGGTGCCCTTGGTTGTTGCCACCTTGACCGTCTGGGTTTCGTGGTTGCTTAGGTCGAGTAGTCATATCCTCTCTCTTGTTGATGTTCTCTTTCCGTGTCCGGCAATCACGCAACTGATGACCATGTCGACCACATCGAAGGCATGCTCCAGGCTGAGGGCATCCTCTCGCATAATGCGGTTTACCACACTTTGGACATGGTGGCGCATAGTCACCATGGTTGAAGGCTATCCCCTTTTTCTCCCCATTGTCATTTTGATGTTGTCCTTTCGTGTTTCCATCGAAATGGTCCTTATCCACCTTGTATTCTCCTTGTGGTCCTTGGTTAGTCTCATCTACCGGTTTCCGTTTCAGTCCTTGGACTCGTGCAACCGCTACCGCACGATCATAAACCGTCTGCAGGTTCGCGAATTGTCCTACTGCAAGTATCTCCCGGATACTAAGGTTCAGACCCATCTCAAATTTCTGAGCCTTGTCAGAGTCGGTTAGTACTATCCTCGTAGCAAATCGTACCAATTCCTTAAACCGGGTGTAATACTCCTGCACCGTCCGTCCCTCTTGCTTTAGTGATAAGAACTCTTCGTACATTGCCGCCTTGGTGCTCATGGGGTAGAATCGGTCCCTTAGGCCCTCCTTAAGTTCATTCCACGAATAAGTTTCTTCAGCTTCCTCCAAATTCCTCTGGAGGTTTTGCCACCACTCATCGGCTTCGCCTCCTAAGTAGTAGGTTGCTACTCGTATCCTTGCCTCATCAGGACATTTGATAGCATCCAAGAGCTTATCAAATGTACGGATCCACCCCTCTAGTTCGGCGGGATCCTCCTGCCCATCGTAGCGTGGTGGTTGATAGGGATTCACCAACGCTAGATAGTTGGGTTGAGCTACGGGTGGAGGTACTGTTTGTGTCCTATGCACCTCGGCATTTCCTAATGCTACTAGGACTTCCTCCATAGTCCTTAGACGTTCTTCCATGTTGTTGGGTGTAGGAGGCACTTGATCTCCGACGTTCGGAGGAATCTCATTGTTGTTAGGTGTGTTTGGGAGGCCAGTGTCAGTGCCGTTTGGGCTTATCTTCCTCAATTTTCTTCTAGATGCCATTTTCTATTATAGAAGCGCGCGAAGATGAGTTCGTAAGTGAATCAAGATCTAGGACTAAGGCAACGTTAGTCTTAAGTTAGCGCTTCTAAGCCAAAGTCATGTCGAGTTCTAAGGTAGGAGTGTTTCTTATCACCGATAATTCACATAAAAAGAGTTAGTGTAAATATTTATGTATGCATATGCATATGTGTCCCCCCAAAAAAAAATTTTATGCATGCATTTATTTATCCATGGGTTTTAAAAATAAATTTATTCTATGGATAGATTAAAATAAGGATAAAAGGTTTGGGCCACTATATTGGGCCGAAAGAAATAAATTATTTGGGCTTTAAATAAAAACAAGGCTATTGGGCCAAGATAATTTCTTGGGCTTCTAAAAAAAAATTTTTTTGGGCTAAAAATTTGGGCTTTAATTTCAAAATAATAATTGGGCTCTTTAAAATAGTAGCTTAAAAATATTCTGGGCTATGTAAAATAATAGCTTTAAAATATTTCGGGCTCTGATACCAACTTTGGTATCAGATATTTTCTTTAAAATAAATAGCTTTAAAATAGTCTGGGCTCTGATACCACATTGTAACACCCCGGTTTTGGTAACCCAGGCCGGGATGCCACCGCCACACCTCCCTAGTAAGACACGGTTTCTCCGAGCTCACTAAAGAGATGCAAGGCTATGGTTTTTCAGAATTAAAAATATTCAAACAGCCCATTCATAAATAATTTAAAAATAATACATCAGAGTTGCAGCGGAAATTTTAATTTGTGCAGCGGAAATAAATTGTAAGGGCCGACATGGCCAAAACACGGGTTAAACAGGCCCGTTCATGCAAGTCGTAATTAAATGCAGGGATTTAAAATAGAGATTTCCCCAAATATTCCCATGTATGCATATGACGATGCATACTCTTCATACTCTGTAAGAAAAAGAGGATAAATGGTTTGGGTCAGCAAAAACGCGCTGAGTAAGTTAACACATAGCATGATTTAGGGGTTTCAAAGCCTTTAATTAAAATTTAATGAAAAGATGCTTGTAGGTAATACACAATTTAATTTAATCATCCACTAATATATAAATGGCATGATTTAAAACAAGAATTTCCACGTGATCATAATTCAATTTGTATAGTAAAATGATTTGCAAGGCATAAATACTTAAAAATATTAAATCTTTTATCTTCCCGTTAAGTAACCATTCCTCAATATTCAATTTAGCCGGCAATCCGGCGGCCGCAGCCGTATCGCATTTCAAGTACTTCATTGGCCGTCTTGGCACAGTTTATCATGTTTCATGTTTCAAGTTTATATTTCAATCTCCATTCGGCAAGCATTATATTTCAATTGCCTTTCGGCAAGCATTATATTTCAATTGCCTTTCGGCAAGCAAGATATTTCAATTGCCTTTCGGCAAGCAAGATATTTCAATTGCCTTTCGGCAAGCAAAGTATTTCAATTGCCTTTCGGCAAGCAAAGATATTTCAATTGCCTTTCGGCAAGCAAAGTATTTCAATTGTATTTTATTTCAAAGGGATTGCCCATCATTTAAACCTTAAAGGCTAATTTCATGTTTCGACAAGATTTCAAGATCTCTCAAGTTTAAAACCGATCGATGTCACAGTTTGCGCCTTTTCAATTTAAAAATCCATTTCTTAGGCGATTGATCTGAAATTTTCACAGTAACTCAAAAACATCCCAATAAACAACTTTCATGTTTTAGGTTTTCCGAAATTATGTGAGGAAACGGGTGAAATTTTACAATCTTTGCCGAGTATGAAATCTGCCAACTTTTCTAAAACAGCGCACTGATTTTCAAAAGAATATTTGACATAGCAAACGAGCTCCAAAATTTATGAAATTTTACAGGCACTTAAAAGACACCAAAATAAACAAGTTTTATTAGAGGCAAATTATGCAAATTCATCACGGATTAAGTCAGATTAATCAACTAAGTTCGGTCTTAAAATCTGTCTCAGTTTTCGAAAGGTTCATGCACCACAGAATATGTTCGACGCGGTTTGGGGTAGCAAATCTTAATGAAAATGCATGAAATTTTACAGAGGTATTTAAGACTCATAGATCTACAACTTTCATGTTTATCACAAGTCCTAATTCAGCCTAGATCCAAGGTCAAAATGGCTAACAAGTTCGAGATTCAAACCTGCCGAAGTTCTAAGTTCGAAAAACGGGCAGCAGTGTTCAGATTCGGTTTTTGGGCATCAAATCATAACGAAAAATTACGAAACTTTTACACAAGGTAGATCTACGTCTTAGGAACACTTTGTATGTTTTGAGTTTTCTCGTTTGAAGACTTTTAAGGGTTCGAAAAATTCATCCAAAAACGCTGCGCGCGTATGAAACCTCTTTTGACAGATTTTATTAATTTTCTTGAGTTGAATCTCTATGTTTGGTTGCATTTTAAGTCACCCAAAACCATAGTAAGGTTAACTTACAAAGATTGTGTTCTTGAGTCGTCCAAACACCTACGAACGGATCTACGAAATGCAAAGTTCCCGACTTTGGCCACGAACGTATTTGCAATCAACGATTCAAGAGTTAGATTGGGGATTTGAGAGGAAAAACGAGATTGAGAACCTAAGATACTACTTACCAAAGATCTAAGCACTGTGATCCTTGATCTACACACTTCCTTGGTCGGATTTGGTTGCCGGAAAGTCGCCGGAACTTCGCCGGAAAGTCGTCGGAAGGTATTTTGGCTTTGGGAGAGTTTTGGGAGTGAAGAGGGATGAAGAATAAGTTATGGGGCTGATCATGGGGTGTTGGGGGTGGGTTTTGGCCATAAAAGGGACAAAAATCCGACAAGGGATCGGCTGCTACAGTACCCGCACGTGCTACAGTAGTGCTACAGTACTGCTACAGTACTGCTACAGTAGACACGTGCTACAGTAACTTTTAAATTTTTTTTTTTTCTTTAATATTAAGATTCCTTCTCTACAAAAATAAAAATCATAATGTGGGAATTATCCGTGATTGTTGGGACAATTCGATAAACTCGTTTCGAGTTGTTATCTTCCGATAAATAATAAATTCCGCTCTCTCGGAATTATTTCGGTTTTAATAATTTAAATCCAATTCTTTATTTTTGGATTTAAATTTTCGATGGCGATTTCTCGGGTATTACAATCTACCCTCCTTAAAAATCAACTTCGTCCCCGAAGTTGCGCGACTTATTGATCGATTGATTGATTGCGATTGTATCATTGTGATTTGTTGTTTAATATTATTTGACTGAACCCAGAATTGAAATTTCCAAGTTGCCTACGTACCCTGTGAAGGGATCAAGTCATTACGTAGTTCAAAACAATTTGAATTTGTTCATTTGGGATACAAAATATTCGGGTCGTTACATCCTCTCCCCCTTAAGATTACAGTTATGTCCCCATAACTGCCTATTCAGTACTCTCAAGAGGTTTCGGGTTTTGGTCTTTATTCTGAGGGTGTTGGTGCCCTTGGTTGTTGCCACCTTGACCGTCTGGGTTTCGTGGTTGCTTAGGTCGAGTAGTCATATCCTCTCTCTTGTTGATGTTCTCTTTCCGTGTCCGGCAATCACGCAACTGATGACCATGTCGACCACATCGAAGGCATGCTCCAGGCTGAGGGCATCCTCTCGCATAATGCGGTTTACCACACTTTGGACATGGTGGCGCATAGTCACCATGGTTGAAGGCTATCCCCTTTTTCTCCCCATTGTCATTTTGATGTTGTCCTTTCGTGTTTCCATCGAAATGGTCCTTATCCACCTTGTATTCTCCTTGTGGTCCTTGGTTAGTCTCATCTACCGGTTTCCGTTTCAGTCCTTGGACTCGTGCAACCGCTACCGCACGATCATAAACCGTCTGCAGGTTCGCGAATTGTCCTACTGCAAGTATCTCCCGGATACTAAGGTTCAGACCCATCTCAAATTTCTGAGCCTTGTCAGAGTCGGTTAGTACTATCCTCGTAGCAAATCGTACCAATTCCTTAAACCGGGTGTAATACTCCTGCACCGTCCGTCCCTCTTGCTTTAGTGATAAGAACTCTTCGTACATTGCCGCCTTGGTGCTCATGGGGTAGAATCGGTCCCTTAGGCCCTCCTTAAGTTCATTCCACGAATAAGTTTCTTCAGCTTCCTCCAAATTCCTCTGGAGGTTTTGCCACCACTCATCGGCTTCGCCTCCTAAGTAGTAGGTTGCTACTCGTATCCTTGCCTCATCAGGACATTTGATAGCATCCAAGAGCTTATCAAATGTACGGATCCACCCCTCTAGTTCGGCGGGATCCTCCTGCCCATCGTAGCGTGGTGGTTGATAGGGATTCACCAACGCTAGATAGTTGGGTTGAGCTACGGGTGGAGGTACTGTTTGTGTCCTATGCACCTCGGCATTTCCTAATGCTACTAGGACTTCCTCCATAGTCCTTAGACGTTCTTCCATGTTGTTGGGTGTAGGAGGCACTTGATCTCCGACGTTCGGAGGAATCTCATTGTTGTTAGGTGTGTTTGGGAGGCCAGTGTCAGTGCCGTTTGGGCTTATCTTCCTCAATTTTCTTCTAGGTGCCATTTTCTATTATAGAAGCGCGCGAAGATGAGTTCGTAAGTGAATCAAGATCTAGGACTAAGGCAACGTTAGTCTTAAGTTAGCGCTTCTAAGCCAAAGTCATGTCGAGTTCTAAGGTAGGAGTGTTTCTTATCACCGATAATTCACATAAAAAGAGTTAGTGTAAATATTTATGTATGCATATGCATATGTGTCCCCCCAAAAAAAAATTTTATGCATGCATTTATTTATCCATGGGTTTTAAAAATAAATTTATTCTATGGATAGATTAAAATAAGGATAAAAGGTTTGGGCCACTATATTGGGCCGAAAGAAATAAATTATTTGGGCTTTAAATAAAAACAAGGCTATTGGGCCAAGATAATTTCTTGGGCTTCTAAAAAAAAATTTTTTTGGGCTAAAAATTTGGGCTTTAATTTCAAAATAATAATTGGGCTCTTTAAAATAGTAGCTTAAAAATATTCTGGGCTATGTAAAATAATAGCTTTAAAATATTTCGGGCTCTGATACCAACTTTGGTATCAGATATTTTCTTTAAAATAAATAGCTTTAAAATAGTCTGGGCTCTGATACCACATTGTAATACCCCGGTTTTGGTAACCCAGGCCGGGATGCCACCGCCACACCTCCCTAGTAAGACACGGTTTCTCCGAGCTCACTAAAGAGATGCAAGGCTATGGTTTTTCAGAATTAAAAATATTCAAACAGCCCATTCATAGATAATTTAAAAATAATACATCAGAGTTGCAGCGGAAATTTTAATTTGTGCAGCGGAAATAAATTGTAAGGGCCGACATGGCCAAAACACGGGTTTAAACAGGCCCGTTCATGCAAGTCGTAATTAAATGCAGGGATTTAAAATAGAGATTTCCCCAAATATTCCCATGTATGCATATGACGATGCATACTCTTCATACTCTGTAAGAAAAAGAGGATAAATGGTTTGGGTCAGCAAAAACGCGCTGAGTAAGTTAACACATAGCATGATTTAGGGGTTTCAAAGCCTTTAATTAAAATTTAATGAAAAGATGCTTGTAGGTAATACACAATTTAATTTAATCATCCACTAATATATAAATGGCATGATTTAAAACAAGAATTTCCACGTGATCATAATTCAATTTGTATAGTAAAATGATTTGCAAGGCATAAATACTTAAAAATATTAAATCTTTTATCTTCCCGTTAAGTAACCATTCCTCAATATTCAATTTAGCCGGCAATCCGGCGGCCGCAGCCGTATCGCATTTCAAGTACTTCATTGGCCGTCTTGGCACAGTTTATCATGTTTCATGTTTCAAGTTTATATTTCAATCTCCATTCGGCAAGCATTATATTTCAATTGCCTTTCGGCAAGCATTATATTTCAATTGCCTTTCGGCAAGCAAGATATTTCAATTGCCTTTCGGCAAGCAAGATATTTCAATTGCCTTTCGGCAAGCAAAGTATTTCAATTGCCTTTCGGCAAGCAAAGATATTTCAATTGCCTTTCGGCAAGCAAAGTATTTCAATTGCCTTTCGGCAAGCAAAGTATTTCAATTGTATTTTATTTCAAAGGGATTGCCCATCATTTAAACCTTAAAGGCTAATTTCATGTTTCGACAAGATTTCAAGATCTCTCAAGTTTAAAACCGATCGATGTCACAGTTTGCGCCTTTTCAATTTAAAAATCCATTTCTTAGGCGATTGATCTGAAATTTTCACAGTAACTCAAAAACATCCCAATAAACAACTTTCATGTTTTAGGTTTTCCGAAATTATGTGAGGAAACGGGTGAAATTTTACAATCTTTGCCGAGTATGAAATCTGCCAACTTTTCTAAAACAGCGCACTGATTTTCAAAAGAATATTTGACATAGCAAACGAGCTCCAAAATTTATGAAATTTTACAGGCACTTAAAAGACACCAAAATAAACAAGTTTTATTAGAGGCAAATTATGCAAATTCATCACGGATTAAGTCAGATTAATCAACTAAGTTCGGTCTTAAAATCTGTCTCAGTTTTCGAAAGGTTCATGCACCACAGAATATGTTCGACGCGGTTTGGGGTAGCAAATCTTAATGAAAATGCATGAAATTTTACAGAGGTATTTAAGACTCATAGATCTACAACTTTCATGTTTATCACAAGTCCTAATTCAGCCTAGATCCAAGGTCAAAATGGCTAACAAGTTCGAGATTCAAACCTGCCGAAGTTCTAAGTTCGAAAAACGGGCAGCAGTGTTCAGATTCGGTTTTTGGGCATCAAATCATAACGAAAAATTACGAAACTTTTACACAAGGTAGATCTACGTCTTAGGAACACTTTGTATGTTTTGAGTTTTCTCGTTTGAAGACTTTTAAGGGTTCGAAAAATTCATCCAAAAACGCTGCGCGCGTATGAAACCTCTTTTGACAGATTTTATTAATTTTCTTGAGTTGAATCTCTATGTTTGGTTGCATTTTAAGTCACCCAAAACCATAGTAAGGTTAACTTACAAAGATTGTGTTCTTGAGTCGTCCAAACACCTACGAACGGATCTACGAAATGCAAAGTTCCCGACTTTGGCCACGAACGTATTTGCAATCAACGATTCAAGAGTTAGATTGGGGATTTGAGAGGAAAAACGAGATTGAGAACCTAAGATACTACTTACCAAAGATCTAAGCACTGTGATCCTTGATCTACACACTTCCTTGGTCGGATTTGGTTGCCGGAAAGTCGCCGGAACTTCGCCGGAAAGTCGTCGGAAGGTATTTTGGCTTTGGGAGAGTTTTGGGAGTGAAGAGGGATGAAGAATAAGTTATGGGGCTGATCATGGGGTGTTGGGGGTGGGTTTTGGCCATAAAAGGGACAAAAATCCGACAAGGGATCGGCTGCTACAGTACCCGCACGTGCTACAGTAGTGCTACAGTACTGCTACAGTACTGCTACAGTAGACACGTGCTACAGTAACTTTTAAATTTTTTTTTTTCTTTAATATTAAGATTCCTTCTCTACAAAAATAAAAATCATAATGTGGGAATTATCCGTGATTGTTGGGACAATTCGATAAACTCGTTTCGAGTTGTTATCTTCCGATAAATAATAAATTCCGCTCTCTCGGAATTATTTCGGTTTTAATAATTTAAATCCAATTCTTTATTTTTGGATTTAAATTTTCGATGGCGATTTCTCGGGTATTACATGGTGCGGCGGTGCTCGGTGGTGGGACGGAGGTGGAAATGGATGATGAAGGGCGGCGGCCGGAGCAGGGGGTGGTGCGGCGGTGGCCGAGGCTGCTGGTGGTGTGAGGTGGTGGTTGTGAGATGGTGAAGATGGTGGTGAGGGCGAGGGCCGCCGGCCGGCGGCGGCGGCGCCGGCGGCAGTGGATGAGGATTAGGGTTAGGTTTTAGGGTTAGGGTTTGGGTTTGGAAGCTTGGGCTTGAAGTGGTTGGGCTAGGGTGGTTTGGGCCTGTGGAGTGGAGAAAACTTTGGACTGAAAATTGGGCCAGATTCAATTTGGATTGGATTTAAGACTCTTGGACCAAATCACCTGCAATTAATTAAATAAAAGGATTAGTGGACCAATTAATTGTAATTAAAACAGAAAAATGGAAATAAAGATAAACATAAGAAATAAATAAATATATACATAAAAAAATGTAATGATATAAATATAATATTTATTCCACTTGATTATTTGGTTTGTATTCTATTTAATGAATCCGAGTTTCACCGAATAGACAACACTGAACCAAAATTAATCAAGTGTATGGTTTTTAATATTTTTATCATGTTTTTGGATTTTTAATACAAATATAATAAAAATAACAATATTTTTGTGTTTTTCAATACCAGCTTATTATTTATACAAACTTGCATATATCTGTCAAATTCAACTGCTTTCTTATTAAAATAAGACCGGAATGCGATCAAATGTCCGTATTAGACACGGAAATAGATTGAAAATAATGGTCAATTTTGGCCATTATCACTTGGAAATCTAAATTCTAAGTTCAGTCACAAAATAAATCACAAAAACGTTAGGAGGAATTGGAACTAATTTAACTAGGCTAATTATGGCACGGAAATATTATGAGCGTTAAACCCGAACTCGTAACAAATTTAAGGTAAAGATTTCGAATCGGAAACGACCCGAGGAGTCGAGCCAACACGTAGAGGATAGAAAACCGATAGAGAAAAGAAGAAAAGACCCGGCGGACCACGCGGACCGCCGAACCGGCCGGTCCGGCCGACACGCGGCCTCCGCGCACCGCCGCGCGGACACCGCGCGGCAGGAGGAGACGCGTCCCAGGACTGGTCGCGCTTGCTCCGCGCAGACATCCCTATACGTGCGCGTCACCACCGCGCCAGAGGTGCAGGAGGTGTAAACTTTCCTTCCATGGCGATTTTCTTGCCTAAATTATGATTCCCTTCGATGGTAAACGGATCCCACCCTTGGGAAGGGCTTAAGAACATATAGGGATGCCCTCACCCCCATTTACACAGAAAACACAAGTCCCTACACTCTCATTCTTCCTCTCCAAGCCAAAATCTCTTTGACTCCACTTTCCGGCGAGTATTCCGGCGACGACGAGGCAAATGGGATGAAGCCTCTGCTTCCTAGACCTTTGGTAAGTCATGGTATAGTGTTTAGTTTGTCCATAAACCTTAAAAACTCGAAATCTAACATCCTTTCCTTTGCTACGATTTCATGTCGGGGGACGAACAAAAAGCGATCGGAGAAGTTGGCCGTTCGTCGCGACCTTAGGACATCCGAAAACCCCTTACAGCGGCCATATTCTCTAACTAAGTAAGTTAAGACCTTACTCTTCAATTTTTATGGTTTATTGTTGTTTAAAACATAATATCTAGACACGTAACTAAAATCGGTTTTCAAAAAACCCTATTTTCGTCCAATTTTAGAAACTCGCCTAAAACCCGACCTTCGGGAATTCAAACCAAAAACTTTTCAACATAGATTTTGTTCATAAGACTCTAGTATACCTTGTGTCCAAATTTCAGCCATTGACATAAAGATTTGTTATCCCAAATCGTACCGTAAATTTTCTGTAATAAAACCGAACGTTTGAATTCTGGACAGATTTATTGACTCGACTTGATGCATATTTTTCACCCATTTTTAGATCGATTCAAATTTGCATTTTTAAACAAACGTTGTAGATAATTGTGTCTAAATTATGCATATAAAATTTCATGAATTTTGGAGTTCATTTGATATGTCAAAACGGACGATATCAGAACCTGTTCTAAACCGATTTTTGAATCCGCGTGTATGCAGCGTTTTGATGTCGACTTTTGAACATCTAAAATTCATTATTTCCAAAATATTAAAACATGAAAGTTGTTCATTAAGGTGTTATGTACATCCTGTAAAAAGTTTGGACCAATTAGATTTGAAATGAAATTTTAATCTGCGTCGCACGTAACTGTGTCGGAATCAGTCTTTTTTGACAGAAATCTTCTTTTGCAAAGAACTCAAAATTTGACTCATTTCGAAACGTTATTTCCAAAAACTTAAAACATGAAAGTTGTTCGTATGTGTGTTCTTGAGCTACTGTGTAAATTTTAGAATTTTTGGTTTAAAGTTGAATTTTTAATTAAGAAAGGCGTAAACTGTGTCGAATCGGATTTTTTCGAACTTGAGAAAACTCGAACTACGAAACGCGATATCGAATATTTTGTAACATTGAAATATGAACTTTCGAAAAATCTCGTTCACTAGGCTGAGCCGATCTTCATGCTATCATTATTTTTGAGATTGCCTCGTTAGTGGTCTCCTTACTATCTGAGATTGCCTCGTTAGTGATCTCGCGCGCTGTGTTATTTGGATCGCCTCGTTAGTGGTCCTACTATCTTTGAGACTGCCTCGTTAGTGGTCTCCCATTTATGTGAACTGCCTCGTTAGTGGTCCTACGATTTGAGATTGCCTCGTTAGTGATCTCCCCGGTATGATGTCCTCTTCTTAGTTTGCGGGATAAAATATAAAAGACTTGCGTGAGTGTTTAATTATGCTTAAATTTTATTTACCATGTTTTTAAATTATGCTTCTAAATTAAGTTCTTAAATTATGCTTTTAAATTACGCCTTTAAATTGAGTCCTTTAATTATGTATTCTCGTCTTGAATAAATTAATCATGTTCTTCCGCTGCGAGTAAATTATGAATTTTAAATTAATGCATGAAAAGTGTAATTTTAATTAAACACATGTAACCCCTTAAATTGTTTAGTTAGAGATTAACTTACTCGGTATATTTTTATACTGATAAACCCGTTGTTATTTTTCTTTTACAGAGTATGTCGAGTGACGCATGCATTTGCACTTGGGGGAAAACTTTTATGAACATTTTTATTCACTGCATTTTACTACTGTTTTACCGGGCCTGTTGAACCCGAGGTTTGGCCGTGTTGGCCGTGGTTATTTTTCCCGCTGCATTTACTCTATCTCGTGCATGGATGATTATTACTTCCGTATTTTGAATTAAATATTATTAAATTCCGGACTCAATATTGAAATGTTTTTAAATCTTTTACGTACCCATAAGCCTTGCATCTCCTCGGTGAGCTCGGGAAGCCTTGTCTTGCTAGGGAGATGTGGCGGTGACATCCCGGCCTGGGTTATCAAATCCGGGGTGTTACACAGAGTTCAGCCTATTGGGCTTGGATTTCAGTGACTTGAACCTTGAGTTGGGTTAGATCGTGTTGATCCTCTTCTCTTAGATTTGCTAGGTGGCCCATGTTAGCCTCCAACTGTTCTACCCGCATTTTAAAATTGTTTACATTTTGTGGTGATTCAAGATTTGCGATAATCAATTTCATCATAAGGTTCACCATATTCGCGTTTGGTTCGGCCATCTAGTGTCAACAAGATAGGTTAGAGTTAGAACATATTTCAAGCAAGGTTAAGATATGCAAGAATTTAAATCTACATGCAATATGCATGTGCAATCCCCCCAATAAAAATTTAATTTATGCATGCATTTATTTATCCATGGGTTTTAAAATAAATTTTATTGTCATGGATAATTAAAAATAAGGGTAAAAGGTTTGGGCCACTATATTGGGCTAAAAGTAATAAATTATTTGGGTTCAAGTAAAAACATGGGTATTGGGCCAGCATATTTGAGCTAACATAATTAAATATTGGGCTAAAAATTTGGGCTAGAAAAATTTTGGGCTCAAAATAATAAGTAGTTTTAAAATAATGGTTTAAAAATAATACTAGTTTAAAATAATAGTTCAAAATAGTAATAATAGTTTTAAAATATTCCGGGCTCTGATACCAACTTGTAACACCCTGGATTTGATAACCCAGGCCGGGATGCCACAGCCACACCTCCCATGCAAGACAGGACTTCATTCGAGCTCACTTGAGAGATGCAAGGCTAAAGGTATTTCAAAAATGATTTAAAAACAAACAAGTCCGGAAGTACTTAAATTTAAAATAGAGTAGTAATTATCCATGTACGATAATAATCAAGTTTATGCAGCGGAAATAAAATAAAAGGGCCGACATGGCCAAAATATGGGTTAACAGGCCCTTATGCAAGTCACGTAAAACTATGAAATATAATGTCCAAAAATAATCCCCCGAATGCATGATCATGCTCCGTACTCTGTAATAGAAAAATGTAAAACAACGTTTATCAGTATAAAAGAATACTGAGTAAGACACTACCTAACGTATCAATACAGGGGTTTTAAATTTTAATAAATAAAAATACATTTTTAAGCATGCATATTTAAAACATGAATTTGACCAATTTATAGACAATAATAATTTAATTCACAACAAAATTTAAAAATAATAAATTAAGGCATAGGCATAATTTTAAGACATGACATGATAGATAATTTAATAACAGGAGTAGACATAATTTAAAAGAAAGATAAAGTCTTTTAATTTTCCCCGTTTACTAAGAAGAGGACGCCACAACCAAGTTTCTCAAGTATCGCATATCTCAAGTATCAATTTCAGAATCGCCGAAGCAATCCGCTTATCGCGCCATACACAGTACCACTCCGAAGCCTCGAGTAACCCATACGGATACACACGAGAGTGTAGACTAGTTTCCATTGGCCGTTTTGGCAATTTTTCATATCGTCCATTCAAGCACGATTTTCAAGTTAGAGGGGCACCCTGCAGAGCACTCACCCCCTACTTCACGTGGAGATCTAGCTTAGCCTAGATTAATGGGTTTTTGAAAAATGTTTCTATCATTTAGATATAGCTCAGAAATCGTGTGTTTTCAAAAAACGTCGAGTTTTTCAACGTATCAACCAAAGTCGTTGCCGTAGTTTACGCCATTTCAATTTAAAAATTCACTTTAAAAGCAATCAACTTAAAATTTATACATCACTTCAAAAACACGCTAACGAACATTTTTCGTGTTTTAAATTTCTCGAAATTAGGTAAGGAACCAAGTCAAATTTTGCCATCTTTTCAGAAAGTGAAATCTGTCTTGATTTCAGAAGCAGGGCACGAATTTTTAAACAGGTTTTCGACCTAGCAAACGAATTCTAAAATTTATGAAATTTTAGAGGCACATTACGACATACAAAATAAACAAGTTTTATTAGAGGCATTTTGTCCGAAAGCATTACGGATTAAATCAGATTAATTCATTATAGTCGGATAGAAAATCTGTCAAGATTTTGTTTCAAAAATGCAGACTGTTTAGATCGATTTTGAAGACTCAAACATTACTGAAAATTCACGAAATTTTAAACACACATTCTTAAGACAATTATCTACAACTTTTATGTTTACACCAAAGATTGGTTTTGAAAGAATCCTTAAGAAAAACACCAAAGAAGTCAAACACTCTAATCTGTCCACTTTTCAATTTTGTTTAAAAACTTCAGAAAATACCAGACGGATTTTGGGGCATCAAATCTTGATGAAAATGTATGAAAATTTGACACAACCTAGATTAAGATGTTAGGAACTAAACTCTAGTTCGGAGTTTTCCGTTTCGGATTTTCGAAATAGGAGTTTTTGTTAGATTTCAGATAACGCGCAAAAGTGAATCTTTTAAGTTCGATTTTAATGTTTTGATTAAAACTAGTGTTACGAACGATTATAAGCCACCTATATGGATATGTAAGGCGTTTTCTCACTTTAGATGAGATCTAGGTCGCCTCTGAATCGTCCGGCGTCTACGGGATCACGAACGGATCTCCTCAACTCGATTTCCTCTTCCTTTGGCCACGAACCGAATTTGCAAGTAAAAATCTATAGTTAGATTGAATTTTTGGATTCAAAAAGGTGTCAGAAAAATCAAAATCCACTTACCAACGTCCTAGGGGTCTGTCTTCTCCTTCTCAAGTCCTTCTTGTTCGGATTCGGTCGTCGGAAACTCAAGAACACAAGGGAATATGGGGTTTTCGGTTTTGGGAGAACTTGGGAGAGAGTTTGGAAGACAATGTGTGAAGGGAGTCTGATGAGAATGGCCAAGAATCTGTCCCAAGTCGTCCCTAATACCCTTCCATCGCCTGGGATCATGTTTCCAAAGTCGGGGGTCGAAAATAAGGTAAGAAATTGCCGAAACGTGCAAGAATATCACATCCTGTATGATCACGCGGCCGTGGCATGTTTTCCCTCCAGACCGTGAGGCCACGGCGCGGCTCTCGGCAGGGCTGCGTCGTGGTCCGGGCCGTGCGATCCGTCGGGCCTTTTCTCCTCTCTTTCGGGTTTCTATCCTCTTACGTGTTCGGGCTCGATTTTTCGGGTCATCCTCGGACTACGATTCCTATCTTAAATTTATTTCGACTTAAATTGATTTCGTGTTTGAAATCTTAAATCCATGGAGTTTGGATTCGTCGGCTTCTAATTCGTCGTCTTTTGACTCCCGCGCATTTCCGACTTCACGGGTTCTTGGAATCAAAATTCCTTCGCTCTTCGGATTTAATTCTATTTCTTCTTATAAAAATTACGGGTATTACACTTCCCCCAAAGTGTGTCTTTCGTAGAAGGGCATCTATATTTGTATAAATAGATATATTTAACACTGTAATAAGGGTTCCAATACCACCCAATATTTTCATAATGTCTATCTTAATTTTTCAGTACTTTTAGTTACCGCTTTCTTTAATTGCTTTCATTACTGCATTTTGCATTTTCCTTTCCTTTATTTTTTCGCGATGCTCTAGTTTCTAGCCTTCATTGGGATAGTTCCCATTCCTCCTTCCGTCTTGAAGGCTCCCTCCAGAGGATTAAGCATTACTCCGAAACGACAGTAACACGAGTACATTGGCAGCTCGCCCTCAGTCTCTTCAATTTCTTACATCAATCCACGGAATCATCCCGTGTTGCTGGTTCTATAAATTTAGCTTGACAAAAATCCAGGGCTTCATCTTCCTCATCAAACAATACCCTCAATTGTTTCAATGGGCAATCATGCCCTGGCGTATATGGCGTTTTGCATATATGGCGTTTTGCAGTGCAAACATAATGCCTTCACTGTTAATTCTGCGTAATCCTAAGGGGATATGTGAGAAAAATAAGACCGGGCAGTCGACTGTCCCGAGGCAACAGATGATAGTGGTTTGGAAACGATTTCATCATTAGCACCCCCCTCCCCCCCGGGCTGCTGTGGCTGTTTGTCTGCCCAGGACTAGCATTGAATGTTTTCTGTGGCTAGGATGGTGTATTGTGGGTGTGCATAGAATTCCATTCACCAGATGTCCACCCCTTGTAAGCCAAGGTTATCTTCAAAGTCTCTAGCAAGCTCCATTGACGTTTCTAAATCCCTGGAATGAAGCAATCGCAGAGCATCTCGAATAGAATGTGCCAACCCTTCATAAAATACCCTAGATAATGTTCCTCACTAAGTCCTGGGACTTGGCTTACCAACTGCACAAATAGAGTAATATATTATTCAACGGAGCCCGATTGTTTCACATCCGCTAGCCGCTCAAAAGGACCCCCTTTAAAACGAGGATTCAACCGAGCAACGAGTGCTTGTGAAAACTCCTCCCATGTTAGGCCTGGTTTTGTGTGATCGATAAAGTCACCCAATATAAAGCCGAATCTGCCATGGCCACCACCGCAAAGGCCACTTTCTGACTCCATGGCCACCACCGCAAAGGCCACTTTCTGACTGGCGCCAATCTCATGTATCTCAAACTGCTGATTAGCTCGAACCAACCACCCGATTGGATCAATCCCTTAAAACTCGGCAATTGGAGCATCAAGTGCTTCCCACTTGGGACCGTGACTGGAGCTCTTGGTTCCTCTTCGGATATGGAAGAAACATCATCGTCTTTTTTTGTGGTAAATTGTCGAATCGCGCATGTGATATTGGCAAGCGTAGCCATGATGTCTGTCAATTGCGTATTCACAGCCACCAATTGTGCCTTCGTCGATGCCTTATCAGATTCCAGCTTATCTAATCTCTCAATTTGTGATCGAGTCATCTTTTTATAAAGGGATCCGACAGGTCGGACCAAATTGTTAGAAACAAGAGAACAAATATAGCAAAACAAACACTTGAAAAGAGAAATCCCTAGATGGCAACTTCACCACAGGTTAGCCTACGGCTCACAATTTGATTACTTCTTTGTATATCCTCCAAAATACTAAACAAAATAAGTCCTACGGCCCACAAGTCAAATATTAAAATAATAACAATGTATAAAAATAGATCCAGGCCCTAGAGCATAAACAAAATGCCTAAGCCTTTCCAGCGACGATACACAACCAGCGGCCGTGGACCACGATCATCTTGCATTTGTAGTTCCTCATCAGCAATCCCTCCAGCTTCATCTGAACGCTCTCTATCATGGAACTTGGTTTGAGCGTAAAAATATTTTGTGTTACTGTTCCCCACCCGAACCTAACTATCACGCGCACGTTGAAACCAAAAGACCTATTCCTGTAATAAAATCTCATGGTAAAGCTTGTTCTAAAAGCACAAACCTATAAGAAAAAAAGAATACATTTTAATAATTATATTTTCAAGACACATTCAAAATTCAAGTATGAAATAATGTTCACCCCTGTTGCTGTGCGTATTCTCAAATTTCTTGCGTGCGTTGATTTTGAGCGTTGATCAATTCCATGATCTAACGGTTGAAATTATAGATAGGTATTTAATGTGTTGTCTTGGTGTCATTTGAGCAAGCTTTTCCCATCGTTGTGTTCCTCTCCTTCGATTCTTTACCATAACAGCTTCGAAGCAATGGAAGACGTTTATGTCATCATCTTCTTCGCGGAACGATTCCGCGGTGATTTCTTTTGTTGATGTTAGTGTGTTTCTCTATTCTCTGATTTTGTTCGAGATTATGATATTGTGTTTTAATGGGTTTTTCTGTATTTATGCTTTGTAGATGTTAAAACAATTTTTGCTTTATAGATCATGCTTTTTTCAATTGCATAAAGGATGGGGATGCATTTTTAGAATTGTTTTGGTGTAATTCAATTACATTAATTCTGTGATTTTGAAGTATAATTCAGCGAATTATGTCGGTTTATTCAGCAACATTTGTTTGAATATTCAGCGACATGGTTTGTCTGATCAGCAAATTCTTTAGAGGATTTGTATAATGCTACTTCTTGGTGAGCTTACTATTTATGTTGACTGTTGTTTATGATGTCGCTGATTTCCAAATACCTAATCGTTGAGCTTACAAACCCTAATGGCTGACCTTTCATATTGTTTTCGCTGAGCAAGTTCGCTTTCTCATCGAACACTTGTCGCTGAACCTTATCATCTGATTTCCTGATATTCAACTTTTATCGATGAATGTGTATTGGCATTGATAACGTAATTCAACTGTGTTACACTGTTGTAATTGAATGCATGAATCAATCGAGCATCCATTAATTTATGAAAAATGCTGCATGAGAAAATTTGTTGGCCATCGGTATCGTTGGTTTCCAAGGAAACAAAACGCATTTCTGAATTTGTGCATTCAACATAAAAACTAAACACTCCAACTTGAGACAGTTTTAACTATTTACGAATTAAATTAATTGCTAGTTAGTATTTAATTGGATTGTTTGTACTTTCTAATCTTATGTCATTATAACAGGAGACTTACTATCATAAAGAGGATCGTCGTGGAGCTTTTGTATTGCTTGAGAAATTAATTGGGGATGGACATAAGCCATCCATGTAAAGATAAGCATCTCATCAATGAAGCGCTTCAACTGCTCAGTAAGTTGAGCAGTGACAAATCAGTTTTCCTATCATTTCGAGAGAAGGTTATTCCATGGTTTAGTGTCCTACGGTGTAATACCCCGAATTTTTATCAACGCCCAAAGGAATAAAATTTATTCCGATCAGTGTTGAAATATTTTCGAGAAGAAGAAAATAATTTATCACAATAAATTATTGCTCGGATATGAAACGCCGATAGATTTAAATTCAAAATGGAATAAAAGAGGGAAAGGAAGCCCGAAGACATTCCATGAATTGAGTAAAAATAATTGGAGTTAAGTTCATGAAGGAAAAGAATTTTAATTCCAAGAACCCGTGAAGTCGGAAGAAATTTAATGATACAATCGCAATCAATCAATCGGTCAATAAGTCGCGCAACTTCGGGGACGAAGTTGATTCTTAAGGAGGGTAGATTGTAATACCATAGAAATTGCCCGAAATATATATATGAATATATATTTTTGATTAATTCACTAAGTAGATTTTTAATCAAATCTATATATATTTATATGTTCAAATATTTGCTTAAAGATTAGTATATTATTTTCTAAAAAAAAAATACTTTGAAAAATTATATATATATTTGTCTTTTCAAATAAATATATGGATTTCAATATCAAGTGTAATAAGTATATGGTTCTTAGAATATTTTAAATCCATATACAAGTTTATATACACATATATATACCTTGGTCTTGAAATAATCTTTCCAAACATGTACACATGTATATACATGAATATATTTACATGTTTAAATTATAATGAAAATTATCTATTTTCTATATATTCTTAATTAATCATTCTACCCATATTTTTATTATGGAATTATTCTAGAATGCCATAATATAATTGGGAATAATTTGACTATGGTTTGAAATTGTAGGGTGGAATATTAATCATATCTTGTCATTTTCAAATAAAGAATATATCCCTTTTTGGAGCTATGTATAACTTACAAGATCACTTAATTTTTATATATATAAATATATATACATATTATTCTTATTATTATTATAAGGTATTGGGGCCACAATTAGAGTAATAAGGATTGAATTATGAAGTGATAAAGTCATTCACACCATTACCATTAGGATACAAGCTGACAGAAATTTTTATCTATAAGAATCGAATTATTTGACCTACCTACAGTGGGAATCACTTAAAGTGTTCAACACAAAAGTTGTTCCAAATTGTGTCTAGATTATGCACGTCAAATTTTAGAATTTTTGGCCAAGCCATTTAGTCCCAGCATCTCTGTCTTTGGACATATACCATAGTGAGTGCCAACTTTGTTAGGTTGTGCATGTGACTCCTATGTGACTTGTGACTTGTGACTTGTGTCTCCCATGTGACTTATGACTCCTATAACACTCTAGGGTGGATAGAAGTCTTGTGAGAATTTATTTAATACCCTCATTTAGCTACCAAAGGCAGCCATTTGGATTCCACTCCCATCATTGCAAATTTTAGAAAAAACTTGAGAAAGTGTTGGTGGGATTTATGAGTATTCTTCTAGTTGGTCAAGCAAGGAAGGCTTTCTTCAACATCCAATCTCTTCATCCAGTAGGTAAGGATGTCTTTAAGTTCACATATCTTGTTTAGATTGAGATCCTTGGGTAGATAACTAAGAATCTCTCTCCATGTGTCCAAAACCTAGCTTTGTGGAGGAATAGCAATGGGGTTGTGGACTTTGGACATCCTAAAGGCTTGGATTTGAGAATTTCTTGATACCACTTCATAGATGGTAAGTTAATGATGTGCATATCAATTTTTAGAGTGTTTGGTTGAGTATTTGTTGAGTTAGAGTTCAATCTTCATCTTGTGTCAAATCTGTCAACTAGGGTTTCTATCCGAGTAGTTTATTTGTTCAGCATTTTTCGTCAAGATCTGTTCATTTTTGGAAGAACTTGTCTAAATGAAAAATGTTCCTAATACTTTAAAGATGATGTCTGTAAATTTTCATAATTTTTGGAACTGATTTGGTCGACAAAAACGGATCTGGTATTTTCTGCTATGTGTGGTGACAGATTCAAATTCCTAGCATGTTCAGTTTTTTAGTTCATATTTCTCCTAGCTATGGTCGTTTTTGATGGTCGACTTCTTCATGAAAATTGTTCATCTATGTGTCTAGTTTACTCCTGCTAAATTTCAGAATTTTTGGAACAACCTTCGAATTGTTATGGATTTTTAAGTAAGCTGTGGTCGGATGAACAGTGGTCTTTGCACCCTTTTGAAAACAAGTTTCTGAAATGATTTTTTTTGAGTGACTTAGAGTCCGATTTTGAAGAAGCCTATTTCTATGAAAAATGTTCATTTGGGTGTGTTCTAGCTCCTGTAAAAATTTCGGAATTTTTGAAAATGATTTGCTAAGTTTCCATATGCGATTTCTGAAACTGCCCAAAGGACTATTTTTGTCGGTAAATCGTACTTGTGTATTTCGATGATCTATGAGTCGAATGGCTCTCATTTTTGGAAATATGTGAAATCTGGACATGTGTGATTTTGTAAAGTGTAAAAGTATGGTTTTGAAACTTTGTAAGTTTTGATCGAGTGGGATGCCCAATGTTTTAGAGGGTAAGTGCACTTGGTGGAGCTCGTTGGGCCGCCCCCTCTTGTAGCCAAAACGGCAAATATGGTTATTATGGTTTAGTGATTGTAAGAGTCTATACTCTTAGATGTAAGTCAGGTTTCCTTATGGTTTTAAGATCATAACCATCATCCTAACTTACGAATCTTCATATTCAAACACAAATCAGAGCCAAATGAAGAATAAATCGGGTGGAAGAGATTCGTTCGTGACATCCCGTGGATTCCGGACGACCCCGTGACCTCCTAGACATTATCCCCACTGTAAGTTAACCTTACTATGGTTTTGGGTGACTTAAAATGCAACCAAACATAGAGATTTAGAAACTCTAAAATCTGTCAACACGAAAAACCCCCGACGCAGCGTTTTCGTATGAATTTTGCGAACCTCTAAAGCTGCTCAAACAATAAAACTCAAAACATGAAAAGTGTTCCTAAGACTTTGGTCTAGCCTCTGTAAAAATTTTAGAATTTTTCATGTTGTTTTGAAACCTGAAACCGACCCAAAACCGAAGAGTATCAAATCTGGATCTTAGAATCCTTGACAGAATTTTTATTCAAACTTGTTGGTTATTTTGACCTTGGATCTAGACCGATCTAGGATTGGTGTTGAACATGAAAGTTGTAGATCTATGAGTCTTGAATACCTCTGTAAAATTTCATGCATTTTCATCAAGTTTTGATACCCCAAATCGAATCGGACATATTCTGCGTTTTAAAGAATTTTCAAAGGTTGACAGTTTTCTTAACCGAACTTGATGAGCATATTTCTATCATTTCTAGTCCGATCCAATCTTTGAGTTCTAAACAAAAGTTGCATATAATCATGTCTAGTATGTGCATATAAAATTTCAGAATTTTTGAAGCTCATTTGATATGATAAAAAGTCAAATCTTTGAAAGTTGTCAAACCTGAATCCTAACAGCATACTATTTGAGTAGAAAACTTGATTTTTGACATGCTTCCTATCATTTTTCCGAAAAACTCAAAACATGAAAGTTGTTCATTGGGATGTTTTTGAGCTACTGTGAAAATTTCAGATCAATCGCCTAAGAAATGGATTTTTAAACTGAAAAGGCGTAAACTGTGACATCGATCGGTTTTAACTTGTGAAATTTTGAAATTTTTAAACAACGATCGAAATCTTGTGATACGATAAAGCTATATTTTTGAAAATCCCGTTACACTAAAGTTGAAACAATATCGGTTACATAAAATCAGGGGGTGAGTGCTCTGCAGGGTGCCCTCCTAATTGTGCATTTTGTGCCAAAACGGCAATAATATTACGCGCGAAAGATCGCCAAAACGGCATCTTATATTTTTGGGCCTATCCTCTCGGGTGCATCTTATATCCAGTACATCCTCTCGGGTGCATCTTAAATTCTGTCAAGGATTCTAAGATCGCCAAAACGGCATCTTATATTTTTGGGCCTATCCTCTCGGGTGTATCCGTATGGGTTACTCGAGGCTCGACGGAGCGGTACTGGATATAAGATGCACCCGAGAGGATAGGCCCAAAAATATAAGATGCCGTTTTGGCGATCTTTCGCGCGTAATATCATTGCCGTTTTGGCACAAAATGCACAATTAGGAGGGCACCCTGCAGAGCACTCACCCCCTGATTTTATGTAACCGATATTGTTTCAACTTTAGTGTAACGGGATTTTCAAAAATATAGCTTTATCGTATCACAAGATTTCGATCGTTGTTTAAAAATTTCAAAATTTCACAAGTTAAAACCGATCGATGTCACAGTTTACGCCTTTTCAGTTTAAAAATCCATTTCTTAGGCGATTGATCTGAAATTTTCACAGTAGCTCAAAAACATCCCAATGAACAACTTTCATGTTTTGAGTTTTTCGGAAAAATGATAGGAAGCATGTCAAAAATCAAGTTTTCTACTCAAATAGTATGCTGTTAGGATTCAGGTTTGACAACTTTCAAAGATTTGACTTTTTATCATATCAAATGAGCTTCAAAAATTCTGAAATTTTATATGCACATACTAGACATGATTATATGCAACTTTTGTTTAGAACTCAAAGATTGGATCGGACTAGAAATGATAGAAATATGCTCATCAAGTTCGGTTAAGAAAACTGTCAACCTTTGAAAATTCTTTAAAACGCAGAATATGTCCGATTCGATTTGGGGTATCAAAACTTGATGAAAATGCATGAAATTTTACAGAGGTATTCAAGACTCATAGATCTACAACTTTCATGTTCAACACCAATCCTAGATCGGTCTAGATCCAAGGTCAAAATAACCAACAAGTTTGAATAAAAATTCTGTCAAGGATTCTAAGATCCAGATTTGATACTCTTCGGTTTTGGGTCGGTTTCAGGTTTCAAAACAACATGAAAAATTCTAAAATTTTTACAGAGGCTAGACCAAAGTCTTAGGAACACTTTTCATGTTTTGAGTTTTATTGTTTGAGCAGCTTTAGAGGTTCGAAAAATTCATACGAAAACGCTGCGTCGGGGGTTTTTCGTGTTGACAGATTTTAGAGTTTCTAAATCTCTATGTTTGGTTGCATTTTAAGTCACCCAAAACCATAGTAAGGTTAACTTACAGTGGGGATAATGTCTAGGAGGTCACGGGGTCGTCCGGAATCCACGGGATGTCACGAACGAATCTCTTCCACCCGATTTATTCTTCATTTGGCTCTGATTTGTGTTTGAATATGAAGATTCGTAAGTTAGGATGATGGTTATGATCTTAAAACCATAAGGAAACCTGACTTACATCTAAGAGTATAGACTCTTACAATCACTAAACCATAATAACCATATTTGCCGTTTTGGCTACAAGAGGGGGCGGCCCAACGAGCTCCACCAAGTGCACTTACCCTCTAAAACATTGGGCATCCCACTCGATCAAAACTTACAAAGTTTCAAAACCATACTTTTACACTTTACAAAATCACACATGTCCAGATTTCACATATTTCCAAAAATGAGAGCCATTCGACTCATAGATCATCGAAATACACAAGTACGATTTACCGACAAAAATAGTCCTTTGGGCAGTTTCAGAAATCGCATATGGAAACTTAGCAAATCATTTTCAAAAATTCCGAAATTTTTACAGGAGCTAGAACACACCCAAATGAACATTTTTCATAGAAATAGGCTTCTTCAAAATCGGACTCTAAGTCACTCAAAAAAAATCATTTCAGAAACTTGTTTTCAAAAGGGTGCAAAGACCACTGTTCATCCGACCACAGCTTACTTAAAAATCCATAACAATTCGAAGGTTGTTCCAAAAATTCTGAAATTTAGCAGGAGTAAACTAGACACATAGATGAACAATTTTCATGAAGAAGCCGACCATCAAAAACGACCATAGCTAGGAGAAATATGAACTACAAAACTGAACATGCTAGGAATTTGAATCTGTCACCACACATAGCAGAAAATACCAGATCCGTTTTCGTCGACCAAATCAATTCCAAAAATTATGAAAATTTACAGACATCATCTTTAAAGTATTAGGAACATTTTTCATTTAGACAAGTTCTTCCAAAAATGAACAGATCTTGACGAAAAATGCTGAACAAATAAACTACTCGGATAGAAACCCTAGTTGACAGATTTGACACAAGATGAAGATTGAACTCTAACTCAACAAATACTCAACCAAACACTCTAAAAATTGATATGCACATCATTAACTTACCATCTATGAAGTGGTATCAAGAAATTCTCAAATCCAAGCCTTTAGGATGTCCAAAGTCCACAACCCCATTGCTATTCCTCCACAAAGCTAGGTTTTGGACACATGGAGAGAGATTCTTAGTTATCTACCCAAGGATCTCAATCTAAACAAGATATGTGAACTTAAAGACATCCTTACCTACTGGATGAAGAGATTGGATGTTGAAGAAAGCCTTCCTTGCTTGACCAACTAGAAGAATACTCATAAATCCCACCAACACTTTCTCAAGTTTTTTCTAAAATTTGCAATGATGGGAGTGGAATCCAAATGGCTGCCTTTGGTAGCTAAATGAGGGTATTAAATAAATTCTCACAAGACTTCTATCCACCCTAGAGTGTTATAGGAGTCATAAGTCACATGGGAGACACAAGTCACAAGTCACAAGTCACATAGGAGTCACATGCACAACCTAACAAAGTTGGCACTCACTATGGTATATGTCCAAAGACAGAGATGCTGGGACTAAATGGCTTGGCCAAAAATTCTAAAATTTGACGTGCATAATCTAGACACAATTTGGAACAACTTTTGTGTTGAACACTTTAAGTGATTCCCACTGTAGGTAGGTCAAATAATTCGATTCTTATAGATAAAAATTTCTGTCAGCTTGTATCCTAATGGTAATGGTGTGAATGACTTTATCACTTCATAATTCAATCCTTATTACTCTAATTGTGGCCCCAATACCTTATAATAATAATAAGAATAATATGTATATATATTTATATATATAAAAATTAAGTGATCTTGTAAGTTATACATAGCTCCAAAAAGGGATATATTCTTTATTTGAAAATGACAAGATATGATTAATATTCCACCCTACAATTTCAAACCATAGTCAAATTATTCCCAATTATATTATGGCATTCTAGAATAATTCCATAATAAAAATATGGGTAGAATGATTAATTAAGAATATATAGAAAATAGATAATTTTCATTATAATTTAAACATGTAAATATATTCATGTATATACATGTGTACATGTTTGGAAAGATTATTTCAAGACCAAGGTATATATATGTGTATATAAACTTGTATATGGATTTAAAATATTCTAAGAACCATATACTTATTACACTTGATATTGAAATCCATATATTTATTTGAAAAGACAAATATATATATAATTTTTCAAAGTATTTTTTTTTTAGAAAATAATATACTAATCTTTAAGCAAATATTTGAACATATAAATATATATAGATTTGATTAAAAATCTACTTAGTGAATTAATCAAAAATATATATTCATATATATATTTCGGGCAATTTCTATGGTATTACAATCTACCCTCCTTAAGAATCAACTTCGTCCCCGAAGTTGCGCGACTTATTGACCGATTGATTGATTGCGATTGTATCATTAAATTTCTTCCGACTTCACGGGTTCTTGGAATTAAAATTCTTTTCCTTCATGAACTTAACTCCAATTATTTTTACTCAATTCATGGAATGTCTTCGGGCTTCCTTTCCCTCTTTTATTCCATTTTGAATTTAAATCTATCGGCGTTTCATATCCGAGCAATAATTTATTGTGATAAATTATTTTCTTCTTCTCGGAAATATTTCAACACTGATCGGAATAAATTTTATTCCTTTGGGCGTTGATAAAAATTCGGGGTATTACATCCTCCCCCCCTTAAGAATCAACTTCGTCCTCGAAGTTGTGCTTCGGCTTTTCTCGCGCGAAGAGTTAGGGTTCTTTTGTTTACTTGGGATACAAACTATTCGGGTTTCAAAAATAAATGCTTATGCATCCTTACGGGGTATTACATCCTTCCCCCCTTAAGATTACAGTTATGTCCCCATAACTGCCTATGTATTTTTCACAACCATGTTTGGGTATCATTGCATATGATCCTTCCTCAGTATTCTTCTAGGTGTCATTCTAGAAGCACGCGAAGATGAGTTTCTAAGTGATCAAGATCTAGGACTAAGGCAAAGTTAGTCTGAAGTTGGCGCTTCTAAGTCAAGACTCAAGTCGAGTTCTAAGGTAGGAGTGTTTCTTATTACCGATAATTCACATAAAAAGGGTTAGTGTAAATATTTATGTATGCATATGCATATGTGTCCCCCCAAAAAATTTTACGCATGCATTTATTTATCCATGGGTTTTAAAATAAATTTATTCCATGGATAGATTAAAATAAGGATAAAAGGTTTGGGCCACTATATTGGGCCGAAAGAAATAAATTATTTGGGCTTTGAATAAAAACAAGGTTATTGGGCCAAAAATAATTTCTTGGGCTTCTTAAAAATTTTTGGGCTAAAAATTTGGGCTTTAACTTCAAAATAATAATTGAGCTCTTTGAAATAGTAGTTTAAAAATATTCCGGGCTATGTAAAATAATAGCTTTAAAATATTCCGGGCTATGTAAAATAATAGCTTTAAAATATTCCGGGCTCTGATACCATCCTTGGTATCAGATATTTTCTTTAAAATAATTAGCTTTAAAATAGTCTGGGCTCTGATACCACTCTGTAACACCCCGGTTTTGGTAACCCAGGCCGGGATGCCACCGCCACACCTCTCTAGCAAGACACGGTTTCTCCGAGCTCACTAAAGAGATGCAAGGCTATGGTTTTTCAGAATTTAAAATATTCAAACAGCCCATTCATATATAACTTAAAGATAATACATCAAAGTTGCAGCGGAAATATAAATATAAGGCCGACATGGCCAAAACACGGGTTAAACAGTCCCGTTCATGCAGGTCGTAATTAAATGCAGGGATTTAAAATAGAGATTTCTCCAAATGTTCCCATGTATGCATATGACGATGCATAATCTTCAGACTCTGTAAGAAAAAGGGGATAAATGGTTTGGGTCAGCAAAAACGCGCTGAGTAAGTTAACACATAGCATGGGTTAGGGGTTTCAAAGCCTTTAATTATATTTAATAAAAAGATGTTTGTAGGTAAAACGCAATTTAAGTTTAACATCCAATAATAAATAGATGGCATGATTTAAAATAAAGATTTTCACGTGATCATGATTCAACTTTCATCGTAAAATGATTTGCACGGCATAGTTATGATAAGACTTTTTGTCATGCATAAAAACGTTTTATTTTAAAAAGTGCGATTATAATTGCATACTTAAAATAAACAATTAATTTCATAGTTAAAACTTAAGCATGGGCAATTATTTAAGACATGATTTAAAAACACGAATAATGCCGTAAGTAAGTAAATAAAGATTTGAGCTTTTAAAATTCTCCCCGATACGTCATCATCAAAACGATATTTAAATTTAGCCGGCAATCCGGCGGCCGCAGCCAATTTCATAAAATCTGAGCTTTTTAATATATTTCCCGTTACGCCATCATCTCAACAATAGATAGCCGGTGATCCGGCGGCCGCAGCCAATATCGATAGTAACAGTTAGCCGGTGATCCGGCGGCCGCAGCCAATAGTAACAGTTAGCCGGTGATCCGGCGGCCGCAGCCGATAGTAACAGATAGCCGGTGATCCGGCGGCCGCAGCCAATAGTAACAGATAGCCGGTGATCCGGCGGCCTCAGCCAATTTCATAAGTAACATATCATCTAGCCGGTGATCCGGCGGCCGCAGCCGATACGCCATACCCAGTACCACTCCGTCGAGCCTCGAGTAACCCATACGGATACACTCGAGAGGGTAGGCAGTTGGTCTCTTGTGACCAAATACGCCATATCCAGTACCGCTCCGTCGAGCCTCGAGTAACCCATACGGATACACCCGAGAGGATAGGCCCAAAAATATAAGATGCCGTTTTGGCGATCTTTCGCGCGTAATATCATTGCCGTTTTGGCACAAAATGCACAATTAGGAGGGCACCCTGCAGAGCACTCACCCCCTGATTTTATGTAACCGATATTGTTTCAACTTTAGTATAACGGGATTTTCAAAAATATAGCTTTATCGTATCACAAGATTTCGATCGTTGTTTAAAAATTTCAAAATTTCACAAGTTAAAACCGATCGATGTCACAGTTTACGCCTTTTCAGTTTAAAAATCCATTTCTTAGGCGATTGATCTGAAATTTTCACAGTAGCTCAAAAACATCCCAATGAACAACTTTCATGTTTTGAGTTTTTCGGAAAAATGATAGGAAGCATGTCAAAAATCAAGTTTTCTACTCAAATAGTATGCTGTTAGGATTCAGGTTTGACAACTTTCAAAGATTTGACTTTTTATCATATCAAATGAGCTTCAAAAATTCTGAAATTTTATATGCACATACTAGACATGATTATATGCAACTTTTGTTTAGAACTCAAAGATTGGATCGGACTAGAAATGATAGAAATATGCTCATCAAGTTCGGTTAAGAAAACTGTCAACCTTTGAAAATTCTTTAAAACGCAGAATATGTCCGATTCGATTTGGGGTATCAAAACTTGATGAAAATGCATGAAATTTTACAGAGGTATTCAAGACTCATAGATCTACAACTTTCATGTTCAACACCAATCCTAGATCGGTCTAGATCCAAGGTCAAAATAACCAACAAGTTTGAATAAAAATTCTGTCAAGGATTCTAAGATCCAGATTTGATACTCTTCGGTTTTGGGTCGGTTTCAGGTTTCAAAACAACATGAAAAATTCTAAAATTTTTACAGAGGCTAGACCAAAGTCTTAGGAACACTTTTCATGTTTTGAGTTTTATTGTTTGAGCAGCTTTAGAGGTTCGAAAAATTCATACGAAAACGCTGCGTCAGGGGTTTTTCGTGTTGACAGATTTTAGAGTTTCTAAATCTCTATGTTTGGTTGCATTTTAAGTCACCCAAAACCATAGTAAGGTTAACTTACAGTGGGGATAATGTCTAGGAGGTCACGGGGTCGTCCGGAATCCACGGGATGTCACGAACGAATCTCTTCCACCCGATTTATTCTTCATTTGGCTCTGATTTGTGTTTGAATATGAAGATTCGTAAGTTAGGATGATGGTTATGATCTTAAAACCATAAGGAAACCTGACTTACATCTAAGAGTATAGACTCTTACAATCACTAAACCATAATAACCATATTTGCCGTTTTGGCTACAAGAGGGGGCGGCCCAACGAGCTCCACCAAGTGCACTTACCCTCTAAAACATTGGGCATCCCACTCGATCAAAACTTACAAAGTTTCAAAACCATACTTTTACACTTTACAAAATCACACATGTCCAGATTTCACATATTTCCAAAAATGAGAGCCATTCGACTCATAGATCATCGAAATACACAAGTACGATTTACCGACAAAAATAGTCCTTTGGGCAGTTTCAGAAATCGCATATGGAAACTTAGCAAATCATTTTCAAAAATTCCGAAATTTTTACAGGAGCTAGAACACACCCAAATGAACATTTTTCATAGAAATAGGCTTCTTCAAAATCGGACTCTAAGTCACTCAAAAAAAATCATTTCAGAAACTTGTTTTCAAAAGGGTGCAAAGACCACTGTTCATCCGACCACAGCTTACTTAAAAATCCATAACAATTCGAAGGTTGTTCCAAAAATTCTGAAATTTAGCAGGAGTAAACTAGACACATAGATGAACAATTTTCATGAAGAAGTCGACCATCAAAAACGACCATAGCTAGGAGAAATATGAACTACAAAACTGAACATGCTAGGAATTTGAATCTGTCACCACACATAGCAGAAAATACCAGATCCGTTTTCGTCGACCAAATCAATTCCAAAAATTATGAAAATTTACAGACATCATCTTTAAAGTATTAGGAACATTTTTCATTTAGACAAGTTCTTCCAAAAATGAACAGATCTTGACGAAAAATGCTGAACAAATAAACTACTCGGATAGAAACCCTAGTTGACAGATTTGACACAAGATGAAGATTGAACTCTAACTCAACAAATACTCAACCAAACACTCTAAAAATTGATATGCACATCATTAACTTACCATCTATGAAGTGGTATCAAGAAATTCTCAAATCCAAGCCTTTAGGATGTCCAAAGTCCACAACCCCATTGCTATTCCTCCACAAAGCTAGGTTTTGGACACATGGAGAGAGATTCTTAGTTATCTACCCAAGGATCTCAATCTAAACAAGATATGTGAACTTAAAGACATCCTTACCTACTGGATGAAGAGATTGGATGTTGAAGAAAGCCTTCCTTGCTTGACCAACTAGAAGAATACTCATAAATCCCACCAACACTTTCTCAAGTTTTTTCTAAAATTTGCAATGATGGGAGTGGAATCCAAATGGCTGCCTTTGGTAGCTAAATGAGGGTATTAAATAAATTCTCACAAGACTTCTATCCACCCTAGAGTGTTATAGGAGTCATAAGTCACATGGGAGACACAAGTCACAAGTCACAAGTCACATAGGAGTCACATGCACAACCTAACAAAGTTGGCACTCACTATGGTATATGTCCAAAGACAGAGATGCTGGGACTAAATGGCTTGGCCAAAAATTCTAAAATTTGACGTGCATAATCTAGACACAATTTGGAACAACTTTTGTGTTGAACACTTTAAGTGATTCCCACTGTAGGTAGGTCAAATAATTCGATTCTTATAGATAAAAATTTCTGTCAGCTTGTATCCTAATGGTAATGGTGTGAATGACTTTATCACTTCATAATTCAATCCTTATTACTCTAATTGTGGCCCCAATACCTTATAATAATAATAAGAATAATATGTATATATATTTATATATATAAAAATTAAGTGATCTTGTAAGTTATACATAGCTCCAAAAAGGGATATATTCTTTATTTGAAAATGACAAGATATGATTAATATTCCACCCTACAATTTCAAACCATAGTCAAATTATTCCCAATTATATTATGGCATTCTAGAATAATTCCATAATAAAAATATGGGTAGAATGATTAATTAAGAATATATAGAAAATAGATAATTTTCATTATAATTTAAACATGTAAATATATTCATGTATATACATGTGTACATGTTTGGAAAGATTATTTCAAGACCAAGGTATATATATGTGTATATAAACTTGTATATGGATTTAAAATATTCTAAGAACCATATACTTATTACACTTGATATTGAAATCCATATATTTATTTGAAAAGACAAATATATATATAATTTTTCAAAGTATTTTTTTTTTAGAAAATAATATACTAATCTTTAAGCAAATATTTGAACATATAAATATATATAGATTTGATTAAAAATCTACTTAGTGAATTAATCAAAAATATATATTCATATATATATTTCGGGCAATTTCTATGGTATTACATACGGAGTTTCCATAATCCATTCAGATATATGGATGATACACTTTTCTGTGCAAATAAGGAGCACGAAGAGCATTTGGTGACTTGGCCGCTGGAGGACTATTTCCAACACAATGTACAATGTATTCATTACATAGCGTCCATCGAATCTCTCGTTGTATATGTGTAGGGACCAGGGCTACAAATGTTTTAAGTTTCTTATCAAATATGTCGCTGAATGTACAAGCTATTGTCGATGAATATAGTGCACTTTCTCGCTTATGTGAAATCACATTTTATTATATCGCTGAATACCACTGAATATCAACACTAACTTACCAACACAAAACAAAGTCGCTGAAACACAAGTAGCCGTTCGCTTAAATGCAAACCATATGTCGCTGAGTCTATTACATGAGAATACCAATTAATAAATTGATTTAACAAGAATATCACTAAACTATGAAAACGAGTCGCTTAAGCCGAGCAAAATTTCGCTGCCCTCACTAATAAAATTTTTTTTTTCACCCAATACTTGACATGGCATATCAGTAAGAGTTTTTTTCTAATTCGATGACATTTTGTACGGGAAAATCGTCCGATAAACATTGGCGTTTTGAACTTTCCATCTACATAAATCAGTAATTTGAAAAATGTGTTTAAATATGTGGTGGAGAAATATCTACATTAAAAATAAAGCAGAGCAACATTACCTGGAGAATACTTTCGATGAAAGATGAATGTTCCCGCCGTTTGTACTAACTTTGAAGGTGGAGGTAAAGCAAAACTTCGGAGGAGGAATCTCTAAAATGAAGAAAATAGAACTGTGATCATATATTTGTATCCTACTGTCGTTTCAATTCGTATTTAATCCCTAACGTTGTTTCTTCGGGAATTGAATAGTCGCGACTTTAAGGTATTTTTTTATGAGTGAATGCAACAAAATTTTTCAAGGCATTAAGCAACGTCATTTCCGTATTTCAGCGATATAATACTTGATACTCAGCGACTTCGTTATCGGATACATCGAGTTTTTAATATCTTGAAAGCGATAATGTTATTGTTATTCAACGACTTAGTTTTGTTTTGATAAGTTAGGCAAATATGTACATATATATATATATATGTATTTGTATAATATATTAATAAGAAGGCGGGAGTTACTTCCTTCTTATCATTCGAAAATCGATTAGGGTTTAAGCGATTAGGGAGTTTTCTTTCATAATTGTTTCTTCGATTATCTTTCGTTGTTACATAACAGTTTCTTCTCAATGTTTGAAGTTCTACTAGGAGAGCGATGGTGGAAAAAAGTTCATTCTCAGGTTTGTTGTGTCCCTAATTCCGTTGTTACTGTGAATTCGGTTTTCGATAAAATCGTGATGATCCTAAAAGGTCGTTTATCCATGATACTTGTTTCAAGTGCTTGCTGATTGAACTTGTGTTTACTCTTATCAATCAATGGAGCATGAAGGAAGAGTGTGTTATTATAAATAAGAATCTGAGATGACGATTTTCTGACGAGGATATTTTTAAAGTGTATGGTTTGCCTTATGGTGATGATAAAATGCATATAGGTTTGAAGTTGGATGAATAAGGTTATTCATTTGCTGAGGATTTTTGCAAGAAAAATGTGCTTTGTTAGGGTGAAAATAGAGTTTTAGGTCATCGAGTAAGAGATTTTCTTGAAGATGAAACAACTGTTGGCCAAATGCCTTTGGAGGACTACTGGAGGTTTTATGTTTTGGTTGCTATGAATAAAATTTTCACAGCAAACTCTGGGAGGCATGTGAATACAAGATATATTCAATTCCTTATGAACCCTGATAAAGCAGTAAGTTTCAATTGGTGTCGGCATATCAGGACATTTTTAGTGAAGTCATTGAATGCCTTTAAGGCAAAATTGGACAAGGGAACAAGTCCTCATGTAAGACCTTGTGGTGATTTATTCTGTTTAATGGTAACTACAATCTCAATTTTCTAATTGGTTAGTTTTTGTGTGTTTGTTAGTTATATATTGTGTGTTATGGGAATATGTTTTCCAGCATATGTTTAAGGATTATTCTAAACGGGAAGAGATTCATTTGGCTGGGTTTACTTGTAAATTGAAATGATCCCTAACCATGCTTGATGTTCAGTTGGTGTTTCCTGATGCTAAATTCTCGAATATTGATTTTCGAAAGAAGTCAAGTAGGAACAAGATAGGAAATGATGATGATAATGATGATGTACGTCTTATTGATTTGGTTGACAAATCAAAAAGGAAGAAGCTAAGCAAGGACACTGATGATTCTGAGCCGAAAAATGATTCAGATGCAAATTTTTGTTCTGAGTCAACTGCTAAGAATGCTTCTACTCCTCATTGCCCTTTAATTCAATCTCAATCTTCTAGAGATGGTCGAGTGCCAAGTTTTATTGCTATAGAGAATATTGGAGGTGGTGTAGATGTTTCTTTAGCGCAGACTGAAGTTGTTGATGGAGATGCTACTGAAAATACAAATCAAAATGCAGAAAAATAAGCTATAGATACAGAGAATATTGAAGTGGACCTAAGAAAGGTACCTCAACGACATAGGTTGCGAAATTCAGCGACGTTTGTTGGAAATGTCAGTGATTTTTATATTGTTTCAGAAAATTTTATTTCTCATGTTATTTGTGTTTTTATATGTTTTGTGCACTGTTTTGAATGTAGTCAAGTGATGCACCAGCTATTCAGTTGCAAATGACAGATGACATCATGCGTGGTGTAATGAGTATTGCTAGGCTATTCTTCTTTCTTTAAATAATTTTTTATTTTTGAATGAGTTTATTGAATTATAGTAGTATTTAAATAGTTTCTTATATTAATGCAAGATGTTGGCGATGTTGGTCATGTTAACAATGATATTGTTTTGTGTGATAGTGCTGAAAATACAAGTTATTTTGATTCTGAGTCAACCGGTGAGAATACCACCACCCCTTGGCGTTATATATCTATCTCAAATGTCTGGAGATGCTCGTGTCCCAAGTCTAGGGAGTGCTGGAGGTGCTGGAGATTGTAATTAACTCGTTGTTACAGACCCTCGTGCTGGAGTTGTCAGTCCCCATGGCACGGACGTTTCTGTGCCAGCTTCAATTGCAAATCCTACAACCATAGGGACTGAAGTTGTTGCTCCTTGTGACATTCAAAATCCTCAACCCCTCTCATTTAAAAATCCTCCACCCCTCCCAATTCAAGATCTTGTACCAAGCACAAAAGAGTTGTTAATAACTTCAAGTGAAGCTTCATTTTTGAACAAGAAGATAAATGATATTAAGATTAGGTTTGTGAGCTGATTCAAATGAACTACAGAGAAAATATCCCCGAATACAGAAAAAATAGCTCCAGATACAGAAAAACTAGCTCCAGTTACAGAAAATGCTGAAATGTTTTAAGAAAGGTGCGCTCAGCGATAGAGTAGTGTGGGGTCATCGATAATTTATTTATATTTCAGGGGCATATATTTGAATGTTGAGCGTTTGATTTGTTGTTTTTATATTGTTTCAGAAGAGTTTATTTTGCAGACCAATACACATGAATTTAGACAATGTATGTGTTTTTGAAAATAGATTTTATATTACAGAGAAAGTGCGATGGTTTTCTATTGATTATATGATTTGTGTTTTTCCTTGTTTTCTGTATGTATTGAATGCAGTCATCTGATGACCAAATTTTGATTTAGGTATTTCTTCTACGTCGAATAGTGAACAAAATTCAGATGATATAGTGGCTAAGGTATTCTTATTATTAAAAGTTAATTTTTGATTTTGAATGAGTTTATTGAATCATTGATTGTAAATAGTTTCTTATAATAATGCAGGATGTTAGCGATGTTGCTGATCACATTGTTTTTGATGTCCCTCTTGAAAGGGTTATGTTGGAGGCTTTTTACGGATGACGAAGTCTATTACTGCTCTATACAAGGGTGTTAAACCTAGGTTTGAGTGTAAAAGATTTCTTAGAATCATTTCATTTCTCTGGTTTTGAGAAAGGTTTGATTGCATGGTCCGTTCAAAGTAATGTTTTGGGCAAGGATGCTGGCAATTTTTTTTTCTTTTTTGTTTATAGGGATGCTGAACTGCAAATTCTTCGAAAATATGATATTGAGTCATTAGGTAATTTGTGTGATATTTATTATACTATCATAAATACTTATGAAGATCTTATCAACAGAAGAGAGTTTAAGAAATGTATAGATGAAAAGAACCGAATGGAGAGAGTTTGTTTTTCTTCAAATTTTACGGTGAGTATTTGATATTATTGTCTTATATTTTTATTGTAATTCATGTTCTAATAATATATGTATGTTTGAAACAGACAATTGCACAAGGACGGATAGAAAATTGTGAACCACTTCAATCTGCAAAGCAAGTGTATGAAATTTTTGAGGAAGAGTTCAAGAAAAGCCATTTTGGTAAAAATTGGAAGGATCTTCTGAACGATGATCATGTATGTCGCTGAGTATTGGATTTTGAATCGTTGCCTGATGCATATTGTGTCGCTGACATCTTTGTTTGTATTATTGCAGTACTTCTTTCCATATTGTCGATCAGGCCATTCGGTGACTTTCAGTGTTGACATGATCAGAAAAAGAGTATTCTACTTCAATAGTTTGGCGCCTGAAACATCCTAGATTAATGACTCAAAAATATTTTCAAGGATATTGTACAACTTCAAGGTTTTGGCATCATCATTGTTCAAATCAGATAGATGGCATGGACAATTTGAAGGAATATTTCCACCAGCTAGTAAGCAGAAGGACAATAATAGTTGTGGTATTTTCACTATGACTTATATGGACTATTAGGATGAAAGCAAAATACATTCAGTCTAAAAGGCATAAGGTTTGTGTTGACTTGTTGATGTCAGATCATAACTTGGAAAAAGAATTTATAATAAATGAAGTTGAAAAAGAAATTAGACTTCAAGCAGCTGCTGCACTTAGTATGTGATTGACTTGTGTTGACTTGTTTTGTAAAAGAATTTATTAACACGAATGTGATGTGTTGACTTGTTTGTAAACATGAAATTAGACTTCAAGCAAAAGGCTTTTGTCGACTTTTTTTGTAAAGTTTGTTATATGATGAATGCGATGTGTAGTTTGTTCATATTTTGTTTTGTTTGTCTACGGCACTTTTGTCTTTATTGATCACTTACATTACATTCATTCGTCGCTGAGCTGACGAAGTAAAGTCGCCGGGGTTGCGAATTGAAGTCGCTTAGATATGTTCATCTCTGATGTTACTAAAAAGGTTTGGTTGAAATTCCCAAAGTTAAATTAATCGCTGAAAAAAGGTTGCAATCGTTGAGTCTGGCTTATTGTGTAGCCGAGTATCCATTTTGGTTTGCTGGGGCGGTTATTTTTCGGTTATACTGCATTAAAACCGTCATTCCACGTCCTTTTACCCCTTTTAAGGAGAATATCACTTTTACATTTATTCTTATCAAATTTTCACTTCTAAACCCTAGGTTGGGGACAGGTGGTGACGGTCCAATTATTACACATCTACAATATTACGACGACACAATTATATTCTGCGAAGGAGAAACTCTCAGTTGGTGATAATTAAGAGGTTGTTAAGGTGTCTATCCCTGGCGACAGGTTTAAGAATAAACTTTGAAAAGAGTAATATCTATGGGATCAATTGTGAGGATGGATTGGTTAGGATTGCTGCGGAAACTCTTGGATGTGGTGTTGGACGGTGGCCTATGAAGTATCTTGGGGTTCCCACTGGTGGCAGGATCAACAGCTTGGCAATGTGGCAACCGGTCTTGGAGAAAGTGGAAAAACGATTGGCGGGTTGGAAGGGGAAACTATTATCGCAGGCGGGCAAGGTATGTCTTATAAAGTCGGTGTTGAGTAACCTCCCTATATATTTTCTATCATTGTTTAAGATTCCAAGGGAGGTGGCCGAGCGATTGGAGAGGCTCAAAAGGGGTTTCTTTTGGAATGAGCTGGAGGGGGGTAGGAAGCTCCACTCGATATGCTGGGACCGAATTTGTCAAGCTAAGGAGGCTGGGGGTTAGGTCTCTGGAAAGTGCAGGATGTGAATGTGGAGATGCTCCTAAATTAGAGATGGAGGTTTGGAAACGAACACTCCCTTTGGAAGGATGTGGTAGACGCAAAATACTATGGTAAGAAAAGCCCACTAGTGCCGGACATAAAATAAGTAGATCAATTTGGGGATATATTTGCAAATCCTGCGACACTTTTGTGTGGGGTAATGTTGAAGGGGGATTTCGAATCATGGTGGGGAAGGGGGTGAAACTTGCTTTTGGGCTGAAGCGTGGTTGATGGAAGGGTTGCCTTTGAAAGTTTTGTTTCCTAGGATTTTTCCCTTAGCCATGCAAAAGGAGGGGAAAATTCAGGATTTTGGATTTTAGGAAGGTTTGGAATGGCAGTGGGAAGTCCGTTTGAGAAGGGCATTGTTTGATTGGGAAAAGGGTGTTTGGAATGATTTTATGACGGTTCTGGGGAGGATGGAGATGAGCCGGTTTTCGGAGGATCGGGTAGTCTGGTCGCAAGATGGGGCAGGTGGTTTTTCAGTCCGGTCTTGTTTTTATTCTCAATAGGCTGGCGCAGCGGGCGATCCATAGAGGAATTGGAGAGAGCTTTGGAAAATAAAGGTTCGTATGAAGGTTAAATTGATGGTTTGGAAACTTTTACAAAATGCCTTGCCAGTAAGGGAGTTGCTATTGCAGAGGGGCTGCCTTATAGTTCAAAATGCAAAATGCCCGTTTTGTGAAGAGGCCATTGAAACTCTCGACCATCTATTTTGTGGGTGCACGTTTGCAAGGGAGCTTTGGTACCATGGTGTTAGCTGGTTTGGGATTGATTGGGCGATCCCAGGTAGTGCGGCTACATTGATAGATTGGTGGGTGTCTTGTAGCTTAAAAAATTGTCGAAGGGAGGTTTGGTTGATCACTGGCGCAGCTATTGCGTGGATTATGTGGAAACATAGGAATGCAGTGGTGTTTAAGGGGAATTCGCCTAACTTGGAGGTGGCAAAAGAATAGATTAAATGAAGTGCTAGGTTGTGGTGGCAAGTGGCTGGAAATGGCAGGGAGTCAAGACAGTGGGTTTTGGATCATCAATTTTTTGATGCCTGCTGGAGCCGTGGTGGAGTACGGGCTAGAGGACCAAGGGAGGGTTTGGTGTGGGTTCGTCCTGAAAAAGGTTGGTGGAAGATCAACACGGATGGCTCTTCTCTTGGCAACCCGGGGCCGTCTGGGACAGGAGGGGTGATAAGAGACGATGAAGGCACTGTTATCTTCATCCTAGCAGACTTCATTAGAATAGTGGACTCAACGCAGGCTGAGGTCCAAGTGATAGGTCGGATGTGTCAGGCACTTATAAGAGACCAAGGATTTCCACTTCCAAAGATTTTGTTCGAGCGTGATTTGATCAATGTTGTAAAATGGATAGCTGAACCAAAAAACTTCCCTGGCAGGCTCGGTCAATTCATTGGCCCTATTGTTGCGGTGTTGAGATGTGCGGGGGAGGTTAGGTTTCGACATATATTAAGGGAAAGGAACTCTTCAGCGGATTACTGGGCAAGGACTGGAGCTGGAGGGGAATACCAAATTGAAGAATGGTATTAATTTGGGAGATGAACGCACGCTCGGTTTGGCTTCCTGGATGTATGTATTGGTGCAGGCTGTTTTGGTATTCTTTCCTTACTCTGATGTGTTAGGTATGTTGTGGTTTTTATGTTAGTTCTACGCACAGTCTGGTTTGGTCCCTGCGTGGTATGTTTAAGGTTCTTTTATTTTTCTGTATTGGAGGAAGTATGTGATCAGGCCTGCTTGCCTTGTGTCGTCTGTTATGGATGTCTTAGATTGAGGGTTGGAGTTGTTTTTTTGTTTTTTTCTCTTCTAGAGTCTTGGATGGTTTGAGGACGCAGCTGTGCTGCTTGTTGTATTTGTTGAAAGACTTTTTCCTAATGAGACCAAATTACCCTAAAAAAAAAAACCTAGGTTTATGAACTGTCATTCCACCGTAATTTCTTTCTCCCGCAATTATCCATTTCCGATTGATACAATGTCGTCCTTTTCCAACCTATTTGGGTATGAAGTTTTCTTAAGGTTTCTACGGATATCTCCATACCCCAAACCTGAAGAAGCAAAAGATTTCTACGAACTTATCAACAAAATCATGGAAGGTGGATTTGCGCCGACGATGAATCATAGCCTCCTTATTGAGACATAGGAGTATCTGTTGAAAGAAATGGAGGAAGCCCCCGGTATTGAATATGCTAATAGTTCTTATAACCGCACGTATCCCGACTTTCAGATTTTGGATGTTACTCTTGGTGTGCTTAGTCAAGAAGCAAGATCTACAGGTAATGATCTGAACTCTCGCTACTTTGATTATACTATTCTGCAGGAAATGCGTGTTGCCAATAACCGTCTTAAGTTATCGGTCGAGAATAGTCACCGTGAATCGAGTAAACGTAAGATGGTCCTTGGGCGCATGTGGGGAGATCTGCTTCCGACGCTTCAAGAGATGCAGCATGCCGCCCTTGCTACCGTTGCCACTGGAAGTCCTTCCTCGCCACCGGAAGAATCTGCATCTTGCGCATACGGATCTTAAAATTATGCTTTCTAGTAAACTATGGTTGTTTTGAATTTTGTTTTGGATGTTTTATGTTTTGAATTATGTTTTGGATGTTTGTTTTGAATGGCTTTATGTGATGTTTTAGATGTTTTGAATTGTTTTATGTGATGCTTTTGAACTGTCTTATGTGATGTTTGGATGTTTTATGAAAGTTTTTTGATCTTTTCTGGATTTGTTTGATGATTTTTCTCATTGGATTCATGTTCTACGGTCTATGCAAGCTGTATAATAGTCGATGAATATTACTTCTTGTGTTGCTGAGTGCAAGATAAGAATGAAATAATGCACTATATTTGTCGCTTATAGAGGTGTCAAGACGGGCTGGCGGGGCGACATGGGCTAAACTCACTTCAGCCCAATATCTAGCGGGTTTAAAAGGGCTGACCCACGGCGGGGCGGGCTGAATTATCCAACGGAGCCCAACTCACCGGCGGATTGCGGGCTAGCCCGCGGTTTTTTAATTAATTAATAAATTTAATTTTTAATAATGCAATATTATTTTTTATATAAAATTAAATATATTATGTAATTTTAAAATCAAAAATATTTTTTAAAAATATAAAACGATTTAATTTTATGTTGTAATGTATTCTTTTTAAAAAATAGCATCAAATTGGTTTAAAAATAATGTTAAGTATATATTATAACTTAGTTAATAGTATTAAGTATATATTATAATTTTTTAATAGTATTTTACAAAATAATATAAATTATTAAATTATATAATATAAAATCAACATTATATGATTTCAAATAATATTCAACTAGTAAATATTTTTATAAATACATTATGTTATTCAGACTTTCATAAATATACTTTAAAATACTAAATAATTTAAAAAATTGACTTGGCCCGCGGGCTGGCCCAACCCGCCGCGAGCCAACCCAGGCGACGAGTGGATTAGGCGGCTGAGCCCATTTAGGCCCGCTTCCAAACGGGCCTCTATTTATTCATCCCAACCCATCTTTTTTTAGGCGGGTTGGGCTAGCCCAGTTTGACAGATGTAGTCGCTTATATGGATTCAACTAGTCGCTGAATTCACCTCATATTGTCGCTGAGTTATTCATTTACTATCGATGAGATTATTTTTATTTTAATGTGTTCTTGTTTCCAACTTTTAAATTCTGTTTTGGTGATGATTAACTTTGTTTTTTATGGAATCTGTTTTTCTTGTTTTGATTGATTATCATTATTATGTTTAATTGTGGTCTTTGTGATAGAATATGAGTCGCTGAATACTCAATTGTAGGATCGGTGAAGGAATTTTCTTTTGTCGCTGATATCACATTATATTGTCGCTGAGTTGTGCTATTAACATTGATGAGATTATTTAATAAGGATGATAATTAAATAAGGATGAGAATAAGTATCACTGAATAAAAGTTATGGAATAGTTGTTTGCTTGTAAATGTCATCGATGATATTATTAAGTGCTAAATCGATGAGATTATATCATGAACAAAAGAATATTTATTCATTGATTTATTTTTTGTTAATATGAAAAAAAACAAAGTAGTATGGGTTGTGACGTGATCAAAATATATTTTGCTAAATGGAAGATATTTCATTGAATAACACAATTTGTCTCGCTGAAACAACATAGCTTCACCACTGAATAGAATACTGAAAATGAGGTGATCAAAATATGTCATTTTATGGTACTTTTTTAATGTGGCTGAAAACCGGTGTTTTTCGCTGAAGCAAAGTGACTTCATCGCTGAAGGGAATACCGAAAGCGTTACGGAAAACTTTTCAAATGTCGCTGAATAACGCATTGGTTGTTGCTGAAGTAACGTTGCTTCATCCTTGAAGAAACTGCTCAAACAGACAAGAAAAATACATTCCGTTGAAAAGGTATAAGGTTTATGTTGACTTGTTGATGTGGGAGCATAAGTTAGAAAAGGAATTTGTAATCGTTGAAGTTGGAAAAGAAATTAGACTTTAAGCAGTTGATGCACGTGGTATGTGACTGACTTTGTGTTGTCTTGTTTTTGTAACACGAATGTGATGTGTTGACTTGTTTGTAAACACGAAATTAGACTTCAAGCAAAAGGTTTGTGTTGCCTTGTTTATTTGAATTTTCGAATGTTCAATTCATCGCTAAAAGTGATGTCTCAACGCTGAATTGAATACGTGTGTTTATTCATTGCTGAAAAGAATCTTAATAAATCGCTGAAAGTAATGTTGCACTGTCGCTGAAAAACATAGTCACGTGTCGCTGAAGAGAACAATAATTCATTTTATTGTGTGGCTGATTAATCATTCTAATGTCGCTGAATTGTCTGTTTTGCTTCGCTGAGGCTTTATATTAAATGGCCCTTTTATATTAAATGTGCCTCCCCAAATTTTTTTTGTTTTGATTAGGTCATTTTTTATTCTGTTAATTCTTATCCAATAAGAAGTTTTTTAACTGTGACCCTTATAAAAGGAATCACCTATATTTCTAAAAACTTCACTTCTAAACCCTAATTGCTATCCACAAGTACTTAGAAATATGTCGTCCAAAAGAAGATGTACAGGGGAAAGTTCAAGTTTGTTGACGCAACTTTGGGAGGTTTCTGCGGAGTACACATCCTAATTGTGATCAAGTATGCACCCTCAATGATTTAATCGAGAAAATCTTAGATCGTGGGATTGCGCTGCAAATGTATAATGAACTGCTTGTTGAAACGCATGTATTTCTTCTGGAAGTTTTACATGAGTACCCAGATATTTAGTATGCTGAATGATCTCATGAGATCATGGATCCCCACTTCCAAGCTCTGAATATTCATATTACGGTCCTTTGACGAGAAGCGAGATCTAACGGCGATGATCCAGAGCGGCGCTCGTTTGACCCCACATGTCCGCACGAAATGTATAACAAATTTCGCAACGTTCGAATCTCGTTCGAAAATACTCCCCTGGAGTTGGCAGAACGTAAGATGGTTTTTCAAAACATTTGGGAATCTGCTTCCTAGGCTTACGACGATGCTTGCCTCTCAGAATTCTTCCCATCCGAAAATCCTCCCCATCCCCCTGCCATTTAACATTATATTTTCTGATAAACTCTGGTTGTTTTGTTTGTGTTTTGGAATGGTTGTTTTGGATGTGTTTTGGTTTGGATGGTTTCTTTGAATGATTTAGAATGTTTGGTTTTGAACTCAATATGCGATGTTTTTATAAATGGTGGTTTTGCTTGATTCTTGTTGTTTAGTCGTATGAATCCCCCTTGTGGTGTCGCTGAATTCCCCTTAAGGTGTCGCTGAAAAGAATAGAATTCCATTGGTGAAAAGAATTTTTTGTTTTCGCTGAAAAGAACAAATGTCATCGCTGAAAATAGGGCGTCGAATGAATTTTTTATTGTTGATATCACATTATATTGTCGCTGAGTCGTGCTATTAAGATCGATGAGATTATTTAATAAGGATGAGAATTAAATAAGGATGAGAATAAGTATCGCTGAATAAAAGTTATGGAATAGTTGTTTGCTTGTAATGTCATCGATGATATTATTAAGTGCTAAATCGATGAGATTATATCATGAACAAAAGAATATTTGTTTGATTTATTTTTTGTTAATATCGAAAAAAACAAAGTAGTATGGGTTGTGACGTGATCAATATATATTTTGGTAAAAGGGAATATATTTCGCTGAATAACACAATTTGTCTCGCTCAAACAACATAGCTTCATCACTGGATAGAATACTAAAAATGAGGTGATCAAAATATGTCATTTTATGGTACTTTTTAAATGTGGATGAAAACCAAATGTTTGTCGCTGAAGCAAAGTGGCTTCATCGCTGAAGGGAATACCGAAAGCATTACGGAAAACTTTTCAAATGTCGATGAATAACGCATTGGTTGTTGCTGAAGTAACGTTGCTTCATCCTTGAAGAAACTGCTCAAACAGACAAGCAAAATACATTCCGTTGAAAAGGTATAAGGTTTGTGTTGACTTGATGTCGGAGCATAATTTGGAAAAGGAATTTGTAATCGTTGAAGTTGGAAAAGAAATTAGACTTTAAGCAGTTGCTGCACGTGGTATGTGATTGACTTTGTGTTGTCTTGTTTTTGTAACACGAATGTGATTTGTTGACTTGTTTGTAAACACGAAATTAGACTTCAAGCAAAAGGTTTGTGTTGACTTGTTTAGTTTAATTTTCAAATGTTCAATTCATCGCTAAAAGTAATGTCTCAACGCTGAATACGTGTGTTTATTCATTGCTGAAAAGAATCTTAATAAATCGCTGAAAGTAATGTTGCACTGTCGCTGAAAAACATAGTCACGTGTCGCTGAAGAGAACTATAATTCATTTTATTGTGTGGCTGATTAATCCTTCTAATGTCGCTGAATTGTCTGTTTGCTTCGCTGAGGCTTTATATTAAATGGCCCTTTTATATTAAATGTGCCTCCCCAAATTTTTTTTGTTTTGATTAGATCGTTTTTTATTCTGTTAATTCTTATCCAATAAGAAGTTTTTTAACCGTGACCCTTATAAAAGGAATCACCTTCATTTCTCAAAACTTCACTTCTAAACCCTAATTGCTATCCACAAGTACTTAGAAATATGTCATCCAAAAGAAGATGTACAGGGGAAAGTTCTAGTTTGTTGACGCAACTTTGGGAGGTTTTTGGGAGGTTTCTGCGGAGTACAGGGGAAAGTTCTAGTTTCGTACTTTTGATCAAGTATGCGCCCTCAATGATTTAATCGAGAAAATCTTAGATCGTGGGATTGCGCTGCAAATGTACAATGAACTGCTTGTTGAAACGCAGTTATTTCTTCTGGAAGTTATACATGAGTACCCAAATATTTTGTATGCTGAACGATCTAATGGGATCATGGATCCCCACTTCCAAGCTCTGAATATTCATATTGGGTCCTTCGACGAGAAGCGAGATCTAACAGCGATGATCCAGAGCGGCGCTCGTTTGACCCCACATGTCTGCACAAAATGTATAACAACTTTCGTAACGTTCGGATCTCGTTCGAAAATACTCCCCGGGAGTTGGCTGAACGTAAGATGGTTTTTCAAAACATTTAGGAATCTGCTTCCTAGGCTTACGGTGATGCTTGCCTCTCAGAATTCTTCCCATCCGAAAATCCTCCCCATCCCCCTGCCATTTAACATTATATTTTCTGATAAACTCTGGTTGTTTTGTTTGTGTTTTGGAATGGTTGTTTTGGATGTGTTTTGGTTTGGATGGTTTCTTTGAATGATTTAGAATGTTTGGTTTTGAACTCAATATGCAATGTTTTTATAAATGGTGGTTTTGCTTGATTCTTGTTGTTTAGTCGTATGAATCCCCCTTGTGGTGTCGCTGAATTCCGCTTAAGGTGTCGCTGAAAAGAACAGAATTCCATTGGTGAAAAGAATTTTGTGTTTTCGCTGAAAAGAACAAATGTCATCGCTGAAAATAGGGCGTCAAATGAATTTTTTATTGCTGATATCACATTATATTGTCGCTGAGTCGTGCTATTAACATCGATGGATCATTTAATAAGGATGAGAATTAAATAAGGATGAGAATAAGTATCGCTGAATAAAAGTTATGGAATAGCTGTTTGTTTGTAATGTCCTCGATGATATTATTAAGTGCTAAATCGATGAGATTATACATGAACAAAACAATATTTGTTCATTGATCTATTTTTGTTAAGATGAAAAAAAAGAAAGTAGTATGGGTTGTGACATGATCGGAATATATTTTGCTAAAGGGAACTTTTGATATTTCGCTGAATAACACAATGTCTCTCGCTGAAATAAAATAACTTCGCCTCTGAGTAGAATACTGAAAATGAGATGATCAAAATATGTCATTTTATGGTACTTTTTAAATGTCGATGAAAAACCAAATCTTTGTCGCTGAAGCAAAGTGGCTTCATCGCTGAAGGGAATGGTGGCTTTTCTTTTTCTAGTGTCGCTGAATTGTCCCTTTTGGGTCGCTGAAGAAGACCTTCCAAAACCTTTATCAGGGGAAGGGTCGGGGTATGCCCTATATTAAGCAACGCAAACTACAATATATAAATAACTTCAAACGACGCTGTTGAAACCAACTTTAGTTGCTGATATGCGGGGCCCATAGTTGCTGAATGATGCTTATAATTATGATGCATAATTCGCCTTATAGTATCGTTGAATTCATTTTATATTATCTCATCTTATAGTTGCTTATCTTACATGTCATAGTCACTGGCTGACTGTTCAAATGTCGTTGTAATAATATATTATGTCGCTGATATATGCCACTTAATTTGCTGCTTTATGTTTCCAACGTCGCTGTTGAGACAAACTTTATTCGCTCATATTTTCATGGTATAGTCACTGACTGATGCTTCAAATGTCACTGGGAAACATAATTTATCGATGATCCTTTTCAGAGTGTGTCGCTGTTTTTCTGCCGTCGATGATATTATCTACTGGTACGTCGCTTAATATTTTTGGTAAACAAGGAAGTTATTTAAGGAAAGTAATTGTATTAAATACGAATCAATAACAGATTGGGAAAATATTTTCGTGATTTTGGTAAGTAAGAAACGGTTATATTTTTTGACAATTATACCCTTCACAAATTATGGCCGGCGAATTGAAATCAATGGATGAGATTGACGTGCGGACGTGCCGATTGAGCCTTTTGGTTGTACCGTAACTGCTCCCAGTAATCTTTATCAAAAAAAATTCAAGTATGAAGTATTCATCACAACTATTACTCTGTTAATCGCATAATTAAAATATTAATTACACTAGTAAGAATATCTTGCGCATTATTCTTGGTATTTAATTTATTCAAGTTATATAATATATCGATAACATTTTCAATTCACCAAAAATAATTACATTTGAATTGTCCCGTTTGACTTTTCGACACTGTTCATTGTTCAACTTTGACTTAATATTATTGTAATTATAATTTTTTTTTAAAAAATAGTCGAGTTTGGTCTTGTTAAATTCGTCTAATCATATAGTTTTAGAATATATATTTATACAACTTTTAGTTGTATATATTTTGAGATATTAACGATTAAAAAAGTGCATTGGATTCTGTGCAGAAATAAAATGGGACATTTCAAATGTGACAGAGGGAGTATGATTTTGTTAATTATGACAGTGTAATTTGTTATTTTAAGGAATTCCCACATAAATTCTGGATAAACATTTATGTATCACAATATAATTAAAAATAGCAAATTATGATATGATTAGAACCCATTACTAGAAACATCACAAAATTAGGAAGAGACTTAGCCTAGTGGTCATGTCCCCTTATTTCAAATTTTATTGTTGGAGTTCGATTCCCACCTGCTCCCTTATCCCTCCCCTTTACCCTCCTCTCCCCCTCCCCCCAATTTTTGTGATTTGGATTCCCCCACACCTTTACCGACATATGAGTATCAATCTAAAAAAAAAAAAGAAACATCACAAAATATCACTCTGTTTTTGCCAAAATCTCATAATCTTCACACTAATTAAACTGAACTTTAGGGTTGTTAGCCCAATAATAAATTATGATCTACTAGTTAAGGCCCAATGGCTAATAGTCCATGTGTTGAACCCGGTCCACATCATGAGGATTGGCATGAAGACAAGTGTCCTGGAGGCAGACGTTTGAGTGCCAGCATGAGGATTGGCATGAAGACAAGTGTCCTGGAGGCATACGGTTGAGTGCCAGAGATCGTGGTGGTGTCTGACGGTTGAGTAGCTTCGCTTACAAAGGGCGAACGCAGGCTCATTTGGAAGGGTCCTTCAACACTACAGAGAAAAACCGCAGTTTAATTTTCTTTCTTTATGTATTTGCTTTCTGTAACTTTTCCTTTCGTATTTTTCATTCTGCAAGTTTACAGCTTTCATTTCTTTTAGTAGTTTCCTTCTACAATTCTTGTAATTCCTTCTACCAACATCAATTGAAAAGAGGTTTTCATCCTCTACAAATTCTACGTACAATAAATTGGCACGCCCAGTGGGACCCGAAGTGGAAACCATATCCGCTTAGAGGTTGTTTATGCGTCTCAGATCAGGCAAGTTAGTGAGTGATCTTACACAGAGGTTTGAAGAAATGTCTCTGCAAGAGAAGACACCTCTTAGAACGTCGTCTGAGGATGTGATTAAGACGACAAGCACTTCCCAGCCACAACAGGGGATTATGCAGACCCCCACTTTCTCGGAACAAATGCGGCTTTCGATGACGGAATCGATGGCCTAGTTTATGCCTCTATTAACGAGGCACCTTATGGATGTTTTGCGGCCTGCCATGGCTGATCAAATTGACCGAGGCTTCAATACCTTGCGGACTCAACAAGAAGTTACTGCTTCTGCAACCGTTCCTGCAAACGGCGCTAACACGCTGCCATGTTCAGGGCCGTCAGGCAGCCAACTACGAACTTGGGGAATAGCGTCCAGCCAGCCACTACTCCCCGATGTGGGAGGCTTGGCTAGTCCGTTGGTAAATCTATTCCAGACAGCCTATGCTTTCAACCCAGCGGCACCCATGATGCCGAGTCTTGGATATGCAACGCCTCCAGCGCCTATCTATGCGGCACCAGGCTGTTTAGTGGCCTCCAGTGTGTCTCCAGGCTGTACAACGGCCTCAGGTGGCATTGCTATGCCGCCACGACAAGCGGTACCTCATGTGCCGAATGTATCCATCGGACCTATATGGCGTCACATCCTTGGGGACAACCCCAACCCTGGGGGCAGACACCACCGCAAGGGGGGCAGATACCATAACCTTGGGGGCAAATACCACAAAATGCAACACAAGCCGCCATGGCTCCTATTACACCCCCAATGGCGATGCCGCCTGCGCAGGGGCCAGCAGTGTCACCCGAGTTGCTTGCGGACATGATGCAGGAACACTTCGGGATTCAACTGAGGCCGATGGAGCGGCCTACATACCGAAAGCCATACCCTGATTGGGTAGACAGTATGCAGCCATACCCACGAGGCTTCAAGATGCCTGAATTCTCCACATTCTCAGGGGATGAAGGCAAATCTACCGTGGAGCACGTGGGCAGGTTCACTGCACAGTGTGGGGAAGCAGTAGCGAATGACTGGCTGAAGCTGAGGCTATTTAGCTCATCCCTCACTGGTCCTGCTTTCGTGTGGTATGCATCTTTGTGGCCTAACTCTATCCAGAATTGGGCTGATTTGGAGCGAGCTATCCATGACAGATTCTATACACCCCTGTCTCAGGTGAGCCTCGCAGACCTGACTAATGCAAAACAGTATGCCGATGAGATGGCAAGTACCTTCATTAACAGGTTACAGCGGCTTAAGGGTCGATGTACTATGGCAATCCCTGATAGGGAAATAGCCAACATAGCAGTATCTAATATGTTGCCTAGACTAAAGGAACACTTAATTGTGCAGGATGCAACTGACCTAGCCTAGTTGGCCGAGAGAGCGGCCCGACTGGAAAAATTCCTGGAGGAACAGGAAGAAAAATGTCCTACGCGTCGAGTTCACTTTGAAGAGGTGAGATTCAGCGATGAGGAGGATGAACCTGTGGAGGTGGCTGTAGCGGAATTGGTCCAGACAGCCAAGCCACATACTTGTGCGGCCCTCAGGCCGCCAAAACAGAAAGAGACCAAGTATAGGCCTGAGGAGGATCTCTTTGATATGAGCAGGGCGGACCAGGTGTTCGATGCCCTACTCAAAGACGGAGTGATTAAGCTGCCTGAGGGGCAGAAGTTACCAGCGGCCAAGGACATTCGAGGCCGATCATTCTGTAAGTGGCACAATTCCTATACTCATAGCATTAGCAAGTGCAGGAGTTTTAGAAGTGCTATTCAGAATAAGTTTGAAGAAGGAAGATTAAAAATTGCAGGTATGAAGGTAGACATTGATCCATTCCCTCAGCTTAACGTTGGTGCTTCTGGATTCATTCAAAATTCAGAGGATGGTGGCTCTAGTAGCCAGACTTATCGAGAAGGGGAGTGTGTTGAAATCAATGAGCAAGATGAAGACTTGCTGTCTGATGAATCTGATGTTGAGAAAGACAGGGAAAAGGAGCTGAATAGCAAGCAGCCTAGGTTTAAAAATATGTCCAAAGAGGAGTTTAATAATGTCCTTGAGCCTGAAGAGAAAGAATTCCAAAAGAAACGGAAGCCTCCATTGAGGATTGAGATCCCGAAACCTGCCTTGGAGATTCGCGAGAATGGGAGACATCGGCCTGTAACTCGGGACTACAGGCCTGGAGTACAGGTAGTCCCAACTTTGATGAGACGTCCTGAACACCCTACTGAGGCTGAGAAATGGATGAGAAATAGGGCAGAAAATAGATCCGCTGCTCCAAGGGAGCCGCCATCCATGACTAGAAGCCTGTTTAGGCGAGCTCAGAGAAGGTATGCCGAGGAAATGTGGCAATGGGAGGCTCAAATTAATAAGTTGGAGTCATCTAGGCCTCGGAAGCCAGTACAGCCAACATACTTCAGACCTCAAAGGGAAATCTCCGAACGGCGAAGGCCGGTTCATGAGAGGTTGCAACATCCTGAGGGAAGGCATCCTACTAGGAAGCCTAATTCACCTGTACCACCTCGCAAACCAGTTCATGAGCGGCTTCAACCAAGCCGAGAGGTTGACAGGAGAAGGTCACACGAGGCACGAAGAAGGGCACCCCAGTCGCCATTTTCCTCTACTAGGAGGCCAGTGCGGGAAAGGTTTCAGTGGGCAGAACGTAAGCCACCATCACCTCAGCCTAGGGTCACGGAGGCTGAACCTCCTCAGATTAGGACTCAGCCGCCATCTTCCCAAAATAAAGACAAAGCGGTCGCCTTGGCCGGGTCAAGTAATGAGAAAAATGTGACTATGTCTTGGGCAGACAAATTCATGTAGAGGTTTGAGCGTATGGGTGAGCCGGGTATATCCAGTATGAGGGAGATGGCCATGATGAAGGTGCTTACCAGATACTTCGCTTACATAGCGGCCCACCAGGCCGGTGAGTTGGGAAGTGAACCTGACGGCTATGAGGGGTTCCTTGCTTACTGTAAGACTGTGGATGAATCTGAACAGGCAAAGTCGCAGCCGGAGGTCCAGCCTGCCCATGAGGCTGCAGGGTAAGCTTTGGGGCGGTCACCCCTAAGGTAGTGGAAGCTGCCATAGATGTCAACATAGAAGAGCCTAAGGTTGGGATTAATGCCTTAGGAATCATTCCTGATGACATTAGTATGTTGGATGGTATGGATCTTGATGAAGAGCCTAACATGGATGCTTTCTGGGATGACCTGGAAAATAAGCTGAAGGAAGAAGGTTACGAGTATGGACAGGTAGAGGAACCGACAGACCCGGCGGTGTCCATGCACGTTGTGGGATTGGCGGCAGATGAAGAGATCAGTGATGTTGAGTCTGAAATATGGGATGAAGAAGAGCCGCCATTTGCCAAACTGATCGAAGAGATGGACGAGATGATAAAAAAATTGTCTCACCCAACTAGATGTTTGCTGGAAGAATTAGGTGGCCAATCTGCTCAGAGGCCAGCTTTCGCACACTTCTCTAAGGCAGAGGTGTCTCAAATAAGACAGCTGAAACCCTTGTATGTCAAGGCCCACATTGATGGACGTCCCTTCTCCAGGGTATTCGTTGACAATGGAGCAGCGACAAATGTGCTCCCAATGTCAACTCTGAAGAAGCTTGGGAAGAGTGAGAAGGATTTGATTCCCACCAGGGTCAGGATGTGCAGCTTCGTGGGAGAAGCGACTCAGCCTGCGGGGTTCATAACGGCTAATGTCACTGTGGGGTCTAAAACTATTAAAGTAGCATTCTTTGTGGTAAAGTCGAAGACCTGCTACTCGGCGTTGTTAGGACGCGACTGGATCCACATGGCAGAATGTGTGCCATCCACCTTACATCAACAATTACTCATATGGGATGGTGACCACGTTGAATTGGTGGAGGCAGACCCTCAGCCCTTCGTAGGGCCAGACAACAATAATGATGAGGCCGTCTTCTATTTAGAAGACATTCAGCCTGCTTCAACTCTGATTGGTGTTGATGTGGACTTGGAGTCCATCGACTTTACTTCCAGCGGCTTCAAGCTACATTTAGTGGATAGCCGGCAAGATGCATCAGGTTACTCATCATGAACAGCAAGGACATCTACAAAGACTTGTTGCAGCGGCTGGTTAATACTGAAGTGATGGTGGGTGCCGAAGACAAGTCTAAAAAATTGATTGATAGCAGGCCATCCGAGTGGCCGTCACCTGTGAAGCGAACAGTGCCTAGTCCAGAAGCTAAGGAACCACTTGTGGACATCAATCTTGGAACTGATGCAGAGCTGAAGCTGACGAAGATAATTGCGTCTCTGCCTGATGAGGAGCGGCACCAACAAGCGGAGCTGATTCAGAAGTATAAAGATTGTTTCGCGTGGCAGTACACGGACATGCCTGGGCTTTCAAGGGAACTCGTGGAACACAAGCTGCCTACTCATCCCGAGTTCAGGCCTCACAAACAGCCGCCTAGACGGTTTGATCCAGAACCATCCCAATGGTAAAGGTTGAGATCGAGAAGCTTCTTAGAGCAGGTTACATTAGAACTTGTCGTTATGTAGAATGGCTTGCAAACATTGTAACTGTTGTAAAGAAGAATGGTCAATTGAGAGTCTGTATAGACTTTAGAAATTTAAACTTGGCTACGCCCAAGGATGAATATGTAATGCCAATGGCTAACATGCTTGTTGATGCGGCCGCCGACCACAAATTTTTATCATTAATGGATGGTTATTCTGGATACAATCAAATTTTTATTTCTGAAAACGATGTGCACAAAACAGCGTTTCGTTGTCCAGGACCAGTTGGCATTTTTGAGTGGGTAGTAATGTCGTTTGGCTTGAAGAATGTTGAGGCAACGTACCAAAGGGTCATGAATATGATCTTTTATGATTTAATTGGCCATATCCTTGAAGTGTACATTGATGACATAGTCGTCAAGTCATGTGAATTTGGTCAACACTTGGTCCACCTTGAAGAAGCTTTCATTCGTATGAGGTAGCATGGATTGAAAATTAACCCCACCAAGTGTGCCTTCGGAGTGGCTGCTGGAAACGTTTTAGGCTTCTTGGTACATGAGAGAGGCATCGAGGATGATCAGAATAAAGCCAAAGCAATCTTGGAAGCTCGTGCACCGTCAAACTTGAAAGAGCTACAGTCATTAATGGGGAAGATCAATTTCCTTAGAAGATTTATTGCCAATGCTGCAGGGAAGATGAAAGCGTTCACCTTACTCAAGGGAAGGAAGAACGAGGTATTCAGTTGGACGACTGAACATCAAGCAGCCTTTGAAGAGATTAAAAGTTTGTTGGCTAATCCTCCAGTATTGATGCCGCCTAGGCCTGAGGTACCATTGAAATTGTATGTGTCAGCTGCTGAGGAGTCCATTGGATGTTTGCTTGCACAAGATGACGAGTGTGGGAAGGAAAGAGCCATCTATTACCTTAGCAAGACACTGCACGGTCCAGAAGTGAGGTACACAACATTAGAGAAGCTATGCTATGCGTTGGTGTACTCTTGCAACAGGTCGGAACATTACATGTTACCACGTACAGTTCATGTGGTGGCTCCATTCGATTTGGTTAAGACATTGTTGCAGAGACCAGCCCTGAAAGGCCGCCACGCTAAGTGGGCTATGAAAATTAGGCCTTTCGCTCTCGTGCACGTTCCTCAGAAGGCGGTCAAGGGACAAGCCCTAGCGGACTTCTTAGCTCGGCATCCTTCAGTAATATTGCCCGAAGAACCCGAAGAATCATTCATAGGGTTTGAACCTTGGGAGTTAACTTTCGATGGGTCTTGTGCAAGCAGCGGCTCAGAGGCCGGTATTACAATTACTAGTCCTTTCGGGGAACATTGGAAGCTGTCTCGGGAATTGGAGCCTGGTACAACCAATAATCAAGCTGAATATGATTCTTTGATATTCGGCCTGGAGAAAGCATTGATGAAGGGTGCAAGGTCCATTGTAGTTTTTGGAGACTCTCAAGTCATCTTAAAGCAATTGACAGGAGAGTATGAGTGTAAAAGTCCAAGGTTGATTAAGTGCTATGAAACAACACTAGAGTTGCTAGGCGAGTTTTCGGATGTTACGATCAATCATGTGCCTGGAGACCAAAATCAGGAAGCCAATGAGGTGGCACAGCATGCTTCAGGCTGGCAGACTGGTTGCCCTAGGGGGGCAACACGCGTTGCCGTCATCACCAATGAATCTGAAGACCAAGAAGAAATTCAACCTCAAAACCCAGTCGGTGATTGGAGGACAAATATTATACAATACCTTGAGAACCCGTCCACCGGAGGAGATAGCTCAATGAAGGTAAAAGCCTTATGATATACATTGCTTGATGGTGAGTTGTTCCGAAGGGCGCCCGACGGATTGTTACTCAAGTGCATTGGTCCTGAGGAAGCTAAGTTGGTGATGGGAGAAGTCCATGAGGGAATATGTGGTTCTCAAAGAGCGGGACCTAGCATGAGATGGAGTATTCACTGCTAAGGGTATTTTTGGCCAACAATCATGGAAGACTGTATCACTTATGCTCGTGGTTGCGAGGCTTGCCAGAAACATGGTCCAATTCAAAGGTTGCCAGCGGAAGATTTGCATTCAGTCGTGAAGCCTTGGCCATTCCGTGGCTGGGGGATGGACATCATTGGAAAGATTCATCCGCCTTCATCTAAGAACCATGCGTTCATACTTGTGGCCACTGATTATTTTACCAAGTGGGTAGAAGCGTGGCCAATGAGGAAGATTGATCTAAGCGATGTTATTAAGTTTGTGACTGAATTGATACATTGATTTGGAATCCCTCAAACAATCACTGTCGATCAAGGTACAGTGTTTACAGGTGAAAAGTTTATGGCTTTCACCAAGAAATTTGGGATTCGCATCTATCATTCTACTCCATACTACCCCCAAGCGAATGGTCAAGCTGAGGCTACTAACAAAATTATGATAAGCATGATCAAGAAGGCAGTCGGAGGGAAGCCGAGGAAGTGGCATGACGCCTTATCAGAGGTCCTATGGGCATACAGAAATTCCAGGTCTACAGCCACTGGCTTCACACCTTATTACCTTACATATGGCCACGACGCCGTTTTACCTCTAGAGATCACAGTCCCTTCACTGAGGGTGGCCAAGCAGCATCACTTAGAATTAGCTAAGTATGAGGAGGCCATGTTGCAAGAGTTGGAAACGGCGGATGGTGACAGGCTTGTAGCCTTGGAAAATGTTCGGCGTCATAAGGCTAAAATTGTGAAGTACTATGACAAGAAGGTTCAAGGCAAGATGTTCAGTGAAGGGGACATAGTGTGGAAGGTGATTTTACCTTCAGGGGTGCGTGATAATGAGACTGGAAAGTGGTCTCCAAACTGGGAGGGACCATTCATTACTCAGAAGTTGCTAAATGGTGCATACAAATTGATGGATATTGATGGACAAGAGCATAAACAAATTATCCATGCAAAGTATCTCAAAATGTATTATCCATCAGTTTGAGAATCGGAGTAAAGGAATGCATCAAGTGAAAAGTGGCCGTATCAATGGCCAAATGTAGCAAAAAAAAAAAAACATACTAAGGAAAACCAGAAGATAACTAACAGTTTCCCACCACAAGGCCGGTGGGCTGGCCCAAAAATGTACCGAAAGAAAACACAGTGCGAATCCTAAGCTACTGAGAGGGAGCCGACATCCCACCACCAAGTATGCAACGAGGCATGGCTGTCCAACGATCGCGTGTGCGCCCAAGGATGTCGGTCATACGACGAAGAGCAGCGGCAGCAACACGAGAGAAGTGAGCCCATCCTTGGCCTCCTGAATAGTACGTCTCCTTTCTGCAATAATACATCTCCTGTCTGCTATAACACGCTCTGCCTCTGCAATGACTCGCTCCGACTCCTCGATATCGCGCTCTACATGTGCTATAGTACCCTCCAGCTGTGACTTTTGGCTTTCTTGAGATGCACGATCATGAGACAACTGCTTACGCTGAGGGCGAATCGCCTTCAACTGGGAGAGAGTCTCGCGGTGTCGTGACTCAAGATCGTCAATAAGTGTCAAGTCCTGAGCAGACTGCTTTGCAGCACTCCTGTAACTGGGAAAGAAGAGAGATAGATCGGAGATGAGATCTGAAAACTCATGAAAGTCGGCATCCTCAACAAAGGTGGAGACCAAGCCGATAGCAATAAGAAGATCGTCAAGACCGGAGACTATATCAGTGGTCAGTGGGTCAGTCTGGGATGAAAGAAGGCGGTCAAACGCCTCACATGTCGTAGTGATATCGCCACTGATAGGAGTGTGTGTGCTCGAAGTCATAAGACCTGCAGAATGAACCTGGGGCACCTACAAATGAGAATATGTTAGTATTTGCAACATGGAGAGCTAACCATAATGAAGACAAGAATAAATAATACCTGAGGAGTCGGTGCGCGGTCAACTAAACCAGCTGAAGGTGCAGAAGCATCGGCTACTGAAGGTGGCGTCTGACCAGTGGGGGCCTATGGTTGAAACAAGCAAACATTCCTTAGGACGTGTTATCAAGCAGGATGGAAATAAGCAAAGGAATGAAAAATAATATGAGAGAAGACGTACTTGAGAGACCTGTTCGAAGCTGACTAAGCTAACTGTGGAGATATCATTACCCTGAGTGAGGGTTGGATTCACTTGGACCTGAAAGCAAAAAGAATGGTACAATAAGTTATCAAGATAAAAGCAAGCAAACTAACAAGTGTGAGGTAGCAAAGCGTACCTGTGAGGGATCCTCCATGACGATCTCCTAGGCATCAGTGTGATATCTAGGATCATCCACACCATGAGTGAAGATGTAGTCAGCACGAGCCTGCAGCTCGTCCACAGTATCATCATGGACCGCGCCAACGCCATCACCTGCGTGATCATCATGCTAAACCTCGTCATCGATCATGCTCACGAGGCCATCATCAGGGTCAACTGCGTCTGTCTCCATGCGAGCATCATCTCCAGCGCCATCATCGCTCATGTGATCCTCATCCTCATCTGAACCCGCGGATTCATCCTCGTCGTCATCACGATCTTCGGTGCCATCAGTGGTACCACCTTCAGTTTCTCCATCATGAGCTAAAGAGCTCGAACTACTACCGGCGGATGCCCCACGAGGTCTAGGGGAGGAATCTGTAAAAGTTTATAGGTGTTAGACGACAATAGAGGAAGTTATGAGAACACATGTGAAATGAATCAAAAGCATACCTCTATGGCGTTTGCGAGATGGATGAGGCACAGCCAACTTCTTTGGGACAGCACTATGAGACGCAGGCATGGGGGCTGACCATATAGCAGCACCGCGAGCACTAGGAGCCGGATCAGACGGCGGGCGAGCCGGATGCCTAGATGAAGATTGTCCTGCAGTGTCAGGAACTCGTTGTGAAGATGCATCTTCAAAGCGCTGTGCAAGGCTATCAGCAGTCGGCAAGAGCGAGGTAATGTACGGTGTCCACCAAGCCATAAACTGAGTAGCAAGTGTCCCAGAAGGAGTGAATGGCAGATAAAATGAATCTGGCAGGCGAACTAACAGCGCGAGTATAGCATGGAGATCTGTGCCGGTCAATTTCGGGCCTCTGGTAGCTGGCCACTCTACTCCACGTGGGAGGCCAAGTCGGCATCCGAACTGATGAGCTAGTAGATGAGGACAATAAGGCTCAGCATTGAGAGGGTTGGACTTATCGTGCTGACAAAGACCACACAATAGTAGATGCGGCTTCAAGGGGATATTCCATGTGTCCTCGCCAAAGTTGGCGTCCGGAGCAGAAGGTGAACATATGAGCTCAGCTAACAGTGTACCCCGCCGGGTGTAGGGGAACAAACCAAGGGGACCCGGCCTATAATCTAGGAGCCAGCGCACGATCTGCATTCCGTCTTTGTCTAACAGCTTGCCTCCACGAAGTTCCACAGACTGATCAGCTAGTGAAAAACCCAACGGTGTGTCCGGCCCGCAATCTTTCGGGTGAGGGCGAGCCACACCATGAAACAGGCGTGGGAAGTACAACTGAATCCATAGTTGCATAAACCGTAAAGGTCATGAGGCCTGGCCGGAAGGGTCTGTTCCTTTGGCGAGTAAATTGGCTACTTTTGACATGCCAGTGAACAAGGTAGCAAGAAGGTATGAGCCAATCGCCAAAGTATCATCAGCATCACTGTCTACAATGGCCTGAACATAGGGCAGAGCAGTACGTAACACAGTCCGGGCACTAGAACAAACAATGAATCGGCTGAACCACATCAAAAGGAATGCAATATGCTCATTGTGTGTAGGAGGTCCATTCACCCTGTTGTGGTCGATATAGCCTGAGTACCGCTTGGATTCTTTGCCTACAGGGCAGATTATGTCACCAAGATGAGAATCCTCAGCACCAACGGAGTGTGTCAATTCCAAGCCAACGATAGACAGTCCCATAATCATCATAATGTCCAAGAGGGTGGGACCTACGAAACCACAGGGAAGCTAGAAGGCGTTGACTGAAGAATTCCAGAAGCCCGTGAGGTAGTATAGCAGACGATGATCGAGTGCAATGGGTTTGATGGACAAAAGGATAGCGTCTGTGATTCCCCATTTTTCCCATTCTTTAGAAAATGATCTCCGCATCCTGTGGGCCCAGTCAATATATCGCTCCGTGCTGTTCTTTTCGGTCTGAATCTTCGGGGTTTTCTTTGCGCTTAGAAATTGGCTTGGTAGCACCTGACTGATGAGACCGAATGACCATAATGTGGGAGATAAAGGCCCCAGTGAAAGCCGCCTGAGTAATGGGAAGTGAGCAAAACAGGAAGTCATGGGCAGTCGCTCCATGCTCACCGGTACGATAAAAAGGGCGGAGAACAGGCACCGGTTCCTCACAAGTGATGTCATAAGCTTCGTCGTCAGATGAAGGGAGGTCCTCTATCTCCTGCATCATTAAAAGAGATGGATAAGAGGTTATTATGAGGAGATCAATCAAACGAAATAAATAGTTAGAGAAAGTCATATGCTAACCTGGGAAGCCGGGACAGGAGGAGTGAAGCCAGTGAAGCCATGTATGTGAATGAGGGTTCGACCATGCTGGGGTGCAGTTGGTGCCTAAGCGGCTGCTTTCGGCCTGAGTACAGTGTCTGGTAGCTCATCTGTGGCGGCTGACGTCCCCGTAGGGGTAGGCAATGTCGAGGCCACAGCATCCGAAGGCTGTATAACGAAAGCTCGAGGCTGTAAGGTGGTGGTCGATACAGTGGAGCTCGCCAAAGCGTACATTGCAAACCATGATTAAATCCTCATCCATTGGGAATCACATTAAGTAAAAGAAGATTGAATGCCAAAGGATTTAAATCAAACCTGAAAAGCCGAGGTGCGAGAGGACAAGGCTGCAAAGCCAGACGAGCCTGTGGGTGGCAGAGTGGCGGCCTGCACCCCTGATGTGGCGGCTGACCCTCCATGTGTGGCAGTTGATACTCTCAAGGTGGCGGCCGAGTCTGGTAGTGAAGATCGAGGTTCCTTCCATGCAACAGAAGGCTGTGTAGTGGCGACCCGGGTTTGCAATGAGGCGGCCTGTAGGATGATTTCATTAAGTCTTGAAGAGTACGGATGGTGTTTGAAAGAGCTTAGATGGATAAACAAGAAAGGAAATACTATGCGTCGAAACAAACCTGAGCAATGGTTGAACGCGGAGCAACAGTGCCAAAGGGCTGCAAAGTGGCGGCTGAGGGCTTCTCAGTGGCGGCCTGGGCTTGTGAAGTGGCGGCCTGCATGGGGGAGTCTCATCAAAACTTATCTAATGAATTATGTTGATGGGGTAAAATAAGCAAAGAAAGCGTTATGCAATAAGACTAATGATAATGGCCAAAATTGACCATTATTTTCAATCTATTTCCGTGTCTAATATGGACATTTGATCGCATTCCGGTCTTATTTAAATAAGAAAACAGTCGAATTTAACAGATTTATGCAAGTTTGTATAAATAATAAGCTGGTATTGAAAAATACAAAAATATTATTTTTTTATTAAATTTGTGTAAAAAAATCCAAAAACATGATAAAAATATTAAAAATCCCACATTTGATAATTATGGTCTAGTAATATTTGTTCGGTGGAACACGGGTCCATTAAACGAATCACTAGCCAAATAATCAAGTGGAATAAATATACATATTTATACTATTTTATATTTTGATGTATATATTTTTAATTTTTATGTTTACCTCTATTTTTATTTTATTTCCATTTTCTGCTTTAGTTAAGAATTAATTGGTCCACTAATCACTTTTGATTTAAATTAATTGCAAGTGATTTAATTTGATTTAGTCCAGTCCAATTTGAACTCCAGTCCAGCAGGCCCAAATCACTGATGGCCCATTACTCCTTTCCTATCGGCCCAATAGCTGGAGGCCCAAAACACTCCAAACCCAAATCCCAACCCTAACCCTAACCCTAACCCTACTGCCGCCACCACCGCCGCCGGGCGCCGCCTCCGATCGCCTCCTCCGGCGACCTCCTCCAGTCCGCCACCATCTCCACCCATTTCCGGCCAGCCCCAACCAAACCCCCAATTTCCAGATCTGTTCAAAGGCTTTCCGTCCACCACCATCATCATCTTCTCCACCTCGCCATCCCTTCCATTTCACAGCCGCCGCCGCCGCTCTTCCAGTCTGCCTCCGGCCGCCGCCGCTCATCCAACCACCAATTCCATCTCCTCCACTCTCTTCTCCGGCGTATCCGCCATCTCCAGCCGCGTCTCCCATCACCACCAACACACTCCCGCAGCCGCACCACCACCCTCGCGCCACCACAACCGAGACCGCCGACCCGCCATCTTCGTCGCCCCTGTCCGGTCTCGCCAACACCAAATCCACAAACCCAGAAAAGAAAACAGAGAAGAAACGAGAAGGAAAATGAAAGAAAGAAGGAGAAATGGAGGAGAAAGAAATTTGAGAAGAAGAAAGAAGAAGAATCTGTGAAGAGAAAGAAAATGAACGAGAAAGAATGGAGAAAATGGAGGAAAGAGAGGAAGAGAAAATAAGGGAAGATGAAAGAGAAAAGAAAAAGAAAGAGATAAATTTTATCCGGACCTCGTGACCTCGGTGGCGCTAGACAAAATCCCTATCGCGAGACCATATTTAGAGACACTGAGTCTAGGGACAGGAAAAATAGCTTAAGGACTGGGGATGTTTAAGGACAGACTGAGAGTGAGTATCAAGACAGAGACCCAGTCGCTAGACTTATGGCCTAGTGACTGGGAGAAGTGTCCCGCGACACAGAGCTCCACGACACGGAGAGAGAAAATAAAAAGGAAGCTCCCTCACGTGACACTCCACATGCTCTCCCATTTTGAATTTTCCCACATGCCAAAAGACTCGGGAGGTCCTGGGACTTCAAGTCCCGTAGCACAAAGGAGTTTTGTCTTTTCCCTTGGGACTTCAACTCCTGCCCCCTCATGTGCGCCTTCCAGGAGCTGAAAAGTGTGTCTTGAACCAAAAATCGTTTCGCAACAGGCATAATTGTTTAGCGACTGGTTGGGCCTTGAATGGGCCTAGGGCTTTTTCCCTACTCCTCTATAAATATATCCTCCCACCCCATTGAACAGTAACCTAGCTACACCTTAGTTTTTTATTGTTCTTGGAGGCACCACTGTGCTCTCCAAATTAGTTTAGAATAGATAGTTTATTTTATTTTATGCAATGTAGAAATAGACTTTAGCTTAGTTTTAATTTATGTTTTGTAATAAAATAGTGTAGCTAATGTTCACTTCTTTTTTTCCCAGTTTATATTTTGTTCTTTTGGGTTAAAAACACTTAATCAATGGGTGTGTTTAAATCATTTTTGGTTTTTGATGTTATATGAGAAAATGTTCCACAAAAATTTGTTATGGATCATTTCCATAATATTTATTGCTTTATTTTTGCATTTTTGGTCACTTGACCATTTTTGTTATTTTTAGTTAGGTTTAATGCTTTATTTAGATTTAATAAATGCATAAACACTTTATATTTATCCTTTAATAGATTAGTGTAGGTTTTATTTTTAGTTTGGTTAGTTAGCATGATTTGGATTTGTGGTTGCTGCTGTTGCTTTTTTTTTATTTTTTATATCATGTTCTTGTTTGTTTAGTTTAGCATAATATCCTGTTTTGTTTTAGTTTTAGGTAGTTTAGTTTTATTTAGTATGTTGTTCTTGTTTTTTTATTATTATTATTTTAGTTTTAGTTTTAGTTTTAATACACAAGATCTTATATTGGATGATATTTGAGTGTTTGTGCATATTAAAAATTGCATCTCCTATATTGTATTGCACCACGTTGTAACCCCACGGGTTGCAACGTAATTTTCCCGTTGTGCTCCCACGGATCACAATGCATTTCCATGCAATGTAATATTAGGCATTATGCTGCTAAAATTGTATAAAATTTTTAAAATCCCTCTGTCGCGAAACCCCTGTCACGGACCCACGGTCCGCGACACACTCCTTGATTAGCGACAGAGGACCCAAATACTTGCAATTTTATTCTGGAAGGGCTCTGTCGTGAAACCCCTGTCGCGGACCCACGGTCCGCGACACACTCCTTGTTCCGCGACAGGAATTATGCCCTTGTTGACTTTCATACCTTGTGTCGCGAGGCCACGCCTAGCGACACGGATTTTTGTCTAGCGACACAGCAAACCCTAATTTTCAAAATATCCAATTTCTCTTATTTCCTACCTCTCTGTCGTGAAACCCCTGTCGCGGACCCACGGTCCGCGACACAATTTCCGTTTCACGACAGGCTTGGCACCCTTTTTTGCCAAAATTTTATTCTCCATCTCATCCCATTAATTAATTGAACCTTTATGTTAATATTTTGAGGTTGAAATCCAATGATCTCAACCCATGATTAATTTAATATAAAGAACTTTGTTCAATTTTCATTAAAAGATTTTTCTACAAAAATTAAACTATAATGATCTAAGTATATAATCCGGACCATGATTAATTAATTAATTATGGAATGAGAGATTATTTAGGCCATAAAGAGTGATTATGGAATAATTTCCATACCTTGTATGAGAAACCAATGTCTCTCATACAAGATGACCCAAAAATATTTTCTTTTATTTATTTTGTCTTTTCCGTGTTGTGTGAAACAACTAGTAAGAGATATGACAGACTAATGTTGGCGGGTATTCCCACAGGGATAAACTAGCTCGTGGTCTGTATATTAATTACTAGATGTTATTTTGCATGGTCCGGATAGTAGTCGGTGGAAGCCTTGGCGGTTCGTCCATCCGGGATTATAATAGCTGCTCAGCTGACTCCTGTCCGGATACAGTTTTCTTTTCTTTATCTTAATTTCAAACCCGAATCTCAAACTGTGCCAACACTAGACGACATAGGTCAATGTTGTCTAGTAATTAAGACAGCGAAAGAACATGTAGATTTTTCTCCGATTCACAGATAGTAAGGGTCTGAATGATAGCAACCACTGTCATTTAAGATTATTCTGCTGTCTAAAAGCTTTCCATCTGGAATAATTAGGAACTGGATAGCAGGTGTTTGCAGTCCAGGTTATCCTGATTATTTCAGTCATCTTTTTAGCCAAATAAATTCTTCTCATCTCCGGCTATCTCATCTATGTGTACCAACTTCTGTCTAAACCCGCCTTATATTTTGGGTTATTTAATTTTACACTTCTTTATAAATTTATGAATGATATTATTATGTAGATATCGTGGTCAATATTATTTTGGGATCCTTCCCTTGGACATAGGAGTCTTGATTTTAATCAGATGTCTCACAATAAATTTCCAACAAAAATTTATTTATAAAATCCGGATCTGAGTAAGGGATAAATTCCACAGTTATGGCTAATTCAAATCCGACTGGGGGTTGATTTTGGGAAATTAGAAGTAGAGTCAGCGATTAGGTCTCACCTAGACTGAAAGGGTCTGTGTTCTTATTGAGAGTCTAGTACCTGTTTAGGGAATGATTTTCAAATCTATTATTTTTCAAAATTGCTTTGTGTTGGAAATCTGGTATTAAATATCACACTGAGATGGGGTCCACTTGGATTCAAATACGGTGTGATAGATAATTCTAGAGGAACAATACATAGGCCTTGGTTATTTTCTAAAATAGGGTTGAGTTCCTTTCAACTGCTATCCTCTTCTGCCAATGCCTATTTTTGAGTCCTGAGTGAGTGCATCCAGAACGAACTAATCTATTAGTTCGTTTCATTAGTTTGTATCTCATAACCACCCGACGGGAAGTGAACACTGCGAGCGGTTCACCGAGAATAGGGAATTCTTGATCCACACCCAGTCATTCTGACTGGGGGCTTTCTTTTACTACCAGGGTCAGACTTTCAAAAACCTCCGAGTGATAGGATTTTAAATGCTTTCTTTATCGCTTTCTTTTAAATGCTTTCGTTAGAGGTCACTCGCTTGTATTGAGAGTTGTGTAACTGCTACCAGGACTGATAGTTAAGGGATAGTTCAGGGCTTGATTAGAATTTTTGGGTGTGACATGGGAGAATGATAGCAGTACTTGGCATTTCAACTAATGATTTGTCGGGTGTTGCTTATCCACCACAGATAAATGACATACCTCTGCGCAGGGGCAGTTGTATATCTGAGGTATCTTAGATTTTGTTGTCTTAAGGCATGTAAATTCTTACTGTAAGTACCTGTCTGTTAAAGGGAACATAGTATAGGAAGCATGAGAGTTAGCTAACTGATGGATTATCCCAAGCTAAGATCTGCGTAACAAAATGGAAGTTTAACTGTGTTTCATCTGAATCTTGTCCAATTTTTATTATTTTCTTCCTGTCCCTTCTGTATCATTTTAAATCTGCTTTCTTAGAATAATTTTAACCGCTTTCTTAGAATAATTTTATTGCTTTCTTGGATTAAATTTAATTCGCTTTCTAGACTAATTTTATCTGCATTATTTTAATTGCTTTCATAGCTTAGTTTAAAATTCCGTCAAGTAGTTGATAATCAAACACAAACTTGAATCGAGTAACCGAGTGGAAAATCTTAGTAAACGATGTGGGCCCTGCTTCTATCGCACATCCTCTAGTGAACGATCCGGTACTTACTATAAATACTGCAATTTTTGACTCCGTGCACTTTCGGGGGCACAGTTTCTTAACACGAGTAAATAAAAACGTGACAACCTATAATATATCCCTAATCCCAACTCCATCTTCATAAATTGGTTTCATTAAATAAAATTGAAAACCAGGATTATGATTTTTCAGAAAATACTCATGTAGTGGGAACTTGTCAAAAGTTTCATGGCAAGGATCTTCAAGGCAGGAAATTGTCAAAAGTTTCATGCCGGGGAGATCCACAGCGCCGTTTGAAATCAAAGTTTCCCACATGAGTAATAAAAAATGAAATATATCCTTAAACCCCTTCCCATAAATCACAACTCTTTTCATTTAATAAATTCAAACTTGGGATATTTTAGAAAATACTCGTGTTAATGAAATTTGTCAAAAGTTTCAACTAACCTGAGTAGTGGCCGAGCACGAAGCAACGGTGCCTGAAGACCCTCCAGTGGCGGCTTGGGCATGAAGGGTGGCGGCTGGCACACCCTCATTAGCGGCCTGAGTAGGTAGGATGGCGGCTGTGCACCATCATTGTCGGCCTGGACATGTAAGGTGGCGGCTGGTGCACTGGCGGCCTGAGGCCGTGAGGCGGCTAATGTTGTAGGCTGGTTCGCTAAGTCTTGGGTCATCAAATAACATAATATTCGATCAGGGAAGGCGAATTCATCATTCTAAGCATGTCTACTAAGTTTTAAGTTGTCAAGGATGTCAAGGCGACCAAGTGTGTCTACTAAGCTCTAAGTTGTCGAGGCAACCAAGGGTAGGTGAATTTAAAGCATGGATTGACTACACCATGAATCCTAAGCGGCGAAGCTACACAATAATAGTTGATCAAAGGAAAATCAAATAGAAGCATGGTTGATGATTTTGTAAGTCCTAAGACATCAAAGTAATACAATAGTACGCGGTTAAAGAGGGGGCGAAGCGATCAGTATCAATAGACATGTCTTATTGAACCCTAAGTCACGAATGAGGATAAAGAAGGCATGGGTTGATGATGTAACATGGATCGGACGTAAACATAGCTAGCGGAATGTAACAGTTGGGTATTGAAACGAACCTGAGAAGCCATAGTGGCGACTTGCAAAAGGATGAGTGGCGGCCTGAGGATGCTCCCTTGGCGGCTGGAGCTTGGTTGGTGGCGGTCGGGCACGTTGAAGAGGCGGCTGGCAGCCTTTGTGAGTGGCGGCTGGCGAGAGGCAGGGTGATGGCGGCCAGGCCACCAAGGATGGCGGCTGAGGTAGGCCAAGTGGCGGCCGGATGAAGCTTGATGGCGGCTGGACAACTTGGCGGCTGAACCTATCTAAGTGGCGGCCAAGCAACTCGTGATGGCGGCTGTGTTGCTTGGTGGCGGCTGGAGGCGAGACGATGGCGGCTTAGATTGAATCCAGCGGAACGCTATCACACGCTATTGCAGCGGCATGGACGCACACGGATGGCGGCTCGATAAGTGCAGATGGCGGCCAGAAGAGTCCAGGTGGCGGCCTGGTGCATGTAGGTGGCGGCCAGGGATGCCCGGGCTCGGATCGTATGCGGATCGATGAAAAAGAGCTTCCGAGGGCGTGGATGCGTGGCCCGAGTGGGTTTTGTCCGACAAGTATCGAATAAGCTATTCGAGTGATTGACAGAGGAGAGGAGGATTCGAAAGAGGAAAAAAAAATGAGCGCCCTTGATAGTTTTTTATAATGACTTAATGGGCCGGGCTTAGGTCAAGCGCGCAGATTTGTCTTTAGAAACCCTAATCAGACAAATCACGCGAGGGGTGCATCTGTTAGCCCAATAATAAATTATGATCTACTAGTTAAGGCCCAATGGCTAATAGTTCATGTGTTGAACCCGGTCCACAGCATGACGATTGACATGAAGACAAGTGTCCTGGAGGCAGATGTTTGAGTGCTAGCATGAGGATTGGCATGAAGACAAGTGTCCTGGAGGCATACGGTTGAGTGCCAGAGATCGTGGTGGTGTCTGACGGTTGAGTAGCTTCGCTTACAAAGGTCGAACGAAGGCTCATTTGGAAGGGTCCTTCAACGCTACAGAGAAAAACCGCAGTTTAATTTTCTTTCTTTCTGTATTTGCTTTCTGTAACTTTCCTTTCGTATTTTACATTCTGCAAGTTTACAGCTTTCATTGTTTTTAGTAGTTTCCTTCTACAATTCTTGTAATTCCTTCTACCATCATCAATTGAAAAGAGGTTTTCATCCTCTACCAATTCTACGTACAACAAGGGTTAGTCAAGTACTACACAGCAAGGTAGATAATTTTTGGATGCAATATTTATTTTTATTTCGAAATGGTGAAAGACATGTGATATAAAGTCGGGCATAGGGACACACATAATAAATGCAGAGATATAATTGTAAGGCCTTCCCCAACGGTGAGGAAGGTAGTGATGTGGCAAAATTAAATACCCAATACTGGGTATTTAACCAATGGCGAAGAATGGGGTAGGAAAATGGAGTAGCAAATTTGCTACCCCGGTATTTCACATGAAAAGCTGTGCACAACAGACTTTTTCTTTCTTTTTTTTTTATTTATTTATTGATCTAAATCGCCATCCAAGATGGCTCATTTATTTTATTTTTTTTATATGTTGGCATATATAATCGCCATCTTGAATATTTTTTTTTTTAAATTTTGATAGCAAATCGCAAATGGGAACTTATTAGGTCAAAGAGTGAGTAAAAAAATATTCTCTCTCGATGTCTGATCCGCTCTTGCCCTCTGCAAATGTCCCGCCGGACAACTCTCAGTCACCGTTCGCTTTCACTGGAGGTAGCAAACCTTCCTTCAGAGACATGGTATTAGAAGGAAAAGCCAAGCCAGCAGCGGCTGTTTCGGAGAAAGATGATGTAGAAAAGCTGGTGACTTTGGACTTCATTAATGGAGACCGTCTCAAACCAAGAATCACATTCGATCCGAAGATAAAGGAAAGGCTATGCAAACCATGGGAGGATGCCATTATTGTATCGGTGCTAGGGAAAACGGTGGGCTATATTGCTCTCAAGGAACGTCTCTCACGTTTATGGCGCCTGACAGGAGCTTTCGAAATGGTGGACATTGATCAGGGATTCTTTCTGGTGAAATTTGAAACGATAGCTGATCGGACGAAAGTGCTCAATGGGGGGCCATGGATGGTGTTTGATAGCTACCTAACTATCACACCTTGGAAGCCAAACTTCTCCCTAAAGGAGGTCACACCATGCAACACCATTGTATGGGCTAGGTTGCCGGGATTGTGTTTTGAGATGTATGAGGAAAACCTTCTAAACAAACTGGCCAAAGCTATTGGAACACCGGTTAAAGTCGATGATTTGACGAAAAAAGCACATAGAGGTAAATACGCTAGAATATGTGTGGAGATTGATCTCCGGCAGCCGGTGGTGACTAGCATCCTCATTGAGGATTATTGGCAAAAGGTGCAATATGAAGGGCTTCATCTCTTATGTCCCTGCTGTCAAAGATATGGCCACAGGGCAAATGCCTGCCCGGAAAGCGGGACAGGGGCGGCTGAGGGGAGCTCCGGCGGCTTACATCGGGAACAGGAGGTTGTGCGGCCAGTGGAGCCTCACCAATCGGGGAATAAGAACAAAAAAGAGGTAGCCACACCAGGGAAGGGAAAAGCTGAGGCCTGTGAACAACAGGAAAAGGGGAGTCTGCAATCGCCTCAGGTTGACTCTGGTAATATCACAAAAGTAGCAAAAGTGGCAGAGGGGGCTATGGAGTGTGAAGGAGAGGTTGGCCTCGATGAGGAAAGCTATGAGCAAGAAGGGGCACGTGAGTCTGCTAGTGCAAACAAGGATGAGCAAAAGGGAGTTCCCATTCAACCTGATGCAGGAGATTGGATTAAAGTGGTGAGAAAAAAGTCAAGTGGGCCTAACCGTGTAAAGGATAAGTCAAGTGGGCCGAATACTTTCAAGGATAAGGCAGGAAAGCCCACTCAAAAACCCAAAGGCCTACTGAATGGGGTTCGCCCACTTAGACAGATCACAAATACAATGGCTACGAAGGGGAAACAGAAACTGAAAGCCAGGGCGACAGTGTTAGGGGTGAGGATTCCTGCCGGAAAAAATGCTCCTACCTCTGATGGCAAACACTCGCTAGCCAAACGACCAAGACCGGATGAAGGCCCAAATTCGGAATACTGCGACAATAAGGAAGAGAATGTTGAGCAGGTGGCTGGGGAAACCAATTGGCCATATGACCCAGACCATATGGAGGCGGAATTATCTAAAGAGGAAAGGGCAGACAAGGAGGAAGCCCCCCGGAGTGAATTGGATAATTGAGCTAGATGGTGGGTGGTATATTTGGTTCTCTCATCAATAAATTTTTTATGAATTTTAAAGATTTTAGTTTAATTGCTTGGAATATTGGTGGTGTCATGGGTGCTAGTACTAGAAGAATTTTGGTTGATCTGGTTAGAACCCTCAACCCAGATCTGGTCTTCTTGTTTGAACCTCAGGTGCTGTTTGTACAAGCTCAGAATTTTTTGACACAGGCGGGTTTTACCCCCATTTGTATTCAAGAAGTTATTGGCAAGGGAGGGGGTATTTGGATTCTGAAAAATAATAAATCTAACTATCCGGTCCATATTTTTGATTGTAGGGAGAGGCTCATCACCTGCAAAGTGGAGGATGGTTCCGAACACTGGCTTGTGACTGCGGTTTACGCAAGTCCTCACTACACTGCTAGAAAGAAAAATTGGGAAGACCTGGCTCATCTATCCACCCTCATTGAAGGAGCATGGACCGCTATTGGTGATTGGAATCAAATCCTTTATGAGGATGAGGTTCAAGGGGGTATCCATAGCCAGGGCGGAGGAATTAGGGAATTTGTTCCAAGACTGTGGTTTGGACACTATGAATACCCAGGGAGGGAAATTCACATGGGCCCGTCCTAATGGGGACAGTCGGATAGCGAAAAGATTGGACCGTTGTGTTATGAATCTAGATTGGATTTCTAAATTCCCACTTGGCTTTACTCAGATCCTCCCGAGAGTGGGATCGGATCATTGTCCTCTTATTCTTCGCTGCGGGGAGAAACCATGCAGAGGACAGGGACATCCTTTCCGATGGGAAGCTTCCTGGGGAACGGTCTCAGATTATGTGGATTCAGTGGCCACTGCTTGGGGGGAACATACTAGTAACATCTGTCAACAATTGGATAAGGTGAAAAAATCCTCCTTGGAATTTAGTAAACGGCACGGTCACAACTTCAAATGGAGGAAACTGAAAATTCTTAAGAGGATTGAGGGGATTAACAGGACTCTTGAAAGGGTTGACTCAATTCGGTTAATCCGGATGGAAGTGGACCTTAAAAAAGAACTGGAGGCCATCCTCAATGAGGAAGAACACTATTGGTACCAGAGAGCTAAAGAGAATTGGGTGCGAATGGGGGATCGCAACACCGCATATTTCCATGCGAGGGCCAAGATTAAGAGCCATCGCAACCGTATTCATGGTCTCAATTTGCCGGATGGTAGTTGGTGCGAGGATGGCCAGAACCTGCAGCAACACGCCAGAAATTTCTTCAAGGCAGCGTTTGCTGAAGATAATGCCATGGCTGCTGGTATCATGGACAGGAGTGGAAATATCCCGCCCCTCGCACCCATTTCAGGAGAGGAGGCAGATAAACTTCGGGATGCCATAACGGAGGAAGAAGTTGATCAGGTGGTTAGGGAAGGAAAGGGATTTTCGGCCCCCGGTCCGGACGGCTTCCCAATCCATTTCTTCAAACAATTCTGGGACTTGACTGGTCCTTCAGTCAAAAATTTCATCCGCACAGCCTTTGCAGAGAGGAAATTCAGCTTAGAGGTAGCCAAAGCCTACATACCTAAGATTGATCTTCCCACCTCGTTCGCCCATTTTCGCCCCATTACTCTTTGCAATTTGATATATAAAATGCTCACCAAGGTGCTCGTGAATAGAATCCGGCCATCCCTTCAGTCGAGCATTTCTCATCACCAGTCCGCTTTCCTACCTGGGAGAGGCACCATTGACAATGCTATCACTCTCCAGGAACTTATGAGCCACCTTTCAAGTAATCGCCCTTGTGCCCCGGCCATTATTTTGAAAATAGACATAGCTAAAGCATACGACAATGTTAGTTGGCTCTTCCTCAAAGAGTGCCTCCAGGAACTGAACTTACCTGCTGATAATGGCCAAAACTGACCATTATTTCCAATCCATTTCCGTGTCTGAGACGGACATTTTGATCGTGTTTCCATCTTATTTTAAATAAGAAAGCAGTTGAATTTAACAGATTAATGTTAGTTTGTAAAAACATCAAGCCGGTAATAAAAAGACACAAAATATGCAATTTTAAATTGTATTTGTGTTAGAAAAATCCAAAAACATGAAAAAAGGAAAAAGAAAAGAAAAAGGAATGAAAAGATGGGCAAAAGAATAAAAGAGCCCACAAAAATCCAAAAAGATGGGAAAAACATTGAAAATCCCACAACTGAAATTTGGTTAAGTGTTGAAGCACAATTCGAATTGTATGCAATTCGAATTAATTCGAATTGCACGACAATTCGAATTGCTGAAGAGAGCAAAGAATTGGTTAAGTGTTGGAAGGGATGCAGAAGTCTAATTCGAATTGTTCAAGTTCGAATTAATTCGAATTAGGGAATGAAGAGAGAAGAAACCCAAAGGCAAGAAGAAGATGCAATTCGAATTGTCCAATTTGAATTAATTCGAATTGGCACAAACAATTCGAATTGCCAACAAGTGCAAGGAAGCCAAGCAGAAACCCTCATCCAATTCGAGAAAAGATCAATTCGAATTATCCTAACAATTCGAATTGATAACTGAAGGCCAAAATCCCAGCTCAAGGAAGAGATCTCACAATTCGAATTAATTCGAATTGGTTGAGATAATTCGAACTACACTCAAAAAATTCATCAAAGCTGTGGAGCATGAGCACAACATTGGTGGGCCTAGGGTTTTGAAGATTGTCTATAAAAGCAGACCTTCCACAACAGAATCAAAAGATCAAGAATTTTGCCAAAAAGCAGCTTGGGACAAAAAGAACAGCAGGAGGTTCCACACCCCTTAAGGGTTAGGTAGGTAGTTAGTTTAGTTTAGTTTATTTTCTTGCAAGTAGTGTAATCTTTACATGCTTTGATTTTAGTTTAGTATAGAAGCAGTTTGTGTAACCCTTAGAGTAGCCATTTTCCAGAATTTTTACAAGCTTTTTAGTTAGAATAAACCCTACCTTCAACCTAATGATGGTTTTGGGTTCTTTATTCTGCTTTCAAAGTGCCAATACAAGGAAAATTTCCAGAAATGGTGTTATTCAGGTGTTATGGCACTCTTTAATGCTTTCCCTAGAAATAAATGCTTAGTATGTTTGTTTGTTTCAACTAGGTTACATTTATTATGTCCTAGTTGACATTCAAACTTAATAAATGCATGTTTGGTGGGTTTTTGATTTGATTTTATGCCTTAGAGCTTCAAATAAGTGCTCTTAAGTTTTAGATGTTTTAGGGTTAGAATTTATTTTTATGCTCTATTCTTTCCTGTCTTGTTCTTATTTATGCTTCCTTAGATAATTTGAGTGTTCTTAGTTTATTCATTCAGTTCTTAGATAACTAGAAGTTTTAGGTTCTTTGATCTTTGTTCCTTTGTTTGTAGCAATAGGGTTTGAATCTTGCCAATACCCACTGGACATGTGTTTGTTTATTTCTTGAAAATCTCATTAGGGTGGCTGTGAAATGACATTGATGTGAGATGAGGGATTTAGTAAATCTAAACCCATCATTATAGCACAGTGTTCACCTAACCCATACTTGTGAGAACAAAAATTGTTGTTGCTCGAAAATGGGATGCAATTCGAATTGAGGTAATTCGAATTAATTCGAATTGCCCAAGAAATTCAAATTGCACACCAAAAATTATTCTCTTCATGTGGTTTCCAACCAATTCGAATTGTCCAATTCGAATTAATTCGAATTGTCCAATTCGAATTAATTCGAATTGCTCAACAATTCGAATTGGCTTGAAAACCACATTGTATCCATTGCCATCCCTTCATGCCTTAGTTTATTTTCCATCTCTTACCAATTCGAATTGTCCAATTCAAATTAATTCGAATTGCTGGACAATTCGAATTCACCTTCCCCTTGAGGTAAATGCCTTAGTCAATTTGAGCAAGAAAAGGACTTCGCCAATTCGAGTTGTCCAATTCTAATTAATTCGAATTGGTCAATAATTCGAATTAGATGATGCTCCAATTTCTAGCAATGATCAATTGGGTAAAGTAATACTTCATCCTTCATGCATTCTCAATTCGAATTACCCCAATAATTCGAATTGAACTATCCCTTCTATTTTGAAAACTCCAAAAATATTTTTCTTCTATGATTTGTGTAAGTTGCATGGATGTATTGGGCCTGGGCCCAATTCATCTGATTTCTGTCCATTACACATTTCAACCCATTAGTGTCCACTTATTGTGTGCTTAACACCCACACAATACCAAAAACATTTTCCTTATTTTCAAGTTTTCCTCTTCATTGTGTGTATGAACGGATAATGAGAAACACCACAGATTAATGTTGGTGAAAGGTCCCTTCACAGGGATATCGACTAACCCGTCTTCTGTGTGTCAATCATTATCTGTTATCTTGCATGATATGGTTAGTGGTTGGTGGAAGCTTCGGCGAGCGTTCTCTTCACTAAGAGTTTCGATTAGTCACTCAGCCAATTCCTAATCAGATACAGTTTTAATTTTCTTTTTCTTAATTTCTCAACCTGAATTCAAGTTGCAATAGTATCAACTGGTGTCGACCAACATCAGTTGAGAAATATTACAGCAAGAAATATGTGGGTTTTTCTTCCACTCACAGACAAAAGAAAACTAAATGACGGCGGTCACCGTTGTTTGGAATTCTTTCTGTCTACAATCAGTCATCTGGGACAATTGGGAGCCGGACAGCAGATGTTCGCAGTCCGGAAAACCCCAATTATCTCTGGCACTCTTTTTAGCTGATTTTTCCTCATCTCAGGCTAATTCACCTTTGTGTACCGCATTCTGTCTAACCCCACCATATATTTTGGGGTGTTTTATTTTCCTTTTCATATACTTGTATGCATGATACTATTATGTAGTTGTTCTGGTCTTATTGCTATTTTGGGGATCCTTCCCCTTGGACACAGAAGTCTTGATATAAATCAGATGCTGCATAATAAATTTCCAACAAAAATTCCTTTATAAAATCCGGATCTGAGTAAGGGATAAATTCAACAGTTATGACTAATTCATATTCCACTGGGGATTGATTTTGAGAGCTTAGAAGCAGAGTCAGCGATTAGGTCTCATCTAGACTGAAAGGATCTGTGTTTTAATTGAGAGTTTAGTACCTGTCTAGGGAATGATTTTCAAATATTCATTTGCTTCTCAAAATTGCTGTGTGTTGGAAATCTGATATTAGATATCGCATTAAGTCAATATCCACTTGGGTGTAGATGAGATGTGATAAATAATACTAGAGGAACAACATATAGGCCTTGGTGAATTTCTAAGGTAAGGTCGAGTATTCCTTCGACTACTATCTTCTTCTGCCAAAGTCTAGAATTGAGTCTTGAGTGAGTACATCCGGAATAGGTTCATTTATGGATCTGTTTCATTAAGTTTGTATCTCATAACTACCCAGATGTTGTAAGCCCTGTGGCTTATTGATATCTCGGGGGTTCTTGATCTGCATCTGGTCACCAAGACCAGGGGCTCTTTTATACTAACGGAAAGAGACGTTTTTAACGATTCCGAGTGATAGATTTAAATGCTTTCTTTACAGCTTTCTTACTGCTTTCCTTTCAAATGCTTTCATAGAGGTCACTCGGAAGAATTAGGGGCTGTCCATCTGTTAAAAGGTTTGAGTGTTATGGAATGGTTTGGGGCGTGATTTGAAACTTTGGGTGTGACATGGAGGAATGATAGGAGTACTTAGCATGTCAACTAATGATATGTTAGGTGTTGCTTATCCACCACAGACGAATGATACGCCTTAGCATGGCCATGTGAGGGCAGTTGTGAGTCTGTGGTATCTTAGAAATTGTTGTCTTAAGAGCATGTAAATTCTCACCATAAGTACCTGTCTGTTAAAGGGAACATGGTGCAGAAAGCATGAGAGTTAGCTAACTAGAGGATTATCCCAAGCTAAGATCTGTGTATAAAAATGGAAGTTTAATTGTGCTTCATCTGAATCTTGTCCAATCTTTATTATTTCCTCCCTGTCCCTTCTGTCATATTTAAACTTGCTTTCTAGATAGTGTAGCATAATTTTATATTGCTTTCGTAGTATAGATTTAATTGCTTTCTCCAATCTAGTTCACCATGCTTTGTAGAATAGTTTTTACTGCTTTCATGATCTGGTTTAATTTATGTCAAGTAGCTGTTAGAAAACCCTTGAAAAACTTGAATCGAGTAACCGAGTGGAAAACCTTAGTAAACGACGTGGGCCCTGCTTCCATCGCACATCCTCCAGTGAACGATCCGGTACTTACTATAAATTACTGCAATTTTTGACTCCGTGCGCTTTCGGGAGCACAGTTTCTTGACACGAGTAAATAAAAACGCAACATTTTGAGAAAATACTCATATAGTGGGAAGATGTTCAAAAGCTTCATGGCAGGTGCTTTCGTGACATGAAATTATGAGAAGTATCATGGCACAGATACCAGGGACTTTCAGGGTGACAGACTGAAGGTCAATCCCGGTTGCACCATGATATTTGTCAAAAGTTTCATGGCGGGGAGGACCACAGCGCCGTTTGAGATTAAAACACCCCACATAAGTAATAAAAAGGGAAATCTTAACATATCCTTAAACCCCTTCCCTAAATCATAACTCTTTTCATTTAATAAATCCAAACCTGATATTTCAGAAAATTACTCGTGTTGATGAAACTCGTCAAAAGTTTCATGGCGCCGTTGCCGGGAAGGATGCAGCGCCGTTTACTAGGAGAACTACACTCATGATTTACTCATAGATAGTTCTTGTATATATTATCAAACCATCACTAACTTGGGGATTGTACAGGTACTGTCAAATCTTGATACCAACTGCTTATGCAACAGAGAAGGAGCACATTGCCGGAGTTACCGTTCGATCTAGAAATAGAAAGGACCGCTCGCCAACTGAGGGCAGAAGCCAGAAGACGGAAAGAGCAGGAGCGTCGGACCCGCACTTCACCCGAAACATCAAGCAGCGAATTATCAGACATGGCAGATAACCAGAACATTCCCCCGATCTTACCCATAGACCAACCACCAAATAACCCTGGTAATGGAGCTGACGGAGGAATGGTAGAGCATCCTAATCGTGCCAACGAAGAGGAGAATCTACCAAATCTCAATCAACAGCAATACCAGCAATTCCACCAACAACCACCACCACCCGTAAACCAATTTCACCAAAACCAAAATATACCAAACCAACAATACCAAAACCAAGCTTTCAATCCAGATCAGTTTCAGAACAACCCACAAGATCCACATAACTTCCAGCAATTTCCCAATTACCACCAACAGTACCAGAACCAAGCTGAACAAGGAAATCAACAACAGCAGCAAGCAGCAGCAGACTTCATGCAACCGATAGTGGAGCCCTATCTGGATGGACCTGGGAGAGCACACTTTCCCGCACGCAATTTCGAGCTCAAACCGGCACTCATTAATTTGGTGCAAAACAATCAGTTCTGCGGTGCAAATCATGAGGACCCTCATGATCATCTCCAGACCTTCCTGGAGCTCTGCGACACGATCAAAAATCAGGGAGTCTCTCCTGATGCTATAAGGCTAATGTTGTTTCCATTTTCTTTGTATAGTGGTGCCAGGGACTGGTATAAGTCATTGCCTATCAATCAGAGGAGCACTTGGGCAGACTTGGTGAGGAGCTTTTTGCTGAAATATTTTCCGGAATCAAAGATTGAGGAAGGATGAGCTAAGATTGAAGATTTTAAAATGAAGCCAGACGAATCATTGTATGATGCGAAGGAAAGATTCTTGGGCCTCATCAGGCGATGCCCCCAACATGGGTATGCACCCTGGGAGCAATTGAGGAAATTCTACGGAGGACTCACCCATCCATGGAGAACAATGTTAGACGCTGCTGGCGGACGACATTTACTCCACTTGCCTATGGACCAAGCTTGGGAGAAAATTGAGACAATGTCTGTCAACAGATCCATCCTAAACACAGATGATAGGAAGGAAGATCCTCCTAGAAAAGTCTTTGCTGTAAGTGAAGGGAAAACAGATTTTGAAAAATTGCAGGAACAGGTAGCTGCGATACAGCTGAGTCAGGATAAAGGGAAGGGAATAGACGCTTCTCAGGCAGGAACCTCATCTGACCAAGTTCAAACACAGCAATCGGGAGTTGTCTGTGGACTGTGTCAGGGACCTCATCCAACTGATACATGCCAACAGATAGCTACCGAGAGTTGTAATTATGCCGGGAATTACCAAAATCGCCATCCCAATCTCTCTTACTCCAACAACAATGCACTTAACGCGCATTTGTTGCAGCCAAACCAGCCCAACCAGTTCGCAAATCAAAACCCACAGCAAAACTTCAGACCTCAGAATCAAGGATTCGTCCAGCAAAGAGTGCAAAACTTTCAAAATCAGAATCAGAACTTCCAACCTCAAATCCAACAGAGGCCTAATCAGAACCAAGGCCAGAATTTCCAGAATTTCCAATCCCAACCTGATCAGACTCAACAATATAACCAAAGGCCACCATCTCGTCTGGAGAATCTGATGACTGAGTTTATAGCCAATCAGAAGGATATAAACCAACAACTACAGTCATCAATCAAGAATGTGGAGACGCAAGTCACCCAGTTGGCCAAGGAACTTCAGAACAGGGGGAAAGGAACACTTCCAAGCAGTACTGAAGCTAACCCGCAGTGTAAAGCAATCACATTGCGGGGAGGCAAGACTCTAAAAGGAATTGTTGGACATGGAAAAGAGACGGCCAAGAAGGAGAAGGATCCATTGGAGGGTGAAAAAGAAAATGAAAGGATTGAAGGAGGAGATGGTATTGGACTGGTCGAAGACAAATCAGAAACAGCTATTTCGCAGGCTGAAGCTGCAAAGGGAGCTGAAAAGGGTAGGGTTGAAGGTACAACTTCCTTCTCTTTACCACCAAAAACAAACAATAATAAGTACATGCCAAGGGTGCCATACCCGGCACGTCTTAAAAATAAGGAACAAGATGAAAAATTTAAAAAGTTTTTAGAAAGACTGAAAGCTATCGAGATCACTATTCCATTGGTCGAAATGATTTCAGAAATGCCCATCTATGCTAAATTTCTTAAAGAAATGATTTCAGGGAGGAGAAAAATTGAGCAGGAGGAAGTAGTGATTTTGAACAGCAGCTGCAGTGCCATTATCCAAAGAGTGCTACCGGAAAAGAAGGAAGATCCAGGATGTATTACACTGCCGATCCACATTGGGAAAACTAATGTTGGAAAAGGATTGTGCGATCTAGGTTCGAGCATCAACGTTATGCCACTTGCCATGGTGAAACGTCTTCACTTGGGAACAATTGAACCGGTCACAATGAAGCTACAGCTGGCAGACCGATCAATTACCCATCCAATCGGAATCCTGAAGGACGTAATTGTCAAGACGGGAGGGACCCTCTTTCCCGTCGACTTCATTATTCTGGATATAGAGGAGGACTACGAGATGCCACTGATCTTAGGCCGCCCCTTTCTCTCAACTGGTGGTGCACTTATAGACGCGCGATCAAATCAAATCAAGCTCCGAGTCGGAGAAGAAGAATTGGATTTCAACATGGGCTGCAGAAGTTTCCGTCTAAGGAAACTTGTTCCATATTTGATGTAATAGATAGTAGGAGTGAGGATGAGAGCATAGACTCTGCGACTGATGAGCCAAGCAAAGTTTCAAAACAGGTACTGAAGCCTGAAGGTGCGGAGCAACCAAGGAGCTGCAACGCTGTCCACTTCGAGGACCCTATCTCGGGGGACCTTGAAGAATTCGATGGGGTTGAGTTCATCCCGGAGGAAGAAGAAAGCACTGCTGAGGAGGAAGTGGATCCTGTACTGACACAGGATCCTGAAGGTAAATCTGATCTCTCTCTCCCATCCATTTCTCGCAAATTACTGCCTTCCGTTGAATGCCCACCAGAGCTTGAACTTAAAACACTTCCGGATCATCTTAAGTACGTCTTTCTCGCTGAACATAAAAGATTACCGGTGATTGTGTCAGCCAAGCTGACGCAAGAACAAGAAAAAGCTCTGGTAGACATTCTAAAGAAATATGTACATGCAATCGGATGGACCATTTCTGATATAAAAGGAATAAGCCCCTCTGTTTGCATGCACAGAATTTTAATGGAAGAGGAGTAAAAGCCCTCAAGGCAACCACAAAGGCGTCTGAACCCCCATATGCAGGAAGTGGTAAGGAAAGAAGTTATCAAGCTCTTAGATGCTGGTATCATCTATCCTATCTCTGATAGCAAATGGGTTAGCCCAGTGCAGGTCGTACCGAAACGTGGGGGGATCTGTGTAACGACTAATGAGCAAGGAGAAGAAGTGGCGACGCGTCCAGTGACCGGTTGGAGAGTTTGCATCGACTACCGGAAGCTCAATACCGCTACCAGGAATGACCATTTCCCCTTGCCATTCATTGATCAGATGCTGGAGAGGTTGGCCGGAAGGGAGTACTACTGCTTTCTGGATGGGTATTCTGGCTATAATCAGATTGTAATAGCTAGCTAAGATCACGACAAGACCACTTTCACTTGCCCATATGGAACCTTTGCGTACAGGCGCATGCCTTTTGGACTTTGTAATGCGCCGGCCACATTTCAACGATGCATGATGTCAATTTTCTCAGAGTTTATCGAAAAATGCATTGAAGTTTTCATGGATGACTTCTCTGTGTATGGAGATACTTTTGATGAATGTTTGACTAATCTTGCACAGATTCTGAAAAGATGTGAGGACACCAACCTAGTTTTGAACTGGGAGAAGTGCCATTTCATGGTCACTGAAGGAATAGTGTTGGGTCACCGCATCTCGCGCGCAGGCATCGAAGTCGACAGGGCTAAGGTCTCAGTCATCTCAAACCTACCATTGCCTAATTCAATAAAAGCAGTTAGGAGTTTCTTAGGGCATGCCGGTTTCTACCGGAGATTCATAAAAGACTTTTCTAAAATTGCCAAGCCGCTCACTAACTTGCTCTGTAAAGAAAATCCTTTTGTAATAAATGAAGCGTGTGTTCAACCCTTTGACACGCTCAAAGAAATGTTGATTTCTGCCCCAATAGTACAACCACCCGATTGGTCAATGCCTTTCGAGGTAATGTGTGATGCAAGTGATCTCGCCGTGGGTGCAGTTCTTGGGCAACATAAGGAAGGGAAGCATTGCGTGATTCATTACGCAAGTCATGCCCTGAATGAGGCCCAAATTAACTACACCACCACGGAGAAGGAAATGTATGCTGTGGTTTTTGCGTTTGATAAATTCAGACAATATCTTATTGGTACGAAAACCACAGTGTACACAGATCACTCTGCACTGAGATACTTGTTTAGCAAACAAGACGCCAAACCTCGATTAATCAGGTGGGTACTTTTGCTGCAAGAATTCAACATTATAATAAAAGATAGAAAAGGCAGAGACAATGGTGTTGCTGACCATTTGTCTCGACTAGAAAATGATAAAAATGAATTAGCCGTAAATGAGAATTTTCCGGATGAACAACTGTTTGCCTTGCATCTTCATGATCAAACTTATCCGTGGTTTTCCGATATTGCTAACTTTTTAGCATGCGGAATAACCCCACCATTTCAAAGCAGGGGCCACAAAGCAAGGTTCAACCGAGATGTAGTTAACTACTTCTGGGAAGACCCTTACCTCTTTAAGCATTGCGCAGATTCGATTATTAGACGATGTGTAACTGAGCACGAGGCTTATCAAATCGCTAAGAAATGCCATGAATCGGAATATGGAGGTCACCATGGCCCCACTCGAACAGCCCATAAGGTGCTCGAGTGCGGTTTTTATTGGCCTACCATTTACGAGGATTGCAAAGCGTTTGTTAAAGCTTGCGACAGATGCCAAAGACTAGGGAATATCTCCAAGAGGGATGAGATGCCTCAACAAGGAATTCTCACTCTCGAGATTTTCGATGTATGGGGTATTGACTTCATGGGACCATTCCCGACATCTGATGGGAACCATTACATCTTGGTAGCTGTCGATTACGTTTCCAAGTGGGTTGAGGCCGTTGCACTGCCAACCAATGATGGCAACCAGGTCGTCAAATTTTTGAAAAATAACATTTTCAATAGATTTGGTGTACCCAGGGTGATCATATCAGATGGAGGAACCCATTTTGTTAATAAAGCATTTGCAAATCTTATGAGCAAAAATGGGATTCTCCACAAGATCGGCACGCCTTACCATCCCCAAACCAGTGGTCAAGTCGAGGTCTCTAACCGCGAAATCAAACACATACTCGAGGCCACTGTGGGGACAACTCGCAAAGATTGGTCACGTAAGCTCAATGATGCTTTATGGGCATACCGCACTGCATTCAAGACTCCCATTGGGATGTCTCCATACAGACTCATCTTCGGAAAAGCCTGTCATTTGCCCGTAGAACTAGAGCATAAGGCTTACTGGGCCGTACGAATGCTCAATTTTGACTCACGAGTTGCTCAGAGTAAGCGCAAGTTGGACCTCAATGAAATTGAGGAAATACGTGCGCAAGCTTATGAAAGCTCGAGGATTTATAAAGAGCGGACCCAGAAGTTACACGATCGTCGTATTAAATCTAAACACTTCTATGTTGGCCAGAAAGTCTTGCTATTCAATTCCAGGTTGAAGCTATTCCCCGGAAAGCTTAAATCCAGATGGGAATGGCCATACGAAGTGCTGCACGTGTTTGAAAGTGGAGCTGTCAGGATTCGGACTGACAAAGGAGAGCTGGTGGTGAATGGACACAGATTGAAGGAGTATCTTGGGCAGTTCGACCCCGAAAAAGAAGCTCAAATGACAACAGAACCGGCTTATGCTCAATAAATATTATACATATATCTATGTTTACTTACTTATTTATTACTTTCTTCACTTATTTTTATTGGGACAAAGTATCCAAAAATCAATTGAACATTTAGAGTACTAAGACTCTAAATGTGAGGATGTTGATATTTGGAGAAAACCTAATACCTTTTCATAATTGTTTTGCAGGAATTCGAGGAACCAACAAAAAAGAAAGATAAAGCTTCCAAAAACCAGGTTCCCGGTTGGGTTAACATTATATTTAATGGAGGTTAATTATGGAATTTAGATAAATCTAAAATCCAGAATAAACTCATAAAATAAAATTGTTAACCCAACCTAATTTATGCAAGCAATATGTTTTAGATTCCAAGTCTGTGTAGATATGTTTGCTCTTGAGTTCATCTTGATGAACATAAATTTTTGAAAATCCAAATTTTCCTAAGTCTTGGTCTTGGATGTGGTTTAATTTTCATTTCAAGAAAATTCGAATTAATTCGAATTGCTTGGAACATACCACATAAGACATTTTGCCTTGGAAATTTTCGCATTCGGATTAGTTAATTCGAATTATGCAGGCAATTCGAATTAATTCGAATTCCCATGCAAATTCGAATTGGCACTCAAGGCAGAATTTTCGGATATTTTAGTAGGCCAAGTACTGCAATTCGAATTGTAAGGTAATTCGAATTAGTTCGAATTGCCTGATTAATTCGAATTAGCATACAAAAGGCATTCTCTTATGCAAGTGAGCAATTCGAATTGTGGGGAAGTTCGAATTAATTCGAACCACACCAATAATTCGAATTAGCTCACAAAAGCATTTCCATGCGAAGTTGGTCCCTACCACTAGGTTCGAATTATGAGTCAATTCGAATTAATTCGAATTGATTCACAATTCGAACTTGTGTGTAATTTTGCCTTTCAAGCCAATTCGAATTAATTCGAATTGGCCTGAATAACTCGCATCTCTCACAGAATGCACCAATTCGAATTAATTCGAATTAGTGCATAATTCGAACTTCCCTTCCAAACCCTTTTTATACCCTCTTTCCCTCTCATTTCCCTCACTTTCACTTTTCGCTCTCCCAAAAATCCCCCGTTCTCTCCCTCGCGAAACCTGTAACACCCCGGTTTTTGGTCACCCAGATCGGGATGTCACCGCCACATCTCCCTAGTAAGACACGGTTTCTCCGAGCTTACTAAAGAGATGCAAGGCTAGGTATTGCAGTATTTAAAAACACTTAAAGCATTCAAAATAGCCCATACAATATAATTCGAAAATAATAATAGCTTAGCGCAGCGGAAATATTTAGTTTAGTACAGTATCGCAGCGGAAAATATAAAAAGGGCCGACATGGCCAAAACACGGGTTAAACAGGCCCGTTCATAATGTAGTCTACATACGAAATTTAAAAGCAAAATAAAAGTTCCCAAAATCCCATGCATGATTCGTGCTCACACATGCTCATTCCACATATTCTGTAAAGAAAGGAATAAAAATGGTTTTGATCAGCAAAATTGCTGAGTAAGTTAACACATGCATGATCGTAGGGTTTAAAAGCCATAACTTTAATAATTTAACAAAAGCATGATAATAACATAATATTTGATTTCATATAATCCATATCATATAGCACAATCTATCTCAGGCTCTATTTAATAACACATATCACATGATTCAAGATAATAGCCATAATTTAAATAAAGCATTTAAATAATTTAATTTGACAACAATATCATTTAATCTAGTTTAATTTAATTTAGAATCCCCATTACATTCCCGATTTGGTATTTCAAAGTTTCACGATAAAGATCACGATGTCAACAAGTTTAGCCGGTAGCCCGGCGGCCGCAGCCGTATCAGCCATACCCAGTACCACTCCGGAGCCTCGGGAAACCCATACGGATATTCACGAGAGTGTAGGCTCTAAGTTTCGCCGTTTTGGCAATATCACATTTCAAGTATAGCGCGCGGGGTCACCATCGTCCATTACGGCACGAAGTGAATCGTTAGGGGGCACCCTGCAGAGCACTCGCCCCTAATTTTAATTTATCAAGTTTGTAAGGGGATTTAGTTCTTAAAATCTGCCTTCCATTGTATTAATTTAGAAACAATATCTCAATTCGTTTCAACCCTAAAGGTTAATTCCATGTTTCAACAAGATTTCAAAATTTCGTTTCGGTAAATCACAGTTTACTCCAAAATTCGTCTAAAATCAGATTTAATTCCAAAAATTCCAAAATTTCATATCTGACTCGGAAACATCAAGATCTACAACTTTCGTGTTTTAACTTTTTCAATCCGAGATACCTAAGTAGGTCAAAATCGCCAATTTTCGCATAACAAGAAATCTGTCCGAGTTCAAAGTGTCGCAGTTTACAAATTTCACATTCTACCATATCAATTCAACTCCAAATTTAATGAAATTTGACAGGGATCATCTTAAGACATTTATCTACAACTTTCATGTTCGGCCACAGACCTAAAACAGCCTAGATCCTATGTCAAAAACGAGATCAAGATCATTCCTAAGTTCTGTCCAAGATTTCAAGATCTAGAATTAAATAGTTCGGTTTCAACGGGTTTTCACATATCAAATCAGCTCCAAAAATTCTCAAATTTTTACAGTAGCTAGGTCTAAGTCTTAGGAACGTTTTTCGTGTTTTAAGTTTTTCCGTTTGAGTTCGTTTTAAAGGTCGGAAAAATTCAACAAATTTGTTGCGTCGGTAGAAAACAAAAGTGGACAGATTTATGGTTCTTGTTGAATCTTTTAGGTTTCGAATGTTTTAAAATCTCCCAAAACCATGTAAGGTTAACTTACAGTGTCTATGAACGTCGGGAATGTCCAATTCGGAGGCGTGGCTTCCAGATCACCGTTTCTCCTCTCCGTTCGTCGGGTTCTACGATCTAGATTCGATACGGGGGTGTAGAAAGAAAAAGGAGATAATTAGGATTCGTTTTCGAATCGTTTATTGAATAAAGATTGGACCGAGACTTACCACGACTATGGAGATCTGTAGAGAAACTCGTCCAACAGCGTTCGTCTAGGTTTCGTGCCTCCGACGACTCCGGATTTAGGGTTTCGAATGTATAGAATGTTTTAGGGTTTTGTAAACTTGTTCGGGGCTCCCAAGGGGCTTATTTATAGAATTCTTAATCCCTAGGGCGTCCACAACCGACCTAGAAGTCTGGAGTCGAGAGATGTTCAACCGAAAGTCGAAAAATCCGCGTTCGGGTGAGAGATTCACACAACAACCGAATCTGTGGGGTGGCGCGGTCGTGGCGCGCTGAAGCCACTTTACCGCGCGGCCACCGCGCCGACTTCGCCTGGACTTCGGTCCGGGCGGGTCGTGCGATCCGTCGTGCTTTTCCGCCTCTCTTTCGGGTTTCTATCCCTCTATGCTCCCGAATTCCGATTTCCGGGGTATCTTCGGGTTCATACTTTCTCTCTAAATTTTCGCTCGAGTCTAATTGGATGTTTTGGACTCGAATACTCGAGTTCATTAGTGTCGGGTTTTGGTGTACCATTTATCCATCCTTTTATTGAATTAAATTCCTTTAATTCCTTTTTAAGTAAAAATCTCATTTCTCATTTCCTTATATTTATTTATTTCTTTTATTTGCTGGATTTGTTTATTTATTTATAGTATTTATTTTATTTATTATTTATTTATTTAATTATTGTTTTATTTTATGTTGGAAAATTCTCGGGTATTACAGTCTACCCTCCTTAAGAATCAACTTCGTCCTCGAAGTTGTGTTTCGGCTTTTCTCGTCTCGTGCTAAGGTCTTGTGTTTGTTTTATTATGTTGTGACTGAACTTAGAATTAAAACTTCTAAGCTGCCTACGTACCCGGTAAAGGGATCAAGCCATAACGTAGTTCAAAAGTTTACAAAAATGCACAAAAAATTAGGGGGTATGACATCCTCTCCCCCTTAAGATTGCAGTTATGTCCCCATAACTGTGTCGGTATCAGTTTGGAACAATGTCGGGTATCGTTCCCTCATATCGGATTCTACTTCCCAAGTTGCCGTCTCACTTTCGTGGTTTGACCAAAGAACCTTGATCATTTTGATGGTTTTGTTCCTCGTTACTCGATCCTTAGTATCGAGAATACGCACTGGGACTTCTTCGTAAGTCAAATCTTCATCGAGCTCAATTATCTCTGGTTGAAGTACATGTGTCGGGTCCGGCACATACTTCTTTAGTTGCGAGACATGGAAGACATTATGAACTCTATCTAAGTGTGGCGGTAAAGCCAATCGGTAGGCTAGAGTTTCGACTCGTTCTAGAATTTCGTAAGGTCCTATGTATCGTGGACTTAACTTCCCTTGTTTCCAAAGCGCATCACCCCCTTCATGGGTGATATCTTTAGCATGACTCTATCTCCCACTTGAAATTCTAGGTCTCGTCGTCTCACGTCGGCATAACTCTTTTGACGGTCTTGAGCGGCTTTCATCTTCCCTTGAATCACTTTGATTTGTTGAGCCATGTCTTCGATAAGTTGTGGTCCCACTACCACGGACTTATCGTTTTCTTCCCAGCTCAAAGGGCTTCGGCACTTTCGTCCATACAATGCCTCGAAAGGTGCCATGCCGATACTAGCATGGTAACTATTATTATAGGAAAACTCAATCAAGGGTAAATGAGATTCCCAATTTCCTTTGAATTCCAACACGCATGCTCTCAGCATGTCTTCTAGTGTTTGGATTGTTCTTTCGGTTTGTCCATCCGTCATCGGGTGGAATGCGGTGCTCATTTTGATTTGAGTACCGAGAGCTTTTTGTAACTCCGTCCAGAAATGAGAGACAAACCTACTGTCTCTATCGGAAATGATATCGTGTGGTACTCCATGTCGTCGTACCACGTTATCAATGTAGGCTCGGGCCAATTGGTCCATAGTCCACGTGTCTTTCATTGGGATAAATATGGCTGTCTTCGTTAGCCTATCCACAATCACCCAAATCTTGTTCATGCCTTTAGGTGATCGGGGTAATCCCGAGACAAAGTCCATTGAGATGCTATCCCACTTCCAACTTGGAATCTCTAGTGGTTGCATCAATCCTAAGGGTTTATGTCGCACTGCCTTAACCTTTTGGCAGGTGAGACATATCGCTACGAAGTTCGCCACTTCCTTCTTCATCCCCGGCCACCAATAGATCTTCTTCAGATCTTTGTATAGCTTGTCACCTCCGGGATGTACGGAATATGACGTGTTGTGCCCTTCCTCCATCAACCTTTGCTTCAACTCGGCACATTTAAGAGGTACACACCATCTACCTTTGAAACGGATGCTTCCATCCTCGTGGACCGCAAATCCTATTGCCTTTCCTTCGGCAATATACCCTTTTATCTTCTCGAGTTTCGGATCGCCCGGTTGAGCGAGTCGAATCTCGTCTAATATGGGAGTTTCTACGACCATGGCATTGACCGTTTCTCTCACTATGCCAGGATGCACAAGTTCTAACTCCAGTCTTGCCAAATCCATGTACAATGCCGGCGGAATTACCAACGAGTTTGTCACGTGTTGGGTTTTCCGACTTAGGGCATCGGCTACCACATTCGCCTTCCCCTCGTGGTATGCTATCTCTAAATCGTAGTCTTTGATAAGTTCCAACCACCTTCGCTGTCTCAAATTCAACTCCTTTTGAGTGAATATATATTTCAAGCTCTTGTGGTCGGTGAACATTCGACACTTCCGCCCATAAAGATAATGTCTCCATATCTTTAGAGCGAAAACGACCGCTGCCAACTCCAGGTCATGTGTCGGATAATTTTCCTCGTGAGGTTTTAGTTGGCGTGATGCATAGGCTACGACTCTCGAGTCTTGCATCAAAACACAACCTAAACCTTCCCTCGAAGCATCGCTATATACTTCGAAGTCACCATTCTCTGATGGTAGTGTTAATACGGGTGTGGTTGTGAGTCGTTTCTTCAGCTCTTGAAACGATGTCTCACATGCTTCGGTCCACTCGTATTTTGCTCCTTTCTTAAGTAGCTGGGTCAAAGGACGTGCAATCCTTGAAAAGTCCTTTACAAATCGTCTGTAATATCCGGCTAATCCAAGGAAACTCCTTATTTCCGTTGGACTTTTCGGAGTTGCCCATTCAGTTACGGCGGAAACTTTTGCCGGATCCACTGATACTCCATCAGCGGATACTATGTGTCCGAGGAATGCCACTTCCTTCAGCCAGAAGTCACATTTCGACAGCTTGCCGTATAGCTGATTTCTTCGCAAGATTTCCAACACTTGATGTAAGTGTTTCGCATGCTCCTCCTCGCTCTTCGAGTAGATCAGGATGTCGTCAATGAACACTACGACACACTGGTCTAACAATTCTCGGAACACGTTGTTCATGAGATTCATGAACATGGCCGGAGCATTTGTTAACCCGAAGGATAACACTGTGAACTCGTAATGGCCATATCGTGTTCGAAACGCCGTCTTTGGAATGTCCTTCTCGGCAATCCTCAATTGATGATACCCAGATCGCAAATCGATCTTCGAGAATACTGAAGCTCCCTTCAGTTGATCAAACAGATCCTCTATTCTCGGTAGGGGGTATTTATTCTTAATGGTCACTTGGTTTAGTCCTCGGTAATCTATGCAAAGACGTAGTCCTCCGTCTTTCTTCTTGACAAATAAAACCGGTGCTCCCCAAGGGGACGTACTCGGTCTTATGTAACCTTTTCCCAATAGCTCCTCGAGTTGTTCCTTTAACTCCTTCATTTCCAGTGGTGCCATCCGGTACGGAGCTTTTGAGACAGGCTCTGTCCCCGGAATGAGATCTATGGTGAATTCAAGATCTCTCTCAGGTGGCATGCCCGGAACTTCCGTCTTCAGGGAACACGTCCGGGTATTCTCTTACCACTGGTATGCTATCAACTTTGTTCTCTTCCGCCTCAAGGTTGTGCACATAGCACGCATATAGTTCATACCCCTTACGCATCAAGTTACTTAGTTTAAGTGCACTAACGATTTTGTTACTTTTCTTAGGGGGCTGAGAGTAAAAGATAACAATCTTTCCCCTACTTTTTGACAAGGTGATCTTTTGCTTTTGGCATTCGATCACCGCTTTATACTGGGATAGCCAATCCATCCCCAGTATGATGTCAAAGTCTCTTAAGTTAAATTCTACCAAATTCGCGAAGAATTCTACGTTCTTTATCACTATAGGAATTCCGTTATATCGTTTAGAGCAAGACACCACTTCTCCAGAAGGCAATTGAATTCTTAAGCTAATTCTCTCGCACTTAGGTAGATCTAACTCAGGCACTATCCTTGATGCAATAATTGAGCAACTAGCTCCGGAATCAAATAAAATTCTAAGGGGTGTATTCAAAACGTGAAATGTACCTGCCATCACTTCTCCTTGCGCAGGCACGTCCGCTTGGTTCACCACGTTCAGCCTCCCCATAGGGCGTCCCTGATTGCCCTGCTGATTCGCATTCGGCTGCTGATTTTGTTGCTGGTTTTGATTCTGTGGGGGCGGAGGTCGTTGGTTCTGGTTCTGGTTTTGCGGCCTATTTTGAGGGGGTCTGTACCCTTGGTTATTCCCGTTTCGACCGTTTAGGTTTTGAGGCTGTTCTTGCCCCGCAACCAAATCGTCCATCTTCGTTATGTTCTCGAGCCTAGTTCGACATTCCCGTCGAACGTGACCCATTCGACCGCATCGGTAACAAGCGCCTTGTTGCGGGCATCCCCTTGCCAGATGTGGTCGTCCACATCGCGGGCAAGGCGGTACCGGATCTTCTTGATTGAACCTCCTTCCCGTGTTGCTTTGTTGGGGCCTATTCGACCCTCTACGCTGCTCGTTCCTTCCAGTGTTGTTCTCGTTTCTTGAGTCTCGGCTTCTCTTGTCTTGAGGACCCCTGCTGGACTCCCCACTCACCCTTCTTTTCAGCTGCTGCACGCGTGCTACCGCTACAGCACGATCGTATACGGCTTGCAAATCGGGGTAGTGTACCCCCGCGATCACTTCGCGCACAGACAGGTTCAGTCCCATCTCGAACTTCCGTGCCTTCTCCGCATCAGTAGGCACTAGCCTTGGTGCGAACCTCACCAGCTCCTTAAAGCGGGTGTAGTACTCTTGCACCGTTTGGCTTCCTTGCTTCAGTGACAGGAATTCCTCGTACATGGCAGCTTTGGTACTCAAGGGATAGAATCGATCCCTGAGTAGTTCCATCATCTCCATCCACGAGTAAGGCTCGTCATCTTCAGTTAGTTTGGCTTGCGTTGCTTGCCACCAGTCATCAGCTTCGCCTCCCAAGTAGTATGAAGTGACATGTACCCTCTCTCCTTCCGGACATTTGACCGCTCCCAGCAGCTTGTCAAAAGTCCGGATCCATTCCTCCAGTTTAGCTGGATCCTCCTCACCAGCGTAGTGGGGCGGCTGGTAAGGATTCGCCATCGCCAGGTAGTTAGGGCGAGCTTGTGGCGGAGGTACCGTCGCAGCTTGACCCTGGTTGACTTGCGCGTTCCCGAGCGCAATCAACACTTCCTCTATCGTCCTAAGACGATCGCCCACATTGTTCGGTGCGGGGGCGTCCTGCGCACCTTGGGGTTGTTCCTCATCAGGTTGAATTGGTTCAGTGACGTTTGGTGGTGTTTCAGTAGGTATCTCAGTGGTGGTTTGGGGAGTGGTTTGAGTTCTTCCTCTTCCTCTTCCTCTGGGTGCCATTCTGGTACAAATATGATAGATTAGGGCTGGTGAATTTAGCATATAGTCTAAGCAATGTCTATGAATGTATATGTGTGTGGTAATTTAGCACGTGGTGCTTTGTTCGAGTTAAGAAGCATCGTCTGTTTTGGGGTTTCATTTTATTTTGTTTTGTTTTGTTTTGTTTCGATTTAAAAAAAATAAATCGGCATTTTATTTCCTCATAAGAAATTTTAGTACAAAAGTAGAAATATTTTCCTAGCAAAACAATGTCTAACAGTAGAATCTCTAGTGCCTCATGACGTCTCCCGGTGGGGTAGCAGGATCTTCCTCCGGATCTTCCTCCTCCGAACTCGGCGGTAATAGGTCGTCAAAGATAGTGTTTAAGTCTTGCCCGTGGGCATCGATGTATTCCTTTAGTATTAAGTTTTGTGTAGTGAGGGTTTGGACTTGGCGCTCGAGTTGGTTTATGCGGTGATGATCCGCCTCTCTCAAGTTGCCCATGTGATGTAAATTGGCCTCCAATTGAGCCATACGGTACTTCATTTGCTCTAGGGTTTGGTGGGAATCGAGATGAACGCTCATCATCTTGATCATCAACTGCATCATGTCTTGGCTAGCCATCTAGCGCAAGCAAGAGATCTAAGTTAATATTCGCCAAGATTCTAGTTCAATTCGCCAAGATTCTAGGTTCGAGTTTCCAAGATTCTAAGTTCAAGTTTCGCCAAGATGCTAAGTTCAAGTTTCGCAAAGATTCTAAGTTCAAGTTCCGCCAAGATTCTAAGTTCAAGTTTCCAAGATGCTAAGTTCATAGCAGAGATGCGACATGCATATGCAAATGATAGTTCCCCCCAATAATAATTTAATACACCATATATTTTTCCATGGGTTTTAAAATAAAGAATAAAAATTCTTCCATGGAAATAATACTTTAAAATTTAAAATAATAGTCAAAATATTACTAGTAGTTTAAAAATAGTAATGGTTTAAAAATAATAGCTTAAAAATAGCCGGGCTCTGATACCAACTTGTAACACCCCGGTTTTTGGTCACCCAGGTCGGGATGTCACCGCCACATCTCCCTAGTAAGACACGGTTTCTCCGAGCTTACTAAAGAGATGCAAGGCTAGGTATTGCAGTATTTAAAAACACTTAAAGCATTCAAAATAGCCCATACAATATAATTCGAAAATAATAATAGCTTAGCGCAGCGGAAATATTTAGTTTAGTACAGTATCGCAGCGGAAAATATAAAAAGGGCCGACATGGCCAAAACACGGGTTAAACAGGCCCGTTCATAATGTAGTCTACATACGAAATTTAAAAGCAAAATAAAAGTTCCCAAAATCCCATGCATGATTCGTGCTCACACATGCTCATTCCACATATTCTGTAAAGAAAGGAATAAAAATGGTTTTGATCAGCAAAATTGCTGAGTAAGTTAACACATGCATGATCGTAGGGTTTAAAAGCCATAACTTTAATAATTTAACAAAAGCATGATAATAACATAATATTTGATTTCATATAATCCATATCATATAGCACAATCTATCTCAGGCTCTATTTAATAACACATATCACATGGTTCAAGATAATAGCCATAATTTAAATAAAGCATTTAAATAATTTAATTTGACAACAATATCATTTAATCTAGTTTAATTTAATTTAGAATCCCCATTACATTCCCGATTTGGTATTTCAAAGTTTCACGATAAAGATCGCGATGTCAACAAGTTTAGCCGGTAGCCCGGCGGCCGCAGCCGTATCAGCCATACCCAGTACCACTCCGGAGCCTCGGGAAACCCATACGGATATTCACGAGAGTGTAGGCTCTAAGTTTCGCCGTTTTGGCAATATCACATTTCAAGTATAGCGCGCGGGGTCACCATCGTCCATTACGGCACGAAGTGAATCGTTAGGGGGCACCCTGCAGAGCACTCGCCCCTAATTTTAATTTATCAAGTTTGTAAGGGGATTTAGTTCTTAAAATCTGCCTTCCATTGTATTAATTTAGAAACAATATCTCCATTCATTTCAACCCTAAAGGTTAATTCCATGTTTCAACAAGATTTCAAAATTTCGTTTCGGTAAATCACAGTTTACTCCAAAATTCGTCTAAAATCATATTTAATTCCAAAAATTCCAAAATTTCATATCTGTTTCAGAAACATCAAGATCTACAACTTTCGTGTTTTAACTTTTTCAATCCGAGATACCTAAGTAGGTCAAAATCGCCAATTTTCGCATAACAAGAAATCTGTCCGAGTTCAAAGTGTCGCAGTTTACAAATTTCACATTCTACCATATCAATTCAACTCCAAATTTAATGAAATTTGACAGGGATCATCTTAAGACATTTATCTACAACTTTCATGTTCGGCCACAGACCTAAAACAGCCTAGATCCTATGTCAAAAACGAGATCAAGATCATTCCTAAGTTCTGTCCAAGATTTCAAGATCTAGAATTAAATAGTTCGGTTTCAACGGGTTTTCACATATCACATCAGCTCCAAAAATTCTCAAATTTTTACAGTAGCTAGGTCTAAGTCTTAGGAACGTTTTTCGTGTTTAAGTTTTTCCGTTTGAGTTCGTTTTAAAGGTCGGAAAAATTCAACAAATTTGTTGCGTTGGTAGAAAACAAAAGTGGACAGATTTATGGTTCTTGTTGAATCTTTTAGGTTTCGAATGTTTTAAAATCTCCCAAAACCATGTAAGGTTAACTTACAGTGTCTATGAATGTCGGGAATGTCCAATTCGGAGGCGTGGCTTCCAGATCACCGTTTCTCCTCTCCGTTCGTCGGGTTCTACGATCTAGATTCGATACGGGGGTGTAGAAAGAAAAAGGAGATAATTAGGATTCGTTTTCGAATTGTTTATTGAATAAAGATTGGACCGAGACTTACCACGACTATGGAGATCTGTAGAGAAACTCGTCCAACAGCGTTCGTCTTGGTTTCGTGCCTCCGACGACTCCGGATTTAGGGTTTCGAACGTATAGAATGTTTTAGGGTTTTGTAAACTTGTTCGGGGCTCCCAAGGGGCTTATTTATAGAATTCTTAATCCCTAGGGCGTCCACAACCGACCTAGAAGTCTGGAGTCGAGAGATGTTCAACCGAAAGTCGAAAAATCCGCGTTCGGGTGAGAGATTCACACAACAACCGAATCTGTGGGGTGGCGCGGTCGTGGCGCGCTGAAGCCACTTTACCGCGCGGCCACCGCGCCGACTTCGCCTGGACTTCGGTCCGGGCAGGTCGTGCCTTTCCGTTGTGCTTTTCCGCCTCTCTTTCGGGTTTCTATCCCTCTATGCTCCCGAATTCCGATTTCCGGGGTATCTTCGGGTTCATACTTTCTCTCTAAATTTTCGCTCGAGTCTAATTGGATGTTTTGGACTCGAATACTCGAGTTCATTAGTGTCGGGTTTTGGTGTACCATTTATCCATCCTTTTATTGAATTAAATTCCTTTAATTCATTTTTAAGTAAAAATCTCATTTCTCATTTCCTTATATTTATTTATTTCTTTTATTTGCTGGATTTGTTTATTTATTTATAGTATTTATTTTATTTATTATTTATTTATTTAATTATTGTTTTATTTTATGTTGGAAAATTCTCGGGTATTACAGTCTACCCTCCTTAAGAATCAACTTCGTCCTCGAAGTTGTGTTTCGGCTTTTCTCGTCTCGTGCTAAGGTCTTGTGTTTGTTTTATTATGTTGTGACTGAACTTAGAATTAAAACTTCTAAGCTGCCTACGTACTCGGTAAAGGGATCAAGCCATAACGTAGTTCAAAAGTTTACAAAAATGCACAAAAAATTAGGGGGTATGACAAAACCCTTCTTCATCGCGAAACCAGTCACTCGTCTCGACCTTTCCTCCGTTCAAACTCGTCGGAAATGGCATCTTCGTCATCGAATCCGAGTGGGAGCAGGGGGTAAGTGTTTCTTTTTCATCTTCGCACTCGTTTTTCACAGTTTTCAGTTGTGTCTCTTCGTATTCCTTGTGAAATCGGGGTTGGGGAGGGAATGTGCTCTGTTTTTACAAAAGGGAAGGTCGGAATGTGGTTGAAATAGGGTAGGCGTGTTCGAAGATGATTTAGAACCAAGTAGGCAGAACCTAGGTTTCTAAGGATTTATGCTGAAACTGTCATTTTTGAGGGTTCGAACGTCTCTGTGATGGGGGTGCTTTCATTTTGAAAATAAGGGTTTCAAAACTCTTAAGAATATGGTTTCTGTTTAGTTTTATTGGTTTTATTTCTTCATTTTGGTGTTTGTGTGCATATTTGTTTATTCTGTGTTAGTGTTTGAGTAATCTGTGAGTAGGGTTAACACCGTAGACAGTTTCCTGTGCCCACTGTGTTGTTTTGATTGGTAGAAAGTTGTTAATGATGACTCGAAATGCATATTGATGATATCTGCAAAAATTTATGTTTTTAAAGCATGAGTTTTGTTGGTAACATTAGTACATTACAGTAGTATAGATGGATCAACTGTTCTCGTTTCTGTTGATGTTTGCATGTATATTGTTATATGAGTATTTTAGTAATGAATGCTTTTGTCGGGTACATGTTGCCCACACATGGCAAACTCAACTCTAAAGGTTGACATTTGCACATACGGAAACATGGTATTACAGACAAAACCATGCCAAAATTTTTCCAACACTTTTGCATAGCATTTATGTATAAAAAGACAAATTTTCAGAATTTTCTTTGTTTTTAAGTGTTTGATCTTTGTCAACTTGGAACAAGTGGGGAATACTTGTAAGGAATGTTTTGTTTTATTCCTTAAAAAATCCACTTTCCAAAACAAAATCCAAATGGGGGACCACTTACACCCCCAATTTCATTAAATAAACAAGTCAACATTTTTTCATAAAAATCCAAAAATCACCTTTTGTATGTATGCATGTCTATTTTTATTTTTATTTCTTATTTTTGGTCATGGTCCATTGTTACATACTAGTAATTGCATAATTTATCGCTTGCATTCGATTTTCATCATTAATCTCTTATCTTCCCTACCTCACATGATTTAAATCACTTGTTAAATAGTGGGAAAAATCAAAAAGTCCTTCGTAAGCTCAATAGCCCACGAAATTCCTCTTTTTGGTCAATTAACCACCCAAAAACATCTTAGACTATTTATAGTCTAAGAAAAATTTTAAGGATCCAAGATCCTTATCTCTCTCTTGCTTTCTTTATTTTTGATTTAATAAGAGTAGATTTGATAATCTGACCCCTTGGACCTTCATAGTGTACCTCAAGTGAGACAGGTGCTAGAAAGTGAACTATACTTTGAAGTGGCTGAAGGTATGAGGCTGAGGGTCTCAGACCTAATCATCTCTCCATGTCTTTTCAGAGACATCATTCCCCTAGCCCAAAACGAAGATCACGAGGAAGAAACTCAACTACTGGATCTGCCAGTAGAGCTCCTAGGAGAAATCCTCTCCCGCATCGGAGAGGATTGCATCAAGAAAGTGTGGAAGGTCAGAGAAGTGTGCACCAAGCTCAGGGATGCAGCTGATCTTCCCATTGTCTACAAAAGGTGTGAACTGGAGACTACCATCGTCAAGATGTGGGAACAAAGGATGGAACTGCAAAAGGATGCACTCATGGTCAAGTGCGAAGAAGCTGGCAACTACAACCTGAAACTCATCCCAGCCCTGCAGGCATTCGGAGCAGGAAACGAAACTCTGGCATGTGAGCTACTAAAGGAAGGGATTGAGGACAACCACAAGGCCTCAATCTTTGTCAGAGGATACATGCTGCTTAGCAAGCTGGACAATGAACAGGTCCAGCAGGGGGTGTCAATGATCAACCAGATCATAACCAACAGGTTCGTCATGCAATACGTTGGGACTAACGTCTTCGCATGGTTGGCTGATAGCCTGGAGACACCCGACCTGTTTGGAAATCAAGGACCAAGAGTCTACTGCACCAGGGTAATGGAGGAAGATGAGGATGACATGGTAGATTTCTGCGTACCCTGCAGCTTGACGAACTATGTCCATTGGACCAGAATCTTCTTCCAAGGATAGAGGGGAAAGATGCTGAAGAAGGACTGAATCTGTAAAGATTCACTTTTGACTGGACTAACTGGAACCGTATTTTGGTAACTTTTTGACTGATCTTTGACGTTAACCTATCCAAGTGTACAGCTTTGTCTGTATTGATGTTTGGTTGTGATTAAGGTCGTGTACTGTATAAAGAACCTTGAATTTGTTTGTTTTAATGGTTGTACGACATATTTTGGAAGTCGTACAATTACTGCTTTCCAAAAGAGAATTTCGTCTTGAGTTCTCTATTATTTGAAAAAAAAAAAAAAAGATGTGTGGCAGTCCAAGATGAATAAGTGACTGTCACGCCAAAAACAAGCTGTGACATGCTTGCATGTTCACAGTGTCTTTTTACTGCTTTCAATCAAACAAACCGGCATAAAACAAGCATAAATCTGTCACCTAAGTTCACATGTTGAATTTAGGCTGATGATGAAATTTTCAGACTATTCATTGGGATAAAACAATTAAAAATATGCATGATATGAATTCTTGAAGTTTTGAGCTATAAAAATCCAATGATATGATCACTTGAAAAACTGACAAGCTTTCATGTTGAGAATTTGATTGAATAAGCTGCAAGAAAATTTTCAAAGGCTAAATTTGAGAATAAATGTATGACATGATCAAACCATCCCTTGTGAGATCTGAGCCGAGTCATTTTTACTCAATACTTCTTTGATTGTGTGAATCAATTCGATTAAAGGGCACTAGAACTTGCAATTGGGACCGATTCAAGACCATGCCATATTCCCGAAATTGAGCAAATGATCGAGGCACTTAGAAAACCTAAAATTTTGGCTTTCGTTTGAATTCCGAACCCAAAAACAATCTCCCTTTAGGATTAACCAACTTGAGCCTTTAAGCCTAATTTTTCTTTGAAACCACTATATTTTTCTTTGATCGTGTTTCCATCTTATTTTAAATAAGAAAGCAGTTGAATTTAACAGATTAATGTTAGTTTGTAAAAACATCAAGCCGGTAATAAAAAGACACAAAATATGCAATTTTAAATTGTATTTGTGTTAGAAAAATCCAAAAACATGAAAAAAGGAAAAAGAAAAGAAAAAGGAATGAAAAGATGGGCAAAAGAATAAAAGAGCCCACAAAAATCCAAAAAGATGGGAAAAAGATTGAAAATCCCACAACTGAAATTTGGTTAAGTGTTGAAGCACAATTCGAATTGTATGCAATTCGAATTAATTCGAATTGCACGACAATTCGAATTGCTGAAGAGAGCAAAGAATTGGTTAAGTGTTGGAAGGGATGCAGAAATCTAATTCGAATTGTTCAAGTTCGAATTAATTCGAATTAGGGAATGAAGAGAGAAGAAACCCAAAGGCAAGAAGAAGATGCAATTCGAATTGTCCAATTCGAATTAATTCGAATTGGCACAAACAATTCGAATTGCCAACAAGTGCAAGGAAGCCAAGCAGAAACCCTCATCCAATTCGAGAAAAGATCAATTCGAATTATCCTAACAATTCGAATTGATAACTGAAGGCCAAAATCCCAGCTCAAGGAAGAGATCTCACAATTCGAATTAATTCGAATTGGTTGAGATAATTCGAACTACACTCAAAAAATTCATCAAAGCTGTGGAGCATGAGCACAACATTGGTGGGCCTAGGGTTTTGAAGATTGTCTATAAAAGCAGACCTTCCACAACAGAATCAAAAGATCAAGAATTTTGCCAAAAAGCAGCTTGGGACAAAAAGAACAGCAGGAGGTTCCACACCCCTTAAGGGTTAGGTAGGTAGTTAGTTTAGTTTAGTTTATTTTCTTGCAAGTAGTGTAATCTTTACATGCTTTGATTTTAGTTTAGTATAGAAGCAGTTTGTGTAACCCTTAGAGTAGCCATTTTCCAGAATTTTTACAAGCTTTTTAGTTAGAATAAACCCTACCTTCAACCTAATGATGGTTTTGGGTTCTTTATTTTGCCTTCAAAGTGCCAATACAAGGAAAATTTCCAGAAATGGTGTTATTCAGGTGTTATGGCACTCTTTAATGCTTTCCCTAGAAATAAATGCTTAGTATGTTTGTTTGTTTCAACTAGGTTACATTTATTATGTCCTAGTTGACATTCAAAATTAATAAATGCATGTTTGGTGGGTTTTTGGTTTGATTTTATGCCTTAGAGCTTCAAATAAGTGCTCTTAAGTTTTAGATGTTTTAGGGTTAGTTAGAATTTATTTTTATGCTCTATTCTTTCCTGTCTTGTTCTTATTTATGCTTCCTTAGATAATTTGAGTGTTCTTAGTTTATTCATTCAGTTCTTAGATAACTAGAAGTTTTAGGTTCTTTGATCTTTGTTCCTTTGTTTGTAGCAATAGGGTTTGAATCTTGCCAATACCCACTGGACATGTGTTTGTTTATTTCTTGAAAATCGCATTAGGGTGGCTGTGAAATGACATTGATTTGAGATGAGGGATTTAGTAAATCTAAACCCATCATTATAGCACAGTGTTCACCTAACCCATACTTGTGAGAACAAAAATTGTTGTTGCTCGAAAATGGGATGCAATTCGAATTGAGGTAATTCGAATTAATTCGAATTGCCCAAGAAATTCAAATTGCACACCAAAAATTATTCTCTTCATGTGGTTTCCAACCAATTCGAATTGTCCAATTCGAATTAATTCGAATTGCTCAACAATTCGAATTGGCTTGAAAACCACATTGTATCCATTGCCATCCCTTCATGCCTTAGTTTATTTTCCATCTCTTACCAATTCGAATTGTCCAATTCGAATTAATTCGAATTGCTGGACAATTCGAATTCACCTTCCCCTTGAGGTAAATGCCTTAGTCAATTTGAGCAAGAAAAGGACTTCGCCAATTCGAGTTGTCCAATTCGATAATTCGAATTGGTCAATAATTCGAATTAGATGATGCTCCAATTTCTAGCAATGATCAATTGGGTAAAGTAATACTTCATCCTTCATGCATTCTCAATTCGAATTACCCCAATAATTCGAATTGAACTATCCCTTCTATTTTGAAAACTCCAAAAATATTTTTCTTCTATGATTTGTGTAAGTTGCATGGATGTATTGGGCCTGGGCCCAATTCATCTGATTTCTGTCCATTACACATTTCAACCCATTAGTGTCCACTTATTGTGTGCTTAACACCCACACAATACCAAAAACATTTTCCTTATTTTCAAGTTTTCCTCTTCATTGTGTGTATGAACGGATAATGAGAAACACCACAGATTAATGTTGGTGAAAGGTCCCTTCACAGGGATATCGACTAACCCGTCTTCTGTGTGTCAATCATTATCTGTTATTTTGCATGATCTGGTTAGTGGTTGGTGGAAGCTTCGGCGAGCGTTCTCTTCACTAAGAGTTTCGATTAGTCACTCAGCCAATTCCTAATCAGATACAGTTTTAATTTTCTTTTTCTTAATTTCTCAACCTGAATTCAAGTTGCAATAGTATCAACTGATGTCGACCAACATCAGTTGAGAAATATTACAGCAAGAAATATGTGGGTTTTTCTTCCACTCACAGACAAAAGAAAACTAAATGACGGCGGTCACCGTTGTTTGGAATTCTTTCTGTCTACAATCAGTCATCTGGGACAATTGGGAGCCGGACAGCAGATGTTTGCAGTCCGGAAAACCCCAATTATCTCTGGCACTCTTTTTAGCCGATTTTTCCTCATCTCAGGCTAATTCACCTTTGTGTACTGCATTCTGTCTAACCCCACCATATATTTTGGGGTGTTTTATTTTCCTTTTCATATACTTGTATGCATGATACTATTATGTAGTTGTTCTGGTCTTATTGCTATTTTGAGGATCCTTCCCCTTGACACAGAAGTCTTGATATAAATCAGATGCTGCATAATAAATTTCCAACAAAAATTCCTTTATAAAATCCGGATCTGAGTAAGGGATAAATTCAACAGTTATGACTAATTCATATTCCACTGGGGATTGATTTGAGAGCTTAGAAGCAGAGTCGGCGATTAGGTCTCATCTAGACTGAAAGGATCTGTGTTTTAATTGAGAGTTTAGTACCTGTCTAGGGAATGATTTTCAAATATTCATTTGCTTCTCAAAATTGCTGTGTGTTGGAAATCTGATATTAGATATCGCATTAAGTCAATATCCACTTGGGTGTAGATGAGATGTGATAAATAATACTAGAGGAACAACATATAGGCCTTGGTGAATTTCTAAGGTAAGGTCGAGTATTCCTTTGACTACTATCTTCTTCTGTCAAAGTCTAGAATTGAGTCTTGAGTGAGTACATCCGGAATAGGTTCATTTATGGATCTGTTTCATTTAGTTTGTATCTCATAACTACCCAGATGTTGTAAGCCCTGTGGCTTATTGATATCTCGGGGGTTCTTGATCTGCATCTGGTCACCAAGACCAGGGGCTCTTTTATACTAACGGAAAGAGACGTTTTTAACGATTCCGAGTGATAGATTTAAATGCTTTCTTTACAGCTTTCTTACTGCTTTCCTTTCAAATGCTTTCATAGAGGTCACTCGGAAGAATTAGGGGCTGTCCATCTGTTAAAAGGTTTGAGAGTTATGGAATGGTTTGGGGATACCAGGTGCTTTCGTGACATGAAATTATGAGAAGTATCATGGCGCAGATACCAGGGACTTTCAGGGTGACAGACTGAAGGTGAATCCCGGTTGCACCGTGATATTTGTCAAAAGTTTCATGGCGGGGAGGACCACAGCGCCGTTTGAGATTAAAACACCCCACATAAGTAATAAAAAGGGAAATCTTAACATATCCTTAAACCCCTTCCCTAAATCATAACTCTTTTCATTTAATAAATCCAAACCTGATATTTCAGAAAATTACTCGTGTTGATGAAACTCGTCAAAAGTTTCACCTGCCCATATCACGGACCTCATCATGTTCTGTGTGGAGTCCCCTTCTTACTCCCTTCTCTGGAATGGCAATGTACTTGATCCTTTTAAACCGGGAAAAGGTCTTCGGCAGGGAGATCCTCTATCCCCATATTTGTTCCTTATAATTATGGAGAAGCTCTCACTCATGGTTTTGGAGGCTATCAACCAAGGGGCTTGGGAACCGATTCGGATCACCAAGGAGGGCACGGGGTTCTCGCACCTCATGTTTGCGGACGACCTCATCATTGGTGCCCGGGCCGATCGGACTAGTGTGAACACTATCAACAACACTCTGCAGATGTTTGCCACTGCGTCCGGTCTTAGACTCAACCCGCATAAATCCTCTATATTCATATCTAGAACCGTATCGGATGAGGAAAGAAACTGGATATCTACCAGCCTTAATATTGGGGTTGTTGAGTCTATGGGATCCTACCTAGGCTACCCGATCTTGGCAGGTAGGAGGCGTAATAGTGACTATGCCTTCATTTTGGACAAAATCGATGCGCGCTTGGAGGGATGGGCCGGCAAACTCCTCAACAAGGTGGGGAGGATCACCTTGTGTAAGGCGGTTTTGGGGGCGATACCTTCATATTTCATGCAATTATTGTGGTTCCCGGAGGATGTTTGTAAGGCCATTGACAGGAGATTGAATAGATTCATTTGGAAGGACCGTTTGGGAAAAGGCATACACCTAATATCATGGGATAAAGTGACATCCCCTAAGGATATAGGCGGGCTGGGCATACGAAGGGCGAGACATATGAACATCGCTCTCCTCGGTAAACTGATTTGGGCCTACATACATGACGAGAACAAACTTTGGGTGAAGATGGTGAAGGACCAAATGCCAGACTGGAACTTTCCATTTCACAGCATTAAAACCACTCGGTCCTACATTGCTAGGATGATCTTCAAACTGGCCCCTCTCCTGAGAGATGGTTTCGAATTTAGAGTGGGATGTGGCAATTCCTCTTTCTGGTTTTCTAGTTGGTGGAAGGGCAATCAAATTGGCCCTTATATACCCAGCATATCTCCCCACGACCTTGAGGTGAGAATCAAGGATGTTTCTGTTGATGACTCTTGGTACCTGGAAAATATATACTCAAGCATCCCCATGGAGCTCCTCAAGGAAGTATGTGCTAATCCCCCTCCCAGTATTCATGCCGGAGCCCCTGACATGTGGATTTGGAGGGGAAGTAACACGGGTAAGTATACGGTCAAAACTGCATACCTTCATCTTACCAAGCAGGATAACATTACGAAGAATTGGAGGTGGATGTGGAATAATCAATTGCCTGAGAAATACTGTCTCTTGTTATGGATGATCTGCCATAACTCTATCCCAGTGAACCTAGTCCGATTCAACAGGAAGATGGCCGCATCCCCCCTGTGCACAGGATGTGGGAATCAAGAAGAAAGTTGGTACCATTGTCTTTTCTACTGCCCCTGGGCCGGGCAGGTGTGGAAGGCCATTAATATTCACATCCCCTCAGATTGTGACACAATCACCAGAGATGATATCCGAGGTTTCATGCATGGGATGTTTATCATTTATGGCATCACCTTTGTCGTGGCTACTTGGGTGATTTGGATTGAAAGGAATGCAAGAACTTTCAGAGGTAAAGCCAACTCCCTTTGGTACCTGAGAAGAGAAATTGCAAGACTGACAGAAGAAGTGGTCGCCAGCAATGTAAAAAATCCAAAGGACCGACAGCCCACCCGTTGGGTGATATGGAATGAAAAGGGATACAGGGGATCGATCATTCATGTGGACGGTAGTGCATTAGGGAGCACAGGAAAATCGGGATTTGGTTTTGTTGTGAGAAATGAGGAGGGACATTGGATAGGGGGCGGATGTGGTCATCTAGGACAGGGCAACAGTCTGAAGGCCGAACTGTCGGCCATGGGACATGGACTCAAATTTGCAGCGGATAAAGGGATAAGGAGGGTATGTTGCTATACTGACTCCCTGATTGGGCTTAGCCTCGTGGAAAACTACCCCTATTTCCATCCACATGCAGCTGATATTTTAAAAATCGGGGAACTGAAAGCCTCCTTTGAAGAATGTCATCTATATCACATTTTTCGGGAGGGAAATAGAGTCGCGGACAAGCTTGCTAGACATGGTGCATCGACGGAGGAGTTCTTCACCACATGGGCCTTCCCGCCCGATTTTGTTATTGGGGACATGACGGCGGACCTATCCGGCGTATGCTTCCCTCGGTTGTAAATTGCTTTTGGTTTTTTGGTTTTTCTGTTCTTCCCTTCCTCCCTCCCCCCATAGCCTGTAATCTTCTTTTTGCTTCTTTGTTTTCTCCCTTGTTTTCTGGCCTGCCTGGCTTAACGAAAAAAAAAAAATGGGAACTTATTTATTTTTTATTTATTTTAATACAAATTATTTTAAAATATTAAATAATTCGAATAATTAGAAAATATTAATTATTTATTATTTATTGAAAAATTAAATTATTTTTATAGTTGAATAATTAAAATATAAACGATTTAATAATATGTGGGTCCCTTAAATACCTACTTTTGAGGTATTATTGTTGGGGGAATAGTTTTATTTATAGGTAGAGGTATTTAAATTATGATGTGGCGATGATGTGGCTCCTAAATACCTGGAATGGAGGTATTATCATTGGAGAAGGCCTAAGGTGTATTAGAGTCATTGATGTGTCGTGTACAATGGACATATGTCCTTTGCCCAGTTGCCTATTTTTATTCAACTTCGGGAATCCTCATATGTCAATAATGGGTGTGGCTTGTGTGTTGTCAACAGCACATACAGACAATATGGAATGATGGCTACGCATAGAAAAATGATGTCAGAGCAATGAAAAATGATGTCTGTGTGAAATGATGTGTGCATATGCAAAAATAATAAAATATTATAAAATAGGCAACATCATTTTTCATTGAACTAACATCATTTTTCACACCATGGACATTATTTTTAGCCCTGCCTGTACCTGCTGGCAATAATATTGCCAGCACCAAAACCGGACTGGTCAATAATAATCAAATGGACTCTCATTTAAGGCATTGACCCAATAAACTTTGGCTCGTTTATTTTATTTTTTCGAAAGCTCAAATAAATGGTTGGTATACAAATTACTAAAGAATAAGGAGGAAGAATAAGAGATCCGGTAAGAAATCGAACACCTATTTATAAAATTAGAATATAAGAAAATTGATTACTTAATCTTTTTTCCGGATTTTATTAATCACAATTATATCATATTTATTATGTGCCAACAAAAGCCAATTGAATTGATAAAATAAAATATGACCAGATACACCGAGTTTTTATCAACGAATTTTGTTATTTATTTGTCTTAGAACTAAAATTGTATTATATGTGATCATAATAGTTCTAATGCTTAAATACAATAATTTTTTATCTTAGCGGCACAAAAATTTAACTAGTAAAACCTTAAGATTCTATCACTAATGAGTTACTTATTGAATTTGCGATCGAAACTTATTAACTATTAGAAGTTCGACCAAATTTGGTAGCTAAATAAAAATATTCTTGTAGCATTACAAGAATTTGCTGGAAGCCGACAAACCAGATGTCGAATATTGTTGCTTAATTAAAGCTTCATCGCCCCGCCAAATTTCATCGTCTCTTATGTCGTGACAAACAAGACGGCCGAATTTTTTTTTGTTTTTTAGTGTAGTAAAATGGCACCCTTACACACGCATATTATCTTTTTATTTTTTGGTGAATATCCGGGTATTCCCAGGCTATATTGGACCAAAGACTAATCCCTTGAGGATTTGCATAGACAATTAGGGGCGCATCTCCCAAAATATTTTTGGTATACAAAAAGCTCGAACCCCTGACATTGCTTAAGAGACTAATTTTTTTTATGTATATTGAGAAATGAACACAATGGAGAAATGAACAGGCAAGATTTTTCGAGGAAGAAAGAAATATAGCAAGGGCTCTTTGGAGTTACAATGCATACTAGTATATCCCCGCCCAATTGGGCGAAAATTTTGTGCAAATGAGTTAATAATTGATGCAAAAGTATAATAACCAAACAATATTATTTATTCAATTGAAACTACGTTTCAATAGACAAAAAAGGTTTTATTATATTTAATTTAATATATACAAATTAAAATATCATTATATAGTAAAAACTTAGTACTCCACTTGTGTTAAACCCATTACTCGATTGACATTTGGACTTTAAGTTATTTAGTTCATTTTACGTATTACTTAAAGGTTCTTGATTATGAATTTTTTTACCTAAATGGTTGAGCTTATTTAAATACAACGTTAAAAGAGATCCAATTATTTTATCCCATATGTTATATATATTACATTGAAAAAAGGTTAAATACGTCCGTTTTCTTTTCCAAAAATCCAAATCAATCCTTTTTTATTTTATTACCAAAACAGTCTGCTAAATGGTATTTATGTCCAAATCAGTACATTGTTCACTAATTATGTTCTAATTGCTGACGAGACAAAGGTTAATTTAAACCTGACACGTGGACATAATATTAGTCATTTTTCTTTATCATTTGTCAATTCAGTCCTAAACTTTTATTTTTTTCCATTTAGTCCTCTACCCGAATCAGTCATTTTTATATTGATTGGCCTCCAACCTTTCATATTATTTCATTTCAGGCCCAGCACCTTAAATTTTTATTATTATTAATCCATTTATCAAATAAATGCCCACATACTTTCGTAAATAAAATTAAACACCAAACCTCATACATTGGTTTGACTGCCTTGTTACCGGGTCTTCCAAGCTTTGGGATTTTACGGACTCACTCCAACCACCCGACCGCAACTGATGATTCATTGGTTCTGGTTTTCTTCAACAACAATCAGCACAATCCTACTTTGTTTCATGCCTTTGAACGTAGCAAGATTTGACTAAATGATTTAATTTTAATTTTTGAGTAAATGATTTAATTTTAGCAATTAGTGCATAATTAGGACATCAGCAATTAGGGCATGATTTAATTATAATTTAATAATTTCTTTCATGCCCTAGGACGTCAGCAATTAGGGCATGATTTAATTATAATTTAATAATTTCTTTCATGCCCTAGGACGTCAGCAATTAGGGCATAATTAGTGAACAATGAACTGATTTGGACATAATTAGTATTTGTAGCGGACTGTTTTGATAGTAAAATTTAAAAAAATGATTAATTTGAATTTTTGAAAAAGAAAACGGACGTATTTTACCTTTTTTCCTATATTAAATTCAATAGTGAACAATATTGTAGTATAACTTAATCTATAAAATATTTTAAAGAAAAATCTTACAATAAATCACAAATATAATATATTGGAATGATTTACTATTTTCTAATACAATAGGTTATATAATAAACTTATTTATATTGAAATAATTTATTTATTAAAGTATACACATTATTATTATTATTATTGTTATAATTATTATTATTATTATTATTATTATTATTATTATTATTATTATTATTATTATTATAAATAAAATTTTTACCGTTCATAAAATGATTTTTGTGAGTCATAATGGATATACTACTATTTTTATTAAGGGAGTGTTTGTGAGGTGAAACATCTATATAATAAATCCTGAATACTTTTTGGCATGTGCAGACTCTTTTGTCCTTATTAAATTTAATTCATCCTTCTTAATTTTAAAGGGTTAATCAGTCATTATACGTTCATTTTTAGATCAACGGCTCTTAAGTTTACACGTAATATGCTGACTAATTCCACGTCATCGGCCACATCATCAATATCTATATTTAGAAAATAAATCTATCTATTAATATAACAAAATCTTTAGAAAATCTTCATATATATTTTAAAAAGATATAATTGAATACAAATATATATAAATTATTTGATTGTATATATAATATTTTAAAAAATATTAGTACTATAATATTATTAAATAAATTTAATTAGGTTATAGATTTATGCCTAAAAATATACAATCATATATCAATATAAGGAATATAATAATTATATTTTAAATAAAAATATTTCATTAAAAATATGATGTAAACATTAAATTGACCCTAAATATATTGATTAATGTAAAATAACTAATAACCTAAAAACTTTTATATCATTCTAAACAAATTCTACATATTTTTTTTCGTTTTAAAGAAGAAAATAAAAAGAAAATAAAAAACTAAAACACATCATAATTTAATTATTCTCATATATTTCAGTATAAAATAAAAATGTATATGAAATTTGGAGTAAATTATTATACAATTTTTTAAAAATATTTTGTACTGTAAAAGAATATAAGAAGTATACCCCTAAAAGACTTGGTATCGGAGCATAAATTCGATTTTAAGGTTTATAATAATAATGAATTGAAAAATAATAAAAATTTAATTAAATTAAAGGAAAATATTAACTACCAAATTTTTTTCATAATCAATATGAAAAAGAAAAAATTGGATAAAATATTATGGACTAAAATTATATTTTAAAACAGATAATCAAAACGTATTATAGTTAAAATTTATTTTATAAAATTATGGATTAGTCCATAAAAACTAATCACAACAAAAATTTAAAATAATAATTTGTGTGATTTGGGCTCCCACACACCTTTATCGGCACATGAGTGTCACTGTTTATCAAAAAAATTAAAATACATTACATAATAAAATATAAGTTTTAAATGATGAAAAGATAATAAAAAAGTATAAATAATATTTTTTTAAAAAATTTTAGGGATAATAGTCAAAATGTAAAACATATTAGGAGTAAAAATAATATTTTTTTTAAATATTAATAATACAAAAAATACTCCATCAGTTCTGGTAATACCATCCCAAAACTTTTTAGCACAGTATTTTAGGTATAATGGGTTATTGTGATAAAGCGGAGTAATTAGTTGATGCGATGTTTTAGTTGATGTTTATGGAGTAGTTTTTCTAAAAAGGGAAATGTGACAATTGTAGTGGGACAGACCAAAAAGGAAAGTGAGACAGAATTAGTGGGAAGGATGGAGTAATTTTTTCTAATTTTGAATAGTTAAGGAGTATTTATTTTCCACTTACTCTCATCATTTTAGATTTGAAATAAAACTATATACATTTAATTTTGTAACAGTAAAAATAATTTATTTTATATTATTTCTACCTGAGCTTGAATTTATTTCATTCATCTTATTATCTCCTTTATTTTTCTTTTAGTCTTTTTGTTGCATGCATTTCAATCACTATTTAAACAAAAGAAATTGAATATCATGTAATCCAAAAAGTATTATATTCTCATTTTATATCGCCATATTCGTTCAACACCCGTGCGTAGCGGGCGAAAAAATCTAGTATAAATTAATTTTGATAAGTTAATTTTTGTTAGAAAAAGATATATTTAGATTTTGATAATAAATAAGAAGAGTCTATTTTTAAAAAAATAAAAACACTATTCATAACATCAATAGCCTTTATATATTATTGATAAGGGCAAATCTGTCAATCCAACTACAAATGTTACTCTTTTTTGTGTGTGTGAATTATCGGTATCCCCATACCATATTCACTACAAGAATTTTTTATTTTAGCGATGGAAAAAACATTGGTAAAATTTGGTCCTTAAAGAGGTTAGCGACCGAATTTGCGACTAAAATTCATTAGCGACCGAAATTCGTTAGCTACCACAATTTTAGCTACCGAATCCAGATTTTTTCTTGTAGTGATTGGACCCAAGACTAATCTTTCGAGTATCTGCATGGGTAATGGAGGGTGCCAATTTTAAAGTATTTTTTGCACAGGGGCGGATCTACACTATAATAAGGTAAAATTCGGTCAATAAAGAGTTTAGCAACCGAATTTGCGACTAATATTCATTAGCGACTACAATTTTAGCGACCGAATTCGTTAGCTACCACAATTTTAACTACCAAATCCAGATTTTTTCTTGTAGTGATTGGACCCAAGACTAATCTCTCGATGATTTGCATTGGCAATGGAGGGTGCCAATTTTAAAGTGTTTTTTGTAATTTGCATATTTAAGGCGCCAACCCGAGAAGTTGCTTAAGCAACTAGAACCCCAATCTGCTCAAGGCAACTGTTGTTGATAGAAATGTTACTTCCTCCGTTCCTTATTAATCGACACAGATTGACTTTTGTCACTATTCATTAAGTAACTTTGACTCTACTTTTTAATACAATTATATAAGATAAATATAGTCAAATGGGATTTTGTTGGATTCGTCTAATCGTGTAGATTTAAAATATCAAATTTTCATAATTTTTACTTGTATAAAATTTGAGTTATTACGAATTAAAAACGTGTATTGAATTGCGTAAAATGTGGGTCCGTGACAATTAAAAAGAAACGGAGGAAGTACTATTTTAGGACATACATAATATATCATATTATATTATATAAACAATAAGATTCGTAGCCGCACGCTCTATACGTTCTACGGAAATGAGTTGAGATAATTTTGTAAATATTGTTTTTGAACATGAGGATAATCAGTAAGAGTACTAATTAATGTTCAAATAGATATTGTGAAGAAATATATACATCATCCTTCCCTCGTTTTTCAAAATCCATTATATTAGTTTTTCGAAAGCAAATAATATGCTAGACGTTATCCTTTTTTTTTAATTATTTGTTTTCTTTTTCTCAACCAAAAAAAATTATTAAGCCTCTAATGCCCAAAAGTAATTTCGACGTACTCATGGCTTAAATGGATGGGGCAGATTTCTATATTCAAAAAGCCGTTTTTAAAACAAAAATTTTAGTTAAGTAGCTAGAATTGCATATCATCCTGTTAACCCAATAATTCCAAAATTAAGGCTCATCACTTTCCGGTCCAATAGCTAAATAGCCGGCCCAGACCGCAAGATGTATCTGGAGGAAGATGATTGTAACACCCCGGTTTTTGGTCACCCAGGTCGGGGTGTCACAGCCACACCTCCCTAGCAAGACACGGTTTCTCCGAGCTTGCTAAAGAGATGCAAGGCTATGGTTTTTCAGAATTTAAATCATTCAAACAGCCCATTCATATATAATTTGAAAATAATATCACTACAGTTGCAGCGGAAAATAATATTTACATATATAATGCAGCGGAATTTAAAAATAGGGCCAACATGGCCTAATCACGGGTTAAACAGGCCCGTTCATGCAAGATCTAGTCTAAAACAAAATTTAAAAATAAAGTGTTTCCCCAAAATTCCCATGAATGCATATGATGATGCATATTCTTCAGCTCTGAAAGAAAAAGGGAAACAATATGGTTTGGTCAGCAAAAACTTGCTGAGTAAGTTAACACAGACATAATTATGAGGTTTCAAAGCCTTTAATTAAATTTAAAGAAAACATGTGCATACACCCCATAATTTAATTTATGTATCTAATAATAATTTAATTGCATAATTTAAAAGACATGGATTTCATAAGATCATAAATATAGCTTGCAAAGTAATTAAATAAATTGACATAAATTTAAAAGCACAATTTAACCGGAATTTAATTTAAACAAATGTCTCGCTTCGTTTCTTTCACAGATCACCATCGCCAGGGCTCTTATGTCCGCCAGCCTTACGCTCGGGCTCTTATGTCCACGAGTATCATGGTCAATCTTTTAATAGGTTCATTACGTCTACTGACCATACAATCAATATGTCGCTAGGGCTCTTATGTCCACTAGCCATACACTTGGGCTCTTATGTCCCAAGCCGTAGACAAAATTGACAGTATCCAGCTTAGTCATAAACCCCAATGTTTTAATCTTCTCTTTGTTTAGAAAGACCAATTTCCCAAATTTAGTAAGTTTCTCAAATTATACTATTTCAGGACGCTATCTGCTCCGACATCATTTAAAATCCTTTTCAACAAGATTTTCAAGATTTGACTTGGTCAAAACCACTGTTTACTCCAAAATTAATTAAAAATCGGTTTTAAGTCAGAATATTATGAAATTTGACCGATGACTTGAAAACACAGAGACGAACAAGTTTTGTGTTTTAACTTTTTCGATCCGGTTAAGAAAATAAACCAAAAACATAGATTTCTATCAGGTTACAAATCTGTCCGAATCTTTACGACAGCAGTTCATAAATTTCGAGATCTACCATAGCAAACCAACTCCAAAAATGATGAAATTTTACAGGGGAATTCTTAAGATATATATCTACAAGTTTCATGTTCAACAAAAGATCTAAATTATTTTATCTATTGTCAAAAACGCCTCCAAGATCGGACCAAGAATCTGTCAAGATTTCAAGATCTAAATTTAGAACAGTTTGGTTTGGAGTCGAATTCCGATATCAAACCTCAACGAAAAATTCCAAAAATTTACGGAGGTGTTTTTAACATATAGATCTACAACTCTTATGTTTAGCACCAATCCTAAATCGGTCTAGATCTAAGGTAAAAATCAACCTCAAGTTCGGATAAAGAATCTATCACCGTTTCAAGATCTAAGTCGAAGGCAGGTTCGTTTACGGTCGTTTTCGGATATCAAAATACGATGAAAAATTATGAAATTTGTACAGTAGCTAGAACTACTTCTTAGAAACGTTTTTCGTGTTTTAAGTTTTCTCGTTTGAACATGTTTAAGGGTTCGGAAAAATCATGCAAAAACGCTGCGCCGTTAAAGATTCCGTTTTGACAGATTTTATGTTCTTGGTTTAAATCTTTAGATTTGGTGTATTTTAAATCCTCCCAAAACCATAGTAAGATTAACTTACAAGAATTGGATTATCCGGCTCGTCGATTCGTAGGCGTGGCTTCCACGTTCACCATTTGACTCCTAGATCCTCGCACGCGTCCAAATTCCGTCGTCTCTTCTTCCTTACCACCCGATCTACGCTTTGGTGTGTCAAAATCCGCCCGAGGTGCCTTCTTCTCCGTCGAGATCGTCCTCAACACCCACGGATTAGGTTTTTTTTTTTCCCTCTTCGTTCTCTTTTTTTTTTCTCTTTTTGTTTTATTTTTTTATTTTTTTGTATGTAGAAATTGTTGGAGTAACAAAATAGGAAGATGGGAAAGATTTAGCTTAAAAAGGGGTAAAGGGGCGACACTTAGGGGTTGTTAGGATTTAAGGTTTGTCACCAGTATTTGCTATTTGAAAGATACAATAATATACTATGTATTCTAACTTTTATATACTAAAGATAGACTAGATTTTGTTTTAACTACTAAGCAAATATCTCTATATTGTTGATATAGTTATTTATTTTATTTTATTTTATCTTATTTTATATATTGTACATAGAATTGATTTGAATAGCAAAATAGGAAGATGAAGAAGATTTAATTTTTTTTTATAAAGAAAGTAAAAGAACGACTTTTAGAGATTTAGGATCTAAGATTTATGTCAAATCTTTTCCTACTTATTGTGTGCAACAATATACTAAAAATAGACTAAATATTGTTATAACTATCATGCATATATCTATACATTTTTCTTATTATGCTAATTATTATTATTATTGTTATTGTTATTATTATTATTATTATTATTATTATTATTATTATTATTATTATTATTATCATCATCATGTATATATATTTATAAAAATAAAGTGTTAATTAATTACTATACGTCTAATAATTACACAAGTACTGAAATAGTTTTAATATTTATAAATAAATTAATTTAAAATATATCTAGAATAATATAGGGTATTACAATTTTCGACTTCACGGGTTCGTGGTATTTAAATTCCTTTTTAATCTCTGGAATTAGATTCCATTTCTCTTTTTATTTTTATTTTACTTATTTATTTATTTATTTATTTATGTGTTTATTTATTTATTTGTGGGTGACTGATTTCACAGGTATTACAGTCTACCCTCCTTAAGAATCAACTTCGTCCTCGAAGTTGCGTTTTTAGCTTCTCTCGAGCTAAGAATTATGGTCCTTCGTTTATATTAGTTTTTTTTTCTTTATTTTTTTTATTTTGTGACTGAACTTAGAATTAAAACTTCTAAGCTGCCTACGTACCCTGTGAAGGGATCAAACCATAACGTAGTTCAAAACAAATTTGAATTTGTTTATTTATGATTTAGGATACATCTTATCGAGTCGAACTCCAAAAATAAATTATTACGGGGTATCACATCCTCTCCCCCTTAGGACTTCAGTTATGTCCCCATAACTGCCTATACATTATTCTCAAGAGGGTTCGGGTTTTAGTCTTGTTCCTCGTCCCTCTCTCCTTGCTGAAGGTTCTCCAAATCTATCCTCTTTTCGATAGCCTCCTCCGGCGTTCGACATCCCCTAGCCTTGTGACCAAGCTTGCCGCACCTATTGCAGGTTCCAGGCTTCGGGCATTGGCGCACCAGATGTGTATGGTTGCATCGTGGGCAGCGTGGTATGAACGCACCACGGTTGTCATCTCCTTCATTGTTGAGACCTTTATCCTCCCTCCTTCGAGGTCCATTGTCTTTCCTAGAGTTGTTGTTGTTGTTGTCTTTCCGATCTTCTTCTCAAGTCCTTGCGAGTCCTTGCTCGACTCACCAAGTTCCTTACGCTTCAATTGCTGGATTCGAGCAATTGCTACAGCACGGTCATATATCGTCTGCAGGTTCGTGAATTGTCCTACTGCAAGTATCTCCCGGATGCTAAGGTTCAGACCCATCTCGAATTTCTGAGCCTTGTCAGAGTCGGTTGGTACTAGCCTCGTAGCAAATCGTACTAGCTCCTTGAATTTGTTGTAGTATTCTTGCACCGTTTGTGCCCCTTGCTTTAAGTTGATGAATTCCTCGTACTTTGCAGTCTTGGTGCTCAGTGGGTAGAATCTTTCCCTCAAAGCTTCCTTAAGTTCTTCCCAGGTGTAGGCTTCTTCGTCTTCCTCTGAATTCGCTTGGAGATTTTGCCACCACTCATCGGCTTCGCCTCCTAGGTAGTAGGTCACTACGTGTATCTTCTCCTCATCAGGGCATTTGATAGCATTCAAGAGCTTGTCAAAGGTACGGATCCAACCTTCCAACTTGGCCGGATCCTCTTGGCCGTCATAATGGGGTGGGTTGTAGGGGTTTACTAACGCCAAGTAGTTGACTCGGGCTACTGGCGGAGGTACTGTTTGCGACCTATGCACCTCGGCATTTCCTAATGCTACAAGGACTTCCTCCACAGTCCTTGGACGTTCTTCCATGTTGTTGGGTGCAGGAGGTACTCGTTCTCCTATGTTTTGAGGGGTCTCATTGTTATTGGCCACGTTGGGGAGGTTAGCGTCAGTGCCGTTTGGACTTACCTTCGTTGATTTTCTCCTAGGTGCCATTTTCTGTTGTAACGCATATGGATTAGTTTATCAGAGTTTAGATAGATCGTTTGAACAAGAAATTTGCTAAATCGTATATGAGATCAAGTGTTAAGTGCGCCCATAAGGCCACGTTTAGAGCATCGTGAGTTTCAAATTTCGAATTTCGAATTTTCGGATTTGTTGTTTAGAAATCCAAACAAGATTTTTGGAATAAAGAGTGTTTTAATAAAAACTTGATTTTTATTGTTCCACATAAGGAAATTTTTCCAATTCGTACACGGGTAGGAATGGCTAAGGCCGAGGATTGTTATGCTTAGACGAGCGCATAGATGAATGAGATCTAGAACTACGGCAAGATCAGTCTCTAGAGAGCGTTTCTAATTCGATGTCAAGTCTCTAAGTTATCTAGGTGTAGCAAGAGATCTAAGTTAGAATGTATCGCTTCTAGGTTCTCTAAGGTATAGAAAAAAAATGTGGTATGCACATGCAAATGATGATTTCCCCCCAAAAATAATTCATGCACTATGTATATTTTTTTCCATGGGTTTCAAAATAAAAATTTAATCTATGGAATTAATGCTTTAAAATTTTAAAATAATATTTAAAATCCTTGGACCTCTATATTGGGTCAAAATAATTATAATTTGGGCTTAAAAATAATTTGGGCTAGGAAATTTTAGAAATAATACTTTGGGCTTCTATACTAATAATTTAAAAGTAATCATGGTTTAAAAATAATAGTTTAAAAATAATAGTCTAATAGTTTAAAGATAATAATGTTTTAAAAATAATAGTTTAAAAATATCCGGGTTCTGATACCACTCTGTAACACCCCGGTTTTTGGTCACCCAGGTCGGGGTGTCACCGCCACACCTCCCTAGCAAGACGGTTTCTCCGAGCTTGCTAAAGAGATGCAAGGCTATGGTTTTTCAGAATTTAAATCATTCAAACAGCCCATTCATATATAATTTGAAAATAATATCACTACAGTTGCAGCGGAAAATAATATTTACATATATAATGCAGCGGAATTTAAAAATAGGGCCAACATGGCCTAATCACGGGTTAAACAGGCCCGTTCATGCAAGATCTAGTCTAAAACAAAATTTAAAAATAAAGTGTTTCCCCAAAATTCCCATGAATGCATATGATGATGCATATTCTTCAGCTCTGAAAGAAAAAGGGAAACAATATGGTTTGGTCAGCAAAAACTTGCTGAGTAAGTTAACACAGACATAATTATGAGGTTTCAAAGCCTTTAATTAAATTTAAAGAAAACATGTGCATACACCCCATAATTTAATTTATGTATCTAATAATAATTTAATTGCATAATTTAAAAGACAGGGATTTCATAAGATCATAAATATAGCTTGCAAAGTAATTAAATAAATTGACATAAATTTAAAAGCACAATTTAACCGGAATTTAATTTAAACAAATGTCTCGCTTCGTTTCTTTCACAGATCACCATCGCCAGGGCTCTTATGTCCGCCAGCCTTACGCTCGGGCTCTTATGTCCACGAGTATCATGGTCAATCTTTTAATAGGTTCATTACGTCTACTGACCATACAATCAATATCTCTAGGGCTCTTATGTCCACTAGCCATACACTTTGGCTCTTATGTCCCAAGCCGTAGACAAAATTGACAGTATCCAGCTTAGTCACAAACCCCAATGTTTTAATCTTCTCGTTGTTTAGAAAGACCAATTTCCCAAATTTAGTAAGTTTCTCAAAATATACTATTTCAGGACGCTATCTGCTCCGATATCATTTAAAATCCTTTTCAACAAGATTTTCAAGATTTGACTTGGTCAAAACCACTGTTTACTCCAAAATTAATTAAAAATAGGTTTTAAGTCAGAATATTATGAAATTTGACTGATGGCTTAAAAACACAGAGACGAACAAGTTTCGTGTTTTAACTTTTTCGATCCGGGTTAAGAAAATAAACCAAAAACATAGATTTCTATCAGGTTACAAATCTGTCCGAATCTTTACGACAACAGTTAATAAATTTCGAGATCTACCATAGCAAACCAATTCCAAAATTGATGAAATTTTACAGGGGAATTCTTAAGACATATATCTACAAGTTTCATGTTCAACAAAAGATCTCAATTATTCTATATCTATTGTCAAAAACGCCTCCAAGATCGGACCAAGAATCTGTCAAGATTTCAAGATCTAAATTTAGAACAGTTTGGTTTGGAGTCGAATTCCGATATCAAACCTCAACGAAAAATTCCAAATATTTACGGAGGTGTTTTTAACGTATAGATCTACAACTCTTATGTTTAGCACCAATCCTAAATCGGTCTAGATCTAAGGTAAAAATCAACCTCAAGTTCGGATAAAGAATCTATCACCGTTTCAAGATATAAGTCGAAGGCAGGTTCGTTTACGGTCGTTTTCGGATATCAAAACACAATGAAAAATTATGAAATTTTTACAGTAGCTAGATCTACGTCTTAGAAACGTTTTTATATGTTTTAAGTTTTCTCGTTTGAACATGTTTAAGGGTTTGGAAAAATCATGCAAAAACGCTGCACCGTTAAAGATTCCGTTTTGACAGATTTTATGTTCTTGGTTTAAATCTTTAGATTTGGTGTATTTTAAATCCTCCCAAAACCATAGTAAGATTAACTTACAAGAATTGGATTATCCGGCTCGTCGATTCATAGGCGTGGCTTCCACGTTCACCGTTTGACTCCTAGATCCTCGCACGCGTCCAAATTCCGTCGTCTCTTCTTCCTTACCACCCGATCTACACTTTGGTGTGTCAAAATCCGCCCGAGGTGCCTTCTTCTCCGTCGAGATCGTCCTCAACACCCACGGATTAGGTTTGTTTTTTTTTTTTCCTCTTCGTTCTCTGTTTTTTTTTTTCTCTTTTTGTTTTATTTTTTTATTTTTTTGTATGTAGAAATTGTTGGAGTAACAAAATAGAAAGATGGGAAAGATTTAGCTTAAAAAGGGGTAAAGGGGCGGCACTTAGGGGTTGTTAGGATTTAAGGTTTGTCACCAGTATTTGCTATTTGAAAGATACAATAATATACTATGTATTCTAACTTTTATATACTAAAGATAGACTAGATTTTGTTTTAACTACTAAGCAAATATCTCTATATTGTTGATATAGTTATTTATTTTATTTTGTTTTATCTTATTTTATATATTGTACATAGAATTGATTTGAATAGCAAAATAGGAAGATGAAGAAGATTTAATTTTTTTTATAAAGAAAGTGAAAGAACGACTTTTAGAGATTTAGGATCTAAGATTTATGTCAAATCTTTTCCTACTTATTGTGTGCAACAATATACTAAAAATAGACTAAATATTGTTATAACTATCATGCATATATCTATACATTTTTCTTATTATGCTAATTATTATTATTATTATTATTATTATTATTATTATTATTATTATTATTGTTATTATTATTATTATTATTATTATTATCATCATGTATATATATTTATAAAAATAAAGTGTTAATTAATTACTATGCATCTAATAATTACACAAGTACTGAAATAGTTTTAATATTTATAAATAAATTAATTTAAAATATATCTAGAATAATATAGGGTATTACAATTTTCGACTTCACGGGTTCGTGGTATTTAAATTCCTTTTTAATCTCTGGAATTAGATTCCATTTCTCTTTTTATTTTTATTTTATTTGTTTATTTATTTATTTATTTATTTATGTGTTTATTTATTTATTTGTGGGTAACTGGTTTCACGGGTATTACAATGATCTCAGAGGGGTGGCGTTCAGAAGGATCCTTAGAAAGGATCTTCGAGTCATCAAGACGAAGCACCATCAAAGGAAGGAGAATCACGGGCTTTTAAGACGAAGCGCCACCAAAGGAAAGAGAATCACGGGCATTAAGGAGAGGCGTCATCAGGGGAGGAGATCATAGGCATTGAAGAGGGAAACCCAAAATCCATTAAGGACGTGCATTAAAGCATAGAGAGGAGCCATTTTCACTCCTACAAAAGCTGAAGGTGGCATCCAAGCAAGGGACCCCAACACTCTCACAGAGAATCAGCACTTTAAATTTTTACTTTCTGCCATTTTCTTTTCTACAATTTTTGTTCTTACATTTCGTCTTTTCAATTTCTTCACCAGTTTTTCGTTAATTCCTGTATTTTCTTTTCTGCATTCCTTGTAATCTTTCCCAAGTCTCATGAATCAAAGAGAGGTTTTACTCCTTCAAAATTTCACCGATAACAAATTGGCACGCCCAGTGGGACACGATTTGAAGCTATATCCGCTTCGAATAGTGTATGCGTCTCAGATCCGGAAAAGTTGTTGATTTGACAAAAAGTTTGAGGATATATCTCTACAAGACAAGACACTCGCACGAACATCGGATGAGAACGCCGTTGAAACGGCGAACAACACTCAACCGCAACAGGGGATAATGCAGATCATACTCTATCTGAACAAATGCGGCTATCGATGACTGAATCGATGGCTGAGTTCATGCCTTTACTCACGAGGCACCTAATGGATGTATTGCGGCCTGCCATGGCCGACCAAACTAACCGAATATGCGGTTCCTTGCATACTCAGCAAGATGGAACTGCTTCAACAAACGACACTATTGTGCCGCCAAGCATCCCATATCCGGGGCCGGTGGGCGGCCAACAGCGGACTTGGGAACCACACTTGGCCAGCCGCCACTCCAGGAGTCCGGAGGCGTGGCAAGTATGTTCACATTCTCACATCAGGCGGCTTGTACTTTCACTCCTGTGGCACCCAGCGTGCCGAACTTTGGTTACGTGGCACCTCCAGTGCCGATCTATGCTTCGTCAGGATGTTTGATGGCGGCCAGCGTTACACCGGGCTATACGGTGGCCGGACCTAGCATGGCGCCACGTCAGGTGGCACTTCCTGTGCCGAACGTTCCAACCACGTCAGGTGGCAAATGCCATGTGGAGTGGCCGCGGCACCTGTCACACCAGCCACCATACCTCCCCTAGCCGCCATAGGGGGATAGACGCCACAACCATGTGAAGTAGCAGCAGCACCTACACCAGCTGCCATGCGTACACCAGCTGCCATGCCTACTGCCACACCTCTAGCCGCCATGCCTCCTACGCAGGCACCAGCGGTCTCACCCGAGTTGCTGGAAGATATGATGCAACAGCACTTTGGGATTCAGCTAAGGCCGATGGAGCGGCCTACGTACAGGAAGCCATATATCCAACCTATGCTATACATGTAAGGATAATGTGTTGTACACAATTGACATACTTTATTAATTATTGTCATTTTTATATGCTGCAGATTTTAGAAGGAATATCTCACCATCCCACGATTTAAGGCCCTTATTAGTGGCTATTATTTACTTCCAAATTTGTGGCAAGGCATTTAAAGGATTTGAGGCTGCTGACTAGAATTGTAATATCATAGCATGGGGCATTGGACGAGAGTGTCGTGGAGGTGACCATTTGTAGAAACGATCTCCGGCGCTGTTAAAGAGATGCTGGATCTGAACTCACGATCGGATGGGGAGAGCACACCGGAGGGGATGAAAGTATGTGACCAAGATGATGCACGTAGATCATAGCATGTGATCTTGTGAGGGTGAAAGCCGCAATGAGGGGTGACATATTTGATAAGTGAGCACTGGGCAACATAGTGATAATAATTAATTTTCGTTATGTATGAGGGTGCTTTATATGATTAAGTAGGTGTTTTTGCAAATTAGACAAGGAGTAGCACCATCTTAGACGTGGCGTAACACGTCGGTTATATTTTTTCAGCATGCGGAAATGAATTAAGCAGCATCAAGGATTTGAGATCCTCACAGATGTTTTCATCTGGTGGTATTCATTTCAAACCATGTGGGAGTAGCATAATGTTAGACATGACGTAACACGTTGGTTATGTTTTTACAGCATGCTTTAATGAATTAAGTAGCATCAATGTAATTATATAGTTATCGAGTACTAGTCTTCTACTAATTTCAAACATACTGGATTATAAGTAGCACACAAGGCGTAGAGGTAGAGCATGTTGATTGCTTAATTTAGCACAAGTATAAAAACAATACAACTGCCGGACGAGATAACGTTCCGTCGGACAAAAAATGGTGAGTGAATGGTTAGAAGCCGTCGGGCACAAAACTATGGATCTGACGACAGGGTAATTCGGACGAGAGCAACAGTTTGGGTTAAGTGGGGGTGATCAAGGGAAAGTAAATACTACGATTTAAGTTTTTACCTTTAGCTATGAAAAAAAAAGTAAGAAATTCAAAGCCATCCAGCACACATAAATTGATCTAGACATTTGACTCTTAACTGAAAATATATATATTTACCCTACACAACACCGGGATTTGGTTCCTATACTGAATCAGCAGTTCCTGAAATGCTGCATTTCCTTTGTTAGATGCTGGGAGAATGTTAGAGGTCTGTCTGATTTATTGTTCCCTTTCTTATTGTTCATTAATGGCCTCTGAAATGGGGCATGCTTCCATTTTTATACCCAATAATGTTGCGACATGAAATGGGAGAGATTCTGCTTATCTGTGTTTTTAGGAAAGATTTTGTAATTTTTTCCCTTTTACATCTATCTACCGAAACCCGCCGTAGACCAACCCCCGTTCCTTTCCCGGTGACGTCTTCCCACGGTGATTCCGAGTGCCTCTCCAGTGAGCAAAGTGACGGCGGTACCTCACTCTGTGCACGAGCAGTTGGGCGGCGGAGCACACAATGGCGTGCGCGGGGCTTCCCGACACCGATGCACCTTTCTACAGGATTGTAGGTGGTTCCACTGGGTTTCCGGCGGCAGCAGCTTCTTTATCCGGTGAGTATAGTTTGTTCCCCTTCTAATGGTTTGTTCCCCATTTCTCTTTGTGGATTTTGAAAATGGAACTGGATTCGAATATTGGTGGGGTATGTCCGATTTTGCTTTGTTGTAGGATGTGGAAGTTTATTTTAGTTGGATTAATGTCGATTTTGTTCTCCATATGCTATTTTATATTTGTAATTAACAATTTTGGGTGCAATTTTGACACTGTGTTTGATCTTCTTTGTACATTGGTTTGGTAAATAAATAGTACAACACAATTAGGAAAGGATACAACTCAATGAACACATGGAGTATGAAATACTAGTATGTCATATCACTAAGATGTGTTGTACTTCAATGTATCGTGTTGCAATGTTTTTTATTTCTTGGCATCATATCATAAGATTTAAAATCCGTGTTGGTATATAAACATGTGTGTACGTGCTGAATTCATATTATTCTATGCTGGTATTTAAATATGTGTGTATGTGCTGGATATTTGGAATAATGTATTGTTTTTGTTTAATTATGTGATGACAGTCTTTGAGTGGTGTGATGTATTGCTTGTCAACCATGATGGTTAGTGATTCATTTTTCTTTTTTCTTTTTTTTTTTCCATTCTTAAATTTAAATGTTCCCGACAGAGGAGCATGGTGATTACGATAGAAGCGATGTGAAATTATCTCAGGGCGAAGTGTCAGCAGATGCGAACACAGATTAACTAGATTCGATTGTGTGAGAAACTACTTGTTCACGTTGGATGTCGAGCTGTGTAGCCTTGAGTTCGATCAAGGATTCAATTGTGGCAGAACCCGGTGTTGAGGGCTATGCAGGTGAGGCCGACAAGATGATAAACGATGACACCGTGCTGACTGACTTTTTGAAAGGTCATTCAAGAGATGCAAGTGTGGGGGATAAACCTTATGCAACCGTCTCGTGTGCCGGAAAAAGCTAAATACGTGTTGAATATAATGGACTCCATGTTGGATTGCTGAATATGTGCTTGGTATAAAACACATTAAGTGTTGTAGTGTTAGTATATATTTGAAATTGATTGTGTTGTATAGAATACATTATGTGTTGTATAAATTAGATACTGTGTTGAATGGTTTACATCTCGAACTGTTAGTGAAAGTACAGTCATTGACCTATTTGATATCTACAACAAAAACTTTTTTAAAAAAAAATCAATTTTATTTCTGACCGAGCCGTTCGTTTCACAAAATTATAATACTGAAATGTTTTGTATGGATCAAATTGTAGTCAAACAAGAAAAGTGGCATACAAACACGCTCCAGTGCCACAAAAAATAGAATCATAATGACATTGGAGGGGATGGCGTCTCTGCATTCAAGCATATTATAATTGGTACATCATGACTTTTTAGGAAGGTTATAAATCAGTCGATGATTGATTTTAAGGGAATAAATGATTGACTTAAAAATCTCTTTCCAAATTTACTTGTGTAACTGATATGGTCTGTCTTCAATGCTCAATCCGTCCAGCATAAAAAGCAACATATCTAGCAAGGGCTGGAAATCCTGAATCTCTAAAATCAGGACAGTAATTGTACCGTTAAAATATATTCATTATATATTGACAGTAATCATTATCAACGTTTTTGTAATAAATATTTACCAGTAGTTAATAGGAGTATTATTTAGTTAATTACAGTTAACTATATAACGATTACAAAAGCATCAGTTTTCATTACATTCAATATGCGCTAATTCAACATCCTATCTCATCCACAAATAACATAACAATCATTAAATTAATTAAATTACTAAATCTACTTCAATTTCTTGTTCAATTAAAACTTGTATACCATACCAGTTCCGATTCTAAATTTTACTAATATTGCATTAGAAATTAGAATATGATGTATTTTAACATTTTTGTGATGCACTTTAAATTTTTGTGTTGTATATTGAATGTTTTTTTTGGGTGAGCCGAAGCCAGTATATTGAATGTTTTGTGATGTTAGATGTAATCTAGTTATCTTTTATTTTTGGGATGAGGATTTGCCCAAGCGGCCAAATCCATGCCTTCTAACTTTAGGGTTAGGGTTCAATTCTCCACCCAGCCCCCTATTCATATCTTTTATTCGTTTGTAATTTGTGTGGCATGTGCTTCCACGACAATTTCTGTGTCTTCACCTCCTTTAAAAAAAAAAAAAAAACATTATACACTACATATGCGGATTTAATATCCAAACTCCACCCCACTGTCATTTCCCAAAATAATGTAGTGCATGGATTCATACATTTGATAGAAGCAATGATGGTATTAATTAGTTATTAAATGCTGAAAAGTAACGTGTAACTCCTTAATACTACGCTGATCACTAAAGCACCAAACTTCTTGAGTATTCCTTTTGATTTCAAAAACAATTTTTTGTTTTTTTTTTTTTTGTTTTTGCCAAACCCCCAGGATAGGAAATGGTGATAGGAGCCCATGCCACATAAATTACAGGGAGAACGGAGGGATAGAGCATAGTTACCGGGGAATGGCCGGTCGATCTCCGTACCGGGCGATTCGTTCCAAAACGCGAAACGAAAGCGTACCAGATCGCCGGGGATCGCGAAATGGAACTTAACGTTCCGGCAATTAAGGCTGAGGAGCGATGTTTTTTCTTTCAAGTTTCGCACATAGTCCATGGCACTATAGTGGGTTGTGCTTTCCATCATTACAATTTCAAGAAAATGCCCGTGGTAGAAGAAGACACGCAAAGAAAGAGAGTCAAGAGAAATAAGATTTTGGGCTAGGGTTTATGTGGGCTCAAATATTATTATTAAGTTTTATTTTTTGGGTTGAAATTGCCCAGTCCAATATAAAATTTTTGGGCTTCAGGCTTCCAATATATACTGTGGGCTCCTTTGCAATATGGTTGAATAATTGTGAAAGTAATAAATATACATTTTCCTTGTCTTTTTCGAAAACTTTTAATTAAAATTCTTTATTACTTAAAAATATTTTGATACTTAAGAAAAGAAAATGATATTATAAATCATTCCCGATTCGCTAAGACTAGCGTTCCGCTTTTCCGATCCCGTTCCCGTTTCGAATCGTACTATGTTCCATGTAACTATGGGATAGATGCCTGATAGGAAATCGAACCCCAACCTATAGGTTGAAAGTCGGGGGCCTTGACCACTAGGGTAAGTCCCGATCCCCGATTTCAATAACAATTGAAACTCTAACCTCTTAATCATTTCAAATCGATCAAACAAATGGGCTCCATTTCATAAAGCCATATGATTTCAGACCTTAATTAAGTGACATGAAAGCTCTAACACAACAGAATAATGACAATAGCCTGCTAAAAGCCATACAAACTGCATCTAACTTTATGGCCAATTACAAGAGGCATAGCCCTCAATCAATCATTCACAATTTTTTGTAGATTTTTTGGGTGAAACAATTTTATGTATATTTGAAAATATTATGGAATACTATTATTCTTTATTCATTTTCTATTTTTGATCGTATGGACATTCGTAGATATAGGAATTTGGATTATTTTCTGAGACACGCCCATTAAATGGGCAATAAAACCATGAATCACGATAAAATGAGTAACCTCGTTAGATCAAACGTCTTATTCCAACCCGATGTTTGAAACAAGGGATTTGAAGCCAAACATTAGTTAATTAGTATATGTATGTCAACTCGTGGTTTTATTATGATTCATATTTTGATTCACGACCAAACATCACATTAGTTACACTCTATGTAATTTGTACATCAATTTGAATTTGGTTGGATACTTCCATGCTTTAATTAGGTGCCTCAGTGTTGATTTGTTTTCTTTTACTTTTTTCTCTTTTTAAGTTTTTTTTGTTTTTTGTTTTGTTTTGTGTTTTTTTTTTTTTTAGGTATTTTGGAACAAAAGGGATCCCCATAATAGAATAGGGTAATGAAAAGTTAATATGTAAAGAATATGAACTGAAAATTAATCAACAATGACTATCGAAAATAAGAAATAATAAAAATGTTAATTGAAAATCAAAAATATTTTTGAAACCAGAATAATAATATTAAGTTTATATTAAAGTTGGAATTAAATTAGAACCTTGGTTGGGGGATGAGGACTAGCACAAGTGTAAAGTTCATACATTCCAACCTTAGGTTGGGGGTTCGATTCCCCATGCACTCGGTCCCCTATCCTTCCCCTTATGTCCTTTGGAATTTAATTTGTGTGATATTGACTCCCATCACCATTTCTTTGGCTTCGGTTTCTCCAACAAAATTTAGAACAACTAAGCTCACCTCCAAGATATTATTAAAAAGAACTCCTTGACTAAAAAATAAAAATAAAAAATAGAACCGGTAAGAATAGAACCACGTGTAACTAGAACAAAACACAAGTTACAACTTACAAGTATATGATTTTATTTTAATTATGCGATGGATTGAAACCGGAATTAGCCATTGTAGACAAAATATGTTGATCCTGGAACGATGGACATGACCATTAACATTGGTTCCAAAACTAGGGTTATCTTTATGTCAGTCGACTGTTTAAAATACTACAAATACTTATTTGATCATAGTACGAAGTGTTAAATTAATTTAAACTTTTTTTTTTTTTTAATGAGCGGAGGCCTAATTTAAACTCTTAATATTCAATGATTGCAATTTGAATAAATTTGATAAAGAAAACCTGAACTCATCAGCAGCATTTTCCAGGTCATGAATTAGGGAACAAATTGAAGTTTGCTCATTTTGATGAATATTTGTAGTCTTTTCTTTCCTTTTTGTGGTTAGAGTTGATGGAGTAAACGAATAAAATACTTTAAACAAATTGTTTTATTTTGTGAAAATTGATTAAAGAATTAAACAATGATTGATTGATGTACGTGTATTGATTGAGTAATTAATGAAAGATAATTAATTCGGGGGAGAAACTGATTGATAATGAAAATTTGACAATTATGATGTCATAATCGCTTGATCTGCTGAGATACTTAGGTAGGAAATCAATAATTAAAAATAGTTTTGTGTATCTTGTTAAAGTGGGCAATAAACTAAATGGACGACCACGCCCAATCTTCATATCTCAAAAGAGTTAATACTATAGCTTTTGTGTATGGAAAATTCTGCTTTGGCAGAGGTAACCCTTCAATGCTTACAAGATTCTCAAAATATTAGTCTTGGATTAATATGGCCGGGGGAAAAAGTAGTTAATACTATATATTCAGGTGACCCCTGAGGCTAAAGAAAAAAATACACAAGTTTTTTAAAATTTTTTAATAAAAATATTAATACTTTATTGAATGAATCCATCTCCCCTTAAAATTTTGTATTCTTCCCTAATTTCAAGTGAGCAACTTTTATCATTATAAAGTTGTTAATACATAAAAATATGTTAATAAAGCCCAATATGATTTCAGGCCTAAATCGCATGTAGGGCCAATAACCAGTCTTGGACGGAGAAAGACAGCCCAGGACCGGCCCATAGACCCCAAGGAAGTCACCCCGAGCAAGCCACCTGTCTTAAATAAAGGCGCAGGCCGAAGATGATGAGTCCGATCATTTAAACTGGCCGAACATCACGAGCCGAGGAGGGCGATTCTGAACCGCTTTAAGGTGATGTCATCCCGAGCGAAGAAGCGTTTTTATCCTCGCAGAAGGCTTATATGCGCCATATTAAATAAATGCAGGAGAAGATTCGTGTCCGTTAGTCGCATCTTTTCCCGAAATGTGTTTTCATAGAAATGCACATCTACTTGTATAAATAGGCAGATTCAATACTGTAAAAAGGGTTCCAACACCACCCAATATTTCAATACAATGTCTATTTTATTTTTTCTTTAATGCTTTTCGTATTTTATTTCTTTTATTTTCGCGATGCTCTAGTTTCTAGCATTTATTGGGATAGTCCTCGTCCCACATTCCGTCTTGAAAGCACCGTCTCGTGGATTAAGCGTTAGTCCGGAACGACAGAAATAGGTTGGCAACTAAAGTGGGAGACAAAACTCCTCAAAGCGATCAAGGTTCGCAAGAAAATTATAGAAGCCAATCAAAACGTTTGAGAAATCTCCGAGACAAATCAAACGAAATGGCTGGTATAGGAGATCTAGCCCTTTGTGCAACCACAACTGGGACAGAGAATACGTCCGTTGTTCATCACGAAGGACAACAAGAGACGAATTCTGGGTTATCGAACACGCCGATACTTTCCTTAGATGAGGCTATGTTCGAAAGGCTAATAATGCCCAACCAGGGGCAATACTGTTACCAATGACCAAACTATCCCTGGTACCCTCTAATTGGAACGTGGGGCCTTCACATGGCAGGGCAAGGTTCTTCTCAAAATCAGCCCTTTAACGTGACTGCACCACCACTATCCTTCGGGTTACATATGGCTTACACGGCTCATCCAGCCATATAGCCGACACCAGGGATGGCAACCATGGCGGATATCCCCGATCCTGTATAGGAGATTCCTCAGATTCTTATCCCGAGGAAAGACCAAACAGGTGATAGTGGATGAATACACCTCAAAACCGGACAAAACAATGTCCTGGTTAGGTTGTCTGAATTTAGGGCACCAGGCGGATTTCATGATGCTAACCGAGTCAATATAACTCGGGGGCAACACCACCATTACCACCAATCTTTGGCGAGAATATTCCCTGAGACAATAATGGCGGGCAGGAAGGATTCCAACATCCATCCTTTCGCCAACAGAATCTGGAGGTCTGAGGATCAAATCTTGTTCCCCTGAGGAACCTTCCTCCTCCACCTCCGTTGATACCAGGCCAACCCGAGCTACAACAGTTACATATAGGAGGAGAACACCTAGCAACCATGTTGCGAGGGTTAGGATTGAATGTCCCAAAAACTTATCGGCCTATTTTTCAAAGGCTTTATATGCCCCTTGTGTACGAGGACAATCCTCTACTGCATGGTGCAAGGATGCCTGATTCTCCACGTTATCGGGAGAAGATGAGACATAAAAAATGGAGCATATTGGCCGCTTTATTACACAATTAGGGGAATTAGGCCGGAATCAGTTCCATCGGATGCACTTATTCTCTTTGTCGTTGACAAAAACTGCCCTTTAATGGTTTATTGGTCTGCTCACAAGTGAATTTGCCACATGGCAGCAGTTAGAGGAAGTGTTTCATACTAGGTTCTATAATCCACAGCCAATAGTCACGTTGGTGAGATTTTAGAAACCAAACAAAAGGACAATGAACCAACGACTAAGTTCATTGAGCGGTTACAGTAACAGAAAGGGAAGTGTGAAACCGCTATTTCTGAAAAGGAAATAACTAACATTGCGGTTAAAAATATGAAACTTCTTTTAAAAGAAGATAACCCCTTTAGACATTGATGACCTGGCGACTCTTCGTCCAACGCGACAAGAGTTGAGTCTCTTCTTAAAGAGACACAGGAGTTGAAAGGGAAAAGGGAAAGAGAGAAAAAGTCGTACCAAGTTGCTACTGTGCACGTGGATGGTGACAGTGAATTAGAGAAAGCCTGCAATCAAGAGGCTGAATTCGCGGATCAAATGACCGCCGAACTAGTATAAGGCAAACCTTTTTTTTGCACCGAACTGAAACCAAAGGCCGCACGACCTGTTAAGAATGAATACGCCAAACCAGTGGCAGAAGAAGACTTCTGCTTCGATGTGTCCAAGACTGAAAAGATCTTCGACGCACTTTATGAGAAGCATAAGATTCGACCTCCTGTAGGCCAAAAATTGGCCACGGAAGAAGAGATCAATGACGAACGTACTTTAAGTCGCACAACACGTTTTCACACAGTACGAAGGAGTGCGTTCAGTTCCGGAGAACCATTCAGAAAGAAATTCATGCCGGAAGACTTAAAGCGGGAACCATGGGGATTGATTCACAACCTTTTCCTAATGCGACTATGGCAGTTGCCTCTGCCTAATTCCCGAAGAAAGATGGCTGTAACCCAAATCGTCGGAATGATCAACGATATGATCAAGGCGCTGACCTACAACCGCGAGAACCAAGGGGTTCGCTTCACACATTCAAGATGAACGCGAAGAACTAAGGGCACGTGGAGGAAGAGGACAAAGGGGAGGCCTACGTGGTGGCCGACGAATCTCTTACAGATACAAGCATTCTCCGAAGTCAGAACTAAATGTCATTTATAGACTTGTGGCTCAGACTTGGGTACAGCCAGATGGCATATACCAAGTCGAAGTCAGGAACGGGGTAGCCTTGTGGGGAATGCCTACTCGGAAGCCTAATCCGAGATCAAGGAATACTTGGAATCGGAATCAGCCGCCTCCTAAAACTGATGTGGATCCTCGGTTTCCAAGGATGACTAAGTCCTAAATCCGAAGAGCCAAAATGAGATACGCCGAAGAGGGTGGCTTGGAACCCGGGCGAAAACCCCAAAGGACCAAGGGACTACGCCCATGCTGATTGGCGATCCAAGTAAGAAAGGTAAAGAGAAAGTTCCTGAGAAAACTGTTGAGACCTCATCTCCTAAACCCGCCATACCATTGGTGACTGTCCAAACAATGACTGGCCGAGTAGTACATCGGTTCAAAGACAAGATCGGTGAGAAGATCGAGCGCGTGGAAGGTGAAGCAAGGGAGAAATTCGACAGATTTGAATGTTATACTACGGAAAAATCAACACCTATCCGCCATTGGAGATGGACGAGGAATTCAAAGATGAACTCCTCGAAATCAATGACTAAATGGAAGAAGTCACCATTTCGGACAAAGATGAAGTGTCCAAAGGTGATCAATTTACCAAAGATGCTCAAAGCACGAAGCCCACTACGGGGCCTCAAAGTTATGCCAAGGTGGCCAATAAGCCGCCTATCACAAGTGGCTTTGGGGGGCAAGGATGATGCTCAGAGGCAGCCAAAGTTCACCAAATTGCCCATCAAATATCCACCGAGTGGTTCGGCGCCGGGGGGGGGGGGGGGGGGGGCGGAGCACAAGCAGACGACTACGAGTAAACCAGTAGAGTCAATAGCATGTGCAAGGCCCGTAAATCCTCATAATTGCGAGGAAAGGGTGGCATCTAATCCTGCGCATTGATTCCATAATTGTAATGGCATTGCATTCGGGCTAGAATTGTTATGTGTACAGTTATTGTAAATATAATAAATAAAACGAATGCATTTACTAAAACATTTGTTATGACATGCAATGTTATTACAAATGTTTTATGTGGTCTTCATTTTGAACAATTCATTATGTCAAATACAAAGATGGTCTCAAAAGACCACAAACCTGTTATTAAAATAAAGGTTTGTGCCAAAATGAAAGTATAGAAATACTACAATGGCATAGCATTAAAAAGGTATTTCATCAAGGACAAATCAGTGTCTGAAACGAATAAAGACCTAGACATTCCTAATTTTCTTGGTAATTGTTGTTAAGATCTGGATTCTCTCTGCACAATTCATCAAGATTATCAATAAGGTCATACCATTCGTTCGTTAGGTGAGTTTTGTGCCAATCCTTACCGTGGTACGGATACCATCGCGAATACCTTATCTTGACATGATGAATAAGCACGAAGATATGAATCGAAGTGCCTGCTCGATAATGGTTTTGCCACGTTCGAAAAAATCTAAGCGTTCATAAATCATAAAATCACTGTCTGAAAGCGATAGAAATCGTGGCCATTCGGATCTATGGGCTACAAATATCTCAATTCCGCAAACCAAGTCCGGATACTGAATCGATAGCCATAATGCCTATAAACATCATTGATATCTTGCACAAAGTGCAGTATTTCCTTGTGATTAATTAATAAGTTCAAGGATTAATTTATGGAAAATATGGAATTAATTGCTAAAAACAATGATTTTGAGTAGAAACAATTAATTGTGATCTCATTTATGATTTTATGCTTTTTAATGAATTTTGTGGTGAGATTGCATGATTTTAGGTGTTTTTAGTAAGCCAAAGGAAAAAGGGACCAAAAAGAAGTCAATTGGAGCCCAAAAACTAGGAAATCAGAAGACTGAAGAAGGATCGCACAGCGAATCGACCGCGCAACCCAGCGCACGAAGGAGGACCACCGCGCGCTAGGTGCGCGGTCAGGGAAGAGCGCGCGGATACTGTGCGGTTTCCGAAGGTTGCCCAAATCTTGGGATGATTCAGTGTTATCCCGTGTATCTCCTGACTGATTAATATCTTCTGCTATCCAGTCTATAAATAAAACGTCTCCAAGCCAATTCAAGGTAGGGCGAGGAGAAAACTAGTTTTCATCATGAACGGGGGTGAGAATGAGCGTGAGCGGCAGGAACCGCGAGGAGGGGGTGTGCCGATTGTTCCGGAAGGTGTTGGTGAGAACGCTCCCCGACCAGCACCTTTGACTCTCAGGCAGCAGATGCAACCAGCCGTGCAGATTATAAATGATCCAATGGTGAGGCCTAGGCCAAAGATACCTTTCGCTATTAACCCGTCCTTCATAACCATGGTTCGGCAGGAGCAGCTTGGGGGAGTTGCCAATGAGAACCCCAATATCCACCTTTATCACTTTAGCAACCTCTGCAGTACAGTGAACATTGCAGGAATGACACAAGAGGAACTCATGATGCAGCTGTTTCCCTTTTCATTAAGGGAGGGCTGAAGCATGGTTTCAGTCAATTCCTGCAGGCTCTATTCATACTTGGGATGAGATGTTGCAGAGATTTATGACTAAGTTTTTCCCACCCTCTATGATCATTAAGCTTAGGGACTAGATTAAGACATTCAAGCAGAGAGGACATGAGACAGTGATAGATGCATGGGAGCGGATGAGGGCGAACATAAGGGCGTGTCCCCAACATGGTTTGTCTGAGGCAGAGATTCTTTATGCATTTTGTCAGGGTCTGACTCCTGGAGATAGGCAGTGGCTTAATGGGACATCAGGAGGAACCTTTATGGATAGGACTGCAGAAGATTGTAGGAGGATTTTGGATGCCTTAGTTGAAGATGAAGAGTTATGGGGGAAGGGTGAGAAGAATGTCCCTACTAAGGTAGGAGAGATTGGAGCATTGAAGGAGGTTAAGGATGAGCTAGCTATGGTAGTAGACCGACTAGGATGCATGGAGATAGCCCTGAATAAAGTAGTTGTTCCAGTTTCTAGGAAGCCTGTACAACCAGTTCAAGCAGTTCAGACTGTTACATGTCAGTATTGTGGTGGACCTCATCAGTCCTACACATGCCCGACTGCAACAACTTCTGAAAATTAAGGATATGAGCAAGTATAGGATGTTCAGTATGTGCAGAACCAAAGGAGACCCATAAACCCACATACAAACAACCCACCGTTTCAGTAGGGACCTCCAGGATTCTTTCAGCAGAATAGGCCTTTTTACCCACAGCAGCAGCAACCTAAGCCAGTCCCCAATCCTGCTTCTGATTCGACTTTGGGACTTCTTCAACAAATTTTGGATAACCAAACTCAGACATCCAAGAAGATTGAGACTTTTGTAGCCCGCACTAAGGACTACATGACTAGGAATGATGCTGAGTTGGCCAATATTAAAGCTGGGCAAAGGAATTTGGAGCAACAAGTAGGAAACTTGGCTGCATAGAGAGCTCAGGGTGCATTGCCTAGCAATACTGAATTGAATCCAAGGGAGAGGTGCCAGGCCATCAATACTAGATCTGGACTTACTACTAAGGATCCGGTGCCTAGACATCTGCAGATTGATGAGGAGGGGCCTGAGGAGGCACAGAAAGACCATGCACACAAGGAGCCTGAGAAGAAGAAAGCGGTGGTGGAAACTCAACTTCCCAAGTTGCCTTTTCCACGACGTGCACAGTCGTCTGCTGATGATAAAAGTTTCAGGAAGTTTTGCGAAATTTTTAGAAAATTGGAAATTAATATTCCTTTTGTTGATGCTTTAATGAATATGCCTAAGTATGCAAAATTTCTTAAGGATATTGTGTCTCGAAAGCGTAAAATTGATAGTGGTTTGGTTTTTATTTAAGGGGAGTGCAATGCTTTATTAGAGAAGCCACTACCAAGGAAGATGAAAGATCCAGGGAGGTTCACCATCCCTTGTACCATTGGAGGAGAAGTGTGCAAGGATGCCCTGTGTGATTCGGGAGCTAGCATCAATTTGATGCCCATGTGATTCTACAAGAAGTTGGGACTTGGAGAAGTGAAACCAACAAGGATGATTCTGCAACTGACGGACCTTTCTCAAAAACAACCGTTAGGTATTTTAGAGGATGTGTTGGTAAATGTAGATAAATTTATTTTGCCAGTTGATTTTGTAGTACTTGACATGGATGAGAATAGGGAGGTACCACTGATTTTAGGTAGTCCATATTTAGCTACTTGTCATGCCTTAATTGATTATAAAAATGGAGTGGTAACCCTTAGAATTGGAGAAGATACAGGGACATTTAATGTGAACAATATGCTTAAACAATCTTCTCATGCATTTGAAATTAATTTAATTGATTGTATTTATGATGATTGTGATAGTGCGTTTGATGATGAGTTTTGGGAGGAATGTGAGAATTGGTTGCAGGAACAGGAAGATGAAGTTATAATAGCTGAATTGGTGCACAGGGTGTCAAAATTGCACCCCCAGGGTCAAATTCGAGTACAAGTCAGCTCAAAACAGCTCTCAGCACGCGAAACGGAGCCAGAACGCGAGGTCAGCGCGCGAACTGACGAAGCCGCGCGCAGGTGGCGCGAGGCGAAACTCGACCTCGGAACCAACGCGGCCTTTGACGACAACGCGCGGTATCCGCGTGGTCTGGGAGTGGACCGCGCGCCGAGCGCGCGGGACGGACAGGGCGCCTGTTCTGATTCCATGTGCTCGATTTCTGACAGGGAGTCTTCTTCTCCTCTTTTGGCTCCGTCCTTACATGTTCTTAAACCTTTATTGCCATCAATTCAATCCCCACCTGAGATTAAATTGAAGGAACTACCAAGTCATCTTAAATACTTATTTCTTGGATTAAATGACACACTTCCTGTTATTATTTCTGCAGGGCTTTCAAGTGAACAGGAATGTGCATTGACTGAGGTACTGAAGAGACAAATCTGGGCTATTGGATGGACCGTTGCAGACATTAAGGGACTTAGTCCTAGTGTGTGCATGCACAAGATTAGACTTGAGGCGGACATGCAACCAGTCAGACAACCGCAGAGACGGTTGAATCCACACATGCAGGAGGTAGTCAGAGCTGAGATAGTAAAACTATTGGATGCAAGAATGATTTATGCTATCTTAGACAGTGAGTGGGTGAGTCCTATCCATGTAGTGCCTAAGAAAGGGGGTATCACAGTGACAGAGACTGAGGATGGGGAGTTAGTAGCATCTAGGCCAGTTACGGGGTGGAGAGTGTGTATTGACTATAGGCGATTAAATTCTGCTACTAGGAAGGATCACTTCCCCTTGCCTTTCGTTGATAAGATGTTGGAGAGGATAGCCGGCCATGATTTTTATTGCTTTCTGGATGGGTATTCGGGTTACAACCATATACCCATCGCTCCAGAGGACCAGGATAAGACGACATTCACTAGTCCATATGGCACTTATGCATATCGCAGAATGCCATTTGGTTTGTGCAATGCCCCGGCTACTTTTCAGAGATGTATGATGGCCATCTTTTCAGATTTATTGGAACAGGCTATTGAGATTTTTATGGATGATATTTCAGTCTTTGGGAAGTCATTTGAGGGATGTCTGCATAATTTAGAGATGGTCCTAGCTAGGTGTGAGGAGTCTAGTTTAGTCCTAAACTGGGAAAGTGTCACTTTATGGTCCGTGAGGGCATAGTTTCAGGACATAGGATCTCAGGGGAAGGGATTGAAGTAGACCCGTCTAAAATTAGTTTGATTGAGAAATTACCACCTCCAGTTGATGTCAGGGGAATGAGAGCTTTCTTAGGACATGCAGGGTTCTACAGGAGATTTGTAGAAAAGTTTGCAGATATTGCCAGGCCTCTTTCTGATTTGACTTTTAAGGATGTCCCATTTATCTTTGATGATAAATGTATGACAGCCTTTGAGACATTGAAGAAGAGACTAACAACAGCTCCTATTATTCAGGCTCCTGATTGGACTTTGCCATTTGATCTGATGTGTGATGCCAGTGACTATGCAGTTGGAGCTGTTCTGGGCCAGAGGAAGGATAGGAAGATGCATGTGATTTATTATGCATCAAAGGCACTTAATGGAGCACAAAGAAATTATTCTACTACTGAGAAGGAATTTTTAGCTGTGATATTTGGATTTGAGAAATTTAGATCTTACTTGGTGGGGTCTAAGACATTTGTCCACACTGATCATTCTGCTATCAAGTGTCTGACTGCAAAGAAGGAGAATGCAAAGGCTAGATTTATTAGATGGACTTGTCTTCTGCAGGAGTTTGACTATGAGATCATTGACAGAAAAGGGACTGAAAATCTAGTAGCTGACCATTTATCCATAATCAAGCCAGAGAAGGAGGAACATGATTGGGAGATTCTGATTCTTTTCCTGATGAACATCTTTTTGCTATTCATACTCCTGACCCTTGGTATGCTGGTGTTGTTAATTATTTGGTTGCAGGGTATGTTCCTACTCATCTCCCACCACATCAAGTGAAGAAATTCATGAGGGATGTCCACATGTATCACTATGATGATGGAGAGTTATTTAGACTGTGTTCGGACTAAGTGCTTAGGAAGTGTGTTCATGAAGATGAAATTTTAGACATCCTGGCATAGTGCCATTCTTCACCAGTTGGAGGACACCATGGAGCTAATCGCGCTGCATTTAAGGTATTACAATCTGGTTTCTATTGGCCTAACATATACAAAGATGCTCGTGTTTTTGTGCAGGCATGTGACAAGTGTCAAAGGCTTGGTGGAATTGGACCTCAGGATGAGATGCCCTAAAAAATTTTCAAGAAGTTGAAATTTTTTATGTTTGGGGTATAGATTTCATGGGTCCATTTCCATCTTCCTTAGGAAATCAGTACATTCTAGTGGCAGTGGACTATGTTTATAAGTGGGTGGAGGCCTTAGCTATGCCAACTAATGATTCCAAGAGGGTGATTTCTTTTCTCAAAAAGCATATTTTCACTAGATTTGGAGTGCCTCGTGCTATTATCAGTGATGGTGGTACACATTTCAAGAATAAGTGGTTGGAGGCGGTCCTAGTCAAGTATGGGGCGAAACATAAAATTGCTACACCATATCATCCCCAAACTTGTGGACAAGTGGAGGTGAGCAACCGAGAGCTTAAGCATGTTTTGGAGACTACTGCCAAACATACAAGAAAAGATTGGGCAAACAAATTGGATGATGCACTTTGGGCATATCGCACTGCCTACAAAACTCCTTTGGGTATGTCTCCTTTTCAATTAATTTTTGTAAAAGTTGTCACTTACATGTGGAGGTCGAGCACAAAGCCTTTTGGGCTACTCGGTTTGTCAATTTTGATTTAGAAGCTGCAGGAGAAAAGAGGCAAGAACAATTGCTAGAGTTGGATTATTGGAAAGCTGTGGCTTATGAGACCTCAAATTCTTAGAAGGATAGGACCAAGATGGTTCATGATAGTTGATTGAGGGCTAAGTAATTCAGTGAAGGGGAAAAAGTTCTTTTATTTAATTCTCCTCTGCGATTGTTCCCAGGAAAGTTGTGTTCTAAATGGTCTGGACCTTTTCTTATTTCTAAAATCTTTCCTTCTGGTGCAGTTGAGCTGGATGATGGGAGCAAAAAGTTCACTGTCAAGGACATCGTTTAAAGCCATATGTTGAATTAACATGCCAGTCCATTGAAGCTTGGAAACTTGAATAGGGAGCTGCAAGAGATGTCTGGCTGTCGACGTTAAATGCAGCGCTTTCGGGAGGCAACCCGAGTTTTTTATTTCATTTTATTTTATTTTTATTTTTATTTTTATTTTAGTTTTAGTTTTTAGTTTTTTATTTTTGATTTAATTGGTGAATTTTATCTGCAGTGGATTTAAAACTGAATTGGAAAGCAAGAATGGAACACAAATTTCGCACACATGAGCTTTCAAGGGGTATTCTTATTTTATTTTTGTGTTTATATATATATATATATATATATATATATATATATATATATATATATATAAACGTCAAAAAGACGCCGCGCGGTCTGGGAGGGACCGCGCCATGACCGCGCGGGTCACGCAGGGAGTTAAATCCGAGCGCGGCAGAGGCCATCCACACGCTCACTCATTTTCTTTTCCTCTTTGCGCGAGTTCAGCCCTTTCTCTTCACAAATTCGGTAATCACTTGCCCATTTTCTCTTCAAATCTTCAAAATTTCATCAACCAAGGTATGCCTCTACTTCTATCTTCACTTAATTTCAAGTTTCATGCTTTGGATTGGTTGATTTTGTGAAGAACAAGTGAAATTAGGGTTTATGCTAGAATTTGGGGATTTTGATTTCTATGCCTATTTTTGTGCGATTAGTGTTATAATTGTGGTATTGGGATACTTGTTTGATGATTTTAAACATGTTGGTGTATCTTGTTTGCATGTTCTTGGAGATTAAGTCTTGGATTTTTGAAAATTTGTGAAGAACATGAATTTCAAATTTAATTGACAATGTAGGCTTGGATTTGAGTATAATATTGTTTTGTGATGCTACATTGTGATTATTCATTGATGATTGGGTGATTGTTTCAATTTTTGGGCAATTATTCATGAGTTTACAATTAAATTTGAAGTTAGGCCTAAAAGTGCACATAACATGTTCGATGAAATGCCACAATGAGTTCCATGTTTGTTTTCATATGATTATTGCTATGGATTGCCTTGATTTTGTCTTGATGGATGATTAGGCTTGAGTTTATTAGATTATACGTTTTAGAAACCTAGGATTGGGTGGTTTTCTGTTTATTTTTTCCCTACTTTATACCTAGTGTGAGGATTGTATTTCTTTATTTGATATTGGGTATTTTGTAGGATGATTCTGTGCATGTTACTTGTCCTAGCATCCCTCATGTGCCTGCCGAGGCACAAGAGACGAGCCACTCACGATCATGAGGCCGGTCCGAGTGTCCCAGCGGCTGTGATACCCCCTGAGGTTGGGTCTAATTCTGAGGAGGAGGCACCTCCTGTGTCCAGGATTAGCGATCTTCCCCATGAGGATAGGCCCGACCATTGGGTTAGACGCCGGTTTGCTTCTGCATCTTCCCAAGACTTCTATTTTGATGAGTTGCGAGTAAATAGGGCTTATATTCCGGAGAGAGGTTTTCATCAGGGACAGCTTAATGATGATTGAGTGAGGCTGCTGCTAGATCACTTGGGATGGACTCGGTTTGCACTTCATCCTTCGGGCCAGGCTTCAGGTTTTCTAGCCATGGAGGTCATAGCCAACATCGGAGGTGTGGGCGAGCAGACAGACTTATTCCGAGTTCGAGTGCGAGGTCGGTGGGCTGACTTTAGTGCTAGAGCAATCAATGCTCATATGGTATGCCCGATGAGGGGGAGACCGAGTTTCGATATGTGCAGGGAGGACCACTCCCTGATTTTCAAGCCCTATGGACTGACCGAGCACCGGCGTTGGAGCATCATCACGAGTTGCGCCTGAAGACCATGGATTCGGTATGGCGAGTTCTAGCACATTTATGGCTAGGACGTGTCCATCCTATTACTAGGTCTCAAATATTACTGCATTGGATTTACGACATGATTCACTTTATCGCCCGAGGCGGTAGAGTGAATTTGGGGGCCTTTGTGGAGGCCAATTTGCGAAAGCTTTCTCGAGGCCGACAGTCTCGCCAGATCACTCATGTGCATCTCATTCGTGACATTTTTTTAGCTAGTGGGATTGATGCTTCTGGGGATCGTTACCTGGTGGATGCCGGATCTCACTATCAGATAGAGGGGTACACCGCGCGACGGAACGCTTTGCGATGTGGCGCGCCGCGGGCGGTTCTTCGGCCGGAGCCCGAGGATGATGGATTGATCCTTGTGATTCCACAGCCGGCTCCACCACCACCTCCTCCCGCAGTTGATCCGTCGGCTCCACCGATGCCTCCACCAGGACCGAATATGGCCGCTATGATGCAGATGATGCAGGGGATGCGAGTGGACATGGATGCTCGGTTCACCAGACTGGATAACCGCATGGATGAGATGTATGCCTACATGCGTGGTATGGATGAGTACATGCAGGGCCACTTTCCACCATGTTTTCCACCACCTGATCAGTGATACTACGGTTCTCTTTCTTTTTATTTTTTCTTTTTAGTTTACTTTATTTTTATTTTTATTTTTATTTGGAGTCTATGTCTAGGATGTGGAGTTTATTGTTACGTGGAATTTTTTAGGAGTATGTTTTTATTTGGGGTTGTATTATTTTATATTTTGGATCTCTCATATTATGACCCTACGCATGTTTATGTTGCCTTTTATTAGTGTCATGTAGTATCACTGTGATGGATTACGTGCTTGATATTTTTGCCTTAGTTATTTTCTTGGTCATTGAGGACAATGCCAACCTTTAGTGTGAAGATGGGGGATACCCCAAGTTCATGATACATTGCTCACTGCACGTCACCACTAGTAGTTGTATTTTTATTTAGGAGTTGAACTTGACTGAAAACTTATGAGAGTAGATTGATTAATTGAGTTTAAATGAGTCCCCTCATGCTACATAACCATTAGGTTCAACCAAAAAGCCCTTGGGTGAGAATTTTGGCCTTACTTTTTCATAATTGTATGATCCGGGCATGCGTTTAGAATTATTTATTTGTGATTGTATGATCCTCATGGGATTTTGATGAGGAATATGATATAGGCACCTAGAAGCTCATGGCCTAAACACTTCCTACCTTTCACATATTTATATTTAGGGAAGCCCATCTGAGCCTATTAGCTTGTTTTCTTTGATAACCCACTATATTTTCCACTAGCCACGCATTTTTATAACCCTTCAGAATTTCAACCCATGGAACAAGTGAATTTTTCTTTTAAGTGGTACATTTGGCGTATGGTAATTTTTGGAGAAGTCTTTGAAGAAGAATTATTTGAAAGAGAGGAAGCATAGAAGGAAATTTTTCTTGAAACTAGTATAGTGCCTACATTTTGCTATATGAAAAAAAGAAAAAAAAAGTGGATTTATGTAGCTTACACAGTTGTTCCTCTGACAAAGAGTTTACACTCTTAGTCAAGAACAACTAGAGTTGAAGTTCCGTCTGCACTATTTCGATATTGGAATTCCGCTAAATAAAACTGTCAAGCTATGTAATTCCAGCAAAAAAAAAATTAAAAAAAAAGAAAAGAAAAAATATAGCAATTTATGTTGGGCACATACTACATTTATGGTTGAGTTGAGCTCTTGATGCAATGTTATGGGGCATCATATTTGTTATATTTGGGTATGTGGGATTATTTTTGGAGAAGTATTGGAAGTTGAAGAACTTGTTCCATTTTTATTAGCCTACTTTATCCATATTTTCCTACCTCATGGCCCTAGCCCCGTTACAACCCTTATAAAGACCTATTGATTCCTTATGAGAAATCCTAAGTGTGGTGATTGTGTGATTGTGTTACAAATTTATAGTGATACTTGCATGGCCTTGGTATTGAGTGAATTTTCACCCTGTTCATGTGAGAGCACTTCATACACTTATATACATATTTCCTTGTGCGATCTTGGTGAGGGTTGAGCTAAGTGGGAATGTTAGTATTGAGGGGAAAAATGAGAATTTGATTTTGACATATGCTTGAGTTTGTGATTGGTTGTAGTTTGACTTTTAGACATTTTGGTGGCTATTATGTGTGTTGGACATTGCTAGGTCTTAGTTCTACCTTGTTCGGGGACGAACAAGACTTAGTGTGAGGATGTTGATATCTTGCACAAAGTGTGGTATTTCCTTGTGATTAATTAATAAGTTAAAGGCTTAATTTATGGAAAATATGGAATTAATTGCTAAAAACAATGATTTTGAGTAGAAACAATTAATTGTGATCTCATTTCTGATTTTATGCATTTTAATGAATTTTGTGGTGAGATTGCATGATTTTAGGTGTTTTTAGTAAGCCAAAGGAAAAAGGGACCAAAAAGAAGTCAATTGGAGCTCAAAAACTCGGAAATCAGAAGACTGAAGAGGGATCGCACAGCGAATCGACCGCGCAACCAAGCGCATGAAGGAGGACCCCCGCGCGCTAGGCGCGTGGTCTGGACAAGAGCGCGCGGATACCGCGCGCTTTCCGAAGGTTGCCCAAATCTTGGGCTGATTCAGTGTTATCCCGTGTATCTCCTGACTGATTCATATCTTCTGCTATCCAGTCTATAAATAAAACGTCTCCAAGCCAATTCAAGGTTCCGAATCATTAATTAATCTCAGAATACTTCCATATCTTTATCATCCATCATCTGGGAAAAGAGAAGAGCAAGTTGAAGGCTGTAATACCCGTGAATTTTCCATCATAAAATAAAACGATAACTAAATAAATAAATATTAAATAAAATAAATACCATAAATAAATAAATGAATCCAACAAATAAATAAATAAATAAAGATAAGGAAATGAGAAATGAGATTCTAACTTAAAAAGGAATTTAATTAAATAAAAAGAATTATTAAAGGTAAATAAATTGTACACCAAAACCAGACACTAATGAACTCGAGGATTCGAGTCCAAAACATCCAATTAGACTCGAGCGAAAATTTAGAGAGAAAGTAGAAACCCGAAGATACCCCGGAAACCGGAATTCGGGAGCATAGAGGGATAGAAACCCGAAATAGAGGCGGAAAGGCACGACGGATCGCACGACCCGCCCGGACCGAAGTCCAGGCGAGAGTCGCGCGGTGGCCGCGCGGTGAAGGGGGAAAAGCGCGCCACGACCGCGCCACATGACAGATTCGCCCGTTGCGTGAATCTCTCGCCCGAACGCGGATTTTTCGACTTTCGGTTGAACATCTCTCGACCCAAGACCTTTAGGTCAGATGTTGGACGCCCTAGGACTTGGGAAATCTATAAATAAACCCCTCGGGAGCCCCGAACAAGTTTACAAAACCCTACAACATTCTATACATTCGAAACCCTAAATCCGGAGTCGTCGGAGGCACGAAACCAAGACGAACGCTGTTGGATGAGTTTCCCTACAGATCTCCATAGTCGTGGTAAGTCTCGATCCAATCTCTAGTCAATAAACGATTCGAAAACGAATCCTAATCATCTCCTTTTTCTTTCTACACCCCGTATTGGATCTAGATCGTAGAACCCGATGAACGGAGAGGAGAAACGGTGGACTGGAAGCCACGCCTTCGAATAGACGATCCCGGACGCTCGTAAACACTGTAAGTTAACTCTTACATGGTTTTTGGATGAATTAAAACATTCAAAATTAAAAGATTAACAAGAAACCGTAAATATGTCCATCTAAACTTTCTACCGGCGCAACAGATTTGATGAATTTTTCCGAACCTTAAAACACGAAAAACGTTCCTAAGACTTAGATCTAGCTACTGTAAGTTTTTGAGAATTTTTAGAGTTGATATGATATTTGAAAACCCACCGAAACCGAGCTGTTGGAATCTAGATCTTGAAATCTTGAACAGAACTTAGGAATGATCTTGATCACGTTTTTGACATAGGATCTAGACTGTTTTAGATCTTTGGCCGAACATGAAAGTTGTAGATAGTTGTCTTAAGATGATCTCTGTCAAATTTCATTAAATTTGGAGTTGAATTGCTATGGTAGAATTCGAAATCTTTAAACTGTGACACATTAAACTCGGACAGAATTGTTCTTATTCGAAAATTGGTGATTTTGACCTACTTAGGTATCTCGGATTGAAAAGCTTAAAACACAAAAGTTGTAGATCTTGACGTTTCTGAGTCAGATATGTAATTTTGGAATTTTTGGAATTAAATCTGATTTTAGACTAATTTTAGAGTAAACTGTGCTTTACCGGAAACAAAATCTTGAAATCTCGTTGAAACGTGAATTAACCTTTAGGGTTGAAACGAGTTGAGATATTATTTCTAAATAAATACAATTGAAGTCAGATTTTAAAAATTGAATCTCCTTACAAACTTGATAAATTAAAATTAGGGGTGAGTGCTCTGCAGGGTGCCCCCTAACGATTCACTTCGTGCCGTAATGGACGATGGTGACCCCGCGCGCTATACTTGAAATGTGATATTGCCAAAACGGCGAAATATAGAGCCTACACTCTCGTGAATATCCGTATGGGTTTCCCGAGGCTCCGGAGTGGTACTGGGTATGGCTGATACGGTTGCGGCCGCCGGGCTACCGGCTAAACTTGTTGACATCGCGATACTATCGTGGAACTTTGAAATACCAAATCGGGGATGTTGTGGGGATTCTAATTTAAATTAAATTAGATTAAATTATGTTGTTGTCCAATTAAATTATTTAAATGCTTTATTTAAAATTATGGCTTTTATCTTAAACCACGTGTTATGTGCTATTAAATGAAGCCCTGAGATAAATTATGCTATGGGACAGTTGATTAGATTAAATTAAATATTATGTTATTATCATGCTTTTGTTAAACTATTAAATTAATGGCTTTTAAACCCTACGATCATGCATGTGTTAACTTACTCAGCAATTTTGCTGACCAAAACCATTTTTATTCCTTTCCTTACAGAATATGTGGAATGAGCATGTGTGAGCACGATTCATGCATGGGGTTTTGGGGAACACTTATTTTGCTTTTAAATTTCGTACTTAGACTATATTATGAACGGGCCTGTTTAACCCGTGTTTTGGCCATGTTGGCCCTATTTATATTTTCCGCTGCGATACTGTACTACACCATTTATTTCCGCTGCGCTATGCTATTATTATTTTCCAATTATATTGAATGGGCTGTTTGGATGATTTAAATGTTTTAAATACTGCAATACCTAGCCTTGCATCCGTTTAGTAAGTTCGGAGAAACCGTGTCTTACTAGGGGGATGTGGCGGTGACATCCCGACCTGGGTGACCAAAAACCGGGGTGTTACAAGTTGGTATCAGAGCCCGGCTATTTTTTTAAACTATTATTTTTAAACCATTACTATTTTTAAGCTATTATTAGTATTTTGACTATTTTTTTAAATTTTAAAGTATTATTTCCATGGAAAATTTTTATTTTAAAACCCATGGAAAAAATATATATATATATTGCATTAAATTATTATTGGGGGGAAACATCAATTGCATTTGCATATTGCATCTCTCCTATGAACTTAGAATCTTGGTGAAACTTGAACTTAGAATCTTGGCGAAACTTGACTTAGATCTTGGCGAAACTTGAACTTAGAATCTTTGCGAATTGAACCTAGAATCTTGGCGAATTGAACTTAGAATCTTGGCGAATATTAACTTAGATCTCTTGCTTGCGCTAGATGGCTAGTCAAGACATGATGCAGTTGATGGTTAGGATGATGAGTGTTCATCTCGATTCCCACCAAACCCTAGAGCAAATGAAGTACCGCATGGCTCAATTGGAGGCCAACTTACATCACATGGGCAACTTGAGAGAGGCGGATCATCACCGCATAAACCAACTCAAACGCCAAGTCCAAACCCTCACTACACAAAACTTAATACTAAAGGAATACATCGATGCCCACGGGCAAGACTTAAACACTATCTTTGACGACCTACTACCGCCGAGTTCGGAGGAGGAAGATCCGGAAGAAGATCCTGCTACCCCACCGGGAGACGTCATGAGGCACTAGAGATTCTATTGTTAGACATTATTTTGCTAGGAAACTATTTCTACTTTTGTACTAAAATTTCTTTTGAGGAAATAAAATGCCCGATTTATTTTTAATAATTGGAAAAGAAAAAAAAAAGAAAGAAAAAAAAATTTCGAAATAAGAACAAAATAAAATAAAACCCCGAAGCATACGACGCTTCTTAGTTCGATTGAGCACCACGCGCTAAATTACAAAACACATAAACATTTATAGAGATCGCTTAGACTATATGCTAAATTCACCAGTCCTAATCTATCCCATTTGTACCAGAATGGCACCCAGAGGAAGGGGAAGGACTCAAACTGCTCCCCAAACTACTACCGAAACTCCTACTGAGACACTACCAAACGTCACTGAATCCATTCAACCTGAGATGGAACAGCCCCAAGGTGCGCAGGACGCCCCCGCACCAAACAATGTGGGCGATCGTCTTAGGACGATAGAGGAAGTGTTGGTTGCGCTCGGGAACGCGCAAGTCAACCAGGGTCAAGTTGCGGCGGTACCTCCGCCCCAAGCTCGCCCTAACTACCTGGCGATGGTGAATCCTTACCAGCCGCCCCACTACGCTGGTGAGGAGGATCCAGCTAAACTGGAGGAATGGATCCGGACTTTCGACAAGCTGCTGGGAGCAGTCAAATGTCCGGAAGGAGAAAGAGTGCATGTCGCCTCATACTACTTGGGAGGCGAAGCTGACGACTGGTGGCAGGCGACGCAAGCCAAACTGACCGAAGATGACGAGCCCTACTCGTGGATGGAGATGATGGAACTACTCAGGGATCGATTCTATCCCTTGAGTACTAAAGCTGCCATGTACGAAGAGTTCCTGTCACTGAAGCAGGGAGGCCAAACCGTACAAGAGTACTACACACGATTCAAGGAGCTGGTGAGGTTCGCACCAAGGCTAGTGCCTACTGATGCAGAAAAGGCACAGAAGTTCGAGATGGGACAGAACCTGTCCGTGCGCGAAGTGATCGCGGGGGTACACTACCCCGATTTGCAAGCAGTGTATGACCGCGCTGTGGCGGTGGCACGCGTGCAGTAGCTGAAAACAAGAGTGAGTGGGGAGTCCAGCAGGGGTCCTCAAGACAAGAGAAGTCGAGACTCAAGAAACGAGAACAACACTGGAAGGAACGAGCAGCGCAGAGGGTCGAATAGGCCCCAACAAAACAACACTGGGAGGAGGTTCAACCAGGAAGATCCGGTACCGCCTTGCCCGAGATGTGGACGACCCCATCTGGCAAGGGGATGCCCGCAACAAGGCGTCTATTACCGATGCGGTCGAATGGGTCACGTTCGACGGGATTGTCGGACTAGGCTCGAGAACATAACAAAGAGGGACGACTTAGTCGCGGGGCAAGAATAGCCTCAAAACCAAAATGGGCGAAACGGCAATAACCAAGGGTACAGACCCCCTCAAAATAGGCCGCAAAACCAGAACCAGAACCAACGACCTCCGCCCCCTCAGAATCAAAACCAGCAACAAAATCAGCAGCCGAATGCGAATCAACAAGGCAATCAGGGACGCCCTATGGGGAGGCTGAACGTGGTAAACCAAGCGGACGTGCCTGCGCAAGGAGAAGTGATGGCAGGTACATTTTGTGTGTTGAATACGCCCCTCAGAATTCTATTTGATTCTGGAGCTAGTTGCTCAATTATAGCATCAAGAGTGGTGCCTGAGTTAGATCTACCTAAGTGCGAGAGAATTAGCTTAGGAATTCAATTACCTTCTGGAGAATTAGTGTCTTGCTCTAAACGATATAACGGAATTCCGGTAGTGATAAAGAACGTAGAATTCTTCGCAAACTTGGTAGAATTTAATCTAAGAGACTTTGACATCATACTGGGGATGGATTGGCTATCCCAGTATAAAGCGGTGATCGAATGCCAAAAGCAAAAGATCACCTTGTCAAAAAGTAGGGGAAAGAGAGTTATCTTTTACTCTCAGCCCCCTAAGAAAAGTAACAAAATCGTTAGTGCACTTAAACTAAGTAACTTGATGCGTAAGGGGTATGAACTGTATGCGTGCTATGTGCACAACCTTGAGGCGGAAGGAAACAAGGTTGATAGCATACCAGTGGTAAGAGAATACCCGGACGTGTTCCCTGAAGACGTTCCGGGCATGCCACCTGAGAGAGATCTTGAATTCACGATAGATCTCATTCCGGGGACAGAGCCTGTCTCAAAAGCTCCGTACCGGATGGCACCACTGGAAATGAAGGAGTTAAAGGAACAATTCGAGGAACTATTGGGAAAAGGTTACATAAGACCGAATACGTCCCCTTGGGGAGCACCGGTTTTATTTGTCAAGAAGAAAGACGGAGGACTACGTCTTTGCATAGATTACCGAGGACTAAACCAAGTGACCATCAAGAATAAATACCCCCTACAGAGAATAGAGGATCTGTTTGATCAACTGAAGGGAGGTTCAGTATTCTCGAAGATCGATTTGCGATATGGGTATCATCAATTGAGGATCGCCGAGAAGGACATTCCGAAGACGGCATTTCGAACGCGATATGGCCATTACGAGTTCACAGTGTTATCCTTCGGGTTAACAAACGCTCCGGCCATGTTCATGAATCTCATGAACAACGTGTTTCGAGAATTATTAGACCAGTGTGTCGTAGTGTTCATCGACGACATCCTGATCTACTCAAAGAGCGATGAAGAGCATGCCAAACACCTACATCAAGTGTTAGAAATCTTGCGAAGAAATCAGCTATACGGCAAGCTGTCGAAATGTGACTTCTGGCTGAAAGAAGTGGCATTTCTCGGACACATAGTATCCGCTGATGGAGTATCAGTGGATCCGGCAAAAGTCTCTGCCGTAACTGAATGGGCAACTCCCAAGAGTCCAACGGAAATAAGGAGTTTCCTTGGATTAGCCGGGTATTATAGACGATTTGTGAAGGACTTTTCAAGGATTGCACGTCCTTTGACCCAGCTACTGAAGAAAGGAGCAAAATACGAGTGGACGGAAGCTTGTGAGATTGCGTTTCAAGAGCTGAAGAAACGACTCACAACCACACCCGTATTAACACTACCATCAGAGCATGGTGACTTCGAAGTATATAGCGATGCTTCGAAGGAAGGTTTAGGTTGTGTTTTGATGCAAGACTCGAGAGTCGTAGCCTATGCATCACGCCAACTAAAACCTCACGAGGAAAATTATCCGACACACGACCTGGAGTTGGCAGCGGTCGTTTTCGCTCTAAAGATATGGAGACATTATCTTTATGGGCGGAAGTGTCGAATGTTCACCGACCACAAGAGCTTGAAATATATATTCACTCAGAAGGAGTTGAATTTGAGACAGCGAAGGTGGTTGGAACTTATTAAAGACTACGATTTAGAGATAGCATACCACGAGGGGAAGGCGAATGTGGTAGCCGATGCCCTAAGTCGGAAAACCCAACACGTGACAAACTCGTTGGTAATTCCGCCGGCATTGTACATGAAGTTGGCAAGATTGGAGTTAGAACTTGTGCATCCTGGCACAGTGAGAGAAACGGTCAATGCCATGGTCGTAGAAACTCCAATATTAGACGAGATTCGACTCGCTCAACCGGGCGACCCGAAACTCGAGAAGATAAAAGGGTATATTGCCGAAGGAAAGGCAATAGGATATGCTGTCCACGAGGATGGAAGCATCCGTTTCAAAGGGAGGTGGTGTGTGCCTCTTAAATGTGCCGAATTGAAGCAAAGGTTGATGGAGGAAGGGCACAACACGCCATATTCCGTACATCCCGGAGGTGACAAGCTATACAAAGATCTGAAGAAGATTTATTGGTGGCCGGGAATGAAGAAGGAAGTGGCGAACTTCGTGGCGAGATGTCTCACCTGCCAAAAGGTTAAGGCAGTGCGACATAAACCCTTAGGATTGATGCCGCCACTAGAGATTCCAAGTTGGAAGTGGGATAGCATCTCAATGGACTTTGTCTCGGGATTACCCCGATCACCTAAAGGCATGAACAAGATTTGGGTGATTGTGGATAGGCTAACGAAGACAGCCATATTCATCCCAATGAAAGACACGTGGACTATGGACCAATTGGCCCGAGCCTACATTGATAATGTGGTACGACGACATGGAGTACCACATGATATCATTTCCGATAGAGACAGTAGATTTGTCTCTCATTTCTGGACGGAGTTACAAAAAGCTCTCGGTACTCAAATCAAAATGAGCACCGCATTCCACCCGATGACGGATGGTCAAACCGAGAGGACAATCCAAACAATAGAAGACATGCTGAGAGCATGTGTGTTGGAATTCAAAGGAAATTGGGAATCTCATTTACCCTTGATTGAGTTCTCTTATAATAATAGCTACCATGCTAGCATCGGCATGGCACCTTTCGAGGCGTTGTATGGACGAAAGTGCCGAAGTCCGTTGAGCTGGGAAGAAAACGATAAGTCCGTGGTAGTGGGACCACAACTTATCGAAGACATGGCTCAACAAATCAAAGTGATCCAAGGGAAGATGAAAGCCGCACAAGACCGTCAAAAGAGTTATGCCGACGTGAGACGACGAGACCTAGAATTTCAAGTGAGAGATAGAGTCATGCTAAAGATATCACCCATGAAGGGGGTGATGCGCTTTGGCAAACGAGGGAAGCTAAGTCCTCGATACATAGGACCTTACGAAATTCTAGAACGAGTTGGAACTCTAGCCTACCGATTGGCTTTACCGCCACACTTAGATAGAGTTCATAATGTCTTCCATGTCTCACAACTAAAGAAGTATGTGCCGGACCCGACACATGTACTTCAACCGGAGATAATTGAGCTCGATGAAGACTTGACTTACGAGGAAGTCCCAGTGCGTATTCTTGACACTAAGGAACGAGTAACGAGGAACAAAACCGTCAAAATGATCAAGGTTATTTGGTTAAACCACGAAAGTGAGACGGCAACTTGGGAAGTAGAATCCGACATGAGAGAACGATACCCGACATTGTTCCAAACCGATACCGACACAGTTATGGGGACATAACTGCAATCTTAAGGGGGAGAGGATGTGATACCACCTATTTTCGTGCACTTTTGTAAAATTTTGAACTACGTTATGCATGGCTTGATCTCTTTACCGGGTACGTAGACAGCTTAGAAGTTTTAATTCTAAGTTCAGTCACAACATAATAAAATAAACACAAGACCTTTAGCACGAGAAAAGCCGAAACACAACTTCGAGGACGAAGTTGATTCTTAAGGAGGGTAGACTGTAATACCCGTGAATTTTCCATCATAAAATAAAACGATAACTAAATAAATAAATATTAAATAAAATAAATACCATAAATAAATAAATGAATCCAGCAAATAAATAAATAAATAAAGATAAGGAAATGAGAAATGAGATTCTAATTTAAAAAGGAATTTAATTAAATAAAAAGAATTATTAAAGGTAAATAAATTGTACACCAAAACCCGACACTAATGAACTCGAGGATTCGAGTCCAAAACATCCAATTAGACTCGAGCGAAAATTTAGAGAGAAAGTAGAAACCCGAAGATACCCCGGAAACCGGAATTCGGGAGCATAGAGGGATAGAAACCCGAAATAGAGGCGGAAAGGCACGACGGATCGCACGACCCGCCCGGACCGAAGTCCAGGCGAGAGTCGCGCGGTGGCCGTGCGGTGAAGGGGGAAAAGCGCGCCACGACCGCGCCACATGACAGATTCGCCCGTTGCGTGAATCTCTCGCCCGAACGCGGATTTTTCGACTTTCGGTTGAACATCTCTCAACCCAAGACCTTTAGGTCAGATGTTGGACGCCCTAGGACTTGGGAAATCTATAAATAAATCCCTCGGGAGCCCCGAACAAGTTTACAAAACCCTACAACATTCTATACATTCGAAACCCTAAATCCGGAGTCGTCGGAGGCACGAAACCAAGACGAACGCTGTTGGACGAGTTTCCCTACAGATCTCCATAGTCGTGGTAAGTCTCGATCGAATCTCTAGTCAATAAACGATTCGAAAACGAATCCTAATCATCTCCTTTTTCTTTCTACACCCCGTATTGGATCTAGATCGTAGAACCCGACGAACGGAGAGGAGAAACGGTGGACTGGAAGCCACGCCTTCGAATAGACGATCCCGGACGCTCGTAAACACTGTAAGTTAACTCTTACATGGTTTTGGGATGAATTAAAACATTCAAAATTAAAAGATTAACAAGAAACCGTAAATCTGTCCATCTAAACTTTCTACCGGCACAACAGATTTGATGAATTTTTCCGAACCTCAAAACGAACCCAAACGGAAAAACTTAAAACACGAAAAACGTTCCTAAGACTTAGATCTAGCTACTGTAAAGTTTTGAGAATTTTTGGAGTTGATATGATATGTGAAAACCCACCGAAACCGAGCTGTTGGAATCTAGATCTTGAAATCTTGAACAGAACTTAGGAATGATCTTGATCACGTTTTGGACATAGGATGTAGACTGTTTTAGATCTTTGGCCGAACATAAAAGTTGTAGAGAGTTGTCTTAAGATGATCTCTGTCAAATTTCATTAAATTTGGAGTTGAATTGCTATGGTAGAATTCGAAATCTTTAAACTATGACACATTAAACTCGGACAGAATTGTTCTTATGCGAAAATTGGTGATTTTGACCTACTTAGGTATCTCGGATTGAAAAAGTTAAAACACGAAAGTTGTAGATCTTGACGTTTCTGAGTGAGATATGTAATTTTGGAATTTTTGGAATTAAATCTGATTTTAGACGAATTTTAGAGTAAACTGTGGTTTACCGGAAACAAAATCTTGAAATCTTGTTGAAACGTGAATTAACCTTTAGGGTTGAAACGAGTTGAGATATTATTTCTAAATACATACAATTGAAGTCGGATTTTAAAAATTGAATCCCCTTACAAACTTGATAAATTAAAATTAGGGGTGAGTGCTCTGCAGGGTGCCCCCTAACGATTCACTTCGTGCCGTAATGGACGATGGTGACCCCGCGCGCTATACTTGAAATGTGATATTGCCAAAACGGCGAAATATAGAGCCTACACTCTCGTGAATATCCGTATGGGTTTCCCGAGGCTCCGGAGTGGTACTGGGTATGGCTGATACGGTTGCGGCCGCCGGGCTACCGGCTAAACTTGTTGACATCGCGATACTATCGTGAAACTTTGAAATACCAAATCGGGGATGTTGTGGGGATTCTAAATTAAATTAAATTAGATTAAATTATGTTGTTGTCCAATTAAATTATTTAAATGCTTTATTTAAAATTATGGCTTTTATCTTAAACCACGTGTTATGTGCTATTAAATGAAGCCCTGAGATAAATTATGCTATGGGAGAGTTGTTTAGATTAAATTAAATATTATGTTATTATCATGCTTTTGTTAAACTATTAAATTAATGGCTTTTAAACCCTACGATCATGCATGTGTTAACTTACTCAGCAATTTTGCTGACCAAAACCATTTTTATTCCTTTCCTTACAGAATATGTGGAATGAGCATGTGTGAGCACGATTCATGCATGGGGTTTTGGGGAACACTTATTTTGCTTTTAAATTTCGTACTTAGACTATATTATGAACGGGCCTGTTTAACCTGTGTTTTGGCCATGTTGGCCCTATTTATATTTTCCGCTGCGATACTGTACTACACCATTTATTTCCGCTGCGCTATGCTATTATTATTTTCCAATTATATTGAATGGGCTGTTTGGATGATTTAAATGTTTTAAATACTGCAATACCTAGCCTTGCATCCCTTTAGTAAGTTCGGAGAAACCGTGTCTTACTAGGGGGATGTGGCGGTGACATCCCGACCTGGGTGACCAAAAACCGGGGTGTTACAAAGGCAATCCAGTGAAGATCTACACCGGAATTTATTCACCAATTCTGTCACAGACTATGTTTTCCTTTACTATTCTTATGCGTTCTTGTGACATTATGCTATGCTAAACCCATCGTTTGGGGAAACCTAGATCGAGACATTGTTGATTTTTGCTTTTGTTTTATAAATTTCGTTAATTATATGTTAATTTGTTCAATTCTTATGTGTGTTTGGTGAGACCGAAAGGAGATCTGAACTAGGGCTTTATATTGTTTAAGTGGTTGAAAAATACTTGAACAAAAATAATTGAACAAGTTAATTCTAATAATTGGTAACTTGAAAAAGAGCCAAAATTGTTAGAACCAATCTTAGGATAATCACTAGCCGGAGGAATTGCATGTCATTAAAACCGGGAGGTTTCTGAATTGTTATAGTTCTAAGTAGGCATATTAATTAATTAAAAATTGAATTTTCATATGCAATTTCAAAGTTTATCAACAATTGAAAGATCTAGGGATCCCCATTCATCATCGAGTGCACAAATCAATTATCTCTATCTCTTGTTCACTAAATGGAACTTTTTATTGTTTATTTTAATTGAAATTTTAGGAATTTAGATAAACCAACTCTATTCGCATTTTAAATTTGTCTCTACTTGGATTTAATAAATTATAGCAATTCATTGTTCCCTGTGGATTCGACCCGGTTTCACCGGATATTACTTGGACCGTACACTGCGGGTTGTGTTGGAAAATATTCCACACACCAATCATCCATCCTTCTATCTACGTGAAGGATTCGTGTCTGGAAAATAGGATCGAAAGGCAGTGAATAGGTGTAACACCCCGGTTTTTGGCCACCCAGGTCGGAGTGTCACCGCCACACCTCCCTAGCAAGACACGGTTTCTCCGAGCTTGCTAAAGAGATACAAGGCTAGGGTTTTTCAGAATTTAAATCATTCAAACAACCCATTCATATATAATTTGAAAATAATATCATTACAGTTGCAGCGGAAAATAATATTTATATATATAATGCAGCGGAATTTAAAAATAGGGCCAACATGGCCTAATCAAGGGTTAAACAGGCCCGTTCATGCAAGTTCTAGTCTAAAACAGAATTTAAGAATAAAGTGTTCCCCAACATTCCCATGAATGCATATGATGATGCGTGTTCTTCAGCTCTGAAAGAAACAGGGGAAAAATATGGTTTGGTCAGCAAAAACTTGCTGAGTAAGTTAACACAGACATGATTACGAGGTTTCAAAGCCTTTAATTAAATTTCAAGAAAATATGTGCATACGAGACATGATTTAATTTTATCCCTCTAATAATAATTTAATTGCATAATTTAAAAGACAAAGATTTCCATAAGATCATAATTCAACAACATGATAAAATAATCGCAAGACATAATTTAAAGGCATAATTTAAATAAGGAAAATATTCAAGTATTTCAGGATTCCATTCTTCCACATTTGTTCAATATGATCTAGTATAATTTATTCTTGGGGAATCGAACCCGCAAGAAGTTAAACGCATCCTAGGGAATCGAACCCGTAGGAATCAACACACGTCCTGGGGAATCGAACCCGTAGGAAGACAGACAATCGCCCTTGGGGAATCGAACCCGCAAGAACTCACATACATCCTAGGGAATCGAACCCGTAGGAATCAACACATATCCTGGGGAATCAAACCCGCAGGAAGACACACCCTGGGGAATCGAACCCGCAAGGTTTGACACGGACATCCTGGGGAATCGAACCCGCAGGAAAACATACACCCTGGGTAATCGAACCTGCAAGGCTTGACACAGACATCCTTGGGAATCGAACCCGCAGGGACACAGACGCCCTTGGGGAATCGAACCCGCAAGGTCAAAACAAGTTTCGCAAATTTCACAAGTTCTCAACATATAATTTCATTAGTCGCTCTTTTGCTCCAAAATTATTTAAAAATTCATTTTAAGTCGGAACATTCTGAAAATTTACCAGTGACTCCGAAACACAGAGACGAACATGAAAAACGTTAATCTTTAACGGGATGATAATCTGTCAGAAAATTCTAACACCAGTTTTAAGATTTCAAGATCTACCATAGCAAACTAACTCCATATTTGATGAAATTTTACAGAGAGATACTTAAGACATATATCTACAACTTTCATGTTCTGCTAAATTTCCAAATCGTTCTAGATCTAATGTCAAAAACGTCATCAAGTTTGAACCTATGTTCTGTCCAGATTTCAAGATTCGATTTCGAGCAGTTCGGTTTGAGAACAAATTCAGATATCAAACTTCAACGAAAAATTCCAAAAATTTACGGAGGTATTCTTAACGTGTAGATCTACAATTCTTATGTTTAGCACCAATCCTAAATCGGTCTAGATCTAGGGTAAAAATCAACCCCAAGTTCGGATAAGGAATCTATCACCGTTTCAAGATCTAAATCAATGGCAGATTGGTTTTCGGCCGTTTTCGGATACCAAAACACGATGAAAAATTATAAAATTTTTACAGGAGATAGATCTATGTCCTATTAACGTTTTTCGTGTTTTAATTTTTCTCGTTTGGACAGTTTAAAGGTTCGGAAAAATCATGCAAAAACATTGCGCCGTTAAAGATTTCGTTTGACAGATTTTTAAGTTCTTGATTTAAATCTTTAGATTAGATGTATTTTAATTCGCCCAAAACCATAGTAAGGTTAACTTACAGATCTTTGGTCTTCCAGGATCGTCGATTCGGAGGCGTGGCTTCCAGTCCACCGTTTATCTCTTCGGTCCGTCGGGTTCTTCGTTCTCGATCCGATTCGGGGTGTAGATAGGAAAGAGGATGAGGTTAGGATTCGTTTTCGAATCGAGAATGGAAAAATGAATAGATCGAATCTTACCACGACGATAGAAGACTCCCAATTTTCGTCCAAGTCAGTCCTTCTCCTTGGTTTTGTGCCTCCGACTACTCCGGGATTAGGGTTCGATGTGTAGAGAGATTCGTAGGGTTTTTGAAAAGTGTTCGGGATTGATTAAGAGGGTTATTTATAGATGTGTAAGACCTAGGGGACGTCCAAAGGCTGCCCCTAAGTGTCTTGAACCGAAAGGAAAGCAACCGAAGTCGAAAAATCCGGATTCGGGCAAGTGAATCTCGCAACGGGCGTTTCTGTTGAGTGGCGCGGGGTTGGCGTGGAGTTTGTGGAAACACCGCGTGGAGACCGCGCGGACCCGGAATGGGCTTTGTCGTGGGCCGGACCGTGCTATCCTTTGGGCCTTTCCTCTTCCTCCTTTCTTTTGGGCCTTTGTCTTCTCTTTGGGCCTTTTCTTCTTCTATTTTCTTGGGCTATCTCTTGGACTTTAAATCCTATTTTAAATTTATTTGGGATCTGAAATTAATTTCGGGTTCGAAATATTAAGTCCATCTATATTTAGTTCCCGTGCAATGATTTATTTAATTAAATTATTTTAGACTTCACGGGTTCTTGGATATTTAATTCCCTCTTGAATAAAATTCCATTTCTCATTTCTTATGATTCTATATCTATTTATTATGTTTATTTATTTATTATATTTATTTATTGTTTATTTATTTATTTATTTATGTTGCAAAATTCCCGGGTATTACAATAGGTCATCTTACGAAGACCATCAAGTGGTCCTAAATGGTTGGATCAACAAAAGACATTGTATTCACAAATCATGATGGTCGGATCAACAAAAGACATTGTATTCACAAATCATGATGAATATGATAAAGAAATATCCAAAATAATTGATGATTGTTTCAAAATGACCAATGGATAAAACAAGTGACATGCATATGTCATAAAACAGTACACTTGTTTGAAAACAAAACTGTCTAAAGTCAATACGGGGGGATCACTTCTATATGCTTCAGCTCTTTACATATCTCAGCCCCTTTTCTGGACATCTTTTGAGTCTTTGCCTCAATACCCTCCAGACGAAGATGCAATCCTTCATCAATGGTAAGAACCTGGTCTTCTAGATTACCAATGATTGTGCCCCGTTGGGTAATGACGTCTTGAGTCTCCGACAAGTCTTACTTTACGGCTGTCAACTGATCCTCAGGCCAATCACGATGCGCTTGCGGCCGAGTAATGATGTCATCAATATTGGCTACTTCAGCCAAGATGTTCGCTTTTTCCTCCGAGAGTCTCATTCACGGAATTGACTTGTTTTAATTCATTCCTATATCATTCCAAGTAAGATCAGGATGAACTCTCAGATTCCATGGCAAGTGTCTCCGCAATAAGGGAAGCTCTGGCATGATTCTGATTGTAGAACTTGTCAAGAAGCTTAGCGCCCCGTGCCAGAAATGGCAAATTAGGTCATCTATCCTTGCTTTCTCACGTGCTGAAATGAGAAGGGAAATCACGCGATTGAGGTTGGAAAGAGGCACGGTTTCTGGAAGCAGTTCAAATAATGCTTTGAGGAATTCTCTGTCATTGTCTCCATGAAGAATAGAGATGGCAGCCTGCAAACATATCATAGTATTGCATTACATGAAGATATGCATGCAGGATAAAGAATGAAAGTGTGCAAGATATATCTCTTGAAGCGGCTTTTGAGATCCTTCACCCACATTATATATATATATATATATATATATATATATATATATATATATATTAATTGGACGAGAAGAAGAATGAGTCGTATCCATAGCATGTCCAGAAACTTGGAAAAGGATATCAGGAATCTGAACAATTGTCTGACCATGCTGGCCCCTATTCTCTGACACTACTTCTGTATTAGTAGGATCTATCTCGTGTATAAAGGGCCATCTATGTTTCAAATCTCGGTAAACACGTCATAAAAGGCTTGCAAAAGAGATCAAATACACAATTGTTCCCGGAATGTGTTCATCGATATTTAAGCATTGGCATCATTAGATGAAGGTTAACCTTTGAAATAATGTCCTTATCATCAGTCATTTCCTTTTGACAACGGGATCATAAACATGAGTGACATGTGAAACGCAAGTGATCAGGACCACAACATAAGTGATATCCGAGCTAACGAAAGAGGAAAATAACTTAAAGCTTTTGTGGGATTTTCCTCCACTATGGCACGTGGCAAATCTTTCGTTAAAATGGCCTGATTCTTGTTAGACACGGTCAGAAAATAAAACAAATCATGTGAAAAGATATGTCAGGAATAATCGGATACAACAAGTTAAGTACCTGTTGAACCGACACAGGGGAAGTTTCTTTAGCATCTGGTCGGGACTCGGAGGGACTGGTGAGGATAGTCTCTTGAAGCATTACATCCTCTTCAAAGTCCGATGACAGAGCTTGTAATAACTCCACGCCTCAGGAAGGCTTGGGTATTGAACCCTCTTTGCCAAATAAAAGAATGTGGCAAATGAGGTGATGAATAATAGATAAAGAATGGTTATATCAGAAATAGGAGTGGGAATGGCTCCTCTCTAAGCTTTAATGCACGTCTTAGGTTTCCCTCTTCAATGCTCATGATCTCCTCCCCTGATGACGCCTCTCTTTAATGCCCGTGATTCTCCTTCCTTTGGTGGTGCTTCGTCTTTAATGCCCGTGATTCTCCTTCCTTTGGTGGCGCTTTGTCTTGATGACTCCGCGATCCTCTCTAGGGACCCTTCTGAACGCTGCCCCTCTGAGATCATCTTCCTCCGGATACATCTTACGGACTGGGCCGGCTATTTGGCTATTGGGCCGGAAAGTGATGGGCCTTAATTTTGGAATTATTGGGTTAACAGATGCCTCGCTCGCGCAATTTGTCTGACAAGATTTTAAGACAGATTTGCGTGTTTTGTCTTAGGCACAATAAAAACTAAACTTTAGGCACATTTAGGCTCTTATGAAAATCCCCAAAACTTCATTAGGTCAAAATTTTGCTCTTTTTTTTTTTTTTTTCGCTCGGCCGCCACCTTAGGAGTGTCCAGCCGCCATCAAGGTTGCTCCGGCCGCCATTGACGAGTTCAGCCGCTATCATCATTCTGTTCTCGGGCCGCCATCGCTTCGAGGACCGTCATCGTGATCTTGAGCCGTCATCGCCTTTGCGTCGAGCCGCCATGCTCTGGAGTTTGTGATTCTGCTCGCGTCTTGGCCTCCGTTCGACTTCATTCTTCACTCGCGAAGCAGCGTGTTTCGCCGCCACTCCATCAACCCGGGCCGCCATTCGCGCTCTCGTCAGGCCGCCATTGGACTTGCTCCGAGCCGCCATCCGCGTGTTCCAAGCAGCCATCATAATTTGAGCCACCATCTGCTCCCTCAAGTCTTCATCCTGCTCACACCTCCCAGCCGCCATCATCGAAGCTGCCGCCACGAGCCGCCATCCCCAAGCCAGGCCGCCATCTGTCTGGGCCGCCATTCACTCACCAGCCACCATTGCTTGCTTGTGCCGCCACTGCTTCTTCGTGCTTGGGTCATCGTGCTCGAAACCCTCATCGTCAGCCGCCATAGGTCTCTGCCGCCATTGCGGATCATCCCCATCTGCCACAGAGTCGCTTCGGGCCGCCACCTTCGCGTGTCCAGGCCGCCATTGAAGAGTTCTCGAGCCATTCGCCGTCGCCCAGGCTGACATCTACACGCCTGCTCGTGGATCAGGTTAGTTCAATGTCTACTGTCCTTGTTTTGGTTGTTCATCCATGTTTGCAATGTTTGCATATTGTTCCGTGTTACACACTATATGCTTGTTCGCTAGATCTGCTATCCTTGTTTACTTGTTCTGTTTGTTTTGCTGATGAACATCTCCACATATCATATCACCAGTTTGATGACCTAGGACTTAGTAGGACTGCTTGAGCATTTATTTTGTTTGTTTCATTGATGAGTATCCCCTCAAACACATATATCATCTACTTGATGACATGGGATTTGCTGAAACGAACCAAGCCAGCCGGGCTGCCATCCATTAGTCCAGCCGCCACCCAGGATCACCAGCCGCCATCCACATCTGCTCCAGCCGCCATCCACATCTGCCCAGGCCACCATTCAGTCTCGCCCGGCCGCCACTTGCTTGCCTGGCTTCGCTGCCTTGTCGTCTGACAATCATCTTGGGGCGCATACGTGATCAGTGGGCCATCATGCGTCGTTACATACTTGGTTATAGGACGCTGCCTCCTTCTCAGTAGGACTAGGACTTGCGGTGCTTTCAAGATTTTTATTCAGTACACTTTTGGGTCAGCTCATCGGCCTTGTGGTGAGCAACTTTTGGTACTCTTATTTTTGCTTCAGGATGTTATTGCTACTGTTTTGGTCGGCTTTGTGATTGGCCACTTTTGATGCACTTATGCTATTTACTCTGATTCCCAGACTGATGGATAGAACATTTTGAGATACTTTGATTTATACTCTGTTTATGCTCTTGTCCCACGATATCCATCAACTTGTAGGCACCATTAAGTAGTCTTTGCGTTACAATGAATGGTCCTTCCCAATTTGGGGACCACTTCCCCATCTTGTTATCCCGCACTCCTGAAGGTAAGTCACTTTCCACACTAAATCCCATTCGCAAAAGATCTTGCTACGGACCCTCTTGTCATAGTGTTTTGCCATTTTAGTCTTTTGACGGCGAATATTTTCTAAGGCCATAAGCTTGTCACTATCCGCTGTTTCCAATTCTTATAACATGGCCTCTTCATACTTAGATAAGTCTAAGTCATGCTGCTGGGTGAAGCTTTTAAGGGCTTCTTGTAAAGATCCCTTTGCAACTTACTACAACGATTCTTGATTCTCTTCATAATAATATTTTTAAAGAGAACTTCAAGAACATGTTTCTTTTGCATACCGAAAGCGCACGGTATCAAGCTTGCAATATTTATTTAATTTGTCGGGATCGTTCACTAGAGAGTTATACGATATAAGCATTTTTATAGCGCACAACTCATTAAAACATCTATATATTCTAGGTTATGTGATGATGGATGAATTTTATCTAAAACCTAATGCTGAAAATTAAAATGCAGAATTATCAAAGATAATAGTGATAAAGGAATTTCAGAAAAATATAGTAAAAGTAAGCATTAAATCGATGGAAAAGATATAAATTCATGATTAAAGTAATGATTGCAAATTTAGAGATCAATGTGGACTAAGAGACAAAGTAAATGAAATAAGACTAATGCAGAAGTAGTCACGCTTTGTGATTATTGAATAACGCGTGAGCTCAGAGAATTTGGATAACTCATTTATTAAAGTTTGCTAAATCCTTTATGTCTTTGATCACTTTCCCAAGACGAGTACTTGTAATCCAGTGTCATAACTTTATTAGTCCTGAAATCATGAGACAATTAACTCTAAAAGATAATCAGTCAGACTTATCTCTTAGCATAAGCTTTTAGAAATATCACTTAATCTGTTTCTTTCCAGATTAAGCCATTGAAAACTCAGGGTCACATCCAATCCATCTAGAACTAGTCTGAACTTATTGTTGTACTCTTATTATTCTGATAAGAATGTATCTCGTACTCCTTACTTGAATGTCCTCTACAACAAAATAAAAAGCTGATATTTAAATCTATCATCCAATGGTTTTACGAGATTCAAGTTTCTCAAAATAATTCCAACAAGTATTTGTAAGAAATTATAGTCCTGTAAGTATATCAAGATGAAATTGCTGATCAAAGTCCTTGACTTATCTGGACTACTCAGATTTATACAGATGCATTGGCAAGAGAATCCACTGTAAATATTTCTAAATACTCATGATTTAACTCAGGATTGCAGAAATTCTAAGGATGTTTAACTTCCTACTCATAGCATATGATTTATTTATCATAACAATCTATGACCCCCGGAAGTTAACTCTTCTAGAGTCTCATTAATTATTAAGACAAAAGGTGATTTTTGAACATCTTTCCCTTTTAAACGACAGGTACTAAGTGTCCAACTGTAGAACATGTTTGTTCTTCATTATCTTGAATAAATGATGGTTTGGCAAACTAATATCCTTATCCCAATCTCAATGTGCTTATGACTGTAATAGTGAAAAATTGATTATGAATGATATGTTTATTTAAGAAAAGCTGTAATACTCTGCTCAGTCTGGGAAATATCCCAAAATAATATGGATATAGATAGTAGTATATGTATAAAGCAGCGATGAGGGTTCTGAATCCTCTAAGTAAAATGCTAGAGTGCTCCAAGAATATATATTAGGAGCTAGACAAAATGTAGGAAATTACTTCCCTTAAAAAGGATTTGAGAATTAAATCTGCAAAATATATGTCCAAAATAACTCGCAGAAATTATTTTGGGGTTTAAAACTATGAACATTCTAATTTTCCGCGTGCTATATTTGAACAGCATGGAGGGAGCTATTATTCATAGAATGTTCCTTAGATTCAATTAATACAGAGAATTAAACTCCTCGCGATAAGATTCTCAAGAACACGGCGAGGTTATTTAACTCCCATTTATAAGATAAGTGGTATATGTAGAGAAATTATTTGGCTTCCTTATGAAAAAGAACTAATTCTGATGCTGTCTCAGAATGCTCCCTCGCTTTGTTCAAATGAACAAGGCGTGGGTTCTGGGATAACATATTAAAAAGTAAGTTTATAGATAGGTTCCTCGCATCATTCCTATTATGGAATAAAGCGAGAATAAGGTTTGTGCATGAAGGAAAATACTAAGTTTAGATTACTTCCAAAAATTCATCTCGGGATATTCTCACAAGGAATATAGCGAGACCGATCTTGAAGTGTTAGCTGGGCTCGTGAACTCAGAATTTTAGCTCTGAAAGATTATCACGCTATGTTTAACACTGCGTGGCTCTTTGAGAACTTAGTGAAAAATCATTTCACTTAACCTTCAGAAATATTATTGGAATCAAAATCAAATTAAGTTAACAACTGCTTTCAAAAATTTCTTCAAATGTTTTGCTAAGAAAAATATCAAGATAGGTAGATGCAGAGTCCAGAATTCTAACAATTATAGATCCGAGAACAGTTATGGAACAGAAAATTATAATATGAATTGTAATTTCTAAGAAATTCAGAATCAAACATCATGTAAAGATTATATCATCTCTTCGCAAGATCAAAGAACTAGAACAACAGATTTAAACAGGATTTCTAAATCTCTAAATGATTACGAATAACACAAATCGAGATTTTGAGTTCTGATACAAAATTCATCCTGAATTCAACCGTCGTTCTAATTAATTCAGTTGTTCCGATTTAAAGATTAGGATTCCAAAAGAAATTGTGCAATCTAAACCATGATTTACCTTCTTTCAACAGAAAATGTAAAAAGAAAAAGAAATGAATACACCTGGAAATCTGAAAGTCATCAGAAAATGCGAATTCGATTCAATGAACAAGAAGAAAACAGATTGAATTGATCGTCATTGGGATGGAATGAAACACTTCTTAGCAGAATTCCTTTCCCCAGGATATCCTTTATCTAAACTACTGAACGAAATTTAAAATATAATCTACTGAAACGAATAAATCTGAAAAACAACAACAATTTATCACAAGAACAGTATTAAATCTCTAAGTACCCTACCTACGAAAAACTATAAAGTGAACAGGAGAATATGAGAGTGATTCTGAAGTCCTCCGGTTAGTATGAGCTGAACCCCAGGGGATCTATTTATAGATGTATGAAAATAACTGCCTCCTACCTTGAGGATAAATCTTGCTCGCACTTAATCACTCCCTCGCTTCACGCATTGTCCTGTTCTTTTCCTTTCTCACTCAATGTTGAATAATCATCGCGTGGGCTTCTCCAGTCTTAGACATTTCTTCAGCTTATCTGGGTTTCACCCTACTCATCTCACAACATCTTTTCATCTTCGCTCGCAATATCCTTCCCAACTTTGTCATCCTCTCCAGATTTATTCCTCGCAATATTTCTTTTTCCTTTCTCTGCTAAATGACAAAGCGAGAATAAGTTTGGATAGAAACAAAGCGCGAAATACTTCTAGTTTTCAAGCTATTTCTATGCATTTTTAAACTCTTCTTCAGATCTTAATCTTTTTCTTATCTCATGCAGTTCTTTTCATCTTTTACTCATTCTCAAGTAAATATATGATCAAAAAAATACCACTAGGACACAAATTTGGACGAAAACGGCAGTAATGAATGATTGTTATCACTGGGCCACTCTTAGAGAAGGGACCGTGATCTCCAAAGATAGAACGACGTCATGACCATATGTCAGGTAGTATGGCGTGAATCCAGTGGCTGTAGACTTAGAATTTCTGTAAGCCCATAGGACCTCTGACAAGGCTTCATGCCACTTTCTTGGTTTCTCGCCTATTGCCTTCTTGATCATACTTATCAATATCATATTGGTGGCCTCAGCCAGACCATTTGATTGGGGGTAGTATGGAGAGGAGTGATATATGCGAATCCCGAATTGTTTGGCAAAAGCTAAAACCTTTTCGCCAGTGAACACTGTACCTTGATCAGCTGTGATTGTTTGAGGGATTCCAAATCGATGTATGAGCTCAGTCAAGAACTTAATTGCATTATTTTGATCGATCTTCCTCATTGGCCATGACTCTACCCATTTGGTAAAGTAATCAATGGCCACAAGTATGAATGCATGGTTCTTAGATGATGGCGGATGAATTTTCCCAATGATGTCCATCCCCCAGCCACGGAACTGCCAAGGCTTAATGACTGTGTGTAACTCTTCCGCCGGTACCCTTTGAATTGGGTCGTGCTTTTGGCAAGCCTCACAGCCACGAGCATATGTGATGCAATCCTCCATGATGGTTGGCCAGAAGTATCCGTGGCGATGAATACTCCATCTCATGCTAGGCCCTACGCGATGGGAGCCGCATATTCCCTCATGGACTTCGCCCATCACCAGCTTAGCCTCTTCAGGGCCTATACACTTGAGTAGCAGTCTATCAACTGCCCTTCGGAATAATTCGCCATCAACCAGCGTGTACCGCAAGGCTTTAACCCTCAGCGAGCTATCTCCCCCAGATGACGGGTTCTCGAGTATTGTGTGATCTCGGTCCTCCAATCACTAGCTTAGTTATGACCTTGCTGGTCCTCATCTTGGTCTTCAGGCTGACTCGTGATTGTAGCAACATGTGGCCCCCTAGGGCGACCAGTCTGCCAGTAGCCTGAAGCAAGTTGAGCAGCCTCATTGGCCTCTTGATTTTGGCATCTAGGCACGTGGGTATGGTAGCATCCGAAAACTTGCCTAATAGTTCCAGTGCTGTCTCAGAGCATTTAATCAGCCTTGCACTCGTATTCTCCAGTCAGCTGCTTTAAGATGACTTGGGAATCTCCAAAAATTACAATGGATTTTGCACCCTTCAGCTGCGCTGTCTCCAGGCCAAATATCAAAGCTTCATACTCAGCTTGATTGTTGGTGGTGCGAGGTTCTAGTTCCTGGTGTGTGGAATATTTTCCAACACAACCTGCAGTGTACGGTCCAAGTAATATCCGGTGAAACCGGGTCGAATCCTCAGGGAACCGTAAATTGCTATAATTTATTAAATTCAAGTAGCGAATACATTAAAATGCATGAGTTGTTTGTTTATCTATAATCCTAAAATTGCAATTAATTAAAATAAGCAATAAAAATTCCAATTAACAAGCAAACAAAGAGAGTGGATTAATTGATAAGCTAGAATGATGAATGGGGATCCCTAGTTTCTTCAATTGTTGACAAACTTACAGAATGCATATAAAAATCCAATTTTTAATCAATTTAATGCCTACTTAGAACAGCCACAATTTAGAAACCTCTCGATTTTAATGATATGCAATTCCTCAGGCTAGTGATTATCCTAAATTGGGTTCTAACAGATTTTGCACTTTCTCAAGCTACAAATTGTCAGAATTAATATGTTCAATTATGATTTGTTCAAGTATTTTTCAATCACCTAAACAATGGGAAGCCCTAGTTCAGTTCTCCTTTCAGTCTCACCAAACACATATAAGAATTGAATACATTAACATTAAGTTAAACAAAATTCATATAGTAAAAGCAAAATCAACAATATCCAAATCTAGGTCTCCCCAACATAGGGTTTAGCCTAACATAGTATCACAAGAACAAGGAATAATAAAGAATCAAAGCATATTCTGGTGAAACATCTGAAGAGGGAACGCTACTGTAGAAATCTTTTCGGTTCTTCAATAGATTTCCTTCGTCTCCTCTTCTCTCTTGTCCGGATGATGGCTGGAACAATATGTGATATGGATGAATTCTGAGAGAACAATGAATGACTGGAACCCTAATTAGGTCTGAAAAATTGCTATTTATGCTCCGGAACACGAAAACCTCGAAACAGCATCAGATGGGCCGCACATCGGGACCCGCGTGTAGACGGCACGCAAATCCTCTCGCACCGCCCCTGGCCGCGGCTTCGAGTCGCGGCTCGACTTCCTCTGCGATCTCTTGTCTCAGTTTCCTTCAGTTCGGGTTTGTGGAGTCCTAATGGCTACTTCCAAGTTCCTCCGGCCTCTAGCTTGCTAAAAACACCTAAAATGATGTAATCTCAAACACAGAACACATTAAAACGCATAGAATCATGGAATGAGATCACAAATTCACATTGACACTCAAAATCATAGTTTCTAGGAATTAATAATACAATTTCCACCAATAAAGTCACTAGCTAATCAATTAAACATAAGGAAATGTCACAACTTATGCATTATATCAACATCCTCACACTAAGTCTTGTTCTTCCACGAACAAGATAGAACTAAGACCTAGCAATATCAACACACATAACAACCACCAAAATATCTATAAACTAAACTACGACCAATCACAGGCTCAAGCAGATATCAACATCAAGTTCTCATTCGTCCCCTCAACACTAACACCACTACTCAGCTCAACCCTCATAAAGATTCACACAAGAAATATGTGTAAATATAGGTGTATGAAGTGCTCTCATATGAATAGGGTAAAAATTCACTCATACCAAAGCAATGCAAGTATCACTATAAATTTGTAACACAATCACATAATCACCAAACATAGGACTTGTCATAAGGAATCAATAGGTCTTTAAAATGGTTGTAACGGGGCTAGGGTCATGAGGTAGGAAAATATAGATAAAGTAGGCTAAAAAAATATGGAACAAGTTCTTCAACTTCCAATACTTTTCCAAAAATCATCCCACATATCAAATAGGACAAATATGATGCCCCCTAACATTGCATCAAACGCTCAAATCAAACAAAAAAATGTACTAGTATGTGCCCAACATAAATTGCTTTTTTTGTGTTGCTTTACATAGCTTTACAGTTTTATTTAGAGGAATTTCAGTAAATAGAACTTCAACTCTTTCTGTTCTTAACTTAGAGTGTAAACTCTTTGTCAGCGGAACAACTGTGTGTAAGCTACATAAATCCACTTTTTTTTTTTTTAAAAAAAAATGTAGGCACTATACTATATTCTTCCATCTCTTTCAAATAATTATTCTTCTAAAACTTCCCCAAAAATAAGCCAAATGTACCACAAAAATTTTCACTTGTTCCACGGGTTACAATTCTGGAGGCTTATAAAAATGCGTGGCTAGTGGTAAAATATAGTGGATTCTCAAAGAAAATAGGCTAATAGGCTCAGAGGGGCTTCCCTAAAGGTAAATATGTGAAAGGTAGGAAGTGTTTAGGCCATGAGCTTTAGCTGCCTATATCATATTCCTCATCAAAATCCCAGATAGTAATCACATGCATTATAATCACAAATAAATAGTTCTAAAAGCATGCATGGTTCACACAATCAAGAAAAACTAAAGCCAAAAATTTTCACCCAAGGGTTTTCATTGAACCTAATAGTTATGCAGTATGAGGGGACTCATTTTAACTCAATAAATCAATTTACTCTGACAAGATCTCAGTCAAGTTCAATTCCTAGACAGAAATACAACTACTAGAAGTGAGCAATGTATCATGAATTGGGGTATCCCCCATCCTCACACTAGAAGTTGACATTGTCCTCAATGTCCAATCAATAAACTAGGTCAAAGCAATCAACACACAAACCAACCAGTGATACACAATGACAAATAAAAGTAAAACATGCAAAAGGGTCATAGCATCAAATATACATCCCAACAAGAAAACAACTATATAAAATACTCATAATACAGACTCCAAATAAAAATAAAAATAAAAGTAAACATAAACTACAACTAGAAATAAAAGGACTAGAGCAAATAAAAATAAAAATGAACTAGAAAATAAAAGTGAAAATGAAAAGAAAAAGAAAAAGAACCGTAGATCACTGATCAGGGGTGGAATCTGTCGGCGCATGTACTCGTCCATCTGCTTCATATACGCGTACATGTCAGTCATGGCCTGCTGCTCTAACTGCCTCGTGGTGATCACATCCATGCAAGCCTAATATAAATCCATCCTAGCGTCCAAGTCTGCGAAACCAGCATCCATCCCGAGCCGTGTCTCCTGCATCATCTGAATCATTTGCGTCGTCTGCAAAATCAAACCACCGTCGACTGGCACAGGTCGAATAATTGCCCGAGGTAATCCACGTCGCAAGGCGGCGCGCCGAGTGTTGTAGCCCAGAATTGTGTAATATCTGCCCGACTCTACCTCATAAGGGTCTGTCTCCGGTGTAGTACAGATCCCCTGTGCTGCACAAAGACCGCAGATGAGGTGGAAATGTCTGATCACCTTACTGCCTCAGCGTCGTCTCATAGTCCTCAAGTTATCCTCAATATGAGCTCCCACATTCACTCTATTGCCTCGGGCGATAAAGTGAATGATTCACTCTATCGCCTCGGGTGATAAAGTGAATGATCTGGTAGACGTGGTCCAATATAATGTGGCTCCGAGTGAAGGGGTGGACACGTCCTAACCATATCTGTGTGAGGGAATTCCAAGGAGTGTCCATTGTCGCCAATCGCAGCTCATAATCCATTGCCGTGGTGGTACCTCGGTGCATAATGCATTCCACGCAAGTGGTGGTGCTCGACCCTCGGGCTATAGCCGGAACTCGCCCTTGTTGGGCAGGCCAAAATGTAGGATGATCGCCTGAGCACTGAAATCAAGGTAATAACCGCGAACCCAGATGCGAGACAGATCATCATGCTCCCCCAGACCACCAATGTTGGCGAGAACCTCCATGGCTCAATACCCTAAGGCTACACCCTCAGGATGGCGTGCAAGCTCAGTCCACTGGAGGTGATCCAATACTGTCCGGACTCTATCATCATCCATCATGTGGGGGTGGATGCCTCTCTGGGGAACATAACCCCGGTGCCGGCGCAGCTCGTCAAAATTAAAATCCTTTGCGGCCATAGTCGCGAACTGACGTCTGTCATGCCCGTGAGGACGCTCCTTATCTAGAAGATCCTTGAGCCTCGAACCCCGCTCCTCCTTCTTATCAACCTCGCTTTCATCTACATCCGGCATCACAAGAGCAGCAATACTGGAGCTAGCCCCATCACGTCGTGTGGCCCGTCTCTTGGGCCTCGGAGGGCACATGAGAGAGGCCATAACAATCCACATAAATAGTAACATTCAGCAAAAATGCCCAATATCAAATATAAAAGTATAATCCTCACACTGAGCATCAAGCAGGGACTACACAGAAAAACATCAATATAGGCTCCCAACATGAATAATCCATAAAAACATCAAGCCTAATCATCCATCATCATCAAGTAGAAGGTAATGCAAGCAAAGATTATGGCAAAACAAAATTGGACTTCATTGTGGCATTTCATCAAACATGCTATGTGCATAATTAAACTAAACTTCAAATTCAATTGCATCTTTGTCCATAATTCCCCAAAAATTCAAGAAATCATCAACTCAACAATCCATAATTACAATGTAGCATCAAGTAACATCAATCAATTAAAATTCATGCCTGCACTGTCACTAAATTCGAAGTTCCTCATGTTCTTCCCAAAAACTCAAAATCTAGCAAGGAATCACCAAGAAAATGTATACATTATTGCACAAACACATTCAAATCAACAAATATATCATCAAGTACCACTATTATTCATCAATTTGCACAAATCAAGCCTAACTAACAAATCCCTAAATTCTACCTAAACCCTAGTTTTCTATGTTCATCCCGAAATCAAACAATCCAAGGTATATAATCTGAAATTAATGAGGTATAGATGTGGCTTCATACCTGAATTGCTGAAATTCGCAACGAATTGAGGAGAAATTGACAAGAGATTACCGATTTGAGAGAGAAAAGGCTGGAATTCGAGAATTAGGGGGGAAGGGAAAATGGCTGGCGCACCCCTGGTCTGCTACGCGCATGGTTTTAGGCCCCTGATGCGCTCGTGCGCTCGCGGCGCACGAATCGCTTCGCAACGTACGGCCACCGCGCGACCACCCCCTGTCGTTTTTTTTATATATATAAAATAAAAATAAAAATAACTAAAAATAAAAACTATGAGTTGTGCGAAAATTTACTCCAATCTTGCTTATTGAATGAATTCCTACACCACTTATTCCTGCAAACCAAAAAATTTCACCACTTAAAAATAATACCAATAATACTAATAAAATAAAATTAAAAAAATAACTAAATAATTTTCAAAAACACTCGGGTTGCCTCCCGGAAGCGCTGCATTTAATGTCGACAGCCGGACATCCCTATAGCTCATTAATCAAGTATCCAAGCATCAATGGACCGACAAGCTAATTCCACATAAGGCTTTAAACGGTGTCCATTCACAGTGAATTTCTCGCCTTCATCATCTAATTCAACTGCACCAGAAGGAAAAATTTTAGACACAATAAAAGGTCCTGACCATTTAGAATGCAATTTACCTGGGAACAATCGCAGTTGAGAATTAAATAACAACACTTTTTGCCCTTCACTGAATTGCTTGGCTCTCAACCTCCTATCATGAACCATCTTGGTTCAATCCTTGTAAGAATTTTAGGTCTCATAGGCCACAGCTCTCCAATACTCCAACTCCAGCAATTGTTCTCGTCTCTTTTCTCTTGCAGCTGCTAAATTAAAATTGACAAGACGAGTAGCCCAAAAGGATTTGTGCTCGACTTCCAGAGGTAAGTGACAACTTTTCCCAAAAATTATTTGAAATGGAGACATACCTAGAGGGGTTTTGGAAGCAGTGCGATATGCCCAAAGTGCATCATCCAATTTGCTTGCCAAATCCTTTCTTGTATGCTTGACAGTAGTCTCCAAAACATGCTTGAGCTCCTTATAATGCCTTAAATGCAGTTCTATTGGCTCCATGGTGTCCTCCAACTGGTGAAGAATAACACTGTGCTAGGATATCCAGTATTTCATTCTCATGAACACATTTCCTAAGCACTTGGTCTGAACAAAAAAGCCTAAATAATTCTCCATCATCATAATGGTACATGTGCACAGCCCTCATGAATTTCTTCACTTGATGTGGAGGAGATGAGTAGGAACATACCTTGCAACCAAAAAATTAACCACATCAGCATATCAGGGATTAGGAAAAGAATCATAGATCTCCCAATCATGTTCCTCCATCTCAGGCTTCATTCTGGATAGATGGTCTGCTACAAGATTTTCAGTGCCCTTTCTGTCAATGATCTCATAATCAAATTCTTGCAGAAGACAAGTCCATCTAATAAATCTTGCTTTGGCGTTCTCCTTCTTTGCAGTCAGGCACTTGATAGCAGAATGATCAGTGTGGATAAATGTTTTAGACCCTACCACGTAAGATCTAAATTTCACAAATGCAAAATCCACGGCCAAAAATTCCTTTTCAGTGGTAGAATAATTCCTTTGAGCTCCATTCAGTGCCTTGGATGCATAATAAATTACATGCATCTTCCTATCCTTCTTTTGGCCTAAAACAGCTCCAATTGCATAGTCACTGGCATCACACATAACATCAAATGGCAAAGTCCAATCAGGAGCCTGAATAATAGGTGCTGTTATTAGTCTCTTCTTCAATGTCTCGAAGGCTGACATACATTTATCATCAAAGATAAATGGGACATCCTTACAAGTCAAATCAGAAAGAGGCCTAGCAATCTCTGCAAATTTCTCCACAAATCTCTTATGAAATCCTGCATGTCCCAAAAATGCTCTCACACCTTTCACATCAACTGGGGGTGGTAATTTCTCAATCAGACTCATCTTAGCTCTGTCCACCACAATTCCATCTCCTGAGATCCTATGTCCCAAAACTATTCCCTCTCGAACCATAAAGTGACACTTTTCCCAGTTTAGGACTAAGCTCGACTCCTCACACCTACCCAGGACCAACTCCAAGTTCTGCAGACAACCTTCAAATGACTTTCCAAAGACTGAAAATCATCCGTGAAAATCTCTATAGCCAGCTCCAATAAATCTGAGAAGATGGCCATCATAGACCTCTGGAAAGTAGCTGGGGCATTACACAAGCCAAATGGCATTCTGCGATATGCATAAGTGCCATATGGACAAGTGAATGTCGTCTCCTCTTGGTCCTCTGGAGCAATGGTATCTGATTGTAGCCTGAATACCCTTCCGGAAAGCAATAAAAGTCGTGTCCAGCTATCCTTTCCAACATCTGATCCACAAATGACAATGGGAAGTGGTCTTTTCTAGTGGCATAGTTCAATCTCCTGTAGTCTATGCACACTCTCCACCCCGTGACTGGTCTAGATGCTATCAACTCACCATCCTCAGTTTCAGAAACTGTTATGCCACCTTTCTTAGGCACCACATGAATCGGACTCACCCACTCACTGTCTAAAATAGCATAAATCATCATTGCATCCAATAATTTCACTACCTCAGCTCTAACGACCTCTTGCATGTGTGGGTTCAACGCCTCTGAGGTTGTCCGACTGCCGGCACGACCGTTTTAAGCCTAATCTTATGCATACAAACACTAGGACTGATGCCCTTAATATCTCCAATACTCCATCCAATAGCCCGGATATGTCTCTTTAAAACTTCAGTCAATGCACATTCCTGTTTTTCTGTGAGTCCTGCAGAAATAATAATAGGAAGTGTGTCATTTAATCCAAGAAATAAGTATTTAAGATGATTAGGTAGTTCTTTCAGTTTAATTTCGGGTGGGGATTGAATTGATGGTAATAGGGTCTTAAGAATAGGTAAAGAAATAGCTAAAAGAGGAGAGGCAGGCTCCCTGTCAGACGAAATCGCGAATATGGAATCAGATGTCACGTTCTACCCGTTCCGCGAGGCGTTGGGGCCGAATTTCTCCGTTCGGCCCCGCCAGCGCGCCGCGTTTTCCGGCTCACGCACGGCCTTGGGGCCGAATTTCTCCACTCGGCCCTAGGTGTGCGCGGATTCCTCATCCTTTTCGTCAGCTTCGCGTTCGAACTCTATTTCCCGTGTCGCTTGCGATTTTGGACTACTTTTTGCACAATTTTGGATCCCTTGGTGCATTCTTGACCTCAGATACACCATCTTGGCTTTCTGGAGTTCTTCCTCTTGTTCCTGCAACCAATTTTCACATTCCTCCCAAAACTCATCATCAATTTCACTATCATAATCGTCATAAACACAATAAATTAAATTCACTTCAAATGCATGAGAAGATTGTTTAAGCATGTTGTTTATATTAAATGTCACTTTATCTTCTCCAATTCTAAGAGTTACCACTCCATTTTTATAATCAATTAAAGCATGACAAGTAGCTAAAAATGGGCTACCTAAAATCAGTGGTACTTCCCCATTCTCACCCATGTCAAGTACTACAAAATCAACTGGCAAAATAAATTTATCTACCTTTACCAACACATCCTCTAAATAACAAAAGGTGATTTTTGAGAAAGGTCTGCTAGTTGCAAGATCATCCTCGTTGGTTTCACTTCTCCAAGTCCCAACTTCTTGTACTGTGACATCGGCATCACATTCTCCGCTGCCCCATTGTCAACGAACACCGTACTCACGGAACATCCATTAATATGTGCTTTGATATACAAGGGCTTCAATTGCCTAGTCTGGGATGCCTCTGGTTTCGCAAACTGTGGAAAAACTAGCCCCTGGGCAGACTGGCCACCTAATTCTTCAAGGAGAGATCTGGTTGGATGGGAAAGCTCCGCTATCATTTCATCCATTTCTTTGATGAGCCTAGCAAACAATGGTTCTTCTTCATCCTATATTTCGGATTCAACATTGCTCATCTCCTCTTCTGCCACCAGTCCCACAACTTGCATAGGCACAGTAGGGTCTGTTGGCTCCTCTTCTTGTTTATACTCATAACTGCCATGGATCGGATTAGACACATATTCATGGATTAACAAAGTGAAGAACATGAAAAAGGAAAAATAAAAGATAATGGGATTACCAAGTCGGAAGGCTCAACCTTGGACCAATCATATACTAAATGTGTTACGAGTCCCTCAATCGGCAATCCTAATGGCTACAATACGATTGAACACATCCCATGCTCAAAAGGAATCCAAACCGAATGGATGAACTCATAGGTGACCTTTCAAACAAAGTATATTTCACTCTCAAAGTGTTTCAAGATATATTCATTCAAAAGGTGAAAATGGGACAAAGTTGGGGAGGACCTATTTATAGGTATCCCAAAATACAAGCGTTTAAACAACCCTACACTAGAAATAAACAAACAAGGGAAGTAACAAGGAAACCCTAAAACTGCTCGTCCCTAAGCTGGTCACATCGCAAGGTATGGGGCTCGTCGTGAAGGGTAGGTTGGCAACGGAAGAGGAGGGCTTGCGACGTGAGAGAACCGTCCCTATACTGTCACGTCGCGAAACCGAAAGCCCGTCGTGAAGCGGAGGTTAGTGACGGAAAGAAGATGGCTTGCGACGTGAGTGGCCTTCTTGGCAAGGAGGCCCACGTCGTGAAAGTCTGGGCACGTCAAAAAGGTAGGTCTTGCGACGGGGGATGGCGGCTTGCGACGCGGGGGCCGCTCTTGCGACGGGGTTGCTTCCTCTTGCGCCTTGTGGGGTCCACCTGGTTTCTTCTCTTTCCTGCTTGTTTAATTGTCTTGTGCATGCATGCACTTGTTGAATTACAAAATAACGCTAACTAAAAAAAATGTTCAATTTCCGGCAGCTGTTCCGGAAGAGATTCCGGCCAACTTTCTGGCGATCGACATCCGGCTGCTTCCGATCAATTGTGGACTTCCGGATCCATTCGGGTGGATCCGGGGTCTTCCTCTATCTGAATCAGCAGCTTTAAACCCATCTTCCCGGCTTTAGCTTTCATCAGCTCCTCTTCAAAATTCCGGTGCAACAGCTAAGCAACTCTGGATGTAAACTTCCTAGTCCGCTGTTGGGATACCGGTCCGTCGGGAAATGCAGGGATCAACAGTGCCCTTGTTCCGGCTTCCATGCCATCCCTACCCCTTTGGGGATTTTGATCCATCAACCGACCATGATCTTCCTCGTCGCTCTCGAACAAAGTCAGATCTGCAACATTAAAAACAGGATTAATATGACCGTATTCTTCAGACAATTGTAGTTTATACGCATTATTATTAATCCGTTCTAAAAATTTAAATGGCCCATCTCCTCGCGGAGATAACTTGTTGCGTCGGCTTGCAGGAAACCGTTCTTTCTTCCAATTGAGCCAGACCCAATCCCCGGGGTTCAATTTCAGCTCTTTTCTCCCGCGGTTGTTGTACTTGGCGTAGCCTTCAGCAGCTTTTGCCAGACTGTCCCTGACATCCTTTTGCATCTCCTTTACTGCATTTGCCCTGTTTTTGCCATTGATATTAAGATGCTCATTGCGGGGCAATGGCAGCAAGTCAAGTTGCGTTAGTGGATTAAACCCGTATACTATCTTCAATGGTGACGTGTGTGTGGCACTGTGTACGTGTCTATTATATGCAAATTGAATATAAGGTAAACATTTATCCCAACTCTTGCTACTCGAAGCAGTAATGATTCTAAGTAAGTTACCCAAAACTCAATTTACCGCTTCGGTCTGTCCGTCTGTCTGAGGATGATAGGCAGTGGAGAATAATAGTCTTGTTCCGATTTCAGCCCATAGGGATTTCCAGAAATAACTCACGAACTTCGCATCTCTGTCCGAAACAATCGTCCGTGGGACGCCATGCAGTCTCACAACCTCTTTGAAGAATATCTTAGCGACATGGTGCGCACCATTGGTCTTGGCGCAGGGTATGAAATGTGCCATTTTGGAGAACCTGTCAATTACCACAAAAATTGAATCCTTAGCTCGAGCAGTGCGAGGTAAACCCAAAACGAAGTCCATAGATAGATCAATCCCCGGGCCATCGGGTACGGGCAACGCTTGATATAGCCCATATGGTTTGGCTGTCGACTTGGCCCTTAAACATGTGATGCACTTGTTGACAATTCTCCCATAGTGACCCATCATGTCACCCGAATGCGCTTCAGTAATCAGAAGTTCCCTGACATATCCCTTTGGTATGCACAGCTTGTTTCCATAGTAGAGAAAATCATTTAGTTGAGAAAATTCCTTAAAGGCTATTTTCTCGGTTTTCTTGTAGATTTATCCAAAATCTGTATCTTGAGCATACAAGTCCTTTATATGCTCGAATCCAATCAGGTGTGTTGTGGCGAATGCAACTAGATTCAGCCTTCGGGATAGTGCATCTGCCACCACATTGTCTTTTCCCTTTTTATAACAGATCACATACGGGAATGATTCTATGAAGGTGCTTCATCGGGCATGTCTTGCATTCTTCAGTTGCTCCTGTCCTCGTATATGCTTCAACGGTTCGTGATCTGTGTGGATGATGAATTCTCTTCCACGCAAGTAATGTTGCCACGTTCTCAAGGCTTGCACCACAACATACAATTCTTTGTCATATGTGGAGTAGTTCAATTGAGCTCCTCCGAATTTTTCACTGTGATAGGCAATCGGCCGTCCATTTTGCAACAATACTGCGCCCATGCCAGTTCCAGATACGTCACATTCGATCTTGAAAGGAAGATCGAAATTGGGAAGTGCTAACACTGGTGCATGGGTGAGTTTTTCCTTTAACTCATAAAATGACTTCTGCTCCTTTGGCCCCCATTTGAACCGTAAACCCTTCTTGAGCAGAGAGGTCATCGATGCGGCGATCACATTGAATTGCGGCACAAATCTTCGAAAGAACCCGCACATGCCCAAAAATCTTCGAACTTCATTGACGTTGGTTCGTGGTGTCCATTCAGAAATAGGTTTGATTTTGGACTCATCCACCTTCAGTGCATTTCCTCCAACGACAAATCCGAAAAAGGTAACTTCGGGCACGTGTAAGGTGCACTTCTCGAAATTGGCATAAAGCTCGGCCTTCCTCAGTTTGATAATTACCTGTACAACATGCTTTACATGATCAGATTCATTGTGACTGTAAATAAGAATGTCATCAAAATACACAACAACAAATTTTCCAATTAACTCCCTCTTAGTTTCATTCATGAGCCTCATAAATGTGGATGGAGCATTAGTGAGTCCGAAGGTCATCGCGAGCCATTCATACAGTCCGAACTTGGTTTTGAAAGTTGTTTTCCAGTCGTCTCCTGGCTGCATGCGGATCTGGTGATAACCGCTTTTCAGATCTGTCTTCGTAAAAATTCTTAATTGTAATTGCATTAACAGCTCATCGAGCATGTCATCGAGTCGCGGGATCGGATGGCGGTACTTGATTGTAATTGCATTAACAGCTCGGCAGTCAACGCACATCCTCCACGTTCCGTTTTTCTTCGGTACCAGTAATACCGGCACTGCACATGGAGATAGACTCCTCCGAACCCAGCCTTTGTCCAACAGTTCCTGGACTTATTTTTGGACTTCTTTCGTCTCTTCAGGGTTCATGCGGTATGCAGGCCTATCCGGAACTGACGCTCCTGGTACAAAGTCAATTCGATGCTCTACACCTCTCAAAGGTGGTAACCTTGCTGGAAATTCTTCCGGAAAACATCCATATTGTCTTGGAGCATCCTGCGAAAATTATCAAGCACATTAAGTGTAGTAGGAGAGTTCTCAGAAGATCAACTGGTTTAACGAAAGCTAGGAAACAGTGACCTGGTAGGGGTGCATCCTCAATGGCTGCTTCCAGTTCTTGCTTTTTGAACAGTAAGCATCGATCATGACCTGTCTGTTTTCTCTTGAATTAGAATTATCATAATCAATTATAATCCCTTTACCTCGCTGTTTTATCTTGAACTCCTATTCCTCCTTTCGGATGTTTTCCACTAAATTTCGATGGTCGATCTTAACAGTTTTTGGCGGCAGTGACTTCATCATAATTCTGCTTTGGCCATTGCAGAAGGAGAGATCATTCTCGGTGCCTCTATAGATGACTCATTTGTGGTACATCCACGGTCTTCCCAATAGCACATGGCATGCGGTCATGGGGACTACATCGCACAAGATTTCTTCTGAGTAGGGTTCGATAGTAATTGGTACCCATGCTTGTTTTGCAACTTTGGTAGCCCCATGCTCATTCATCCAATGTAGACGATACGGCTTCACGTGGTCTTGCATTGGTATTCCCAACCTGCGCATAGTATAGAGACTTACAACATTAACACAGCTCCCATTGTCTACAATTAATGAGGCAACATTGCCTTTAAGTTTACAATGGTAATGAAATAAATTCTCCCTTTTGTTCCGGAGCATTTCCAATTGGCAAGTCAGCTTTCTCGACTGGAATTGCTCTCATCGCGATGAAGTTGGTCATGTACTCTTCTTCATTTTCCTCCAAGACTACTCGGCTCAGATCGCCCTCGTCTGGATACTGTTTATGGTCATCTTCTTCTCGTTCAGCTTCTGCTTCTTCATATTGCTCGTCTGAGTCAACCTCTCTCCATGGCCCTGGTTCTACCATAATCATTCGCCTTTCTTTCCTCAAACAATCTCGGGAATAATGGCCCTTTTGACCACACTTGAAACAGGTGACATCCTTGATATCCCTCTTGGGCTTATCTCGGTCGTCCTTCCTGTATCAGTATGGATTCATGAAATCTTTGCCCATCTCGAATGCTTTGGGCCTGTTGGGCCTGTCATCCCTTTGTGCATTGGGCTTCCCATATTTGTCAGTGGCCTTAGAAGGTTGTTCGTTCGACCTGGTCGTCCAATACTTGGTAGTGTTGGAGAGGATCGTGGACTTGACCGGTCTATCTCTTAATTGGCGATCAATTTCAACGGCTAATTGAACCAGATGTTCTAGCCCAGTGTATTCCCTTAACTTGATTTCTGCTAGGACTTCTCTTTTCAAACCTCGTTTGAACCTGGCCATCAGTAGTGGTTCATCCTCATTGATCCGGGCTCTCATCATGAGGCGTTCATATTCCTTGTAATATTCATCAGCAATCCTGTTGCTCTGCACACAAAAATTAACTTTCATGTACAGTTCATCAAAGTAGCTACTAGGAACAAACCTCTTTTCCATTGCATGCATTAATTGAGTCCAAGTAGAAATAGCTGGCAGTCCAACACACTGACAGTCGTGCTGGATCTTCTGCCCCCATGTCAAGGCATAATTTTTAAATTCACACACAGCGAGTTAGATCTTTGTGAACTCATTATATTATTGACAATCATAGATCAATTCGATGGACTATCTCCAATCGATGAATTCTTCCGGATCACTTGTTCCTTTGAACGCTGGTATAGTGAATTGGATCCCTCGAAGGTCCGCTTCTAGCCTGTTGGGCTCAACATGTGCTCGAGGTAGTTCCTCTTTCTCGAAATCGTCTTCGGGAAGGTCCACTGGAGGTGGATTCAGGTTTAGCCTCTGCCGAAGGGGTGAATGCACTGGTGTTCTTGGAGCTACCGCTGGAATGGCAGGTGCCTGAGGTGGTGGTGGATTTTGGAACTGTACATTGGTTCGGGCGCGAGGCCGACGCGGTGGCGGAGGTGGTGCCCGTGGACCTTGCTGTCTATCATATGTTCCAAACTTTAATCCCTGTTCCTCAAGAGTGGCTTCGGCTTCTTCCATTTCTGACCGATTTACTCCACTTGTGCTTCCAAGAGTATTGGTCTGTGGTGATGGTGTAGGTTGGAATGCCTCTTCAAGTCTTCGATCCACGCGTTGCATGATTCGAGTCTGGAGCGCTTCTCCCTATGAAGAATTTCCTCTCGCCACTTCGGTAGATAAGGAATCTAGTCGTTCGGTGATTTCAGTGACTCGCACATCAGTTTCACCCATTGCTCGGCGCATGGTCTCAAAGTCAAACTTCTTGGCATTATCAGCGGAGGCGGCTGTCAGGTTTCTAATCATTTCCAGCATTTGATCCATCCTTGGGTCAGTAGTTAATGCCATATTAAATTAGAAAAGAAAAGAAAACAAGATATATATATAGGAGGTTAGTGAAAAATAGACAGAAATATGTAGAGTGACCTCACAAGTGTATTTCTCACTGAAGGTCCTGATTCTTCACCAATTGGTTCCAATAGGACAGAAAGTGTTCAACCTTAAAACCCAACTATCAGATGGTGAGAGAAATAAAATGTTGGACGCACAGTGTAAGAAACAGTTTGCAGTGTTCGACTCTATCAAAGAAGAGACTCAGAGTTCTGTGTGAAGTGTGATTAATCTGAATTAATTATCACTTTACCGCGTTAATCAGCTATGCAAGCAAATATCCAAACCCCTCGCAATTTTAAAAGTGTAAAGTGATAACCTCACAAAAATAAAATGCTCAGAATAAAAATATCTGCCTCACTCACACAATCCCAAAAATAAATATCACCAAGTTGGTTGAAGTAACCCGGTAATACGTACTGTTGAGGAACTCCAATATCTGATATTACAGACGGAGCTTCAACTCTGTAGCTTGTAAAATAAATCAGCGGAACAGTGACAAGCACTTATTTCTCGGGGAATTCCACGGTTAGTTATAGACTCTGACGGAACTTCAACCCGAAAAATTATTCGTGATTTAATTTAGTGAAAACGTACAGTGAAAATGACAGATGAGAGATGGCATCGTGAGACTGCATGTCGTGAAACTGCCCGTCGTGAAACTGATGTTGCGTCGCTAGACGTGGTCTTGCGACGGGAGGTTAGCGACGGGGCTGATTGTCTCTCTCTTTGTCGTGAGACTGATGCTGTGTCACTAGACGTGGTCTTGCGACGGGAGGTTAGCGACGGAGCGCTTAGCGACGCGGGCAAATTTTCCTCTCTGCGTTGTGAGACTGATGCTGTGTTGCTAGACGTGGTCTTGTGACTGGAGGTTAGCGACACGGTGCTTAGCAACGCGGGCTGATTTTCCTCTCTGCGGCGTGAGACTAATGTTGTGTCGCTAGATGTGGTCTTGCGACGGGAGGTTAGCGACACGGGCTGATTTTCCTCTCTGCGTCGTGAGACTGATGCTGTGTCGCTAGATGTAGTCTTGCGACGGGAGGTTAGCGACGCGGGCTGATTTTCTCTCTCCTCGTCGTGAGACTGATGCTGTGTCGCTAGACGTGGTCTTGCGACGGGAGGTTAGCGATGCAGTGCTTAGCGACGGGGCTGATTTTCTCTCTCCTCTTCGTGAGACTGATGCTGTGTCGCTAGACGTGGTCTTGCGACGGGAGGTTAGCGACGCGATGCTTAGCGACGGGGCTGATTTTCTCTCTCTTCGTCGTGAGACTGATGCTCTGTCTGTAGATGTGGTCTTGCGACGGGAGGTTAGCGGCGCGGGCTCAACCTTGGACCAATCATATACTAAATGTGTTGCGAGTCCCTCAATCGGCAATCCTAATGGCTACAATACGATTGAACACATCCCATGCTCAATAGGAATCCAAACTGAATGGATGAACTCATAGGTGACCTTTCAAACAAAGTATATTTCACTCTCAAAGTGTTTCAAGATATATTAATACAAAAGGTGAAAATGGGACAAAGCTGGGGAGGACCTATTTATAGGTATCGCAAAATACAAGCGTTTAAACAACCCTACACTAGAAATAAACAAACAAGGGAAGTAACAAGGAAACCCTAAAACTGCTCGTCCCTAAGCTGGTCACATCGCAAGGCATGGGGCTCGTCGTGAAGGGTAGGTTGGCAACGGCAGAGGAGGGCTTGCAACGTGAGAGAGCCGTCCCTATACTGTCACGTCGCGAAACCGAAAGCCTGTCGTGAAGCGGAGGCTAGCGACGGAAAGAAGATGGCTTGCGACGTGAGTGGCCTTCTTGGCAAGGAGGCCCACGTCATGATGGTCTGGGCACGTCGAAAAGGTAGGTCTTGCGACGGGGGATGGCGACTTGCGACGCGGGGGGCGCTCTTGCGACGGGATTGCTTCCTCTTGCGTCCTGTGGGATCCACCTGGTTTCTTCTCTTTCCTGCTTGTTTAATTGTCTTGTGCATGCATGCACTTGTTGAATTACGAAATAACACTAACTAACAAAAATGTTCGATTTCCGGCAGCTGTTCCGGCGGGGATTCCGGCCAACTTTCCGGCAATCGACATCCGGCTGCTTCCGATCAATTGTGGACTTCCGGATCCATTCGGGTGGATCCGGGGTCTTCCTCTATCTGAATCAGCAGCTTTAAACCCATCTTCCCGGCTTTAGCTTTCATCAGCTCCTCTTCAAAATTCCGGTGCAACAGCTCAGCAACTCTGGATGTAAACTTCCTAGTCCGTTGTTGGGATACCGGTCCGTCGGGAAATGCAGGGATCAACAGTGCCCTTGTTCCGGCTTCCATGCCATCCCCACCCCCTTGGGGAGGTTGATCCATCAACCGACCATGATCTTCCTCGTCCCTCTCGAACAAAGTCCGATCTGCAACATTAAAAACAGGATTAATATGACCATATTTTTCAGAAAATTGTAGTTTATAAGCAATATTATTAATCCTTTTTAAAAATTTAAATGGCCCATCTCCTCGCGGAGATAACTTGTTGCATCGGCTTGCAAGAAACCGTTCTTTCTTCCAATTGAGCCACACCCAATCCCCGGGGTTTAATTTCAGCTCTTTTCTCCCCCGGTTGTTGTACTTGGCGTAGCCTTCAGCAGCTTTGGCCAGACTGTCCCTGACGTCCTTATGCATCTCCTTTATTGCATTTGCCCTATTTTTTCCATTGATATTAAGATGCTCATTGCGGGGCAATGGCAGCAAGTCAAGTGGTGTTAGTGGATTAAACCTGTATACTATCTCAAATGGTGACATGTGTGTGGCACTGTGTACGTGTCTATTATTTGCAAATTCAATATAAGGTAAACATTCATCCCAGCTCTTTCTACTCGAAGCAGTAATGATTCTAAGTAAGTTATCCAAAACTCGATTTACCGCTTCGGTCTGTCCGTCTTTCTGAGGATGATAGGCCGTGGAGAATAATAGTCTTGTTCCGATTTCAGCCCATAGAAATTTCCAGAAATAACTCACGAACTTTGCATCTCTGTCCAAAACAATCGCCCGTGGGACGCCATGCAGTCTCACAACCTCTTTGAAGAATATCTTAGCGACATGGTGTGCACCATTGGTCTTGGCGCAGGGTATGAAATGTGTCATTTTGGAGAACCTGTCAATTACCACAAAAATTGAATCCTTAGCCCGAGTGACCCATCATGTCACCCGAATGCGCTTCAGTAATCAGAAGTTCCCTGACAGATCCCTTTGGTATGCACAACTTGTTTCCATAGTAGAGAAAATCATTTAGTTGAGAAAATTCCTTAAAGGCTATTTTCTCGGTTTTCTTGTAGATTTATCCAAAATCTGTATCTTGAGCATACAAGTCCTTTATATGCTCGAATCCAATCAGGTGTGTTGTGGCGAATGTAGCTAGATTCAGCCTTCGGGATAGTGCATCTGCCACCACATTGTCTTTTCCCTTCTTATAACAGATCACATACGGGAATGATTCTATGAAGGAGCTCCATCGGGCATGTCTTGCATTCTTCAGTTGCCCCTGTCCTCGTATATGCTTCAACGTCTCGTGATCTGTATGGATGATGAATTCTATTCCACGCAAGTAATGTTGCCACGTTCTCAAGGCTTGCACCACAACATACAATTCTTTGTCATATGTGGAGTAGTTCAATTGAGCTCCTCCGAATTTTTCACTGTGATAGGCAATCGGCCGTCCATTTTGCAACAATTCCGCGCCCATGCCAGTTCCAGATGCGTCACATTCGATCTCGAAAGGAAGATCAAAATTGGGAAGTGCTAACACTGGTGCATGGGTGAGTTTTTCCTTTAACTCATAAAATGACTTCTGCTCCTTTGGCCCCCATTTGAACCGTAAACCCTTCTTGAGCAGAGAGGTCATCGATGCGGCGATCACATTGAATTGCGGCACAAATCTTCGAAAGAACCCGCACATGCCCAAAAATCTTCGAACTTCATTGACGTTGGTTGGTGGTGTCCATTCAGAAATAGGTTTGATTTTGGACTCATCCACCTTCAGTCCATTTCCTCCAACGACAAATCCTAAAAAGGTAACTTCGGGCACGTGGAAGGTGCACTTCTCGAAATTGGCATAAAGCTCAGCCTTCCTCAGTTTGATAATTACCTGCACAACATGCTTTACATGATCAGATTCATTGTGACTGTAAATAAGAATGTCATCAAAATACACAACAACAAATTTTCCAATTAACTCCCTTAAAGTTTCATTCATGAGCCTCATAAATGTGGATGGAGCATTAGTGAGTCCGAAGGGCATCGCGAGCCATTCATACAGTCCAAACTTGGTTTTGAAAGCTGTTTTCCAGTCGTCCCCTGGTTGCATGCGGATCTGGTGATAACCGCTTTTCAGATCTATCTTCGTAAAAATGCTTGATTGTAATTGCATTAACAGCTCATCGAGCATGTCATCGAATCGCGGGATTGGATGGCGGTACTTGATTGTAATTGCATTAACAGCTCGGCAGTCAACGCATATCCTCCACGTTCCGTTTTTCTTCTATACCAGTAATACCGGCACTACACATGGAGATAGACTCTCCCGAACCCAGCCTTTGTCCAACAGTTCCTGGACTTATTTTTGGACTTCTTTCGTCTCTACGGGGTTCATGAGGTATGCATGCCTATCCGGAACTGATGCTCCTGGTACAAAGTCAATTCGATGCTCTACACCTCTCAAAGGTGGTAACCTTGCTGGCAATTCTTTTTCGGAAAAACATCCATATTGTCTTGGAGCATCCTGCGATAATTATCAAGCACATTAAGTGCAGCTGGAGAGTTCTCAGAGGTTCAACTGGTTTAACGAAAGCTAGGAAACAGTGACCTGGTAGGGGTGCATCCTCAATGGCGGCTTCCAGTTCTTGCTTCGTGAACAGTAAGCATCGATCATGACATGTCTGTTTTCTCTTGAATTAGAATTATCAGAATCAATTATAATCCCTTTACCTCTCTGTTTTCTCTTGAACTCTTATTCCTCCTTTCGGATGTTTTCCATTAAATTTTGACGGTCGATCTTAACTGTTTTTGGCGGCAGTGACTTCATCATAATTCTGCTTTGGCCATTGCGGAAGGAGAGATCATTCTCGATGCCTCTATAGATGACTCGTTTGTCGTACATCCACGGTCTTCCCAATAGCACATGGCATGCGGTCATGGGGACTACATCGCACAAGATTTCTTCTAAGTAGGGTCCGATAGTAATTGGTACCCGTGCTTGTTTTGCAACTTTGGTAGCCCCATGCTCATTCATACAATGTAGATGATACGGCTCCACGTGGTCTTGCATTGGTATTCCCAACCTGCGCACAGTATAGAGACTTACAACTTTAACACAGCTCCCATTGTCTACAATTAATGAGGCAACATTGCCTTTAAGTTTACAATGGTAATGAAATAAATTCTCCCTTTGTTCCGGAGCATTTCCAATTGGCTCGTCAGCTTTCTCGACTGTAAGTGCTCTCATCGCGATGAAGTTGGTCACGTACTCTTCTTCATTTTCCTCCAAGACTACTCGGCTCAGATCGCCCACGTCTGGATACTGTTTATGGTCATCTTCTTCTCGTTCAGCTTCTGCTTCTTCATACTCCTCGTCAGAGTCAACCTCTCTCCATGTCCCTGGTTCTACCATAACCATTCGCCTTTCTTTCCGCAAACAATCTCGGGAATAATGGCCCTTTTGACCACACTTGAAACAGGTGACATCCTTGATATCCCTCTTGGGCTTATCTCGGTCGTCCTTTCTGTATCGGTATGGATTCTTGAAATCTTGCCCATCTCGAATGCTTTGGGCCTGTTGGGCCTGTCATCCCTTTGTGCATTGGGCTTCCCATATTTGTCAGTGGCCTTAGAAGGTTGTTCGTTCGACCTGGTCGTCCAATACTTGGTAGTGTAGGAGATGATCGTGGACTTGACCGGTCTATCTCTTAATTGGCGATCAATTTCAACGGCTAATTGAACCAGATGTTCTAGCCTAGTGTATTCCCTTAACATGATTTCTGCTAGGACTTCTCTTTTCAAACATCGTTTGAACCTGGCCATCAGTAGTGGTTCATCCTCATTGATCTGGGCTCTCATCATGAGGCATTCATATACCTTGTAATATTCATCAGCAATCATGTTGCCCTGCACACAAAAATTAAATTTCATGTACAGTTCATCAAAGTAGCTACTAGGAACAAACCTCTTTTCCATTGCATGCATTAATTGAGTCCAAGTAGAAATAGCTGGCAGTCCTACACACTGACTGTCGTGATGGATCTTCTGCCACCATGTCAAGGCATAATCCTTAAATTCACACACAGCGAGTTGGATCTTTGTGAACTCATTATATTGTTGACAATCATAGATCAATTCGATGGACTGTCTCCAATCGATGAATTCTTCCGGATCACTTGTTCCTTTGAACGCTGGTATGGTGAATTGGATCCCTCGAAGGTCCGCTTCTAGCCTGTTGGGCTCAACATGTGCTCGAGGTAGGTCCTCTTTCTCGAAATCGTCTTCGGGAAGGTCCACTGGAGGTGGATTCAGGTTTAGCCTCTGCCGAAGGGGTGGATGCACTGGTGTTCTTGGATTTACTCCAAACTGTCATATGTTCCAAACTATAATCCCTGTTCCTCAAGAGTGGCTTCGGCTTCTTCCATTTCTGACCGATTTACTCCACTTGTGCTTCCAAGAGTATTGATCTGTGGTGATGGTGTAGCTTGGAATGCCTCTTCAAGTCTTCGATCCACGCGTTGCATGATTCGAGTCTGGAGCGCTTCTCCCTATGAAGAATTTCCTCTCGCCACTTCGGTAGATAAGGAATCTAGTCGTTCGGTGATTTCAGTGACTCGCGCATCAGTTTCACCCATTTCTCAGCGCATGGTCTCAAAGTCAGACTTGTTGGTATTATCAGCGGAGGCGGCTGTCAGGTTTCTAATCATTTCCAGCATTTGATGCATCCTTGGGTCAATAGTTCCTGCCATATTAAATTAGAAAAGAAAAGAAAACTAGATATATGTATAGGAGGTTAGTGAAAAATAGACGGAAATATGTAGAGTGACCTCACAAGTGTATTTCTCACTGAAGGTCCTGATTCTCCACCAGTTGGTTCCAATAGGACAGAAAGTGTTCAACCTTATAACCCAACTATCAGATGGTGAGAGAAATAAAATGTTGGACGCACAGTGCAAGAAACAGTTTGCAGTATTCGACTCTATCAAAGAAGAGACTCAGAGTTGTGTGTGAAGTGTGATAAATCTAAATTAATCATCACTTTACCGCGTTAATCAGCTATGCAAGCAAATATCCAGACCCCTCGCAATTTTAAAAGTGTAAAGTGAAAACCTCACAAAAATAAAATGCTCAGAATAAAAATATCTGCCTCACTCACACAATCCCAAAAATAAATATCACCAAGTTGTTGGAAGTAACCCGGTAATACTTACTGTTGAGGAACTCCAATATCTGATATTACAGACGGAGCTTCAACTCTGTGGCTTGTAAAATAAATCAGCGGAACAGTGACAAGCACTTATTTCTCGGGGAATTCCACGGTCAGTTATAGACTCTGACGGAACTTCAACCCGAAAAATTATTCGTGATTTAATTTAGTGAAAACGTACAGTGAAAATGACAGATGAGAGATGGCATCGTGAGACTGCTTGTCGTGAAACTGCCCGTCGTGAAACTGATATTGCGTCGCTAGACGTGGTCTTGCGACGGAGCGCTTAGCGACGGGGCTGATTGTCTCTCTCTTTGTCGTGAGATTGATGTTGTGTCACTAGACGTGGTCTTGCGACGGGAGGTTAGCGACGGAGCGCTTAGCGATGCGGGCTAATTTTCCTCTCTGCGTTGTGAGACTGATGCTGTGTCGCTAGACGTGCTCTTGTGACGGGAGGTTAGCGACGCGGTGCTTAGCAACGCGGGCTGATTTTCCTGTCTGCGTCGTGAGACTAATGCTGTGTCGCTAGACGTGGTCTTGCGACGGGAGGTCAGCGACGCGGGCTGATTTTCCTCTCTGCGTCGTGAGACTGATGCTGTGTCGCTAGATGTAGTCTTGCGACGAGAGGTTAGCGACGCGGGCAGATTTTTTCTCTCCTCGTCGTGTGACTGATGCTGTGTCGCTAGACGTGGTCTTGCAACGGGAGGTTAGCGATGCGGTGCTTAGCGACGGGGCTGATTTTCTCTCTCCTCATCGTGAGACTGATGCTGTGTCGCTTGACGTGGTCTTGCAACGGGAGGTTAGCGATGCGATGCTTAGCGACGGGGCTGATTTTCTCTCCCTTCGTCGTGAGACTGATGCTCTGTCTCTAGACGTGGTCTTGCGACGGGTGGTTAGCGACGCGGGCTAAATTTCCTCTCTGCGTCGTGAGACTGATGTTGCGTCGCTAGACGTGGTCTTGCGACGGGAGGTTAGCGACGCGGGACCTTTGGGCCAGCTTGTCCTTTGCTTGATGTTGACCCTCTTGAGTTCTCCCAACAAACTTGGCAACACAATTAATTCCCCTAAAAGAAAATTGTACTACCCTAACACTTGCATCCCAAGTAAAATAAACAAACACACAACCCAAAACCCTAATTTGGATCAAAGATGAACACTCAAGAACACACTTGAATATTCAAACAAAACCCAACAAAACCCACTCTCGGATTAACGCTCAAAATGGATATTTTGCAACATATAATACCAATTAACACTTAAAACCAAATACCCAATCCAAATCAAGCACACTAACACGAAAACATGAAGATCAAAGAGCAAAAATGGCAAAATTTTCGAGTTTGGACAAGAACACTCTAAAATCTTAAAATGATCATATCTCACTCAATACTTGGCGAAATTTGATGATCCACATATGTAAATTCATCTACTCGACTCAAGGAACACAAATATGCACCAAGATATGAAAATATCGAGATTTCAGGAACGGAAATCAATGCTACAGTAAACAGAAAAATGGAAACTCAAGAACAACTACTATTTTTTGGTTTTTGATAATAAGATGGAGTGAATAAGGCCTAATCTAGGCTCTGATACCAAATAGATATGCCATGGATCGGATTAGGCACATATTCATGGATGAACAAAGTGAAGAACATGAATAAGGAAAAATAAAAGATAATGGGATTACCAAGTTGGAAGGTTCAACCTTGGACCAATCACACACTAAATGTGTTACGAGTCCCTCAATCGACAATCCTAATGGCTACAATACGATTGAACACATCCCATGCTCAAAAGGAATCCAAACCGAATGGATGAACTCATAGGTGACCTTTCAAACAAAGTATATTTCACTCTCAAAGTGTTTCAAGATATATTCATTCAAAAAGTGAAAATGGGACAAAGTTGGGGAGGACCTATTTATAGGTATCCCAAAATACAAGCGTTTAAACAACCCTACACTAGAAATACACAAACAAGGGAAGTAACAAGGAAACCCTAAAACTGCTCGTCCCTAAGCTGGTCACGTCGCCAGGCATGGGGCTCGTTGTGAAGGGTAGGTTGGCGACGGCAGAGGAGGGCTTGCGACGAGAGAGAGCCGCCCCTATACTGTCACGTCGCGAAATCGAAAGCCTGTCGTGAAGCGGAGGCTAGCGACGGGAAGAAGATGGCTTGCGACGTGAGTGGCCTTCTTGGCAAGGAGGTCCACGTCGTGAAGGTCTGGGCACGTCGCAAAGGTAGGTCTTGCGACGGGGCATGGCGGCTTGCGACGCGGGGGCCGCTCTTGCGACGGGGCATGCACTTGTTGAATTACAAAATAACACTAACTAACAAAAATGTTCAATTTTCGGGCGGCTGTTCTGGCGGGGATTCAGGCCAACTTTCCGGCGATCGACATCTGATTGCTTCCGATCAATTGTGGAGTTCTGGATCCATTCGGGTGGTTCCGAGGTCTTCCTTTATCTGAATCAGTAGCTTTAAACCCATCTTCCCGGCTTTAGCTTTCATCAGCTCCTCTTCAAAATTCCATTGCAACAGCTCAGCAACTCTGGATGTAAACTTCCTAGTCCGCTGTTGGGATACCGGTCCGTCAAGAAATGCGGGGATCAACAGTGCTCTTGATCCGGCTTCCATGCCAATAACCTGTTTTCTTAAGCTCATTTACTAGATCAACCCAGAAAGCATCACCCATGTCAGTTTCCTCGTCGAGATCAACATCATCTAACATATCCAGGTCTTCAGTCATGATACCTAGAGCACCGCTACCAACTTTAGGTTCCTCCTGGTTAGCCTCCATGGCGGTTTCCACATCTTTGGGAGTGACCGCACCGAAGTTTACTTGTGCATCCTCGTTAGATGGTTGTACCTCAGGCTGTAGCTTTCTCTGTTCGGTTTCATCCAGAGCTTTGCAATAAGCAATGAATCCCTTATAGTTGTAAGGCGTACTCCCTAATTCACCAGCCTGGTGGGCCGCTATGTAAGCAAAGAATCTGGTACGCATCTTCATCATAACCATTTCTCTCATACTGGCTGTACCCGGCTCACCCATGCGATTAAATTTTTCCATAAATTTATTCGCCCAAGATTTGCTTACGTTTATTGCATCACTTGATTCGCCAAGGCAACCGCTTTGCCTTTGTCTTTGGAAGTTGTCGGCTGAGTCCTTGTCTGAGGAGGCTTAGGCTCTGTGGCCTTAGGTTAAGGCACTGGCGGCTGACGTTCCGCCCACTGCAGCCTCTCCCACACTGGCCTCCTAGCAAGTCAAAGGCCAAAGGGATCAAGAGGAAGTCAATTGGAGCTCAGAAACTCCACACGCTCTTTATTAGGAGGCAAACTCCTCTCCATATTTATCTCAATAAAATTGGTCCAGGAGGGTTATGCATTTCCACTCTGTATGTGGGAAGTACCGTAGAATCAATATTGACCTCATCTCCGACTACTCGAAGACAAGCCAACATTGAAACATCCAACACATTCGGGCTGATAAATCCTTGCTTAAACATGTAAAGTTTATCAAGGATTCAAAAAAACTGTTATGGTTGGAATAAAACGAGAATGGGGACAAAGGTAAGCATACCCCGATAAACAGATGGTTATGTCAATACATTGTCGATTCTATTGGTCTTCACAAAAGGGCAGCATTCATACAATCCACTTCGCCCACAATTGGGTTTCTACAGAAGTGGTTGTAATCGGCCTTGCAATCTTGTCCCGACACTCCGCGCCCTAACCAATCATCACTCCCTTTCTTGTATTGGTATATTTGCCCGCCAGTTCCTGCGTTTCCGCCTCTGCAAGAATACGATAGAAAGGTCTTAGGACTTATATTGCGTCTCTGGCGGGCAGAATCGAAACTTCCGGAGGATCAACAACTGGAATGATGTCTGCTGATTATCCAGGACGAACTAACTAGCTGGGTGAAAGATATGTCACTTTCCAGACAATTTCATCTAGTATAGGCTCCATTGCTAATTACCGAATCCGCACAAGTTAGGGTTTCAAGTAAAGGATTCGAGGCTACGAGGTGCGGGAGAAGAACAGACGAGGAGATTTTGAAAAACATACTAAGGTCGGTTTTTCATAAATCCTATTTATACTTCGTCACTTTGGCGCCATTACATAGGGCCCAATCAAATGAGAAGTTGAAACGTCGGTAACCGATTAAAGAGGTTACCTGATGAAAAACTACTTTTTTAGCAAAAGAGGCCAACTACTTGGCCCATTTTTATTGAAAAATGGGGGGTCTGGTAACACATAAAAAAAATGTTAATAAAGCCCAATACAATTTCAGGCCCAAATCGCATATAGTGCCCTACAACCAGGCTTGGACGAGGAAAGACAGCCGAGGACCAGCCCATTGACCCCGAGGAAGTCATCCCGAGCAAGACACCTATCTTAAGTAAAGGCGCAGCCTGAAAATGGTGAGTCCGGGTATTTAAACTGCCCGAGCATCAAGAGCCGAGGAGGGCGATTCTGAACCGCTTCAAGGTGACGTCATCCCGAGCGAAGAATAATTTTTATCCTCGTAGAAGGCTTGTCCGCGCCATATTAAATAAAGGCGGGCGAAGATTAGTGTCCGTTAGTCGCTTCTTTTCCTGAAAGGTGTCTTTTCGTAGGAAGACCCCTCTACTTGTACAAATAGGCAGATTCAATACTGTAAAAAGGGTTCCAACACCACCCAACATTTCAATAGAATGTCTATTTCACTTTTTCTGTACTTTACTTTTCTTTAATACTTTTCTCTTTTTATTTCTTTAGTTTTCACGATGCTCTAGTTTCTAGCATTCATTGGGATATTCATAATCCCACTTTCCATCTTGAAAGCACCGTTTAGAGGATTAAGCGTTACTCCAAAACGGCAGTAACAACAGTTGAATTATTTTCTATAGCGACATATAGATTTTCAACTTCATGGTTGACTAATCGTTTTGACAACACCGATATCGAGTTGCTTCATTTGCTTCCTTATTTGGCTTTGTTTACAAGTAAATAATTTATTGCATTTGACAAGAAACCTTTGATAAGGTTGGCTACATTTTACCCATAAAACTTACAGATGTTGTGGTTGAAATGTATGAATATTAACTTGGGAACTATATTAAATATGTCAGAAACGATCCCGACTTTTTCATGCAGTTAATATTAGTGGACTTGCTACGAAATTGGTTGAAAAGAATAAGAATAAAACTTATCCATTGGTGTATTTATTCATCAAATTATCTTTAATTTTACCTGTGGCAACTATGAGTAGAAATGGTATTTTATACCATGAATGTTAATTATTGTCGTTCTTTGAAAAAGAATTATTAGAAGAGATTAATGTAATACCCGAGAATTTTGCAACATAATATAAATAAATGAATAAAATAAATAAATAAAAAAAACAATAAATAAAACAATAACAATAAATAAATATAATAAATACATAAACATAATACATAGACAAGGAAATGAGAAATGGAATTTAATTTAAGAAGGAATTAAATTTCCAATACTCGTAAAGTCAAAGATAAAATTAATCGAATAAATTGTACAAGTATACCCGACACTAATGGACTCGAGAATTCGGGGCCAATATTAAATCTAGACTCGAGTAGGAATTTAGATAGGGAATAAGCCCGAAAATATCCCGGAAATCCGAATCCGAGAACATAGAGGGATAAAAGTCCGAAAGAGAGGAGGAAATGCCCGACGGATCGCACGACCCGCCCGGAACAAAGTCCAGGCGTGGGCCACGCGGTGGCCGCGCGGTGAATGGCCAAACGGCGCGCCAACCCCGCGCCACACGACAGATTCGCCGGTTGCGAGATTCACTCGCCCGAATCCGGATTTTCCGACTTCGGTTGTATTCCTTTCGGCTCAAGACTCACCAAGGCCGACCTTGGACGTCCCTAGGTCATGTCTACCTATAAATAACCCCTCTTGACAGCCCCGAACACTTTTCAAAACATCCATACTCTCTATACGTTCGAAAACCCTAATCCCGGAGTCATCGGAGGCACGAAACCAAGGTGAGGACTGCTTGGGACTGTTTTGGACGAAAATTGGGAGATCTCTAACGTCGTGGTAAGTTCTGATCCGTTCATTTCTTTAGAATCTTGATTCGAAAATGAATCCTAACTTAATCTCTTTCCTTTCGACACCCGAATCGGATCTAGAACGAAGAACCCAACGAACGGAGAAGATAAACGGTGGACTGTAAGCCACGCCTCCGAATTGACGATCCCGGACGCCCAACAATCTGTAAGTTAATACTTCCTATGGTTTTGGGTGATTAAAATACAACCAAACGTAGAGATCTAATTAAAGAACCCTAAAATTTGTCAACGAAGAAAACCTACGGCGCAGCGTTTTTGCACGATTTTTCCGAACCCCTAAATCTGTTCAAACGAGAAAACTTAAAACATGAAAAACATTCCTAAGACACTGATCAAGATCCTGTAAAAATTTCATAATTTTTCATTGAGTTCTGATATCTGAAACCGACCCCAAACTGAACTGCTCTAAATTTAGATCTTGAAATCTTGACCGAACTTTAGTCCGATCTTGTAGACGTTTTTGACATTAGATCTAAACCGATTTAGAGTTAGTGTTAAACATATGAATTGTAGATTTATAAGATTACAACATCCCTGTAAATTTTCAGAATTTTTTGTCAAGATTTGAACCTCCGAACCAGAGCCGATCCGATCTGCATTCTTACCGAATTCATGAAAGCTGACAGAAATTAGTTTTGAGTTTGACCCAAAGATTAACCACTGATCCGACGAGAACTAGGCTTTGCGTTCTAAAGGAAAGTTGTAGATAATTGTCTTAAGCATCTTCCTATAAAATTGTATCAAATTTGGAATTCCTATGCTATGGTAGATTTCGAAATTAAGAAACTGTTGCTGTGTAAATTCGGACAGATTAATATCCTAATGAAAATCCACGTTATTGCCTTATTTCCTTAACTCAGATCGATAAAGTTAAAACACGAAACTTGTTCGCCTCTGTGTTTTCGAGTCACTGGTAAAATTTCAGAATTTTTGGACTTAAAATGAAATTTTAATTAATTTTGGAGCAAACAGCGACTAGTGAGAAGTTATATCTTGAGAAACTTGTGAAATTTGCGAAACTTGTTCTTACCTTGCGGGTTCGATTCCCCAAGGGCGTCTGTGTTCCTGCGGGTTCGATTCGCCAGGATGTCCATGTCAAACCTTGCGGGTTCGATTCCCCAGGGTGTATGTTTTCCTGCGGGTTCGATTCCCCAGGATGTGTGTCGATTCCTGCGGGTTCAATTCCCCAGGATGAGTGTCAATTCCTGCTGGTTCGATTCCCCAGGACGTGTGTTGATTCCTATGGGTTCGATTCCCTAGGATGCGTTTAAATTCTTGCGGGTTCGATTCCCCAAGAACAAATTATACTAGATTATATTGGATAAAAGAGGAAGAATGAAATCCTGAAATACTTTAATATTTTCCTTATTTAAATTATGCCTTTAAATTATGTTTTGCGGTTATTTTATCATGTGTGTTGAATTATGATCTTGTAGAAATCCTTGTCTTTTAAATTATGCAATTAAATTATTATTAGATGAATAAAATTAAATCATGTCTTGTGTGCACATGTTTTCTTTAAATTTAATTAATGGCTTTGAAACCTCATAATCATGTATGTGTTAACTTACTCAACAAGTTTTTGCTGACCAAAACCATGTTTTTCCCTTTTTCTACAGAGTATGAAGAATATGCATCATCATATGCATGCATGGGATATTTGGGAAAACATTATATTCTTTTATTATTTTATTCGTAGTTATGATTAGCAAGAACGGGCCTGTTTAACCCGTGTTTTGGCCGTGTTGGCCCAATTTTAAATTCCGCTGCATTATACATATGTAATTAATACTTTCCGCTGCAACTTTGGTACATTATTTTTAAATTATATATAAATGGGCTATTTGAATGTTTTAAATTCTGAAAAACCATAGTCTTGCATCTCTTTAGCAAGCTCGGAGAAACAGTGTGTTGCTAGGAAGGTGTGGCGGTGACATCCCGACCTGAGTGACCAAAAACCGGGGTGTTACAAAGTGGTATCAGATCCCGGATATTTTTAAACTATTAGATTATTATTTTTAAACTACTATTATTTTTAAACCATTAGTATTTATATTTAAACCATTATTATATTAAAATTATTATTGTATAATTATAGAAGCCCAAATTATTTTCAGCCCAAATATTTTTGAGCCCAAGTGTTAGTTAATTTTGACCCAATATAGAGGTCCAAGAATGTTGACTATTATTCTTAAAGCATTAAATCCATGGGATAAATTTTTATTTTTAAAACCATAGAAATTAGAAATATATATATATATAGTGCATGAATAATTTTGGAGGGGGGGGGGGAGAATCATCATCTGCATGTGCATAACACATTTTTTTTCCCATACCTTAGAGAACCTAGAAGCGATATATTCTAACTTAGATCTCTTGCTACACCTAGATAACTTAGACGCTTAACATCAAATTAGGAACGCTAACTAGAGACTGATCTTGCCTTAGCTCTAGATCGCGTTCATCTAAGCGCACGCCTAAGCATAACAACTCTCGGCCTTAGCCATTCCTATCCTTTTACGAACTAGAGGATTTCCTTATGTGGACATAATAAGAATCATGTTTTATTAAAACACGATTTGTTCCAAAAACCTTGTTTGGTTTCCCAAACAACAAATCCGAAAATTCAAAATTTGAAATTTACGAAACGTCTTGTTCGAGCGATCTATCTAAACAAAGAGAAGCTAATCTATACACGTGAATAACAGAAAATGGCACCTAGGAAAAAACCGAGGAAGGAAAGTCCAAACGGCACTGATGCTAACCTCCCCAACATGGCCGACAACAATGGGACTCCTCAGAACCTAGGAGAACGAGCGTCACCTGTGCCTAACAGTATGGAAGGACGTTTAAAAACTGTGGAGGAAGTCCTTGTAGCATTAGGAAATGCGGAGGTGCATAGGGCACAAGCAGCAGTACCTCCGCCAGTGGCTCAAATCAACTATCTAGCGTTGGTGAATCCCTATCAACCACCACGCTACGATGGGCAAGAGGATCCCGCCAAACTAGAGGGGTGGATCCGTACATTTGATAAGCTCTTGGATGCTATCAAATGCCCTGATGAGGCAAAGCTACGAGTAGCAACCTACTACTTAGGAGGCGAAGCCGATGAGTGGTGGCAAAACCTCCAGAGGAATTTAGAGGAAGCTGAATAAGCTTATTCGTGGAATAAACTTAAGGAGGATCTAAGGGACCGATTCTACCCCATGAGCACCAAGGCGGCAATGTACGAAGAGTTTTTATCACTAAACAAGGGGGACAGACGGTGCAGGAGTATTACACCCGGTTCAAAGAATTGGTACGATTTGCTACGAGGATAGTACCAACCGACTCTGACAAGGCTCAGAAGTTTGAGATGGGTCTGAACCTTAGTATCCGGGAGATACTTGCAGTAGGACAATTCACGAACCTGCAAATGGTATATGTCCGCGCTGTAGCAATTGATCGAGTCCAGCAACTGAATCGTAAAGAAAATGGGGAGTCGAGCAAGGACTCGCAAGGATTTGAGAAAAAGAATCGGAGCAATGACGATGGACAAGATAGGTCCAATGAGCCAAAGAGGAACGAGAATAAAGATTCCAATAATGGAAGAAGTGGCATACGTCGTACAGACATACCTCGTTGCCCGCAGTGCCACCAAGCCCATCTGGTGCGCGAATGCCCAAGGCGTGGGACTTGTTATAGATGTGGTGGGGAAGACCACATGATTAGAGAATGTAATGTTCGTGAGGAGAGGATTGAGAATAGGCTAGATTTGGTAAACCCTCAACAAGGAGATAAAGGAAGAGCTGTAGGACGATGAAATGATGTTGACCAAGCAGATTTGCCAGCTCAGTGAGAAATGATGATATACAACGCTACCCAACCCTATTCCAAATCGACACCACCACAGTTATGGGGACATAACTACAATCTTAAGGAGGAGAGGATGTAATACGCGGTGTCACATCCGTATTTTACCATGCATTTCCGTACATTTTTGTAACCAAACAAATTCAAATTTGTTTTGAACTACGTTATGGCTTGATCCCTTCACAGGGTATGTGGGCAGCTTAGAAGTTTTAATTCTAAGTTCAGTCACACAATAATAAAACAAACAAAAGCATTCGTTCTTAACATGAGAAAAGCCGAAACACAACTTCGAGGACGAAGTTGATTCTTAAGGAGGGTAGACTGTAATACCCGAGAATTTTGCAACATAATATAAATAAATGAATAAAATAAATAAATAAAACAAACAATAAATAAAACAATAACAATAAATAAATATAATAAATACATAAACATAATACATAGATAAGGAAATGAAAAATGGAATTTAATTTAAGAAGGAATTAAATTTCCAATACTCGTAAAGCCGAAGATAAAATTAATCGAATAAATTGTACAAGTATACCTGACACTAATGGACTCAAGAATTCGGGGACAATATTAAATCTAGACCCGAGTAGGAATTTAGATAGGGAATAGGAAGCCCGAAAATATCCCGGAAATCCGAATCCGAGAACATAGAGGCATAGAAGTCCGAAAGAGAGGAGGAAATGCCCGACGGATCGCACGACCCGCCCGGACCGAAGTCCAGGCGTTGGCCGCGCGGTGGCCGCGCGGTGAATGGCCAAACGGCGCGCCAACCCCGCGCCACACGACAGATTCGCCAGTTGCGAGATTCACTCGCCCGAATCTGGATTTTCCGACTTCGGTTGTATTCCTTTCGGCTCAAGACTCACCAAGGCCGACCTTGGACGTCTCTAGGTCGTGTCTACCTATAAATAACCCCTCTTGACAGCCCCGAACACTTTTCAAAACATCCATACTCTCTATACGTTCGAAAACCCTAATCCCGGAGTCGTCGGAGGCACGAAACCAAGGCGAGGACTGCTTGGGACTGTTTTGGAGGAAAATTGGGAGATCTTTAACGTCGTGGTAAGTTCTGATCCGTTCGTTTCTTTAGAATCTTGATTCGAAAATGAATCCAAACTTAATCTCTTTCCTTTCTACGCCCGAATCGGATCTAGAACGTAGAACCCGACGAACGGAGAAGATAAACGGTGGACTGGAAGCCACGCCTCCGAATCGACGATCCCGGACGCCCAACAATCGGTAAGTTAATACTTACTATGGTTTTGGGTGATTAAAATACAACCAAACGTAGAGATCTAATTAAAAAACCCTAAAATCTATCAACGAAGAAAACCCACGGCGCAGCGTTTTTGCACGATTTTTCCGAACCCCTAAATCTGTTCAAACGAGAAAACTTAAAACACAAAAAACGTTCCTAAGACACTGATCTAGTCCCTGTAAAAATTTCATAATTTTTCATTGAGTTCTGATATCTAAAACAGACCCGAAACTGAACTGCTCTAAATTTAGTCTTGAAATCTTGACCGAACTTTAGTCCGATCTTGTAGACCTTTTTGACATTAGATCTAGACCGATTTAGAGTTAGTATTAAACATATTAATTGTAGATCTGTAAGATTATAATATGCCTGTAAATTTTTAGAATTTTTCGTCAAGATTTGGACCTCCGAACCAGAGCCGGTCCGATCTGCGTTCTTACCGAATTCATGGAAGCTGACAGAAATTAGTTTCGAGCTTGACCCAAAGATTAACCACTGATCCAACGAGAATTAGGCTTTGCGTTCTAAAGGAAAGTTGTAGATAATTATCTTAAGCATCTTCCTGTAAAATTGTATCAAATTTGGAGTTCGTTTGCTATGGTAGATTTTGAAATTAAGAAACTGTTGCTGTGTAAATTCGGACAAATTAATATCCTGATGAAAATCCACGTTTTTGCCTAATTTCCTTAACTCGGATCGAAAAAAAGTTAAAACACAAAACTTTTCCGACACTGTGTTTTCGAGTCACTGGTAAAATTTCAGAATTTTCGGACTTAAAATGAATTTTTAATTAATTTTGGAGCAAACAGCAACTAGTGAGAAGTTATATCTTGAGAAACTTGTGAAATTTGCGAAACTTGTTCTTACCTTGCGGGTTCGATTCCCGAAGGGCGTCTGTGTTCCTGTGGGTTCGATTCCCCAGGATGTTCGTGTCAAACCTTGCGGGTTTGATTCCCCAGGGTGTATATTTTTCTGCGGGTTCGATTCCCCAGGATTTGTGTCGATTCCTGCAGGTTCAATTCCCAAGGATGAGTGTCAATTCCTGCTGGTTCGATTCTCCAGGACGTGTGTTGATTCCTACGGGTTCGATTCCCCAGGATGCGTTTAAATTCTTGCGGGTTCGATTCCCCAAGAACAAATTATACTAGATTATATTGGATAATTGAGGAAGAATGAAATCCTGAAATACTTGAATATTTTCCTTATTTAAATTATGCCTTTAAATTATGTCTTGCGATTATTTTATCATGTGTGTTGAATTATGATCTTGTGGAAATCCTTGTCTTTTAAATTATGCAATTAAATTATTATTAGATGAATAAAATTAAATCATGTCTTGTGTGCACATGTTTTCTTTAAGTTTAATTAATGGCTTTGAAACCTCATAATCATGTATGCGTTAACTTACTCAGCAAGTTTTTGCTGACCAAAACCATGTTTTTCCCTTTTTCTACAGAGTATGAAGAATATGCATCATCATATGCATGCATGGGATATTTGGCAAAACATTATTTTCTTTTATTATTTTATTCGTAGTTATGATTAGCATGAACGGGCCTGTTTAACCCGTGTTTTGGCCGTGTTGGCCCAATTTTAAATTCTGCTGCATTATACATATGTAATTAATACTTTCCACTGCAACTTTGGTACATTATTTTTAAATTTTATATAAATGGGTTGTTTGAATGTTTTAAATTCTGAAAAACCATAGCCTTGCATCTCTTTAGCAAGCTCGGAGAAACCGTGTCTTGCTAGGGAGGTGTGGCGGTGACATCCCGACCTGGGTGACCAAAAACCGGGGTGTTACAAAGTGGTATCAGAGCCCGGATATTTTTAAACTATTAGATTATTATTTTTAAACTACTATTATTTTTAAACAATTAGTATTTATATTTAAACCATTATTATTTTAAAATTATTACTGTTATAATTATAGAAGCCCAAATTATTTTCAGCCCAAATATTTTTGAGCCCAAGTGTTAGTTAATTTTGACCCAATATAGAGGTCCAAGAATGTTGACTATTATTCTTAAAGCATTAAATCCATGGGATAAATTTTTATTTTTAAAACCTATGGAAATTAGAAATATATATATATAGTGCATGAATTATTTTGGGGGGGGAATCATCATCTGCATATGCATACCACATTTTTTTCCATACCTTAGAGAACCTAGAAGCGATATATTTTAACTTAGATCTCTTGCTACACCAAGATAACTGACGCTTAACATCAAATTAGGAACGCTAACTAGAGACTGATCTTGCCTTAGCTCTAGATCGCGTTCATCTAAGCGCACGCCTAAGCATAACAACTCTCGGCCTTAGCCATTCCTATCCTTGTACGAACTAGAGGATTTCCTTATGTGGAGATAATAAGAATCATGTTTTATTAAAACACGATTTGTTCTAAAAACCTTGTTTGGTTTCCCAAACAACAAATCCGAAAATTCAAAATTTGAAATTTACGAAACGTCTTGTTCGAGCGATCTATCTAAACAAAGAGAAGCTAATCTATACACGTGAATAACAGAAAATGGCACCTAGGAAAAAACCGAGGAAGGAAAGTCCAAACGGCACTGATGCTAACCTCCCCAACATGGCCGACAACAATGGGACTCCTCAGAACCTAGGAGAACGAGCGTCACCTGTGCCTAACAGTATGGAAGGACGTTTAAAAACTGTAGAGGAAGTCCTTGTAGCATTAGGAAATGCGGAGGTGCATAGGGCACAAGCAGCAGTACCTCCGCCAGTGGCTCAAATCAACTATCTAGCGTTGGTGAATCCCTATCAACCACCACGCTACGATGGGCAAGAGGATCCCGCCAAACTAGAGGGGTGGATCCGTACATTTGATAAGCTCTTGGATGCTATCAAATGCCCTGATGAGGCAAAGCTACGAGTAGCAACCTACTACTTAGGAGGCGAAGCTGATGAGTGGTGGTAAAACCTCCAGAGGAATTTAGAGGAAGCTGAATAAGCTTATTCGTGGAATAAACTTAAGGAGGATCTAAGGGACCGATTCTACCCCATGAGCACCAAGGCGGCAATTTACGAAGAGTTTTTATCACTAAACAAGGGGGACAGACGGTGCAGGAGTATTACACCCGGTTCAAAAAATTGGTACGATTTGCTACGAGGATAGTACCAACCGACTCTGACAAGGCTCAGAAGTTCGAGATGGGTCTGAACCTTAGTATCCGGGAGATACTTGCAGTAGGAAAATTCACGAACCTGCAAATGGTATATGACCGCGCTGTAGCAATTGATCGAGTCCAGCAACTGAAGCGTAAAGAAAATGGGGAGTCGAGCAAGGACTCGCAAGGATTTGAGAAAAAGAATCGGAGCAATGACGATGGACAAGATAGGTCCAATGAGCCAAAGAGGAACGAGAATAAAGATTCCAATAATGGGAGAAGTGGCATACGTCGTACAGACATACCTCGTTGCCCGCAGTGCCACCAAGCCCATCTGGTGCGCGAATACCCAAGGCGTGGGACTTGTTATAGATGTGGTGGGGAAGACCACATGATTAGAGAATGTAATGTTCGTGAGGAGAGGATTGAGAATAGGCTAGATTTGGTAAACCCTCAACAAGGAGATAAAGGAAGAGCTGTAGGACGATGAAATGATGTTGACCAAGCAGATTTGCCAGCTCAGTGAGAAATGATGATATACAACGCTACCCAACCCTATTCCAAATCGACACCACCACAGTTATGGGGACATAACTACAATCTTAAGGAGGAGTGGATGTAATACGCGGTGTCACATCCGTATTTTACCATGCATTTCCGTACATTTTTGTAACCAAACAAATTCAAATTTGTTTTGAACTACGTTATGGCTTGATCCCTTCACAGGGTACGTGGGCAGCTTAGAAGTTTTAATTCTAAGTTCAGTCACACAATAATAAAACAAACAAAAGCATTCGTTCTTAACATGAGAAAAGCCGAAACACAACTTCGAGGACGAAGTTGATTCTTAAGGAGGGTAGACTGTAATACCCGAGAATTTTGCAACAAAATATAAATAAATGAATAAAATAAATAAATAAAACAAACAATAAATAAAACAATAACAATAAATAAACATTTAATAAATACATAAACATAATACATAGATAAGGAAATGAGAAATGGAATTTAATTTAAGAAGGAATTAAATTTCCAATACTCGTAAAGCCGAAGATAAAATTAATCGAATAAATTGTACAAGTATACCCGACACTAATGGACTCGAGAATTCGGGGCCAATATTAAATCTAGACCCGAGTAGGAATTTAGATAGGGAATAGGAAGCCCGAAAATATCCCGGAAATCCGAATCCGAGAACATAGAGGGATAGAAGTCCGAAAGAGAGGAGGAAATGCCCGACGGATCGCACGACCCGCCCGGACCGAAGTCCAGGCGTGGGCCGCGCGGTGAATGGCCAAACGGCGCGCCAACCCTGCGCCACACGACAGATTCGCCGGTTGCGAGATTCACTCGCCCGAATCCGGATTTTCCGACTTCGGCTGTATTCCTTTCGGCTCAAGACTCACCAAGGTCGACCTTGGATGTCTCTAGGTCGTGTCTACCTATAAATATCCCCTCTTGACAGCTCCGAACACTTTTCAAAACATCCATACTCTCTATACGTTCGAAAACCCTAATCCCGGAGTCGTCGGAGGCACGAAACCAAGACGAGGACTGCTTGGGACTGTTTTGGGCGAAAATTGGGAGATTTCTAATGTCGTGGTAAGTTCTGATCCGTTCGTTTCTTTAGAATCTTGATTTGAAAATGAATCCTAACTTAATCTCTTTCCTTTCTACGCCCGAATCGGATCTAAAACGAAGAACCCGACGAACGGAGAAGATAAACGGTGGACTGGAAGCCACGCCTCCGAATCGACGATCCCAGATGCCCAACAATCTGTAAGTTATACTTACTATGGTTTTGGGTGATTAAAATACAACAAACGTAGAGATCTAATTAAAGAACCCTAAAATCTGTCAACGAAGAAAACCCACGGCGCAGCGTTTTTGCACGATTTTTCCGAACCCCTAAATCTGTTCAAACAAGAAAACTTAAAACACAAAAAACGTTTCTGAGACAATGTTCTAGTTCCTGTAAAAATTTCATAATTTTTCATTGAGTTCTGATATCTGAAACCGACCCCAAACTGAACTGCTCTAAATTTAGATCTTGAAATCTTGACCGAACTTTAGTCCGATTTTGTAGACGTTTTTGACATTAGATCTAAACCGATTTAGAGTTAGTGTTAAACATATGAATTGTAGATCTATAAGATTACAACATCCCTGTAAATTCAGAATTTTTCGTCAAGATTTGGACCTCCGAACCAGAGCCGATCCGATCTGCGTTCTTACCGAATTTATGAAAGCTGACAGAAATTAGTTTCGAGCTTGACCCAAAGATTAACCACTGATCCGACGAGAATTAGGCTTTGCGTTCTAAAGGAAAGTTGTAGATAATTGTCTTAAGCATCTTCCTGTAAAATTGTATCAAATTTGGAGTTCGTTTGCTATGGTAGATTTCGAAATTAAGAAACTGTTGCTGTGTAAATTCGGACAGATTAATATCCTGATGAAAATCCACGTTTTTGCCTAATTTCCTTAACTCGGATCGGAAAAGTTAAAACACAAAACTTGTTCGCCTCTGTGTTTTCGAGTCACTGGTAAAATTTCAGAGTTTTTGGACTTAAAATGAATTTTTAATTAATTTTGGAGCAAACAGCGACTAGTGAGAAGTTATATCTTGAGAAACTTGTGAAATTTGCGAAACTTGTTCTTACCTTGAGGGTTCGATTCCCGAAGGGCGTCTGTGTTCCTGCGGGTTCGATTCCCCAGGATGTTCGTATCAAACTTGCGGGTTTGATTCCCCAGGGTGTATGTTTTCATGCTGGTTCGATTCCCCAGGATGCGTGTCGATTTCTGCGGGTTCAATTCCCCAGGATGAGTGTCAATTCCTGCTGGTTCGATTCCCCGGGATGTGTGTTGATTCCTACTGGTTCGATTCCCTAGGATGCGTTTAAATTCTTGCGGGGTCGATTCCCCAAGAACAAATTATACTAGATTATATTGGATAAAAGAGGAAGAATGAAATCCTGAAATACTTGAATATTTTCCTTATTTAAATTATGCCTTTAAATTATGTCTTGCGATTATTTTATCATGTGTGTTGAATTATGATCTTGTGGAAATCCTTGTCTTTTAAATTATGCAATTAAATTATTATTAGATGAATAAAATTAAATCATGTCTTGTGTGCACATGTTTTCTTTATATTTAATTAATGGCTTTGAAACCTCATAATCATGTATGTGTTAACTTACTCAGCAAGTTTTTGATGTCCAAAACCATGTTTTTCCCTTTTTCTACAGAGTATGAAGAATATGCATCATCATATGCATGCATGGGATATTTGGGAAAACATTATTTTCTTTTATTATTTTATTCGTAGTTATGATTAGCATGAACGGGCCTGTTTAACCCGTGTTTTTGCCGTGTTGGCCCAATTTTAAATTCCGCTGCATTATACATATGTAATTAATACTTTCCGTTGCAACTTTGGTACATTATTTTTAAATTATATATAAATGGTTTTTTTGAATGTTTTAAATTCTGAAAAACCATAGCCTTGCATCTCTTTAGCAAGCTCGGAGAAACCGTGTCTTGCTAGGGAGGTGTGGCGGTGACATCCCGACATGGGTGACCAAATACTGGGGTATTACAATTAATTTTGATAAAGTATGCTTAAAAAAAATGCCAGTACATCGAAGAGTATTGTAAGTACATTTAACATTGAAGTTCTTATAGGATAACTTTAAAGAAAAAAATGAACATTATCCATATGAGTAGTTTGCTTCATTCCTTTTAAGTTATTCTCAATTTATTAAAAATTAAATTTTTACACAACCTGGATGAAATTGTTCTGCCACTGTATATAGTATTGTAATGTTGGAATACTTTATACAGTGACCTGAACATGAATATGCAGTATAGTGCACTTCTTTCGCAGTTAATATCTCAAAGTATTCACAGATAACTATTATACTACCTCCGTTCCTTTATAATTGCAACATTTAGGATTTCGACACTGTTCATTGAGTAACTTTGATTCGACTTTTTAACAGAATTATATAAGATAAAATATACTCAAGTAGGATCTTGTTGGATTCGCCTAATCGTATAGATTTAGAGTATCAAATTTTTATAATTTTTATTTATATGCAATTTAAGTTATTAAGGATTAGAAATTTGTATTGGATTGCATGAAATGTGGGTCCGTAGCATTTAAAAAAGAACGGGGGAAGTATAAAATATTTACGATGTAGCTACTGTGCAGCCAAGTGCACTTGCAAGCATTATGCGAGTAATTAATTTTGTCATGGCAAAATTGTATGGGTATGTACTAGGTGTATATGTATTATTCAGTCATGGCTTGAGGTGATTATGTGATTTTCCCGCCATGTTGTGTGATGTCAAGGAATGTTTATGTGATGGTTTACTAATATTTATATTTGATGGTTTTTTCGTATTGATAATGATTATGAGATTGATTTGATGTGTTGTAGAGGGTGTTATCATATAAATAAAGGGATTCACTGATGACGCAATGTATTAAATTATATTTTGTGTTTCGATAAAATACATGTTCTGTTTGGAAATTTCATTCTCGTGGATATATACATATATATTGCGCTTTTGGTTTTGAATATTTTATAGGTTGATTGCACTATTATATGATGCATTGGCGAGATTGCGTACGGGTTGAGAATTCATGTTGGCGGTTATATATTATTTGCTTTTGGTTGTTGCAATTATGTAATGCGTGATGGGTGATATGTGATGTCTACGACCACTTTTGTGATGGGTATTGATATTCCATTGTGTAAAAGTTTATTTGGATTCATTTGACATCACAAAAAATTAGTCTCACAACACACCTGCAGATAGAGACTCTTGGCAAGTCCGCAACCCATCTCTACTGAAATACTTTTTTAAAACTATGCTATTAGACGAATATAATTAGACCAAATTGGATATTTTTTTAAAAGAAAAAACCTATATATACCAGGGACGCGGCATTACTCCATGCTTTAGAATTAGTTTGGGAGCAACGTTTGGAATGCCAAAAGCACATTTCAAACTCCCAAACTGTCCCTACTGTTTATATCCCAAAAAGTAGGAATTTCCAATTGTTCAAAATCATGAAACGCTCCACCGCTACCAATTCCGGAGTTTAGATTTTAATCATAGTCGTTGGAATATTAAATTTCTTTTGTATCCTAAAATCCCAACAAAATCTGGTGAGGAGATTTGTAATGGATGGTCTTCGAAGAAGACCCAAAGCTTGAAGAGATTCGGAACTATATTGTACTGCCCTCGTCTTCCAACGGACGTGTCACGCTGTATTAGCTAACCTAAGCTTGTAGCCAATTAATTTAGTCTTACCAAGACTAGACAGGTAAGACACAATCAAATAATGCATAGTGTTCTAAATTCTCGATTAAGTAATTTTGAATACAACTATCAACGTTTCACTAATATAAAATCCACTATAGACCGTAAATACTAAAGACCAAATACTGCACCCTCTCATCTTCAATCCAGAGTGCCTACTCCTATGAATCATCAGTCAAAAAAATAATCACACACACGGGCCATATACTAGGTGTGAGCCCTGGAAGAAGGGTCTAAACAGTTACGAGGTGGTAATTTTAATTAGAAAAGTTGTTAAGGAAAAATGGTGTAAGAATAGGTCATTAGAAATTTTTAGCTGTTAGATAGGGAAATCCAAAAACTCTAGGAATACTCATATTCTAGAGAAAATTCTAGAACCATGGGCATTTACGAATCTCAACTCGGATGAGAAATGAGGAAATTATGAAGGAAGATTCAATAGTCAAAATTTTATACTCCCTCCGTCCCACTTGAATTGGCTCAAAATTTTTGGGCACGGTATTTTATGTGGAAATAATTAGTATATGATGTAGGCGTAGGTTAGTGTTTAAAGGAATAGTAAATTAGGAATTGATGTGATGTGATTGTAATGAGTTTGATTTTTATTAATTTATTTATGTATGATGTGATGGTTGTGAGTTTGAATTTATTAATGGTAGTTGATTTGAAATTATAATATATTTATTTATTAATATGATGTGATGTAACACCCCGGTTTTTTGTCACCCGGGTCGGGATGTCACCGCCACACCTCCCTAGTAAGACACGGTTTATCCGGCTTACTAAAGAGATGCAAGGCTAGGTATTTCAGTAATTAAAAGCTTTGAAAACATTTGCAAACAGACCATACAATATAATCTCGAAAATAATAATATCATAGCGCAGCGGAAAAAGTATTTAAGTATAATAGTGCAGCGGAAATGTAAATACGACCAACATGGTCAAAACACGGGTTGAACAGGTCCGTTTATTCTAACGTCTAATGCAAGAATTTAAATAATAAAGTTTGCAAAAATATGGTTCCCCCATGCATGAACGTGCTCATGATTATTCCACATACTCTGTAAGGAAAAAGGGAAATAGAATGGTTTGGTCAGCACAACTTGCTGAGTAAGTTAACACATGCATGATCGTAGGGTTTAAAAGCCATTAATTTAATATTTACATAAAAGCATGATAATATTCATAAATAATTTAAATGAAACCATAAATAATTTAAATAAAGCATTTAATAATTTAAAGAACAACAATTAAAAATATTTAACTATCCTCATTACTCCCAAGATAATATTTCAAGTATTTCACGATTGCTTCGCAATCTCGTCAATTTAGCCGGAAACCGGCGGCCGCAGCCGTATCTGCCATACCCAGTACCACTCCGGAGCCTCGAGAAACCCATAAGGATATTCACGAGAGTGTAGGCCATATATCTCATGCCGTTTTGGCAACATATCTCAAATATTTCGCGAGGGGTCACCATCGTCCATAAAGGCACGAAGTGAATCGTTAGGAGGGCACCCTGCAGAGCACGCACCCCCTAATTTTAACGATCAAGTTTGTAAGGGGATTTCCTAATTTCCAGATTTCATATAATTATTTCAAAGAGTCTTCTACTCGTTTAAACCTTAAAGGCTAGTTTCACCGTTTCAACAATATTTCAAGATTTGACTCGGTCAACCACAGTTTACTCTAAAATTCAGTAAAAATCGAATTTAATTCCAAATATTCTGAAATTTTATCACTGACTCAGAAACGTCGAGATGAACAACTTTCATGTCTTAACTTTTTCAATCCGAGATACCGAAATAGGTCAAATACATCAATTTTCGCCTTAACATGAATCTGTCCGAGTTTCGTATACAGCAGTTCAAGATTATCAATATCTAACATAGCAAATCAACTCCAAATTTAATGAAATTTTACAGAGACCTTCTTAAGACATTTATCTACAACTTTCATGTTCGGCCAAAGATATAAATCGGTCTAGAACTAATGTCAAAAATGTGATCAAGATCGGACCTAAGTTCTGTCAAGAATTTCAAGATCCAATTTCAAGCAGTTCGGTTTCGGTTGGTTTTCACATATCAAATCGTCTCTAAAACTTCTGAAAATTTTACAGTGGATAGATCTAAGCCTTAGGAACGTTTTTTGTATTTTAAGTTTTTCCGTTTGAAGTCGTTTTAAGGTTCGGAAAAATTCATCAAAACTGTTGCGCCGTGAAAAATCATACGTTGACAGATTTTTGAAAGATTCGATAAAGCTTTTAGGTTTGAATGTTTTAGTTACTCCCAAAACCATGTAAGTATTAACTTACAGATTTGTAGATATCCGGGATCGTCTATTTCGCAGGCGTGACTTCCTGTCCTCCGTCTATCCTCTCCGTTCGTCGGGCTCTACGTTCTAGATCCGATTCGGGGCGTAGAAAGAAAAATAAGAAGGTTAGGATTCGTTTTCGAATCAAAACGTAAGAGACGAATGGATCGGAACTTACCACGACGTTTAGGAGACTCTGATTTCGTCCAAATCAGTCCCTCGTTTGGGTTCGTGCCTCCGACGACTCCGGAATTAGGGTTTTCGACGTATAGAGAGTTGTAGGGTTTCGGAAAAGTATTCAGAGCTTTTAAGAGGGCTTATTTATACTTAAACAAGACCTAGGGACGCCCAAGGTCTGCCCCTAGGAGTCTTGAGCCGAATGGTGTTCAACCGAAGTCGAAAAATCCGGATTCGGGCGAGAAAATCTCGCACGGGCGAATCTGTCCAACGGCGCGGTCGTGGTGCGGCGATTCCCCTTTGACCGCGCGGCCACCGCGCAGCACTCGCATGGACTTCGGTCCGGGCGGGTCGTGCGATCCGTCGTGTCTTTCCGCCTCTCTTTCGGATTTCTATCCCCCTATGCTCCCGGATTCCGATTTCCGGGGTATTTCCGGGTTTCTACTTTCTCTCTAAATTTTAACTCTGGTCTAATTGCATGTTTGGACTCGAATTCTCGAGTTCATTGGTGCCGGGTTTCGGTGTACAATTTACTTATCTTTAATCAATATTTTTTATTTAATTACATTCCTTTAATTCCTTTTTAAGTTAAATCTCATTTCTCATTTTCTTATCTTTATTTATTTATTTATTTGCTGGATTTATTTATTTATGGTATTTATTGTATTTATTGTTTATTTATTTAATTATTGTTTTATTTTGTGTTGAAAAATTCTCGGGTATTACAGTCTACCCTCCTTAAGAATCAACTTCGTCCTCGAAGTTGTGTTTCGGCTTTTCTCGTGCTAAGGTCTTTTGTTTGTTTTATTATGTTGTGACTGAACTTAGAATTAAAACTTCTAAGCTGCCTACGTACCCTGTGAAGGGATCAAGCCATAACGTAGTTCAAAAGTTTACAAAAATGCACGAAAAATAGGTGGTACTTCCCAAGTTCCCTGTGTCGGTATCGGTTTGGAACAATGTCGGGTAGCGTTCTCTCATGCCGGATTCTACTTCCCAAGTTGCCATCTCACTTTCGTGGTTCGACCAAAGAACCTTGATCATTTTGACGGTTTTGTTCCTCGTTACTCGTTCCTTAGTGTCGAGAATACGCGCTGGGACTTCTTCATAAGTCAAATCTTCATCGAGCTCAACTATCTCCGGTTGAAGTACATGTGTCGGGTCCGGCACATACTTCTTTAGTTGTGAGACATGGAAGACATTATGAACTCGATCTAATTGTGGCGGTAAAGCCAGTCGGTAGGCTAAATTTCCGACTCGTTCTAGAATCTCGTAAGGTCTTATGTATCGAGGACTCAACTTTCCTCGCTTGCCAAAGCGCATCGCCCCCTTCATGGGTGATATCTTTAGCATGACCCTATCTCCCACTTGAAATTCTAGGTCTCGTCGTCTTACGTCAGCGTAACTCTTTTGACGGTCTTGAGCGGCTTTCATTTTTCCTTGAATCACTTTGATTTGTTGAGCCATGTCTTCGATAAGTTGTGGTCCCACTACCACCGACTTATCGTTTTCTTCCCAGCTCAACGGGCTTCGGCACTTTCGTCCATACAACGCCTCGAAAGGTGCCATGCCAATGCTAGCATGGTAGCTATTATTATAAGAGAATTCAATTAAGGGTAAATGGGATTCCCAATTTCCCTTAAATTCCAACACGCATGCTCTCAGCATGTCTTCTAGTGTTTGGATTGTTCTCTCGGTTTGACCATCCGTCATTGGGTGGAATGCGGTGCTCATTTTGATTTGAGTACCGAGAGCTTTTTGTAACTCCGTCCAAAAGTGAGAGACAAATCTACTGTCTCTATCGGAAATGATGTCATGTGGTACTCCATGTCGTCGTACCACATTATCAATGTAGGCTCGGGCCAATTGGTCCATAGTCCACGTGTCCTTCATCGGGATAAATATGGCTGTCTTCGTTAGCCTATCCACAATCACCCAAATCTTGTTCATGCCTTTAGGTGATCGGGGTAATCCCGAGACAAAATCCATTGAGATGCTATCCCACTTCCAACTTGGAATCTCTAGTGGTTGCATCAATCCTAAGGGTTTATGTCGCACTGCCTTAACTTTTTGGCAGGTGAGACATTTCGCCACGAAGTCTGCCACTTCCTTCTTCATTCCCGGCCACCAATAGATCTTCTTCAGATCTTTGTAAAGTTTGTCGCCTCCGGGATGCACTAAATATGGCGTGTTGTGCCCTTCCTCCATCAACCTTCGCTTCAGCTCGGCACATTTAAGGGGCACGCACCATCTCCCTTTGAATCGAATGCTTCAATCCTCATGGACAGCAAATCCTATTGCCTTTCCTTCGGCAATATACCCCCTTATCTTCTCGAGTTTCGCATCGCCCGGTTGGGCGAGCTTAATCTCGTCCAATATTGGAGTTTCTACGACCATGGCGTTGATCGTTTCACTCACTGTGCCAGGATGCACAAGTTCTAACTCCAATCTTGCTAACTCCATGTACAATGCCGGCGGAATTACCAACGAGTTCGTCGCGTGTTGGGTTTTCCGACTTAGGGCATCGGCTACCACATTCGCCTTCCCCTCGTGGTAGGCTATCTCTAAATCGTAGTCCTTAATAAGTTCCAACCACCTTCGCTGTCTCAAATTCAACTCCTTCTGAGTGAATATATATTTCAAGCTCTTGTGGTCGGTGAACATTCGACACTTCTGCCCATAAAGATAATGTCTCCATATCTTTAGAGCGAAAACGACCGCTGCCAACTCCAGGTCATGTGTCGGATAATTCTCCTCGTGAGGTTTCAGTTGGCGTGATGCATACGCTACGACTCTCGAGTCTTGCATCAAGACACAACCTAAACCTTCCTTCGAAGCATCGCTGTAAACTTCGAAGTCACCATTCTCTGATGGTAGTGTTAATACGGGTGTGGTTGTGAGTCGTTTCTTCAGCTCTTGAAACGCTGTCTCACAAGCCTCTGTCCACACGTATTTTACTCCCTTCTTAAGTAGCTGGGTCAAAGGTCGTGCGATTTTCGAAAAATCCTTCACGAACCGTCTATAGTACCCGGCTAAGCCAAGGAAACTCCTTATCTCAGTTTGGCTCTTGAGAGTTGCCCACTCAGTTACGGCAGAGACTTTTGCCGGATCCAATGAAACTCCATCAGCGGATATTATATGTCCAAGAAATGCTACCTCCTTCAACCAAAAATCGCATTTGGACAGTTTGTCATATAGCTGATTCTTTCGCAAGGTCCCTAACACTTGGTGCAAGTGCTGGGCATGCTCCTCCTCGTTTTTCGAGTAGATCAGGATGTCATCAATGAACACCACTACGCACTGATCTAACAGCTCTCAAAATACATTGTTCATGAGGTTCATGAACATTGCCGGAGCATTTGTTAACCCAAAGGATAACACTGTGAACTCGTAGTGACCATATCGAGTTCGAAACGCCGTCTTCGGAATGTCTTTCTCGGAAATTCTCAGCTGGGGATACCCAGATCGTAAGGCCATCTTCGAGAATACTGAAGCTCCCTTCAGTTGATCAAATAGATCCTCAATTCTCGGCAAAGGGCATTTATTCTAGATAGTCACTTGGTTTAATCCTCGGTAATCTATGCAAAGACGTAGTCCTCCGTCTTTCTTCTTAACAAATAAAACCGGTGCTCCCCAGAGGGAAGTACTCGGCCTTATGTATCCTTTTCCTAACAGCTCCTCGAGTTGGTCTTTTAACTCCTTCATTTCCAGTGGTGCCATCCGGTACGGAGCTTTTGAGACAGGCTCTGTGCCCGGAATGAGATCTATAGTGAACTCAAGATTTCTCTCAGGTGGCATTCCCGGGATGTCTTCAGGAAACACATCTGGGTACTCTCTTACCACTGGTATGCTATCAACCTTGTTCTCTTCCGCCTCAAGGTTGTGCACATAGCACGCATATAGTTCATACCCCTTACGCATCAAGTTACTTAGTTTAAGTGCACTAACGATTTTGTTACTCTTCTTAGGGGGCTGAGAGTAAAAAATAACTCTCTTTCCCCTACTTTTTGATAAGGTGATCTTTTGTTTTTGGCATTCGATCACCGCTTTATACTGGGATAACCAATCCATCTCCAGTATGATGTCAAAGTCTCTTAAGTTAAATTCTACTAAGTTCGCGAAGAATTCTACGTTCTTTATCACTATAGGAATTCTGTTATATCGTTTAGAGCAAGATACTACTTCTCCAGAAGGCAATTGAATTCCTAAGCTAATTCTCTCGCACTTAGGTAGATCTAACTCAGGCACTATCCTTGATGCTATGATCGAACAACTAGCTCCAGAATCAAAGAGAACTCTAAGGGGTGTATTGAAAACGTGAAATGTACCTGCCATCACTTCTCCTTGCGCTGGCATGTCCGCTTGGTTAACCACATTGAGCCTCCCTACAGGGCGCCCTTGATTACCCTGCTGATTCGCATTCTGCTGCTGGTTTTGCTGTTGGTTTTGATTCTGCGGTGGCGGAGGTCGTTGGTTCTGGTTCTGATTCGGCGGCCTAAATTGGTTTTGAGGGGGTCTATACCCCTGGTTATTTCCGTTCCGCCCATTTTGGTTCTGAGGTTGTTCCTGCCCCGTGACCAAGTCTTCCCTTTTCGTTATGTTTTCGAGCCTAGTTCGGCACTCCCGACGCATGTGACCCATTCGACCACATCGGAAGCAGGCGCCCTGTTGAGGGCATCCCCTCGTCAGATGGGGTCGTCCACACCTTGGGCAGGGTGGTACGGGTTCTTCTTGGTTAAACCTTCTCCCATTATTTGGTTGTTGAGGCCTATTTGACCCTCTCCGCTGTTCGTTCCTTCCAGTGTTGTTCTCGCTTCTTGAGTCCCGGTTTCTCTTGTCTTGGGGACACCCTGCTGGACTCCCCACTCACCCTTCTCTTCAGTTGCTGCACACGTGCTACTGCCACAGCGCGGTCATACACAGCTTGCAAGTCGGGGTAGTGTACCCCCGCGATCACCTCGCGAACAGACAGGTTCAGTCCCATCTCGAACTTTTGAGCCTTCTCTGCATCCGTGGGTACGAGTCTTGGTGCGAACCTCACCAGCTCCTTGAATCGTGTGTAGTACTCTTGTACGGTTTGGCATCCTTGCTTCAGTGACAGGAATTCTTCGTACATAGCGACCTTAGTACTCAAGGGATAGAATCGATCCCTGAGTAGTTCCATCATTTCCGTCCAAGAGTAGGGCTCGTCATCTTCAGTCAGCTTGGCTTGAGTTGCCTGCCACCAGTCGTCCGCTTCGCCTCCCAAGTAGTACGAAGCGACATGCACCCTCTCTCCTTCCGGACCTTTGACTGCTCCCAGCAGCTTGTCGAAGGTTCGGATCCATTCTTCCAGTTTGGCTGGATCGTCCTCACCAGCATAGTGGGGTGGCTGGTAGGGATTCACCATAGCCAGATAGTTAGGGCGAGCTTGGGGCGGAGGTACCGCCGCAGCTTGGCCCTGGTTGACTTGCGCGTTCCCTAGCGCAATCAAAACCTCCTCTATCGTCCGAAGACGATCGCCCACATTGTTCGGTGCGGGGGCGTCCTGCGCACCTTGGGGTTGTTCTTCTACAGGTTGGGCCGGTTCCGTGACATTTGGAGGTATTTCAGTAGGTGTTTCAGTGGTGGTTTGGGGAGCGGCTTGAGTTCTTCCTCTTCCTCTTCCTCTGGGTGCCATTCTGGTACAAATAGGGTGGATTAGGACTTGTGAATTTAACATATAGTCTAAGCAATTTCTATAAATGTATATGTGTTTTGTAATTTAGCACGTGGTGCTCGATCGAACTAAGAAGCGCCGTACGCTTCGGGGTTTTATTTCGTTTTTTTTTCTTTTTTTTTGTCGTACGGACAGGTCTGTCCGGGGTTTTTTATTTTTTTTCCGATTTATTATAAATAAATCGGGCATTTTATTTCTTCGAAAGAAATTTTAGTACAAAAGTAGAAATATTTTCCTAGCAAAATAGTATCTACTAAAAATAGAATCTCTAGCGTCTCAAGACGTCCTCCGGTGGGGTAGCGGGATCCTCCTCCGGGTCTTCCTCCTCCGAACTTGGCGGCAGTAGATCGTCAAAGATAGTGTTCAAGTCTTGCCCATGGGCATCGATGTATTCCTTCAGTATTAGGTTTTGTGTAGTGAGTGTTTGGACTTGGCGTTCGAGTTGGTTTATGCGGTGGTGATCCACCTCTCTCAAGTTGCCCATGTGGTGCAAATTGGCCTCCAATTGAGCCATACGGTATTTCATTTGTTCTATGGTTTGTTGGGAATCAAGGTGAACGTTCATCATTTTGATCATCAACTGCATCATATCTTGACTAGCCATCTAGCGCAAGCAAGAGATCTAAGTTAATATTCGCCAAGATTCTAAGTTAAACTTCGCCAAGATTCTAAGTTGAAATTCGCCAAGATTCTAAGTTAAACTTCGCCAAGATTCTAAGTTGAAATTCACCAAGATTCTAAGTTGAAATTCGCCAAGATTCTAAGTTCATAAAAGAGATGCAATATGCAAATGCAAATGATGATTCCCCCCCAAAAGTAATTTAATGCTCTATATATATATTTTTCCATGGGTTTTAAAATAAATTTTTTTTTCCATGGAAATAATACTTTAAAATTTAAAATAATAGTCAAAATATTAATAGTAGTTTAAAAATAATAATGGTTTAAAAATAATAGTTTAAAAATAGCCGGGCTCTGATACCAACTTGTAACACCCCAGTTTTTGGTCACCCGGGTCGGGATGTCACCGCCACACCTCCCTAGTAAGACACGGTTTTTCCGGCTTACTAAGGAGATGCAAGGCTAGGTATTTCAGTATTTAAAAGCTTTGAAAACATTTGCAAACAGCCCATACAATATAATCTCGAAAATAATAATATCATAGCGCAGCGGAAAAAATATTTAAGTATAATAGTGCAGCGGAAATGTAAATACGACCAACATGGTCAAAACACGGGTTGAAAAGGCCCGTTTATTCTAACGTCTAATGCAAGAATTTAAATAATAAAGTTTGCAAAAATATGGTTCCCACATGCATGAACGTGCTCATGATCATTCCACATACTCTGTAAGGAAAAAGGGAAATAGAATGGTTTGGTCAGCACAACTTGCTGAGTAAGTTAACACATGCATGATCGTAGGGTTTAAAAGCCATTAATTTAATATTTACATAAAAGCATGATAATATTCATAAATAATTTAAATGAAGCCTTAAATAATTTAAATAAAGCATTTAATAATTTAAAGAACAACAATTAAAAATATTTAACTATCCCCATTACTCCCAAGTGAATATTTCAAGTATTTCACGATTGCTTCGCAATCTCGTCAATTTAGCCGGAAACCGGCGGCCGCAGCCGTATCTGCCTACCCAGTACCACTCCGGAGCCTCGAGAAACCCATAAGGATATTCACGAGAGTGTAGGCCATATATCTCATGCCGTTTTGGCAACATATCTCAAATATTTCGCGCGGGGTCACCATCGTCCATATAGGCACGAAGTGAATCGTTAGGAGGGCACCCTGCAGAGCACTCACCCCCTAATTTTAACGATCAAGTTTGTAAGGGGATTTCCTAATTTCCAGATTTCATATAATTGTTTCAAAGAGTCTTCTACTCGTTTAAACCTTAAAGGCTAGTTTCACCGTTTCAACAATATTTCAAGATTTGACTCGGGCAACCACGGTTTACTCTAAAATTCAGTAAAAATCGAATTTAATTCCCAAAATTCTGAAATTTTACCACTGACTCAGAAACATCGAGATGAACAACTTTCATGTTTTAACGTTTTCAATCCAAGATACCGAAATAGGTCAAATACATCAATTTTCGCCATAACATGAATCTATTCGAGTTTCGTATACAGCAGTTCAAGATTATCAAGATCTAACATAGCAAATCAACTCCAAATTTAATGAAATTTTACAGAGACCTTCTTAAGACATTTATCTACAACTTTCATGTTCGGCCAAAGATCTAAATCGGTCTACAACTAATGTCAAAAACGTGATAAAGATCGGACCTAAGTTCTGTCAAGAATTTCAAGATCCAATTTCAAGTAGTTCGGTTTTGGTTAGTTTTCACATATCAAATCATCTCTAAAAATTCTGAAAATTTTACATTGGATAGATCTAAGCCTTAGGAACGTTTTTCGTTTTAAGTTTTTCTGTTTGAAGTCGTTTTAAGGTTCGGAAAAATTCGTCAAAACTGTTGCGCCGCGAAAAATCATACGTTGACAGATTTTTGAAAGATTCGATAAAGCTTTTAGGTTTGAATGTTTTAGTTACTCCCAAAACCATGTAAATATTAACTTACAGAATTGTAGATATCCGGGATCGTCTATTTCGAAGGCGTGGCTTCCCGTCCTCTGTCTATCCTCTCCGTTCGTCGGGCTCTACGTTCTAGATCCGATTCGGGGCGTAGAAAGAAAAATAAGAAGGTTAGGATTCGTTTTCGAATCAAAACGTAAGAGACAAATGGATCGGAACTTACCACGACGTTTAGGAGACTCTGATTTCGTCCAAATCAGTCCCTCGTTTGGGTTCGTGCCTCCGACGACTCCGGAATTAGGGTTTTCGACGTATAGAGAGTTGTAGGGTTTCGGAAAAGTATTCGGAGCTTTTAAGAGGGCTTATTTATAGTTAAACAAGACCTAGGGACGCCCAAGGTCTGCCCTTAGGAGTCTTGAGCCGAATGGTGTTCAACCGAAGTCGAAAAATCCGGATTCGGGCGAGAAAATCTCGCACAGGCGAATTTGTCCAACGGCGCGGTCGTGGCGCGGCGATTCCCCTTTGACCGCGCGGCACTCGCCTGGACTTCGGTCCGGGCGGGTCGTGCGATCCGTCGTGCCTTTCTGCCTCTCTTTCGGATTTCTATCCCCCTATGCTCCCGGATTCCGATTTCCGGGGTATCTCCGGGTTTCTATTTTCTCTCTAAATTTTTACTCGGGTCTAATTGCATGTTTGGACTCGAATTCTCGAGTTCATTGGTGTCGGGTTTCGGTGTACAATTTACTTATCTTTAATCAATTCTTTTTATTTAATTACATTCCTTTAATTCATTTTTAAGTTAAATCTCATTTCTCATTTCCTTATCTTTATTTATTTATTTATTTGCTGGATTTATTTATTTATGGTATTTATTGTATTTATTGTTTAATTATTGCTTTATTTTGTGTTGGAAAATTCTCGGGTATTACAGGTTGGTGATTAAATATTTAATAATTTCCTAAAAAGGGGGACAAAGTGTTGGGACGGACGAAAAAGGAAAGTGAGACACTTCAAATGGAACAGAGGGAGTATTAAAGAGTTATTGAAATGGATACAAAAACCCACCAACCCCTTCTAGAAGACCGACCCAGGCCGCTTCAAAACTCAAAATCACAATGTTCGTATAGTGTGAGGGTTGATATTGCGAGGACCATGTCTAGCAAGCTTCTAGAAGCCGATTGCTCACACCAACCCCAGCTCAAACCACTCTCGCACCAAGGCTCGGGACCAGGATTGGACTAGTCTGGAATGAAGTAAGCACGGTACCGTGCCAACGCCAGACACCGTGCACGGAGTTCCTGCGATATGGGAGGCAATTGTGCCTCTGAACGTGGATATGCTATTCTTTTTTCCCCAGGGTAAAATGTTGCACTCTGAGGATGATAACAAGGAATCCAATAATATGGGATCTTTTCTAAATTATATGAACTGTTTTTATGAAACATTGCTAGGCTCTGAACAATGATTTTGCAAACGTTTTTAAATAAAAGTAGTGTTATTTCTGTATATTGTTTTCTGGATACTATTATATGATAATGATCTTGTTTCTTTGCTTTTCATTTCCTTTATAAGTTAGCATATTAAGGACAAACTTATAAGGGGAATGTGGCAGTTGCATCCAACCTTTATATAGGGTTCATACACCAGGTGATCGGTTAATAATAGTTAGGAAATAAACATGTAGATGATGCGTAGTTCATAACATGAACCTCTCTATCTTGAAAATGCTGCACATAGGTTATAACACCCAAAAGGTCACTCATCCTTAAATTTCTCACGATTAACATTAAAGTTCTTATAGGATCAATATACATCTAACTAAGTATGCAACATACTGGTCGGACACTCAGAAGGGCTAGAAAGATCCATAACATCGACCTTCCAGGCAAGCTGCAGGGCTGGTAGACTCCACAACACCGACCAACATCGCTAGTGACTAAGACAAGACTGGATAGAGTCCACAACACATGCATCACTTTGACTGGATGCTCCGTAGTAGACCGTAGGGTTGGATGAATCCAAAACATCGACCTATTGGACACCCTGATGGGCTGGACAAATCCAAAACACCTATACTTCCCGACAATGCGGGGCAACAATAATCAAAAAATTATACTACAACACAATAACCCCGATATTCCCGTGGTCAGGCTGAGTCCCAATATGCACATAATTAAGTTAGTAAGCACCCGACACATGCAAACATTCCATCCCTTGATGTCATATTCCACTAGATCACATCCCGCCATGTCCTAGTAAACTCTATTAGACTCTACAGGCTCACCTTTTGCCCAAACTGTCTTAGTCAACAAATGCAACAGTTAGTGACATCCCAAAGGGACTCGCAGCGTTGCCTAAAAGGGCATTTCATTGCACCACATTTCCATTTTCTACTATAGATCAAATGAGATCTATATCACCAGCATAATTAACACACCCACATTGTCCAAACGGGGTCTGTAATTGACACAATACACACATACACATATAGTAGTATTTATTAGTCCAATAGTGAAAATAGTGATTCAGATCCCATCCATGGGACATTCCAAATTATATAATAGTATCACTTAGGGTCATAAAATACGCACGGCTGATAAAACATGCTTAGTTAGAGATACAATAACGAGCCTGGGTGTGAGCTAGTTACTGTATCTCTAACAAACCCTCACCTATCAGCTTGCTTAAGTTGAGCACCTTGCTTGTTAATTCAACCTCCCAAATGGTTAATTCTTCACCACATCCAGAAATTCCAAAGCCTAAAATTAAATTCAAAGAGAGAGAAACAAATTTTACGAAGAACTTAAAGCCCGAAACAAAGGAACCCATTCCAGTTTGCCAAACAAAATCAATGTTCATAATGGCTCCTCCTAGCTTCTTCAACATCACCAACATGCTTATTCCTGAAAAAACTCAATCCAATCCTAACCAAATCAATTCATTCATGATTCGAACATTAATCATATGAAGCAAACCAAAATTCCATGAAATGATAAGAAGCTATCAAAAGGAACCCAACCAACTAATCATAACAAATCATGACTTAAAATTGCATCTTCTTGAGGATGTTTAGCACTTGTAGCTTTCTTTACAAGACTTAGGTAAGCATCGGAACCTCTCCCAAAGACCCCTACCACGTCTGAAGCAAGTTCAAATAATGAAAGGAGGAGAAAAATATCATATAGCTTGACTTTTAAATCAAAGAAAATAAGGTCTTGGCAAGCACAACTTTTTGGGTCCTTTTCGGCCCAATCCAGCTCATTCGACCCGTTTAATGTATTGAGATACATTCTGGTCCGAAATAATTATTTGGGGTTTGATATTTTCCGAGAATAAATTGATCCGAGCCCATTTATATTTATTTTTAAATTTTTGGGGTATGACAACAATTAAAAAATTGAAAAGATTCACAACCTATAAAGCTCCTTGGAAGATGCATGTAGAGTAAATATTAAGAAGATTCCTGAAACATAAAGGTCCTTGGAAGACGCACAAAAAAAAAAAGTTGAGTATACAATCTAATTCTCACATCTACAAAAAAGGTAACTAAAATTAGGCTTGAAGAGTGAAGACAATAAATAGAGCATCGCCAACCTCTAGTGTCACTGGTTTCTTCTATTTGAAATCTATATTTTTGAAATTGCTATGAGGAACTGAAGGTCCCTAATTGACTGTTGTCAGAGAGAAATGCAAACAACCAAAAGATAAAGTGCGTAAAGTAAAGAACACGGTGGTTGTTGACCCGGTTCGGACCTCCTGTCCTACATCCGGGGGATTCCAATCCAGGCATAGACTCCACTAAATCAAGACTCAAGAACCTTGCAAACTATTCTAGCATTTTCTGTACGTAGCTCGGTCTAGTAGTTAGAGCTCCCCCTCAACTACAGATCTCCCTCAGAATACAAATCTCCAAGAACAGTTCTAAGAACTCGAATCCACGTCTAACCTGTAATACGAAATCCTATCTATCTTTCACTCATTCAAGATACTATCTTGAATTTACAAAATCCTCTCAATCAATCTCTCAAGATGAAATCTATCTAATCAATTCCAACTAATTGAGATAAGAACAGAATGATCACACAAAGATTCTCTCCAAGAACTCCTTGATCAATCTAAGTAATGAATATCAAAAGTGTGTGTAAATGTAAAAGTTGCAGAGCGTATATTCTGTGTAGATCAACCTCTGCCGGGCGAGCTGCAGGTAAATATATAGAGCGTTGTAAAACGGTTGCAGCAGCAACGACAGTTAAACTCCGCAGTCAGTAATTTCTTGTTGTTAGCAGGTAGTCCAAACATCAAACCTGCATGAAAAGCAAACAAGTGTGCCAACAATCTCCCCCTCTTTTCATGAAGAGGCTGATACAGTCACACAAGTGTCTAAGATACAAACCATATTAGCACAAACAACAAGAAATTAAAAAACATATAAAAACATGATCAGATCAGATTAAATGCATACAGACATAGCATAATATCAAACATAGCATCAGAGTTAATATCCATAATATCCATCCATCATAAGTCCAGTCCCAACCAAGACAAAAACCATCACCAGAGTTAAGTTTGTTCCCACCAAAAATATCAAAGGAAAGAGTTCGGAATATTAGAGATGTTACCACCACACATCAACACAAACCGTCCAGAATGTTAGACACTTACTCCCCCTGAATGATCAGTCTTCTTCATGAGAAGAGTCATCAGAAGGGAAGTTAGCCTGTCGCTCTTCAAAAGAATTAGGCAGCAGATGAATGATCCTCTGATTCTGTCGCTTAAAGTCAATGGCCCCATGACTCCACTCAGTCAACTTCTCATTCTGAGCAATGAGAAGAGAACGAATCTGTTGCACAAGAGCTTGTCCAGTCAGCGGTGGTCCTGCTTTGAAGTCATTGTGGAAGTCACGAATGGTAGTCGCAGGGGTGTGACTCCTTATTTTCACCAGTTCCTCAGGAGCAGCCTTAATTCCATGTGAGCTCAGGAAAAGTGTAATCAAAGATGGATATGGCAACAATGCCTTATCATCAATGTTTCCTTTAGCATAGGTCACCATCCTTTTCAAGACGACAAATCCATAGTTCATTAGTTCAAGATATTTATCAATGCAGAAAATAAGTTTACCCATGTGAGCACTAATTTGTGAAGCATTTGAAGTAAGCAATATGTTAGCGGCACACAGGCGGAACAAGCAATGATACTTAAGAGTCAGGTCAGACGAGCTCAGTTTGTTGCGACCAAAGGCAGTACTCTTTTGGTTTGAAATAGCATAAGCAACTTCAGAAACACGATCAGGCATGTAGACAATAAGATCACCAAGTGTGTCGTTGGCAGGAAGCTGTAACATCCCAACAATAGAGGCAGACGTTAGATCTAAAAATCGACCACGGATATAGATCTTACCAAACCATGGAGAGTCAGAATCAAGGATCTCGGGCTGAAGGTTTGCATAAAATTCTCTCACAAGAGTGGGAGAATAAAATTTCAGTTTATTAGCCCAGTGAAGCAGGTGATGACGCTCCAAGTACTTTGTAAACCCAATCTCCTTGTAAATGGCATGGTCGAAAACTTCCTCTGGAATAAAGTCTCGATTGACCAGATTTTTCCTCGCAAATGTCTTCATCTCCTTGGTGAAATAGGTATCGTTGTAGGCATCCTTGGCTTTCAGTTTTGGCACGGCTTCCTTCCTCTGTCGTTTGCGAGATGTTTCACCAACGGACGACTTCCTTTTCTTAGACACACTGGAAACAGGAGACTTGCCTTTCCTAGCTGAATGTGTTCTGCGAATAGGAGGAGTTTGATGAGTCTCGTCAGCAGTTTTCTCCGAGTCTTCATCATCACCAGCAGCATTATCCACAGGGATGTCACGCCTAAAATCATCATCGTCGTCGTCAAGAGGATCCATGGGGAAAGTCTCTTTTACAGTAGATGGAAGGGCTGGAATAGGTGGCGGAGGAAGCTCCGGCAGAAGTTCAGACGAAATAGGATTGGTTTCAACTACATTCTCAGTTTGAATGGGAACAATAGCAGTTTGAGGGTCAAACGACTGTTCTCCCATATCAACATAAGGATTTTCAGTAACAGGGGAAGGGTTTGGATTCACTTCAATGTTGGGCGGAGGAGAGGAAGGTGAGAGAGCCATACTAAATGTTTAGAGAGAAAAATGTTAGCAAGGTGAAGGATGAATAAAAAGTAATAGCTCAAACCCTTATTTATCGATGGTTGCAGGAAGACGAAGAGGCGTCTGTTGGAGGCTGTGCGACGTGATGGTACGCAGTCTGAAGCGTAATCATGGCACGTCACAGACGTCGATTCGAATCAGAAAATCAGGGGAAATGAATCTCTATCCAAACGTTTTTTGGAGGCAAACTATAAAATGGGCTTAAAAACAAAAATGAACAAAAAGGTTAACAGCATCGGCCCAAAACAAAACATAATTTAAGAATCAACATTTCAGTTCTAGGAGGAATAACACAGGCCCAAAATTGACCTGAGTTTATCAAACCTTTCACCATCAAGTGCCTTCGTTAGGATGTCTGCCCGCTGTTCCAACGTCCCAATGTGTTGTATATCACATATACTTTCTTCAACCAAATCCCTTATAAAATGATATCTGATGTCTATATGCTTGCTTCTGCTGTGCAAAACTGGATTCTTGGAAATATTTATTGCACTGGTGTTGTCACAAAGAACTACAAATCTCTCTTGCGAAAATCCATAATCTGCTAGCATTTGTTTCATCCACATGAGTTGAGAACAACAACATGTTGCAGCTATATATTCTGCTTCTGCAGTAGAGAGAGCTACAATATTTTGTTTCCTAGAGTACCAACAAACCAGATTGTTTCCCAAATAAAAGCACCCTCCTGTGGTTGATCTTCTATCATCACAACAACCTGCCCAGTCTGAGTCTGTGTAGCCAATAAGCTCAAGAGATGATATCTTTGAGTACCAAATACCAAGACCAACTGTTCCTTTCACATATCGCATGATCCTTTTAGCAGCCTTGAGATGAGATTCTTTAGGTTGAGCCTGAAACCGAGCACATACACCTGTACTAAAAGATATATCAGGTCTTGTGGCAGTTAGATAAAGAAGACTACCTATGATACTTCTATAATGTTTCTGATCCACATCCTTCCCACAATCATCCTTGGAAAGTTTTGCTTGTTGTCCTTGAGGTGTACGAGCAACCTTACTATCTTCCATTTTGAACTTTTTTAACATGTTCAAAGCATACTTCTCTTGGGAAAGAAAAATTCCATCCTTTGTTTGCTTGATCTGAAGACCTAAGAAGTAATGAAGTTCTCCAAGCATACTCATTTCAAATTCTGATTTCATAGCTTCTACAAATTCTTTTCTAAGCTGATCCGAAGTATAACCAAAAATTATGTCATCGACATAAACTTGTGCTACCATAAAGTCGTTGTTGGTATGTTTCACGAACAACGTCTTGTCAGCATTTCCTCTTCTATATCCATTGTTGACAAGAAATTGTGACAGCCTCTCATACCAGGCTCGAGGAGCTTGCTTTAGTCCATATAGAGCTCCCTTAACTCTATAAACATAGTCTGGATGAATATGATCTTCGAAACCATGAGGCTGAGCTACATAAATCTCTTCTTTTATTCGACCATTCAAAAAAGCAGTCTTTATGTCCATTTGGTACAGCTTGAAATTCAAACAACATGCAATAGAAAGTAATATCCGAACAGCTTCCATTCTGGCTACAGGGGCAAAGGTCTCTCCATAATCTAGACCTTCAATCTGAGTATAGCCTTGTGCTACAAGTCGTGCCTTATTCCTTACCACATTTCCTTGTTCATCAGTTTTGTTCATGTACACCCATTTTGTTCCTATGACATTGATGTTGTTTGGAGGTGGTACAAGCTCCCAAACAGCATTTCTTTCAAACTGAAGAAGCTCATCTTGCATTGCTGCGATCCAATATTCATCTTTTAATGCTTCGGCTACATTCTTGGGTTCCACCTTGGAAATAAAGCAATTTAGACCAGCCAAATGTCTAAAATCAATCTTTTTGTTCCTGGTTTGCCTGGGGGCATCAATATCTCCAATAATGTCAGTGTCAGAGTGATGCTTTAACGTCCTGGATCCTTTCTTCTTACCAATATCAGAATTGTTGTCTTGCTGTTGTTCAGGATCCTCAGCAACAATTTCTTCAGATTCTGTAGAAATTTCATCTTGTGTTTCTGGAGCTGATGAATCCTGTTCAGCAGGTCTAGAAACCGATCTAGGAATGATAGGTAGCTCATCATCTTCATTCAAAACTCTTCTGTCTCCAGAATCATCAAAAAGTATATTTGTGGATTCTATGACCTTCCTACTCTCTGTCAAGTAAACTCTATAGGCTCTAGAATTGTTAGAGTATCCTAAAAACAGTCCCTTTTCAGATCTGGCATCAAATTTCTTGATTTGTTCTCTATCCCTGTAAACATGACAAGAACAACCAAATGTATGGAAATATTTGACAGTGGGAAGTTTGTTATACCAGATTTGATATGGAGTGTAGTTGGTTTGAGGTTGCAACAGCACTCGATTTACTACATGACAAGCAGTGTTCACAGCTTCTGCCCAAAAAGACTTTGATAGTGTACTATCATGCAGCATTGATCTGGCTAATTCTTGTAAAGTCCTGTTCTTCCTTTCTGCCACTCCATTTTGTTGGGGGGTTTTAGGTGCTGAAAATTCTTGTGCAATACCACGAGCTTTACAAAAATCAGCAAAAGACTGGTTTTCAAACTCCCTCCCATGATCTGTCCTGATCCTTTTGATTTTAGACTGTTTCTGATTCATAAGTTTCAGACTTGTAGATTCGAAGTGTTCAAATGTTTCGTCCTTTGACCTGAGAAAACATACCCAGGTAAATCTAGAAAAATCATCAACAATTACTAAAATATACCTTTTACCATTAAGACTCTCAACTTCAGTTGGTCCCATCAAGTCCATGTGAAGAAGTTCTAAGCAGCTTTCAGTGTTGATTCCTTCGACCTTTTTGTGTTGAGATTTAGTCTGCTTCCCTTTTGAACAACCTTCACAGGTAAGATTAGTGACATTCAGAAGTTTTGGCAATCCACGAACAACACCTGAAATACTCAATTTGTATAATGATTGATAGTTCAAGTGAGCCATCCTCTTATGCCAAAGTGTAGTGAGATCCTGTTTGGTAACAAAAGCTTTGTATGAATCTTCCTTTAATATGTAACAGTTATTTTTGGACCTTTTTCCAATTAGAAAGCACTCCTGATCCCTAAGAACTTGGCAAGAACGTTTGTCAAACTGGATTAAGAAATCATCATCACAAAGTTGACTAATAGAAATTAAGTTTGTTGTTAAGCCATCTACAAAATATATTCTAGAGAGATTAGAAAGTGCTCCCTGTTTAGAAGTACCAAAGCTTGTTATTCTGCTTTTAGCTCCATTTCCAAAAACAACCTCACCACAGTCTTGTTGAACATAGTTGTCAAGAAAGCTCTTGGTTCCTGTCATATGTCTAGAGCATCCAGAGTCAAAGTACCACTGGTTGTCTCTAAGCTGTTCCTGTAAAGATAAAACAACAAGTGCAACTGATGGATTTTTAAAATGCTTAGGAACCCATGCCTTATGTATTTGTATTTTCTCGCGTAGTTCTACAGTTGGCCAGACAACTGGTCGTCCATTTATAAGATCTCGAATGATTCTCAGGCAAGTGTCTGCTTGATGTCCTGGTAAACCACAGTAAATACAATCCCTGGATTTTTGAGGATCAAGGTTGACTTGAAATGGTACTCCACATTGATTAGGAGCTTTGCTAGTTTCTGGACCAAGATATCCTCCACTAACAAACTTCCGAGAGTTTGGCTTGAATATGTTCTGCTTGCCTTTTCTCTTATAACCTATACCAGTAAAATCACCAGGTCTTTTACAGTTAGATAATACAAAATCAAGCTTACCTTTACCTTTTACCATGTTCTCAAGACCATTATTCTTGCTTTTTAGTTCTTCAAAATCTGACTGTAATAGCTGTTTTTCTTCAGAGAGTTTGGAAATTTTGTTTTCCAGTTCAACAATGTGATCCTTTAACTGCTTTGAATCCTTAAGAGCTTTCAATTTCTCCAGTTCCTCTTTATCAAAAGCTATTCCCAGTTCTGCTACTTACTTTAGTAATTTCTTATTTTCGCTCACAGCAGCATCATATTCTTCCTTTAGCTCATCAAAAGCATCAGACAGCTTGATATAGATATCTTTTATATCACCTGTATCAATAGAGTCATCTTCATCAGTAGAATAAACAATTGAACTTACATTACCTCTAGAAGGGCTGCTGTCACGAATCATGAAGGCCACAACATCCTCTGAATCACTTTGTTGTTCTTCTGTAATTTCAACATCTGATTCTCCATCACTCAGTGTGGCTTGAAGGGCTTTCTTTTCTCTCCTTTTAGCAGTAGGACATTCAGATTGAATATGTCCTTTTCCATCACATTCATAGCAGATAATAGAAGAAAATTTATCTATTTTCTCAGGTTCTTTCGCTTTCCTGAATCTGTTACTCTTACCATCTTGTCTCCTTGGACCTTTGGACTGGCGCTTATCAGTTGTTGGAACATTACTCGAATTACCCTTTTGAGCCTTTCCTTTCTGAAACTGTCTGGTCCTTTTTTCTTGAAGCATTCTTGCTATCCTTTTTGTGATCAGAGACATTTCCTCTTCCAGATCATCATCACACTCCTCAACCATCTCACTTCTCAGTGCAATATTCTTTGATTTGCTCTTGCTTCTTGAATCAAGATGATTCATCTCATAATTCTGTAGATTTCCAACAAGCTCTTCTAAGGTCATCGTGGTGATCTTCGAACTTTCCTCTAAAACAAAAATCTTTCCAGAATACTTGTGAGAAACAGTTCTCAGCATTTTCCTGACTAGTTTTTGCTCATCAAAATTCATACCAAGTTCAAGACATTGATTAACAACATCTTGAAATCTTTCAAAATATTGTGAGATGTTTTCGTCATCAGTCATCTCCAATCTGTCATAAAGCGATTCTACTCTGTGTAGACGAGTCATTTTGACATCTTCTGATCCTTCGAATCGGACTTCAAGAAACTTCCACATAGCATGAGCCGTTTTACAGTTTTTGATCATACGATGCTGTGCTTCTTCTACAGCGCCACTAATAGCATTCATAGCGGTAAAATTTCCTTGCTTAGCAGTGCATTCGATTGCAGTCAATTCATCTCTTCTAGCAAGTCGAGGCGGAGGCTGTTCAACACCTTCTGTTGCTGGTTTGTCTGTTCTCATAGGTGGTTCCCATGCAGTTTCAACAGCATCCCAGACTTCATCTCCCAGAGCCATCAGATAGAATTGCATTCTGCATTTCCAGTAACTGTAGTTTGTTCCGTCAAAGATCGGAGGACGCAAATGTGAAATCTCTCTGCTCATTGTGAATCTTTTTTCTTCAACTGATCTTCTTTAGAAGAATTGCTCTGATACCAATTTGAAGGTCCCTAATTGACTGTTGTCAGAGAGTAATGCAAACAACCAAAAGATAAAGTGCGTAAAGTAAAGAACACGGTGGTTGTTGACCCGGTTCGGACCTCCTGTCCTACATCCGGGGGATTCCAATCCAGGCTTAGACTCCACTAAATCAAGACTCAAGAACCTTATAAACTATTCTAGCATTTTATGTACGTCGCTCGGTCTAGTAGTTAGAGCTCCCCCTCAACTACAGATCTCCCTCAGAATACAAATCTCCAAGAACAGTTCTAAGAACTCGAATCCACGTCTAACCTGTAATACGAAATCCTATCTATCTTTCACTCATTCAAGATACTATCTTGAATTTACAAAATCCTCTCAATCAATCTCTCAAGATGAAATCTATCTAATCAATTCCAACTAATTGAGATAAGAACAGAATGATCACACAAAGATTCTCTCCAAGAACTCCTTGATCAATCTAAGTAATGAATATCAAAAGTGTGTGTAAATGTAAAAGTTGCAGAGCGTATATTCTGTGTAGATCAACCTCTGTCGGGCGAGCTGCAGGTAAATATATAGAGCGTTGTAAAACGGTTGCAGCAGCAACGGCAGTTAAACTCCGCAGTCAGTAATTTCTTGTTGTTAGCAGGTAGTCCAAACATCAAACCTGCATGAAAAGCAAACAAGTGTGCCAACAGGAACTAGTTGTCATGAAACCTGGTTGATTGGTTAGTTTATGTGAAATTGGTTACCCTGGGATTAGGTTGGACAAACATAATTCAATTTTTCTGAAACTAGTTGTCCAGGGATTGGTCTCCAATCAATTTTTCAACCTCAAAATTATTTAAGTGAGAAATTTATTGGTCTATTTCTCACTCACTCAAATAATTTTTTTTGAAAACTAGGCCTATCATGACAATCGACTCATAACATAATATTATGGATATTGTTAGTTGTTGCCTTCCAAAATAAGGTGTTGATTTGTTCACATGCCTAGTACTACTATGCATATTACGGCTTTGGACTACTATGCATATTACGGCTTTGGACTACTATGCATATTGCGGATGTGGACTACTATGCATATTGCGGCTGTGGACTACTATGCATATTGCGACTGTGGACTACTATGCATATTGCGACTTTGGACTACTATGCATATTGCGGCTAGGAATCCCTATAAATAGAGGCAAAAATATTTCATTTGAAACACCCCAAGTCATTTAATCTCATAGCACTCCAGAAGAGAGCAATAAACACCAAATGCTAGTGTAGGCTCTTCTTTAGTGAGTAGCTTTTGTAAGTCTCTCGTCGAGTGGGTTTTGTGCGAGGAAATTATTTCCAAAACCCTTTGTATTATTTCTTCCCTCATAGTGAAATAATAATTCGGTGGGGCCCGGAGGACGTAGGCAAATTTGTGCCGAACCTCGTTAAATCTTGGTGTTCTCTTTATTGTTTAATTAATAGCTCCATTATTCGGGTATAATTTTGGTGGAAACTAACCCGATTTCCACAACAATTGGTATCAGAGCCTTGGTTGCATAGTATGCTCTGTGGTCGCAGCTAAGCTGATCTTCCACATCAGAAACGCATCTCGGTTGAGCTACCGTTTGTGAGCTATTAATTAAACTTTGAAGCAGAAATGGCAGATAGGTCCAGTGAAATGTCAACTTCAGATTCGAAGCCGTTGGTGACATCGTCATCACAGACGATGGTTTCAAATGCCAAATTTGATGTCGAAAAATTCGACGGTACCAATAATTTTGGTATGTGGCAGTGCGAGGTGTTGGACATCTTGTACCAGCAGGAGCTGGATGGGGCACTTGAAGAAACCAAACCAGATGGTGTTGATGATAAAGACTGGACGAGGATCAACCGCCTTGCGTGTGGTACAATTCGGCTATGTCTCTCAAAGGAGCAGAAGTATCCGCTTATGAGAGAGACGATGGCGTACAGACTGTGGAAAGAACTGGAGGATAAATTCATGAAAAAGAGCATGGAGAACAAGCTCTACATGAAGACGAAGCTGTATCGATTCCAGTATTTGCCCGGTACCACGATCAATGAACACATAACAAGATTCGATTCTTTGGTCACCGATTTATTGAATCTGATGAGACGATAGATGACGTTGACAAGGCGTTGATACTGTTAGCTTCGCTCCCCGATGAATACGAGCATATAATTGTTAGTATGCTGACTGGAAAGGAAACAATTTACTTTAAAGAAGTTACCACTGCCTTATATTCTAACGAGATCAGAAAGAAGGATAAGTTAGAACACAGGAGTTCGACTGGTGAAGCTCATACCGTTCGGGGCCGTAGCCACAAGTACAAGCCGGACAGAAGAGGCAGATCCAAATCACGAGGCAGAGTGTCGAAAGACGAATGTATCTTTTGTCACGAGAAAGGACATTGGAAGAAAGATTGTCCTAAGCTGCAAAAGAAAAAGGGGAAAGCAGTAGCAGAGGCTTGTGTTGCTGATAGTGATGAGACAGAGTATTCTTTAGCTTGTGTCTCATCGGTAACGACGTGCACTGACGACTGGTTGCTAGACTCAGGATGCTCATTCCACATGTGTTCCATGAAGGAGTGGTTTGTCAACCTTGAAAGTGTTGACGGTGGAGTTGTCTACCTAGCCAACAAGGGATATTGCCAGATAGCTGGAGTTGGCTCAGTATATCTGAAGAACCACGATGGAACAACCAAAGTGCTGATGGAAGTTCGGTACATACCGAAGTTTGCTAAGAATCTCATATCTGTGGGAGTCTTGGAAGCTAAAGGCCACTCCATCAACATTCAGAATGGGATTATGAAAGTGATCTCGGGAGCACTTGTAGTCATGAAAGGTATAAGGAAAAATAACTTATACCACTTCCAGGGAAATACAGTGGTTGGCATTGCAGCAGCAATATCGGAAGCAAACAAGGAAGAGGAGATGACCAAGCTATGGCATATGAGGCTTGGGCATGCTGGGGAAAAATCCTTGCAGACTCTAGCAAAGCAAGGATTACTAAAGGGTGCAAAGACTTGCAAACTTGAATTTTGCGAGCAATGTGTTCTGGGAAAGCAAACGCGGGTGAAGTTCGGAATAGCAATCCATAATACTAAAGGCATTATGGATTACATTCACTCAGATGTGTGGGGACCTACCAAGACGGCTTCTCTGGGAGGAAACCACTATTTTGTAACGTTTGTTAATGACTTTTCCCGGAGAGTATGGGTGTATCCCATGCTAACAAAAAATGAAGCATTTGGGAAATTCCTCCTTGGAAGAAAATGATGGAGAACCAGACCGGGAGGAAGATTAAAGTGCTTCGATCTGATAACGACACAGAATATAGAAATGACCCTTTTTTCAATTTGTGCAAGAAGGAAGGTATTTCCCGACATTTCACTGTGCGGGACACGCCACAACTGAATGGGGTGGCTGAACGGATGAACCGAACCTTGTTGGAGAAAGTTCGGTGTATGTTGTCCAATGCTAATTTGGGCAAGCAGTTCTGGGCTGAAGCGGTGACATATGCGAGCCATCTAATCAATCGACTACCATCAACTGCACTTAAAGGCAAGACACCTTTGGAGGCATGGTTTGGCAAACCTGCAAATGATTATGATTCTTTACGTGTGTTTGGTTCCGCTGCTTATTATCACGTGAAAGAATCAAAGCTGGATCCGAGGTCGAGAAAAGCTGTTTTCGTAGGGATATCTTCTGGAGTAAAAGGATATCGCCTATGGTGCCCGGTGATGAAAAAGGTGATCTTTAGCAGAGATGTTACCTTCAACGAATCGATAATGTTGAAGAAGGTAACCAAGCAGCAGCCGGATAGTACTCCTCAGCAGGTGGAGCATTATCCTCAACATGTGGAGTTTCAGACATCTACAACCAGAGAGGTAGATGGACAACTAATAGAAGACGATGGTCCAAGTACCAAAGAAGAGCCCAGAGAAAGTGAGGTTTTAACCCAAGAACCTCATGAGCAACAAGATTTACCAATTGCAATGAGGAGGCCAAGAAGAGAAATTAGGAGACCTGCTCGATTCGAAAGTATGTTGGCCTATGCACTTCCTGTTATTGAAGAAGGTATACCACAAACTTTTCTTTATGCAAACATTAGTCCGGAAAAAGAAAAGTGGAAGAAAGCCATGGACGAGGAAATGCATTCCCTTGAAGCAAATCAACGTGGAAGCTAGCTAAACTCCCAGAGGGAAAGAAGGCAATTGGTTGCAAGTGGGTCTATGCTCAGAAAGAATGATTTCCAGAAAAGAATGACGTTCGCTACAAGGCAAGATTGGTAGCGAAAGGCTATGCTCAAAAGGAGGGAGTTGATTACAATGAGGTATTTTCTCCTATTGTAAAACATTCCTCTATTCGTATTTTATTGGCCTTGGTAGCGCAGCTTGATTTGGAACTAGTTCAAATGGATGTCAAGACGGCATTCTTACATGGTGATTTGGATGAGAAAATCTACATGACCCAACCAGAAGGATTTGAAGTTGCTGGAAAAGAAGACTGGGTTTGCAGATTGAACAAATTGCTTTACGGATTGAAACAATCTCCAAGGCAATGGTATAAGCGATTTGATCAATTCATGATTGGCCAGAAGTACACCAGGAACAATTTTGATCATTGCGTATATTTTCGTAAGCTACATGATGGATCTTTCATTTATCTTCTTCTATATGTAGATGACATGTTAATTGCTTCGAAACATAGAGGAGAGATAAACAGGTTGAAGTCCCAACTCAGCAAGGAGTTCGAAATGAAAGATCTCGGTGAAGCAAAGAAAATTCTCGGTATGGAAATAACGAGAGACATGAAGAGGGGCACTCTGAGTTTGACTCAGAAGCAATATCTGAAGAAAGTATTGCAGCGGTTTGGCATGACGAACAAAACCAAACCTGTAAGTACACCGTTTGCTCCTCATTTCAAAATTAGTGCTTCACAATGCCCGCAGACGAAAGAGGAACGAGAATACATGTCAAAGGTTCCTTATTCAAATGCAGTGGGTAGCTTGATGTATGCAATGGTGTGTACAAGGTCTGACATTTCACATGCAGTTAGAGTAGTGAGCAAGTACATGCATGATCCCGGTAAAGATCATTGGCAAGCTGTGAAATGGATTCTAAGGTATATATTGAAAACCTTAGATATTGGGTTGATATTTGAGAAGACTAATGTTACTGGTCAACATATAGTTGGGTACTGTGATTCAGATTATGCAGGAGATCTGGATAAACGTCGATCAACTACTTGATACGTATTTACTCTTGCAAACGCACCAGTTAGTTAGAAGTCTACCTTACAGTCAACCGTTGCTTTGTCAACAATGGAGGCAGAATACATGGCCATTACAGAAGCTGTTAAGGAAGCCATTTGGTTACAGGGATTGCTGGATGACTTAGGAGTTGGTCAGAAACATGTAACAGTATTTTGTGACAGTCAAAGTGCTATTCATCTAGCAAAGAACCAGGTATATCATGCTAGAACCAAGCATATCGACGTGCGGTACCATTTTGTGCGGGAAATAATTGAAGAAGGTGGAGTCAAGGTACAAAAGATCAAGACCACCGAGAATCCTGCAGATATGTTGACGAAGGCTGTAACAGGTATTAAGTTCGAACACTGTTTGAACTTGATAAATGTCTCAAGAGTTTGAAATTGGCGCTGGAAAGCGCACTTGGAGGTCCTGCCAAATTTTTGATGAGGAGAATTTTTGAAAGAGATACTGTGGTTGAGATTTGGGACGCAACAAGGTGGAGATTTGTTAGTTGTTGCCTTCCAAAATGAGGTGTTGATATGTTCACATGCCTAGTACTATTCAAAATGCGACTGTGGACTACTATGCATATTACGGCTTTGGACTACTATGCATATTACGGCTTTGGACTACTATGCATATTGCGGCTGTGGACTACTATGCATATTGCGGCTGTGGACTACTATGCATATTGCGACTTTGGACTACTATGCATATTGCGGCTAGGAATGCCTATAAATAGAGGCAAAAATATTTCATTTGAAACAATCATCTCATCTCATAGCACTCCAGAAGAGAGCAATAAACACCAAATGCTAGTGTAGGCTCTTCTTTAGTGAGTAGCTTTTGTTAGTCTCTTGTCGAGTGGGTTTTGTGCCAGGAAATTGTTTCCAAAACCCTTTGTATTATTTCTTCCCTCATAGTGAAATAATAATTCGGTGGGGCCCGGAGGACGTAGGCAAATTTGTGCCGAACCTCGTTAAATCTTGGTGTTCTCTTATTGTTTAATTAATAACTCCATTATTCGGGTATAATTTTGGTGGAAACTAACCCGATTTCCACAACAAATATAATAATTAATTTTGAAAAAATTAAATATTAGTGGTAGATAATCTTATCTCAAAACACGTAATCCACACAATGCAATTTTTAAAAAGTTTTATATGAATATTTTAAGTTATTCACATCAAACAATATGATGATGATGCTGAACAAATAATGATCATATTTTTGGGTTTGATGAAGGAAGATTCGTTGAAGTGTAATGTTTGATGGGAGAGGAGATGAATCAAACTAGTGGATTAGGGTTTGGGGTTAAATCTAAATAAAAATTTGAAAATAAAATTTTAAACTATGACTTAACCAGTAGTTTGGATGGAAGTATAGTTTTCTTTCTAAAATAGTTGAGGGTTATATAATATGAATGGTTCTAACTCTTATACTACTAATATTCAATTTCCAGAATAACTTTTAACAAAATATGTACTGATTTTCATTTTCCACGTGGCAATTTTGGTCAAAGGAAATTTATAATATTGTGTGTGAGAGAGAAATTAAGTGGAGAAAAAGAGATGAGAGTCAAATAAGAAATAATTTGTATGCATTCTATTTTATTTTTACTAGCATATTTAAGCAGGATTACATGCAAAATGTCACGGAGACAATTGTCCCGATACTTGTTCACATAATACATTGTATGAACGTGCATGTCGTATTTGTTTGCCACATAATACTCCTCTTGTTTGCCCATTCAGGAGCAGCAGGGTGTGGGGTTTCAACCACCAATCCTTGAATTCCATTAATGTTTGTCGATGTCTTTGAGCTATTAGGGTTTGGAAATAATTTTTTTTTTCCCAAGGGGGTTGAGGTGATGAATACTTGAGAAAATGATCAGCATGGATCGTGAATTGGATACGATATTGCCCAAAGATTAATGAATAGAAATGCATGGAATTAAAAGTATAGGTTACAAGCTTCCAATCAACAAACACAAATTTGAAAAAGAATCCTCAAGTCTTGTTCATGGCCCATCTCCTAGTTCATGTTCATCAAAAGTTTGGAATACAACCTAGATCACTTCAACAATCTAAGAGGGAATTAGCCTAACCGGTCTAATCACAAAGGTGAGAGCTTCACTTCTTCTCGGATGATCTTTGATGAAGAGATTCACTCAATATTCAAAACAAAGATGATGGAACGAAACTACTAACGATCCTAATTAAGGGGATGGTGTAATCCTATTAACCACGTTTAGCGATCAATTATATGCAATTAAACAACTAACAGAAGAATTTAAACAAGAACATTGGGCTGAAGCAATTCCTAGCATGTGGTGAAGGCTGGCGTGATGATACATTATGTTAAAGTTCTTTGCATAGGTGGCTTTTTCATTGATGCGACTAAGGTTGTGCAAATATGCCTCATGCAATCCCTTTCTTGGTTCTTTCTTCTCATGGCGGATCAACGGGGTCAGCATGTGATGAGAACACACTTGAAAGGAGATGTGTAATACCCGGGATTTTCATCGGCGTCCAAAGGAATAAAATTCATTTCTTAATCAAATCAAGGTTGAAATATCTCCGAAAAGAAGAAAATAATTTATCACAATAAATTATTGCTCGGAAATGAAACGCCGATAGATTCAAAAATTCAAAATGGAATAAAGGAGGGAAAGGAAACCAGAAGACATTCCATGAAATCGAGTCAAAAGAATTGAAACTAAATTCAAGAAAGAAAAGAATTCTAATTCCAGGAACCCGTGAAGTTGGAAATAAATTAATTAGATAAATTGTTGCACGGGAGTCAAAAGACGACGAATTAGAACCCGACGAATCCAAAAGCAACGGACTCAAGATTTCAAGTACGGGATTAACTCGAGACGAGATTAATTTAAGATAAGAATTTATAATCCGAGAATGACCCGAAAAATCGAGCCCGAAAACGTAGGAGCACAGAAGTCCGAAAGAGAGGAGAAAAGGCCCGATCGGATCGCACGGACCCGCCCGGACCGAGGTCCAAGCGGAGGCCGCGCGCTGGCCGCGCGGTCTTTAGCCTAGGAGCGCGCCAAGAGCGCGTGAGCTCCCCAGAAAACGGCAACAACGCGTCCCGACGATTTTCTTCCCATATTTTCGACCCCCGACGATGGAAACTCAATCCCGGGCTATGGAAGGATATATGGGACGACCTTAGACTGCTCCCTAACCCAAAATTCGAAAATTACAACCCTAGAGCAGCCATCTTCTCCTCACATTCTCTCCAACTCTTCCCAAAGTCGAAAACCCCGAAATCCCTTGTGTTCTTGAAGTTCCGACGACGAAATCCGAACAAGAAGGACTTGAGAAGGAGAAGACAGACCCCTAGGACGTTGGTAAGTAGTTTTTGAGTTTATCTACACCTTTTTGAATCCGAAAATCGAATCTAACTAAGGATTTTTACTTGCGGATTCGGTTCGTGGACGTTGGAAGAGGAAACCGACTTGATGAGATTCGTTCGTGACATCTCGTGGATTCCGGACGACCCCGTGACCTCCTAGACATCATTCCCACTGTAAGTTAATGCTTACTTGGTTTTGGGTGACTTAAAATGCAACCAAACATAGAGCTTTAGAAACTCAAAAATCTGTCAACGCGAAAAACCCCCGGCGCAGCGTATTGGCGCGAATTTTTCGAACACCTAAAACTGCTCAAACGGAAAAACTCAAAACATGAAAAACATTCCTAAGACATGGATCTAGTTTGTGTAAAAGTTTCAGAATTTTTATTGTGTTTTGATATCCAAAAACGGCCGCCAATGAACCTGCCCTAAAAGTCGAACTTGGAACTGTGACAGATTTGAAATCGGACCAAAACCCCTACTTCAAGAGTTCAAACCGAAAAACTCAAAACTAGACTTTTGATCCTAACACATTAAACTATGTTGTGTAAAAAAAATTTCGTCGATTTTCATCAACGTTTGCTACCCCAAATCGATCCAAACATAAACTGTGATTTAAAACCCTTTTTGAAATCTGACAGTGCAATGGTCCGAACTTGATGAGCATGGTTCTATATTTTCTAGTCCGATTTGATCTTTACAATCTAAAGAAAAGTTGTAGGAAATCATGTCTAGTATGTGCACATAAAATTTCAGAATTTTTGGAGTCTATTTGATATGTTAAAAAGTCGAATATTTGAACGGTGTCGAATCTGAAACCTGACAGCACACTACTTATGTGAAAGACTTGATTTTTGACTCGTCTCCTTAACCCGGATCGAGAAACTTAAAATACGAAACTTGTTCGTCTCTGTGTTTTCGAGTTACCTGTGAAATTTCAGAATTTTCGGACTAAAAATGAATTTTCAAATAATTATGGAGTAAGACAGCGACTTGTGTAAGTTATATTTTGAGAACTTGTGAAACTTGCGAAATGTGTTCTTACCTTGCGGGTTCGATTCCCCAAGGGCGATCGTTTGTTTTCCTGCGGGTTCGATTCCCCAGGATGTGTGTTGATTCCTATGGGTTCAATTCCCTAGGATGTATTTGAGTTCTTGCGGGTTCGATTCCCCAAGGGCGATCGTTTGTTTTCCTGCGGGTTCGATTCCCCAGGACGTGTGTTGATCCTACGGGTTTGATTCCCTAGGATGCGTTTAAATTCTTGCGGGTCCATTTTCCCGAGAACATATTATACTAGATCATATCGAACAAAAGTGAAAGAGTGAAATCCTTGAAATACCAAATCCTGAAATCATGAGAGAATTAAGAGAATTGAATATTTTCTTTATTTTAAATTATGCCATTTAATTATTAGTGGATGATTAACTTAAATCGTGTATTACCTACAAGCATGTTTTTATTAAATTTAATTAAAGGCTTTGAAACCCCTAAGTCATGCTTGGTGTTAACTTACTCAGCACGTTTTGCTGACCCAAACCATTTCCTTCTTTTTCCTACAGAGCATATGGATTACAATGAGCACGTACATGCATGGGAATTTTTGGGAACACTTTATTTTAAATTTGCATTAGACTATAGTATGAACGGGCCTGTTTAACCCGTGTTTTGGCCATGTCGGCCCTTATACCTTATTTCCGCTGCGTGTATGGATGAGTATTATTTTTAAATATAAGTATTTCCGGACTTGGTTGTTTAAAATTATTTTATACCCTTAGCCTTGCATCTTTCAAGTGAGCTCGAATGAAGTCGTGTCTTGCTTGGGAGGTGTGGCGGTGACATCCCGGCCTGGGTTATCAAATCCGGGGTGTTACAAAGTGGTATCAGAGCCCGGAATATTTTAAAGTTACTATTATTATTTTTAAACCATTATTTTAAACCTGGTATTATTTCTAAATTTATTATTATTTTTAAACTACTAGTAATATTTTGAGCCCAAAAATTGTATTTAATAGTGTAATATTTTAAACCCAAAGATTAATTATTTTGGCCCAATATTTATTTATAATGTTAAGCCCAATTATTTTGGCCCAATACCCTTGTTTTTACATAAGCCCAAATAATTTATTTCTTTTGGCCCAATATAGTGGCCCAAACCTTTTTACCTTATTCTATAAAAATCTATCCATGGAATAAACTTATTTTTAAAACCCATGGGTAGAAAAAAAAAATGCATGCATAAATTAAATTTTATTCGGGGGATTGCATATGCATACACACATAATTGCACTAACTCTCCTTTATGTGAATCAGCTACTCTTAGAAAACACTCTTAAATTAGTATTCAACATGACCTTGACTTAGGAGCGCTTGCTAAAGACTAACTTTGCCTTAGTCCTAGATCTTGATCACTTAGAAAGTCATCTTCGCGTGCTTAACAACAGAGAAATGGCACCTAGAAGAAAACTGAGGAAGGTAAGCCCAAACGGCACTGACACTGACCTCCCAAACGCACCTAACAACAATGAGAATCCTCTGAACGTAGGAGATCGAGCGCCTCCTATTCCCAACAACATGGATGAACGTTTAAGGACGGTAGAAGAAGTACTCGTAGCATTAGGAAATGCCGAGGTGCATAGGGCACAAGCGGCAATACTCCGCCAGTAGCCCGAGTCAACTACTTGGCATTGGTAAACCCCTACAACCCACCCCATTATAACGGGCAAGAGGATCCGACCAAGTTGGAGGGTTGGATCCGTACCTTTGACAAACTCTTGGACGCTATCAAATGCCCTGATGAGGAGAAGATATACGTGGTGACCTACTACTTAGGAGGCGAAGCCGATGAGTGGTGGCAAAACCTTCAAGCGAATTCAGAGGAAGATGAAGAATCCTACACCTGGGAAGGACTTAAGGAAGCCTTGAGAGAAAGAGTTTACCCACTGAGCACCAAGACCGCGAAGTACGAGGAATTTATCAACCTCAGACAAGGAGCGCAAACAATACAAGAGTACTACACCAAATTCAAGGAATTGGTGCGATTTGCTACAAGGATAGTACCAACTGACTCTGACAAGGCTCAGAAATTCGAGATGGGTCTGAACCTTAGTATCCGGGAGATACTTGCAGTAGGATAATTCACAAACCTGCAGACGGTTTACGATCGAGCTGTAGCAATTGATCGAGTCCAGCAACTGAAGCGTAAAGAAAATGGTGAGTCGAGCAAGGACTCGCAAGAGTTTGAGAAAAAGAATCAAAACATTAGCAATGGCAATTTGAAGGAGAATAAGAATAAAGGTTTCAATTATGGGAGAAACGGCATACGTCATACAGTCATACCACGTTGCCCGCAGTGCCACCAAGCCCATCTGGTGCGCGAATGCCCAAGGCGTGGGACTTGTTATAGATGTGGTGGGGACGACCACATGATTAGAGAATGCAATGTTCGTGAGGAGAGGATTGAGAAGAGGCTAGATTTGGTAAACCCTCAACCAGAAGAGCCATAGGACGATTGAACGACATCGATCAAGCTGACCTGCCAGCTCAATGAGGAAGGATCATGGGCAACGATACCTGAACCTGTTTGCGAATAATACATAGGCAGTTATGGGGACATAACTGTAATCTTAAGGGGGGGAGGATGTAACGACCCGAATATTCTAGTCCGAATATTTCGTATTTCAAATAAACAAATTCAAACTGTTTTGAACTACGTCATGGCTTGATCCCTTCACAGGGTACGTAGGCAACTTGGAAATTTCAATTCTGAGTTCAGTCGAACGATATAATAAAATAAAATAAAATAAAATAAAATAAAACAACATCAAGAACAACAACACATAATGATACAATCATGCATTCAAACAATAGCACAAAATAGGAAGGACCTTAGTTCCAAGCACGCGAGAAGCTAACACCCAACTTCGGGGACGAAGTTGATTCTTAAGGGGGGTAGACTGTAATACCCGGGATTTTCATCGGCGTCCAAAGGAATAAAATTCATTTCTTAATCAAATCAAGGTTGAAATATCTCCGAGAAGAAGAAAATAATTTATCACAATAAATTATTGCTCGGAAATGAAACGCCGATAGATTCAAAAATTCAAAATGGAATAAAGGAGGGAAAGGAAGCCCGAAGACATTCCATGAAATCGAGTCAAAAGAATTGAAACTAAATTCAAGAAAGAAAAGAATTCTAATTCCAGGAACCCGTGAAGTTGGAAATAAATTAATTAGATAAATTGTTGCACGGGAGTCAAAAGACGACGAATTAGAACCCGACGAATCCAAAAGCAACGGACTCAAGATTTCAAGTACGGGATTAACTCGAGACGAGATTAATTTAAGATAAGAATTTATAATCCGAGAATGACCTGAAAAATCGAGCCCGAAAACGTAGGAGCACAGAAGTCCGAAAGAGAGGAGAAAAGGCCCGATCGGATCGCACGGACCCGCCCGGACCGAGGTCCAGGCGGAGGCCGCGCGCTGGCCGTGCGGTCTTTAGCCTAGGAGCGCGCAAGAGCGCGTGAGCTCCCCAGAAAACGGCAACAACGCGTCCCGACGATTTTCTTGCCATATTTTCGACCCCCGACGATGGAAACTCAATCCCGGGCTATGGAAGGATATAGGGGACGACCTTAGACTGCTCCCTAACCCAAAATTCGAAAATTACAACCCTAGAGCAGCCATCTTCTCCTCACATTCTCTCCAACTCTTCCCAAAGTCGAAAACCCCGAAATCCCTTGTGTTCTTGAAGTTCCGACGACGAAATCCGAACAAGAAGGACTTGAGAAGGAGAAGACAGACCCCTAGGACGTTGGTAAGTAGTTTTTGAGTTTATCTACACCTTTTTGAATCCGAAAATCGAATCTAACTAAGGATTTTTACTTGCGGATTCGGTTCGTGGACGTTGGAAGAGGAAACCGACTTGATGAGATTCGTTCGTGACATCTCGTGGATTCCGGACGACGCCGTGACCTCCTAGACATCATCCCCACTGTAAGTTAATGCTTACTTGGTTTTGGGTGACTTAAAATGCAACCAAACATAGAGCTTTAGAAACTCAAAAATCTGTCAACGCGAAAAACCCCCGGCGCAGCGTATTGGCGCGAATTTTTCGAACACTTAAAACTGCTCAAACGGAAAAACTCAAAACATGAAAAACGTTTCTAAGACATGGGTCTAGTCTGTGTAAAATTTTCAGAATTGTTCATTGTGTTTTGATATCCAAACACGGCCACCAATGAACCTGCCCTAAAAGTCGAACTTGGAACTGTGATAGATTTGAAATCGGACCAAAACCCCTACTTCAAGAGTTCAAACCGAAAAACTCAAAACTAGACTTTTGATCCTAACACATTAAACTATGTTGTGTAAAAAAAATTTCATCGATTTTCATAAAGTTTGCTACCCCAAATCGATCCAAACATAAACTGTGATTTAAAACCCTTTTTGAAATCTGACAGTGCAATGGTCCGAACTGGATGAGCATGGTTCTATATTTTCTAGTCCGATTTGATCTTTACAATCTAAAGAAAAGTTGTAGGAAATCATGTCTAGTATGTGCACATAAAATTTTAGAATTTTTGGAGTCAATTTGATATGTTAAAAAGTCGAATCTTTGAACGGTGTCGAATCTGAAACCTGACAGCACACTACTTATGTGAAAGACTTGATTTTTGACTCGTCTCCTTAACCCGGATTGAGAAACTTAAAATACGAAACTTGTTCGTCTCTGTGTTTTCGAGTTACCTGTAAAATTTCAGAATTTTCGGACTTAAAATGAATTTTCAAATAATTATGGAGTAAGACAGCGACTTGTGTAAGTTATATTTTGAGAACTTGTGAAACTTGCGAAATGTGTTCTTACCTTGCGGGTTCGATTCTCCAAGGGCGATCGTTTGTTTTCCTGCGGGTTCGATTCCCCAGGATGTGTGTTGATTCCTATGGGTTCAATTCCCTAGGATGTATTTGAGTTCTTGCGGGTTTGATTCCCCAAGGGCGATCGTTTGTTTTCCTGCGGGTTCGATTCCCCAGGATGTGTGTTGATTCCTATGGGTTCAATTCCCTATGATGTATTTGAGTTCTTGCGGGTTCGATTCCCCAAGGGCGATCGTTTGTTTTCCTGCGGGTTCGATTTCCCAGGACGTGTGTTGATCCTACGGGTTTGATTCCCTAGGATGCGTTTCAATTCTTGCGGGTCCATTTTCCCGAGAACATATTATACTAGATCATATCGAACAAAAGTGAAAGAGTGAAATCCTTGAAATACCAAATCCTGAAATCATGAGAGAATTAAGAGAATTGAATATTTTCTTTGTTTTAAATTATGCCATTTAATTATTAGTGGATGATTAACTTAAATCGTGTATTACCTACAAGCATGTTTTTATTAAATTTAATTAAAGGCTTTGAAACCCCTAAGTCATGCTAGGTGTTAACTTACTCAGCACGTTTTGCTGACCCAAACCATTTCCTTCTTTTTCCTACAGAGCATATGGATTACACTGAGCACGTACATGCATGGGAATTTTTGGGAACACTTTATTTTAAATTTGCATTAGACTATAGTATGAACGGGCCTGTTTAACCCGTGTTTTGGCCATGTCGGCCCTTATACCTTATTTCCGCTGCGTGTATGGATGAGTATTATTTTTAAATATAAGTATTTCCGGACTTGGTTGTTTAAAATTATTTTATACCCTTAGCCTTGCATCTTTCAAGTGAGCTCGAATGAAGTCGTGTCTTGCTTGGGAGGTGTGGCGGTGACATCCCGGCCTGGGTTATCAAATCCGGGGTGTTACAAGATGCATGCTTGACACACAAGCAGAGAGAAAATATCCTTAGTGTTTTCCTCCTCCACAAAAGTTCAATATCCCTTGTGGTATCTGGAGTTGTTGAATCTTGCGTTATTGGATGTTTTCTTAGCCTTGTTGAATTCCACCTGTAATGCCCCGAAAATTTAAAATCATTTTCATGACGTCACCACCATACTAATTGTTCTTAACTTTTGATCACTCAACTTAGACAACTAAAACAAAGCGAGATACTAACACACAACCACATAACAACTTATAATCTAATCAGGTAGTGACGACAGATAAAATTAAACTAGGAACTAAAAATCATATCTGAGCTACTAGTCATTAAATAAATCCACAGCACTCTTATTACCAAAGTAACCATGAAAACAATAATTATAACTCAATCTGGAGAACTTAAACATTTAACATAATATTACATATAAAATGTATCATATAGTAGTCTTCTCAACCCATAACCCACTCTTTGTGTGTTGCGTCATCCGTATGAGGATATATAAAACGTACAATAGCAAGAAGTCAATAGAATATTGTGCAAGGAAGTAATAGTAAAGAGTAGATTAGAAAAGTGCAAGAATTAAATGACATATAATAAATACAATATATTAATCACATATAACACCCCGGTTTTTTGTCACCCAGGTCGGGATGTCACCGCCACACCTGTCTAGCAAGACACAGTTTCTCCGAGCTCACTAAAGAGATGCAAGGCTATGGTTTTTCAGAATTTAAAACATTCAAACAGCCCATTCATATATAAATTTAAAAATAATGTCATTACAGTTGCAGCGGAAAATAATATCTACGTATATAATTCAGCGGAATTTAAATATAGGGCCAACATGGCCTAATCACGGGTTAAACAGGCCCGTTCATGCAAGCCCTAGTCTAAAGCAAAATTTAAGAATAAAGTGTTCCCCAAAATTCCCATGTATGCATATGATGATGCATATTCTTTAGCTCTGAAAGAAAAAGGGGAAACAATATGGTTTGGTCAGCAAAAACTTGCTGAGTAAGTTAACACATACATGATTATGAGGTTTCAAAGCCTTTAATTAAATTTAAAGAAAACATGTGCATAACACCCATAATTTAATTCATTTATCTAATAACAATTTATTTGCATAATTTAAAAGACAATGATTTCCACAAGATCATAATTCAACACACATGGTAAAATAATCGCAAGACATAATCTAAAGGCATAATTTAAATATGGAAAATACTCAAGTATTTCAGAATTTCGTTCTTCCACTTTTGTTCAATATGATCTAGTATAATTTGTTCTTGGGGAATCGAACCCGCAAGAATTTAAACGCATCCTAGGGAATCAAACCCATAGGAATCAACACACGTCCTGGGGAATCGAACCCGCAGGAAGACAGACAATCGCCCTTAGGGAATCGAACCCGCAAGAACTCAAATACATCCTAGGGAATTGAACCCATAGGAATCAACACATATCCTGGGGAATCAAACCCGCAGGAAAACACACCCTGGGGAATCGAACCCGCAAGGTTTGACACAGACATCCTGGGGAATCGAACCCTCAGGGACACAGATGCCTTGGGGAATCTAACCCGCAAGGTCAAAACAGGTTTCGCAAATTTCACAAGCTCTCAACATATAATTTCACTAGTCGTTGTTTTGCTCCAAAATTTATTTAAAATTCATTTTAAGTCGGAACATTCTGAAAATTTACCGATGACTCCGAAACACAGAGACAAACAAGTTTTGTGTTTTAACTTTTCCAATCCGATTAAGGAAACAAGTCAAAAACGTCGATTTCCATCAGGTTATTATTCTGTCCGAAACTACACAGCAACAGTTTCTAAATTTCGAAATCTACCATAGCAAACTAACTCCAAATTTGATGAAATTTTACAGAGAGATACCTAAGACATATATCTACAACTTTCATGTTCGGCTAAAGTTCCAAATCGGTCTAGATCTAATGTCAAAAACGTCATCAAGTTTGAACCTAAGTTCTGTCCAGATTTCAAGATTCAAATTCAAGCAGTTCGCTTTGAGAACGAATTCAAATATCAAATCATAACGAAAATTCCAAAATTTTACGGAGGTGTTTTTAACGTATAGGTCTACAACTCTTATGTTTAGCACCAATCCTAAATTGGTCTAGATCTAAGGTAAAAATCAACCTCAATTTCGGATAAAGAATCTATCACCATTTCAAGATCTAAGTCAAAGGTAGATCTGTTTACGGACGTTTTCGGATATCAAAACACAATGCAAAATTATGAAAATTTTACAGAAGATAGATCTACATCTTAGAAACGTTTTTCGTGTTTTAAGGTTTCTCGTTTGAATAGTTTTAATGGTTCTAAAAATTCGTGCAAAAACGCTGCGCCGTTAAAGATTTCATGTTGACAGATTTTTAAATCCTTGGTTAAATCTTTAGATCGAAAGTATTTTAAATCTTCCCAAACCATGTAAGCATTAACTTACAGATTCACGGTTGTTCCGGCTCTTCAATTCGAAGGCGTGGCTTCCAGTCCACCGTTTATCTCCTCGGTTCGTCGGGTTCTTCGTTCTCGATCCAATTCGGGGTGCAGAAAGGAAAGAATTTAAGTTAGGATTCGTTTTCGAATCACAATGGAAAAGAATTTGGACCAGAACTTACCACGATGTTGTAGCTTCACAAATTTCGTCCAAGGCAGTTCGTTGCTCGGTTTTGGTGCCTCCGACGACTCCGGGATTAGGGTTTTCGAACGTATGGAGAGTATGAAGAGTTGAAAAGTCTTTAGGGTTACTCGGAAGGGTTATTTATAGGGAAACAAGACCTAGGGGACGTCCAAGGGGTGCCCCTAAGAGTCTTGAGCCGAAAGGAATGCAACCGAATCCGAAAAATCCAGATTCGGGCGAGAAAATCTCCCAACGGGCGTATCTGCCTGCTGGCGCGGGGTTGGCGCGCCCCCAAGCCAAACAGCGCGCGGCCACCGCGCGGCTCACGCCTGGACTTTGGTCCGGGCGGGTTGTGCGATCCGTCGTGCTTTTCCTCCTCTCTTTCGGACTTCTATCCCTCTATGTTCTCGAATTCGGATTTCCGGGATATCTTCGGGCTCCTATTCCCTATCGTCATTTTATTCGGGTCTAAATTTATGTTTGGACTAGAGTTCTCGAGTTCATTGGTGTTGGGTCTCCGTGTAACCATTTATTTGATTAAATTGTCTTCGGCTTCCCGGGTTCTCGAAATTTTGATTCCTTTTTAATTTAAATTCCATTTCTCATCTCTTATGATTCTTTATCTATTTATCATGTTTATTTATTTATTATTTTTATTTATTTATTTATTTATTTTATTTATTTATTTCTTTTATGTTGCAAAATTCTCGGGTATTACAGTCTACCCTCCTTAAGAATCAACTTCGTCCTCGAAGTTGTGTTTCGGCTTTTCTCGTGTTAGGAACGAGTCCTTTTGTTTGTTTTATTATTTTGTGACTGAACTTAGAATTAAAACTTCTAAGCTGCCTACGTACCCTATGAAGGGATCAAGCCATAACGTAGTTCAAAACAATTTGAATTTGTTTGGTTACAAAAATGTACGGAAATGCATGGTAAAATACGGATGTGACACCGCGTATTACATCCTCTCCCCCTTAAGATTGCAGTTATGTCCCCATAACTGTGGTGTGTCGATTTGGAATAGGGTTGGGTAGCGTTGTATATCATCATTTCTCACTAAGCTGGCAAGTCTGCTTGTTCAACATCATTCCATCGTCCTACAACTCTTCCTTGATCTCCTTGTTGAGGGTTGACCAAATCTAGCCTTTTCTCAATCATCTCCTCACGAACATTACATTCTCTAATCATGTGGTCTTCCCCACCACATATATAACAAGTCCCACGCCTTGGGCATTCGCGCACCAGATGGACTTGGTGGCACTGCGGGAAACGAGGTATGTCTGTACGACGTATGCCACTTCTCCCATTATTGGAATCTTTATTCTCGTTCCTCTTTGGCTCATTGGACCTATCTTGTCCATCGTTATTGCTCCGATTCTTTTTCTCAAATCCTTGCGAGTCCTTGCTCGACTCCCCATTTTCTTTACGCTTCAGTTGCTGGACTCGATCAATTGCTACAGCGCGGTCATATACCATCTGCAGGTTCGTGAATTGTCCTACTGCAAGTATCTCCCGGATACTAAGGTTCAGACCCAACTCGAATTTCTGAGCCTTGTCAGAGTCGGTTGGTACTATCCTCGTAGCAAATCGTACCAATTCTTTGAACCGGGTGTAATACTCCTGCACCGTCTGTCCCCCTTGTTTTAGTGATAAAAACTCTTCGTACATTGCCGCCTTGGTGCTCATGGGGTAGAATCGATCCCTTAGATCCTCCTTAAGTTTATTCCACGAATAAGCTTCTTCAGCTTCCTCTAAATTCCTCTGGAGGTTTTGCCACCACTCATCGGCTTCGCCTCCTAGGTAGTAGGTCGCTACTCGTAGCTTTGCCTCATCAGGTCATTTGATAGCATCCAAGAGCTTATCAAATGTACGGATCCACCCCTCTAGTTTGGCGGGATCCTCTTGCCCATCGTAGCGTGGTGGTTGATAGGGATTCACCAACGCTAGATAGTTGATTTGAGCCACTGGCGGAGGTACTGCTGCTTGTGCCCTATGCACCTCCGCATTTCCTAATGCTACAAGGACTTCCTCTACAGTTTTTAAACGTCCTTCCATACCGTTAGGCACAGGTGATGCTCGTTCTCTTAGGTTCTGAGGAGTCCCATTGTTGTCGGCCACGTTGGGAAGGTTAGCATCAGTGTCGTTTGGACTTTCCTTCCTCGGTTTTTTTCCTAGGTGCCATTTTCTGTTATTCACGTGTATAGATTAGCTTATCTTTGTTTAGATAGATCGCTCGAACAAGACGTTTCATAAATTTCTAATTTCGAATTTCCGGATTTGTTGTTTGGGAAACCAAACAAGGTTTTTGGAATAAATCGTGTTTTAATAAAACATGATTTTTATTGTCTCCACATAAGGAAATCCTCTAGTTCGTACAAGGATAGGAATGGCTAAGGCCGAGAGTTGTTATGCTTAGGCGTGCGCTTAGATGAACGCGATCTAGAGCTAAGGCAAGATCAGTCTCTAGTTAGCATTCCTAATTTGATGTCAAGCATCTAAGTTATCTAGGGGTAGCAAGAGATCTAAGTTAGAATATATCACGCTTCTAAGTTCTCTAAGTTTAGGCAATGCAGTATGCACATGCAAATGATGATCCTCCAAAAATAATTCATGCACTATGTATATATATATATATATATATATTTCTAATTCCCATGGGGTTTAAAAATAAAAATTTATTCCATAGGTTTAACATTTTAAAAATTTAAAGTAATGACTAAAATTCTTGGACCACTATAATGGGTCAAAAATAATTAACATTTGGGCTAAAAACTAATTTGGCTAAAAATTGTTTGGGCTAGGGATTTTTCAAAAATAATAATTTGGGCTCTTCTCTAATTATAATAATAATCTAAAAATAATAATGGTTTAAAAATAATAATAATAATAATAATAGTTTAAAAATAGTCCGGGATCTGATACCACTCTGTAACACCCCAGTTTTTGGTCACCCAGGTCGGGATGTCACCGCCACACCTCTCTAGCAAGACACGGTTTCTCCGAGCTCACTAAAGAGATGCAAGGCTATGGTTTTTCAGAATGTAAAACATTCAAACAGCCCATTCATATATAATTTAAAAATAATGTCATTACAGTTGCAGCGGAAAATAATATCTACGTATATAATACAGCGGAATTTAAATATAGGGTCAACATGGCCTAATCACGGGTTAAACAGGCCCGTTCATGCAAGTCCTAGTCTAAAGCAAAATTTAAGAATAAAGTGTTCCCCAAAATTCCCATGTATGCATATGATGATGCATATTCTTCAGCTCTGAAAGAAAAAGGGGAAACAATATGGTTTGGTCAGCAAAAACTTGCTAAGTAAGTTAACACATACATGATTATGGGGTTTCAAAGCCTTTAATTAAATTTAAAGAAAACATGTGCATAACATCCATAATTTAATTCATTTATCTAATAACAATTTATTTGCATAATTTAAAAGACAGGGGTTTCCACAAGATCATCATTCAACACACAAGACAAAATTTAAAGGCAAAATTTAAATAAGGAAAATACTCAAGTATTTCAGGATATCATTCTTCCACTTTTGTTCAATATGATCTAGTATAATTTGTTCTTGGGGAATCGAACCCGCAAGAATTTAAACACATCCTAGGGAATCGAACCCATAGGAATCAACACACGTCCTGGGGAATCGAACCCGCAGGAAGACAGACAATCGTCCTTGGGGAATCGAACCCGCAAGAACTCAAATACATCCTAGGGAATTGAACCGATAGGAATCAACACATATCCAGGGGAATCGAACCCGCAGGAAAACACACCCTGGGGAATTGAACCCGCAAGGTTTGATACGGACATCCTGGGGAATCGAACCCGCAGGGACACAGACGCCTTGGGGAATCGAACCCGCAAGGTCAAAATAGGTTTCGCAAATTTCACAAGCTCTCAACATATAATTTCACTAGTCACTGTTTTGCTCCAAATTTTATTTAAAATTCATTTTAAGTCAGAAAATTCTGAAAATTTCCGGTGACTCTAAAACACCGAGACGAACAAGTTTTGTGTTTTAACTTTTTCAATCCGAGTTAAGGAAACAAGTCAAAAATGCCGATTTCCATCAGGTTATTATTCTGTCCGAAACTACACAGCAACAGTTTCTAAATTTCGAAATCTACCATAGCAAACTAACTCTAAATTTGATGAAATTTTACAGAGAGATACCTAAGACATATATCTAGAGCTTTCATGTTCGGCTAAAGTTCCAAATCAGTTTAGATCTAATGTCAAAAACGTCATCAAGTTTGAACCTAAGTTCTGTCCAGATTTCAAGATTCAAATTCAAGCAGTTCGGTTTGAGAACGAATTCAAATATCAAATCATAACGAAAAATTCCAAAAATTTACGGAGGTGTTCTTAACGTATTGATCTACAACTCTTATATTTAGCACCAATCCTAAATCGGTCTAGATCTAAGGTAAAATCAACCTCAAGTTCGGATAAAGAATCTATCACCGTTTCAAGATCAAAGTCAAAGGCAGGTCTGTTTACGGACGTTTTCGGATATCAAAACACGATGAAAAAATAGAAAATTTTACAAAAGATAGATCTACGTCTTAGGAACGTTTTTCCTGTTTTAAGGTTTCTCGTTTGAATAGTTTTAATCGTTCTAAAAATTCGTGCAAAAACGCTGCGCCGTTAAAGATTTCATGTTGACAGATTTTTAAATCATTGGTTAAATCTTTAGTTCGAAAGTATTTTAAATCTTCCCAAACCATGTAAGCATTAACTTATAGATTCACGGTTGTTCCGGCTCATCGATTCGAAGGCGTGGCTTCCAGTCCACCGTTTATCTCCTCGGTTCGTCGGGTTCTTCGTTCTCGATCCAATTCGGGGTGTAGAAAGGAAAGAATTTAAGTTAGGATTCATTTTCGAATCACAATGGAAAAGAATTTGGACCAGAACTTACCACGACGTTGTAGCTTCACAAATTTTCGTCCAAGGCAGTTCCTTGCTCGGTTTTGGTGCCTCCGACGACTCCGGGATTAGGGTTTTCGAACATATGGAGAGTATGAAGAGTTGAAAAGTGTTTAGGGTTACTCGGGAGGGTTATTTATAGGGAAACAAGACCTAGGGGACATCCAAGGTCTGCCCCTAAGAATCTTGAGCCGAAAGGAATGCAACCGAAGCCGAAAAATCCGGATTCGGGCGAGAAAATCTCGCAACGGGCGTATCTGCCTGCTGGCGCGGGGCTGGCGCGCCCCCAAGCCAAACAGCGCGCGGCCACCGCGC